>OX940913.1:10867552-12067552 GCA_954871355.1 Cabera pusaria | reverse complement strand
ACTACAGAATTGAAACTTAGTAGGTAGATGTATTCTGTAAACCGCTTTCCGATTTTTATACAAAAATAAAAAATATAAAAGTTTAAGGGGGGGCATCCCATACATGGAACTGAAAGAAAAAAAAATTTTTCTTCAAACCTATACGTGTGGGGTGTCTATGGATAGGTCTTCAAAAATGACATTGAGGTTCATAAAATTTTATTTTTCTCAAAGTCAATCATTTGAAAGATAGGCGCGTCTAAAGTGGTAAAATCTGTGTCCCCCCCCCCTCCCCCCCCTCTAACTTTTAAAGTATGGGAGCGAAAAATCTAAAAAAAAATATGCTGTAGATCTCAATAAAAACTAACAACAAAAATTGGTTTGAACGAGATACAGTCAGCAGTTTTAGAGATATGGCGACCGCAAAGATAACTTTGTTTTTCATATAAACACTATGAAAAACAAATTTAATTTTGTAGTTGCGAAATATCATAGTTATGGAATACTTAACTGTGTTACGGAACCCTACGAGTGCGAGTCCGACTTGCACTTGGCCAGTTTTTTTTAAATGATTTATATACAAGACTTAGATATCTCACTACCATTAAAATCTAGCCTAAAAGATAAAAGATGCAGCGAAACGTTTTGTACGGATAGATGGAATGTCCACCATAAACCGATGGTGCACATCAGAACGTCTGGTTGTCCGATAAAGATGGTGGGACTAATTTGTGCAATTAGATGGCACACTCTCTGAAATGTCAACTGAGCTTGTCACATGTCACAATTTTTATTTTATTTTAATCCAACTTTTATTTAGGGTCTTTTGGCTAAATATAGCTATGGCAGCCCCGGTTTACGAGTAGCTTACAAAGTAAAAATTTGTTACGACGAACGCTCTTCAACCACCCTGTGTACACATAGATAGAGCATTCTAGCTGCATCTGACGATGGATCAGATAGAATGCTCTGAAATATGCCCACATCAAGGTGGTTGATTTCAAATTTCTCGAAAATATTGTTTCTTAGGTTTTGGGTACATGAGCATTCCATCAAGAAATGAAAGATATCATTAACTTGCTAGCGATTATATCGGATAATGAGAACGCCATGCTATATAGTATAGCTTTATGACGTATCATGCTAAACTTTATACCGGCATAGTATAGTGTAGTCTGAAATGCGCTCTATTGTACATTGTTTTTTGAAAATAAATGAATACTGAATATTTACTAACACTTACCTATAAGAGGTTGCGTTTCTCCCGTGGTGGGCAGAACATAGTCATTAGCTGACAACGACACGAACAGAGAAAATGGTACCACCCACAGACAGAGGGAGAAGTACGCTAAAGTCTGAAATAAAAGAGACAACAATATTATAAAATTATACTGTTACATTTTTAAAACAAATTGTAAAATACGGTGGACAACCCTAAATTATGCAGGGGAATTAACTTTTCAACCTACTTCCAAAAGGAGGGGGTTCTCAATCAACCTGTATGTTTTTTAAATATTTTTTTTCGGATGTATGTTACGCGATTACTCCGTCAATTGTGAACCGATTGGAATGATTCTTTTTTTTATCGGTAGGGTACATTTCCGAGGTGGTCCTATTGTAATTTCATCGAGATCTGATAAGTATCTCCCGAGATATGACGATAATCGTCTCAAACTTGCTACTGAAACTGACTCGCGACCATGGAAGTCGGTTGTTTCAGTTTTTAAACTATTGTATCTTAATTATTATATTTGTGACTTCTTCACGGTCAAACGGCTGGACGGATATAGGTGAAATTTTGTATAGGGATAGCCAATAATATGGATAAGACTATAGGATACTTTTTGACGCGAGCGAAGCCGCAGGACAAAGCTAGTATAATTAAGTAAGTATATAAATAAGTAATAGTTGATTAAGATTGTAGTTTGTTAGAATTTGCTTGGGCGAATTGATTGATACACTGTCAAGCCCACGCAATCCAGACTAATATTATAAAGAGAAAACGTTATTAAACGAGTTCAACTTTCTAGATGTTTAATTAAGCAAGTGCATCAGTTTCAATGTCGCGGAAAATATCGTTTGCGCGAAGCAGGATCTCATACATTTAGGCAATATTTAAAGGAGCGCTACTAAAATCTACGCTAGCGCCATCTCTGGGTTTTTTATAAACGCGAAAGTAACTCTGTCTGTCTGTTCGCTTGGCTTTCACGCCAAAACTACTAAACCGATTTAAATGAAATTTGGTACACATAGTCTAGAGCCTGAGAAAGGACATTTTTAAGTGGGTTGTAAGGGGTTGAATGGGGGGATGAAAAGTTGTATGGAAGTATCGTCATTTTTAAAGCTAGAAGCTTGAAACTTATTTTTTAGGCTGTGGTTTCGATATAAATAAATATGATATTCAAAGTTTGTGAGGGGGAGGGGGAGGGGGTAGGGTAGGGGGGGTAGGAGGAGTTGAGGAAGGTGTGGGGGTGGGTAGGGGATGTGGAAGTGAGGGGAAGGAGAAGGGGAAGGGGAGGGGAGGGGAGCTGGAAATGAGGGGAAGGGGTAGGGGAGGGTATGTGAGGGGAGGAGGGAAGGGGGTATTAGCGTGGCGTGGTACGGCGCGGTGTAGTTGGGATACTTAGTGTCATATTTGTTAATGCTACCCAAAGACACTATTCCACGCGGACGAAGTCGCGGGCACAGCTAGTCTTTACATAAGTTGTATAAAACAAAGTTGCTATCGCTGACTGTACGCTTAGATCTTTTATACTAAGCAACGGATTTTAATGCAGTTTTCAGCAATAGATAGATTGATGGAATAGGAAGGCTCAAACTATTATTGCTTGAGTAATACATTTCCGCGCTCAGTATTGCTACAAAGCGGCAGCAGGGTCGGACGCTTCCGTGCAGTATTACTTCGCAGCGTTGTTTACGTAGTAATCATGTCGTATTGACTATGCCGGACTGAGCGCGGTAACTTATTACTAAAGAATTTAGTATTACTGAACTTGCGGTCACTCGGGTGTTCGGCACGAATCTGCCTGCCTTTTTTATGATAGTCTTAGTAGGAAGGTTTACAACAAGATTATACGCAGGAAAAGCCGCAGGTCGCAGCTAGTGTATAATAATTCTAATAAATAATTAAATATACACACCTCATTGAATCCATAGTAGACTGTATGGAAGTATGAGAACGCGAGATAGTGATGTGCCAGTAACGTAATCACGGCCGCCCAGAACGTGACGCTAGTCACTCGTACTAGCGGGAACTCTCGCATTATTATATAATGTAGAACTTGCTGGAGCAGCCCTATTGCGTTCAAATGGAATGGTAGGTCTTCGAAGATTATCAGACCTATGTGGATACATGCTGTTATCTGGAACAAATAATTAAATAATAATTAATCGTTAGGATTATATCTTTTGTAACAAAAAAAATAATCATCAAAATTGGTTCATAAACGACGAAGTTATCATAAGTTAACAAACATAAAACATATATATATATACGGTCGAATTGAGTAACCTCATTTTTTGGAAGTCAGTTAAAAAATAAATAAATTCATTTATTTCAGGCGAGTACAATGTCTGTTACATTAGCCCATATCTAAACATATACCTTATAGACTAACATACATATAGGTAAATACAACATTTTAATTAATAAGACACGTTAGTTTAGAGATGTGTGACGCATATTCTTTCCACCAATTAAGATCACCGTCATCATCATAATCAGCCGGTATCAGTCCACTGCTGGACGTAGGGCTCTCCCAAGAAACGCCACTGAGCCCCATTTTCAGCTCTTTGTTTCCAGTCACTGCCCACCGCTTAGCGAAAGTGTTTATAGATTTTTTTTTAATAAATTGCGGTTCCTAAGACGATTTTTTTCAAAGTCAATCGTTTGAAAGATAAACACTTCTAAAGAAACTATTGTATTTCGAATAATACGCGTAATCTGATAAATAGTCAACTCACTGTATTGTAGATAAATCCAGACTGTCTTTTATGTATCTCTGTAGGTAGATGATACATTTTCATAAAAACCCTCAATTAAGTACATAGCATGCCTTCCCCTCGAGTCAGCTCAGAATAGTATTTCACATGTCCACTACATAAATTGCTTTTCACTTAAACTTTACCCTATTACTATTTTTGAGTCTTTTATTACTTATACTATTATTTATTCTATATACTTATTTATATATTATTTTTATGGGTAGTTATGATTTTTCTTTCGAGTTAATTACTAAATTCTTCATCCGAGTAGTGTTCGTAGTCATCCAGGCTAGTTGCAACATTCCGTGCCTTGCTCCAAGACTTAGACTTCTTTGAAGTTGATGTTGGTGGTGTGACTGACAGTGCTCGTTTGCTTCTTATTGGTTGATCCTGCTGTGGTGGCAATACTATATCCTGCGACCCTGATACTCCAATGATATCAGCCCATTTTTGTGGGGAAGGTATTTCCATCTGACCTTCGTCATCACTGTCACCTAAATTTGTTGTCAGCTGTGCTTGCTCCTTTGCCTTTCTCGAATCCTTCACCACCCCATGACAATGCATCTGATTAATGTGCCTGAGCAGTAGTCTTCCGTTCCATCGTACTAAGTATCTGCACACCCCAACTTTCTTCTCCACTACCCCTCGTAACTATTTGGGACCTTTGCAGTAATTTCGAATAAATACAGATTGCCCCACATTAAATGAACGAACTTTTACAGATTCATTTTTCTCATCTGCACTTAACTCCTTACTTGTGTTGAACGACAGTGGATTCAAGTAGTCAAATTTAGTTCTAAATCTACGTTTATTTAATAATTCAGCTGGTGTTTTATCATTTACACTATTGGGTGTTGCACGAAGCCCGTACAGCATATTTGGTAGTCTCACATGCCAAGGTTCCATTGTATGTTTCTTCAGCTTGTTTTTCACTGTCTGAACTGTGCGTTCTGCTTGTCCATTTGAAGCAGGGTGGTACGGTGCTACCAACACCTGTCGGATGCCACAGTATTTAAGGTAACTCCTGAATTCTTCTGACACAAAGCTCCTACCATTGTCGCTCACTATGCAGTCTGGTAACCCTTGTTGAGCAAAAATTTCTCTTAATGTTCTGATCAGTGTGGCACTGCTCATATCATTGACTATTTTTACTTCTGGCCATTTTGAGAATGCATCTATGAGTATTAAAAATGTTTTACCCTGAAATGGTCCAGCATAGTCAATATGTAGTCTCGACCAAGCTCTGTCTGGTTTTAACCACTGATGGGACACCTGTGTTGGCATGTTCCTATTTTCTGAGCATGTGTTGCAATTTTTTATCATTTCTTCTATCTGTTTATCTATGGAGGGCCACCAAAAGTAACTTCTAGCTAAAGATTTGGTAATAACTATACCATCATGGTTTTGGTGCAACTCTTCAAGAATTTGTGGGCGCATGTTATCTGGCACCACCACTCTATTACCCCATAGAATGCAGTTACTGTGTATTGATAATTCATCTCTTTTTACCCAAAATGTTTTATACTCTGTCTCCACTTTAGAAGGCCACCCATTTCTAACCCAATATAACACCTTGCTCAAAGTCTTATCTTTCTTGGTCATTATTGCCACCTCTCTTGCTGTGAACTCCAGATCCCCGGGTGTCTCCTCTAACAAGAGGACTCCTAAATATTCTTCTTCTTTTGACGATTCTTCAGATGGCCATCGGCTAAGCGCATCTGCATTTCCTAATTTTTTGCCTTCAACATAATGTATTTCATAGTCGTATGAGTTCAATAATAGGGCCCATCTCAGCATTCTTGGCGATATAATGTTTGGAATCGGCTTGCCCGTGCCAAAAATACCCAACAGTGGTCGATGATCAGTTTTAATGATCACCTTTCTGCCACTTATATATTGATGGAACTTCTTTAGTCCAAAAACTATGGCAGCGGCTTCTTTATCTATCTGAGCATAGTTGCGTTCATGATTATTCATAGTTCTTGATGCAAACATTATTGGTTTAATAGTCCCATCATCCATTTCATGTTCCAAGACTGCACCAAGCCCAAACTGAGATGCATCACAAGACATTATCAATCTTCTTTTGCTGTCATAGTGAACCAGTGTGTCATCGCTAGACAACATAGTTTTCAACTTCCTGAAAGCCAGCTCCTATTCCTTGGTCCATTTCCACTTGGTCCATTACACACTGTGAACCCGAAAAAATTGCAATTTTTGATAAACTTGGCTCGGACCATCTGGGACAAAGTGTCACTTTTTCATGTAAATTATCCATCAAAGGCCAAGAACATTTTTACAGGCCCATTACCACCAAACGGGTTGAACAGTTTGTGGATATCATTGACAAGCAATTAATGAACCTAAGATTTTCTGAGGATCCTGATGACCTATGCAGTGCTTTATTTCAAATGTTAGATGCAGAGTTCAATGATATTTTTAAAATTAAAATGGTTAGAAAGGGTGCGAAGGTTCGTTTCGATGACTGGGCAACTCCTGGTATTTATAAAAGTAGAAACAATTTGTATAACTTGTACTCACAAAAAACCATTAATTTACATAATACTAAATTCATAAATCACTTAAAATTGTATTAAAAAACTTTTAAAGTTGTTTGTCAGACAGCAAAATCACTGCATCTAAGTAGAAAAATTAAGCATGCCGATGACAAAATAAAATCAACATGGAAAGTCATTAATACAGAAACTGGAAAAATTAAGCAGAGGGACGGTAAAATTATGTTAAAAGTTAATAATAAATTAATCATAGATAATAATGATGTCGCTAACACATTTGTTGAGTACTTCTCACAAGTACCTATTATTACTACTCAGCCTTTAAACTCTTCCCCTAAGGATGCTTTTGTTTTACTATCGAAGTGTGTGAATGTATGTGACTCTATGTTTGAGTTCAGACACATAACTTCAATATCAATTATCAAAACTTTTAAAATGCTCAATCAAAAGAAAACCGAGGATCTGTGGGGTATGTCAACCAAAGTACTTAGTTATATTATTAATGCAATTAGCCCTCACTTAGCGTTTATTTTTAACAGATGCGTCGATGAAGGTGTCTTTCCTGATGTAATGAAAAAAAGTAAATTAATTCCCCTATACAAATCAGTGAACAAAAATGACCCTTCAAACTATAGACCAATCTCTATATTACCGGCGCTCAGTAAAGTTTTTGAAAAAGTTATATTAGACCAGCTTTTGGCACATTTTAATATTAATCATCTTTTAAATCACAAACAATATGGTTTCACTAAGGGGCGTTCTACTACTGATGCTGGAGTAAATCTTCTTAAACATATATTTGATGCCTGGGAGAAAGCACAAGATGCTATCGGCGTTTTCTGTGACTTATCTAAAGCGTTTGATTGCGTCTGTCACAAAACGCTAATTTGCAAATTAAAACACTACGGCGTTAACGGAAAAGCACTTGATCTGGTCTCATCCTACCTCAGTAATAGAATACAGATGGTTGAGGTCAATGGCGTTAGGTCATCTGGATCCCTCATAAAAATGGGAGTTCCGCAGGGATCGATCTTAGGACCATTTTTATTTCTAGTTTATATTAATGACTTGCCGTCTTTCGTGCAAAACTTATGTGACATTGTTTTGTTCGCGGATGATACATCCTTAATATTCAAAATAGATAGGATTGCGCCTGGATTTGACGATGTTAACAAATCAATCGCACAGGTTTTGAATTGGTTTACAACCAATAACTTATTACTGAACGCCAAAAAAACTAAATGTATTAAATTCTCGCTGCCAAATGTAAGAAAGGGTGTCATTAATAGCAGGATATTAATAAACGATGTACCGATAGAATTTGTTGAATCCGCTACATTCTTGGGCATCACCCTGGATTCAAAACTACAATGGGGTTCTCAAATATCGGCTCTGGCAGGTAGATTGAGCTCCGCTGCATACGCAGTACGTAAAATCAGAAACTTGACTGACGAATCCACTGCTAGATTGGTTTACTTTAGCTACTTCCATAGTATAATGTCCTATGGCATTTTATTGTGGGGGAAAGCCGCCGAAATCCAATCTATATTTGTTTTACAAAAAAGAGCTATTCGATCTATATATACCATGAAGTCGCGAGACTCACTTCGTGAAAAATTTAAGGAGATTAAAATTCTCACAGTGGCATGTCAATATATATATGAAAATATTATGTATGTACGCAAAAATTTGAATGAGTATGATAAGAGGTCCGATGTACATAATTTCAATACAAGACACAAAAATAGATTAATTCTACCTCAATTCAGGTTGTGGAAAGTTAGTGGTTCTTTTCTGGGGAACTGTATACGATTTTATAATAAACTTCCTAAAGATATTGATCAACTGTCTATAAGCAGATTTAAAACCTTTGTAAAATCCAATTTAATGAAGAAATCGTACTATACAATAAATGACTATATGAATGACAAAAATGCTTGGCCTGAATGCCCCAAGCTCCAAGATATTATATAAATTGTATGATAATAGAATTACTTATTGTACATTAAAAATTTATTTAATATGAATTAAAATAAGTGACAAGCCCCATAGAGTTTCTTGGTGTTTCTTCTCTGATGGGAGTACTTCCGAAACACCAGTAGATTCAACAGTCAATCAGTTTTCATCTTTTGTTTGCTGATCTAGGGTTGCCTGTTACGACGGTATTATGCGGCTGATAGTCGGACAATCAGTTCCATTCGGAACATGATTTGTACTGCAATTAGTCTGCGTTTTATTTATCTATTATGTTTCATTATTTCACAATTTTTTGGATAAAAATTGTCTGAAGTACTGAAACATGCACTGGGTTGCGGGTGCACGTAATGGTACGGTTGGCAACCCTACATTAATAAGGGGAATTAAACATGTGTTTTAAGTGTGACGTTCAACGTCTAGATGAAAGCTGAATGGCTCAATACCTTTGTTTTTTTTTTGTAAATTCAAAGCGTTATGTTTCTGTTATATCTATATTTTTTTGTTGAATATGATCTATTTAATGTTATTTGACGTGTGTAAGTGCTAATTTTTAATTTGCCCATATACTGAATAAATGCTTTGACTTTGACTTTGACTTGACTTGGAGTCCTTTTCTAATAATCGGTACAATGGTTCTGCTATTGTTGCCTTGTGGGACAAAAATCTGTCATAAAAATTAAGTAATCCCAGGAAAGCCTGTAATTCTTTTATATTTTTTGGTGCCGGTGTCCTTTCAATTGATTCCACCTTTTCTTTAGATGGATGTATTCCTGATTCATCAATTATGTACCTTTATTTATTTTAATACCTTTTCCAACCTTGCATTGTGTGTAAGAATGTCTGTGCCACTGACTACTATATCGTCTAATAGGACTGCTATTCCTTGAATGCCTGCAAGAAGGGAGGTCATTAGCCTTTGAAATATACCCGGGCAAGCTTTAACACCAAACGCTAATCGTTTCATTTTAAATAATCCTTTCGGTGTATTCAGTGTCAACAGTTTGGCTGTTATTTCATCTACTCCGACCTGTGTATACGCTTGCTCTAAATCGATTTTAGAGAATATTATCCCCCCTTGCAGTTCTACAAATGCTTCATTCAGTGTAGGCAATGGGTATGTATCCGTATTGGTTACCGTGTTCACCGTGGAACGATAGTCTCCACACAATCTCACCTTCCCATTCGGTTTTAATACTGGTACTATCGGAGTGGCCCATTCAGAGTGTGTTGTTGGTTCCAGTACTCCTTCTTCCACTAATCTATCCAATTCCTTGAAAACTCGTTCTCTTATAGCAAACGGAATGGGTCTACTTTTCAAAAATTTTGGTACAGTCCCTTTATTTGGTGTAATATTTACCAGTGGTCCAGTATATTTCCCTAACCCTGGTTCAAACACCTGCTTATATTTATTTAATAAGTTAGTCACATTGGTCTTCTGAATTGATGACATTTTAACATTATTTAACCCCTGTATGGTGATTCTCAAGTCGGAAAACCAATTTCTGCCAATTAGACTAGAGCCCGTACCTTTTGTAACTAATATATTCATATTCTTGGATATATCCTTGAATTCAACCTGTACGGTAGTCTGTCCAAGTAATAATAATTTCCCGTCTGTATAGGACTTTAATCCAATACCTGTTTCTTCTAATCTGGGCAATTTCCCTTTCCATATGAGTCTGGCAATATTCTCATTTATAATGGTGTACGGGCATCCTGAATCCACTTCCATCAATAGTTCTGTACCGTTCAGCAACACTTTCATTGTAAATGGATCTATTTTATCTTGCCTGATACTATTTATGCCTATCTCATACAATCCATTACAATCTGAGTCTGGATTCTTGTTTTGTTTTGACTTTACAAAACAAGCAGCTTCTATGTGTCCCGTCTTCCCACAATGATGGCATTTACTCCAACGGAACCTGCATTCACCTTTATGTGACTTACCACAACGAAAACAATCCGATTTAATATCCGGATTACTTTTTTTTCTAAAGCCAACTTTATTTATCTCCATAGGTTCCACTATGTCCTGAGTCAGAGACGGGTTGCTTGTACTGGGGCCGGGTTGTACTATTACACTTGCATCAAAATTGGCCGTCTCATAGGATAGTGCTATGTCGCACGCCTGTTCAAATGATAACTGAGTCTGTTGCAGCAGTTTCTTTTGAATTTCTCTATCACTTATGCCACATACTAATCTGTCACGTAAAGTTCGATTCAGCTCTGCGAAATTGCAACTTATGCTTAATTTTCTTAATTGAGCAATGTAATCTCTTATATTTTCGCCTATTCCTTGATTCCTCATATGAAATTTGTAGGATTCCACTATTTCGTTGGGTTTTGGATGAAAATGACCATTCAAAATGGCTACTATAGACACGAAATTTGCGTCACTTACTTTTGTTGGAGAAATCAATGATGTTATTAAATCATACAATTCAGGGCCACAAACTGCGAAGAAATTCGCCTTTTTCTTCGAATCCTCTTCAATTTCACTAGCCTGGAGACAGTAGCAAAATCGTTCTATATAATTTTGCCAACAGCCGTGCGTAATATCGAACTCATTGAATTTAATACCCATTTTACTTTAATGAACACTAATTATCACTTTTAATCACAAAAAATCACAATTTCCACTATTTTGCTCGTCGCCACTATTGTATTTCGAATAATACGCGTAATCTGATAAATAGTCAACTCACTGTATTGTAGATAAATCCAGACTGTCTTTTATGTATCTCTGTAGGTAGATGATACATTTTCATATGTACCCTCAATTAAGTACATAGCAGAAACAAAAAAAAAATATTTTCTAGTCACAAAGGTACAGTTTACTTATTTTACACAGGATAATAAATGTACATGAACATTAAATCTTTAAACTTATACTTTGTGAGAGCTGGCGCCTGATGTAGGTTTTTGTAAAAAACCTGTATTACAGGTCGCCAGGCCCCCTCGTCGTATGTACATAATTGTAGATTATTGTGTAGGTTAGTTCTCTGTGGGAATGTGGGAAAATAAGCATTATTACCATATAATTTAAACTTAGTCGAAGCTAGAACAGCAGCTTTTATATCTAAAACAAGGTTATAACGATATCTTATATATCTTTTTATATATTATAGTCTAGCGTTAGACCACTATCTCACCTGTTGGTAAGTAATGATGCAGTCGAAGATGGTAAGCACAAACAAAAACAAAACACAAAATCTAATTTGATAAGTTTCATCATCATCATCATAATCAGCCGGTATCAGTCCACTGCTGGACATAGGCCTCTCCCAAGTCACGCCACTGAGCCCTATCTTTGCTCTTCTTGATTAGTTTAGTCAACATTAATAAAAAAGAGGCCAGCAGTTTTGAAGTCTTCAGCATAATCAACTAAATTTGCATTATAGCAATATTCTAATGAGAAATTAATTCAATTTTCAATTCAATACAAATAAAATGCCAGTCATTTCAGCCTGTAGTGGATTTTATTTGAATATAATTTGTAATTAAGATATGTCGTTGAAAACCTTAGTTTTGTTGTCTTAACAACTGGACAGTAGTGGACTGATACAGGCTGATTATGATGCTGATGATTGGAGATGTAACGGAGTTCCGGCTTCAGTTCCGATATACCGAAACTTTTGGTTGATTTCACACCTCCTGTTTCGGCTTCGGTTCCGAATGATTTGAAGCAGAGGTTATACCGAATACTTATAACATTGTTTTATTCAATTATCTGACCCAGCCTTAGCCTCAATTGTCCCCAACACTCCATGGTTCACCTCTGCTTCCGATTTCGGTTTCGATAAAACCACCTCCATAACATCCCTAATGATGGTGATGAAGAGTCAGAACATTTTAGTTTACTTACCACTACTGCCCAGGATATTACATATTTGGCCATAACACTGTATTCTTCTACTAATTCTGCTAAATAATATAAGCCAGCCGCTGAAAAACAAAACAATTTATTCGTCATCCTATCTTACTAATCCATACTATAATAATATTATTTTAAAAATGGGTGATCGCTGACAGGGGGCAATGCACAATACACCCCAAGCGGGACGTCAGTGCAGGTCTTATCGCCCCCATCACCAATTAAAATTAGAATATTATAAAAAGTTTTAAGTAACTCTGTCACTCTGTCTGTTTGTTAACTAAACAGACGATCCGATCTTACTGAAACTTAACAAGGAGATACTTTATAGCATGAGGATGAACATAGGCTACTTAATTCTTGGTGTACGTGAACGAAGTCGCAGGTATCAGCTAGTAATTATTATAAATGCCAAACTCCATCACACAAAACCACCAAACAGATTTTGATAAAACTTTACTATGTTACAGTTTACACATCAAAACAGCACATAGGCTATTATTACATGATGGCAAACGTCATAATATTATTAAAATCATAGCCAGCAAATTATAACAGGGAATAGAATAGCACAATGCAGGTAATGCGACGGGACTGCATCAGGTCAATTATAAACAAGTTGAATTCTCTCTGAACTTGTTTGAGAGAGTAATTAAAATTTAAATAAATGATTTTTACAGTAGATTTACGATATCTTTCACACATAAGTAATAGGATAATCGCGTAAAAATCGTGAGTTTTTACATCGGATCGTAAATAATATTTATGTATTTTTATTACTTACCTATAGAACATATTGCAAATGTTACTAATACGACTGTGGATAGTAGAGTCAGCAAATATAAAAATAGCATAGTGATATTGTGAATATTATTCCTATTTTCACTACTTATTGCTTTGCTTATGTTTTCACTATTTTTATTTTTTTTGAGGTTACAAATGTTACAATACATACAATATGTAATTGAATAATGAGCAGATGCGTTGTCACTGTCAGTGTCAAGTTTAATTCAATGTCAGATTAGATATGACAGTCAGGCCAGCAACTTTTTAATTTCTGTACGTGTCTACAGAGTACTGAATCTGAAAACTGAATCACGCTACTACGTTAAATACGTGTCTACTCCACACAACACGCTTGTCAAATAAACATCTTTTATAAATTAAAAAAAAAAAAACATACAGACGAATTGAGAACCTCCTCCTTTTTGTGAAGTCGGTTAAAAATGAATCCCAATTGCCCATGGTCATCACGCGTGAGCGACTGGACCAATTTCGCTAATTCTTTTTTTGTCGTGTTTTTTATCGTCAGGAGATGGTTCTTATGAATAAAAAATTTGTATAAATGAAAGTTGTTTTTAACGCAGGCGAAGCCGCGGGGCATAGCTAGTATGTAATTTTTCTAAGCAATTATTTTAGTTCACTTTTAATGTATTAATATTTCTTAACTCGTGTTTTTTTCTTGTAAATATACTTTTGACACTGGCAAAAATACGCCAAGCAGTGTTTAAAAGCCATAACAAGAAGTAGAAGAAGAAGCTAGTCATACTAAATCACAGAGTACTTTGAATATGAATATAGGAAGATACTTTCATTCAATTCAAATATTACAAATTTCCAACAAAATAAATGCATAATAAAAATATTATACTTTAAATAAAAACAGAAAATTGACAAAATTCTATGTATATTTCAATATTCATAAAGATCCTTGAATACTGCCACTTTTTGGAATCAGTGATTAAGTTAGCTTAATCTGCTAGAGTTAAAATGTAGGTCCCAAATTGCCGAAATGGCAGAAATCTGCCACAAATGGTCACCCTGGTACCAGACGTCATTTGGATGACAGATGTAAATTATTTAGATTTCCAACAGATGGCGTTAGTAACCAAACATTATGTTCGCAGCGAAGTTAATTCTTTGATCTTCTAACGGATGGCGTTAGTAGTACAATAACATTCTACCTATCCTAGAAACAAAATTGTTAATCTTCTTTTTTTTAATAAAATGATATTTTATTTTACTGATAACACATCTACATGTGAATTTAAATTACTATGTTAAAGCACAAATCAAAAGGCGTGATAGTTTTTCAGTAAAGTGTACCACAAAAGTGCTCAGGTTGTGGGATAGTGTTAGGGCTAGCTTCGCTCGCCCTGATTATACATTATTATTTTTATGTTAAAAAATGTATCAACACAGAACTGAATCAACAGTGTGAACACGTTTGAACAAGAAAAATGTGAACCCGGTATAACAATGTAAAGTGAACGTCAAAGACCTTCTACTTAATATTAAACTCGACTGCGTACAGACTACGTATAAAACTTGTATACTTCCACGAGTAAATGTGAAATAAACGTGGATTATTAACCATTAATATTCGGTGAATGTGTGCGAGTGTAAGGAAACAGTATAATATTGAAAAACATGCTATTTGTGTTCAAATTCCACCTAAAGTCTTTAGTAAAGTCCACATTTTTTACTTGGAATTGACTTTGACTTCAACTTGACCTGAAATGTGACTTTGATGGAACTTAATGACTTGAATTCTCAAAAACGGAAGAATTTTAATACTTGATACTAGCTAAATACACTAATCGTGTGAAGCCATACTGAAACAAAGAAAAAACAGAAGAAACGAAAAAAAAAAAAAAAGCTTCCAAAATGGCGTCGAGCGAGGTGCAAGGAGTGATGGTTATCTTTCCAATTTTGTCGTAACATGTATTATTTAGGACTATTTTATTGTTTGACTCATCTTCTCAAGAATAGTAAAGTATAGTAACCATGAATTTTGACGAGATCGTCGTTAAGGAGAGCCCTGGCATATGCCGGTGTTGTCTTTCCGAAGGATGCTACAAAGACTTGGGCTCTGAATATTTATGGATGAACGATACCGAAGTTTATGCTGATATGCTGCTCGATTGCTTCGATATTAGCGTGAGTTTATACAGCTCTCATTTAATTCTTCATTTTATCACTTCCCGCCCATTATTTGATACAAAGCGAGCATGGGTGTTTTCAACCCTTCGTTTTTGCTATTTTTCATTATCTTGTTGCTTCTCTTTGTGTTCGCACTTATTACTTATTATTTATTTATACTACACTTATTATTTATATGAATTACTAGAAGTGTCCCGCGGCTTCACCCGCGTTAAAACCTTCTTTTATTTACTTAAAACTTTTATTTTGTAAAAACGATTCTATCATTAAACACATCAAATAAGAAATATCCAAATCGGTTCAAATCGTTTTCATGTTATCGCGTGACTAAGGCAAATCGGGATTCATATTTATAAAACCCTAAAATCCTAAATTAACAGACTTTGTTACCTACCCCATTTCGAAAAATCCTACAAAACGTACTTTATCCCATCTTGTTTCGCCAAACAAACTTTGAATCCCTGTTCCGTATCTGGGAGGAATTTTCAGAAAATAATTTCTGATCGGATACCTATACCTACGTCATAATAATAACTATCTACATTCTGAATTTCAGCGTAATCCGAAACAATATTGATTTTTAGACTTTGTTACCCCAGTTTATCCTTTTAGGGTGGCATTTTGAAAAAGTCTGAAACTCGTATTTACTTATTTATTTACAGAAGTACTTGTGTGAAATGTCAAATAAAACGACTATCCAAGCTTTGAATCCCTGCTTCATCCCCTTAAAGAGTGTATTTTGAAAAATTCTTTCTTAGCGGATGCCTAAGTCAAAATAACTATCTGCATGCCAAATTATGGCGCAATCCGAAACAATATTGATTTCAGACTTTGTTACCCCACTTCACCCTTTTAGGGGTGGAATTTCGAAAAAGCCTGAAACACGTATTTACTTACTTAAGTACTTGTGTTAAATAATTCGAATATAAAAGCCTATCTAATATTGTTCCATACAAACTTTGAACACCCGTTTCATCCCCTTCAGGGATGAATTTTGGAAAATCCTTTCTCAGAGGGAACTAACGTCGTAATAACTATCTGCATGCCAAATTTCAGCGGAATCCAAAACAATATTGATTTCCACACTTTGTTACCCCATTTCACCCTCTTAGGGGCGGAATTAAAAAAAAACATGAAACACGTATTTACTTATTTTTTTACTGGAGCACTTGTATGAAGTTTCGAATTTGAAAATACTATCTAATCTTGTTTTTCCATACAAACTTTGAACCCCCGTTTCATCCCTTTAAGGGGTGAATTTTAGAAAATACTTTCTTAACTGATACTAACGTCATAATAACCACCTGTATGCCAAATTTCAGCGCAATCCAAAACATTATTGATTTTCAGACTTTGCTACCCCATTTCACCCTCTTAGAGGTGGAATTTCGAAAAAAACCTAAAACACGTGTTTACTTATTTATGTCCTGAAGCACTTATGTGAAGTTTCGAATAGAAAAGACTATCTAATAATGTTTCTCCATAGAAACTTTGAACCCCCGATTCAGCCCCTTCAGGGGTGACATTTGAAAAATCCTTTTTCAAAGGTAACTAACGTTGTAATAATTATCTGCATGCCAAGTTTTAGCGCAATCCCAAAAAATATTGATTTTCACACTTTGTTACCCCATTTCACCCTCTTAGGGGTGGAATTTCAAAAAAACCTGAAACAGTTATTTACTTATTTTTGTACTGAAGCACTTGTGTGAAGTTTCGGATAGAAAAGACTATCTAATCTTGTTTCTCCATACAAACTTTGAACCCCCATTTCATCCCCTTAAGGGGTTCAGCTGGAGTGAGTGCTGGCTCCAAACAATAAAATCGCATATGCAGAGAAGGATAAAAAATTGTTGTCCGTCACACTCTCTCATACTACTGATTGTATAGTTTTATCCTTCTCATATTATTATTGTTATTTTAATGCCAGGTATATTTTTAACCGACTTCAAATAAAGGAGGATGTTTCTCAATTCGACCGTATTATATATATATACATATATATATATATATTTTTTATGTTTGTTCGCGGATAACTTTGTCGTTTATGAACCGATTTTGATTATTCTTTTTTTGTTCGAAAGGAGATATCCCAAGTGTGGTACTATGGTAATTTTATCGAGGTCTGGTAAGTATCTCCAGAGATATCGAGATAAACATCTCAAAATTGGTACTGAAAATGAATAGCGCGGCATTGAAGTCGGTTCTTTTTTAGTTTTTAAACAATATTATTATATACTCTGTCTATGGAAATGAACGATCAATTCATTTGATACATTAATTTTAAAATGCTAAAAATAAATTTTCTCACAAATGTGACAAGGACAGGGAAGGAGTCAAAAAGTCATGAAATCAGTGTGAAGATATAGACATTCCTTATGGATCTTTCTTTTATATGCAACTCAAAGTGGTTTCATTAGAATGGCAACAAAATGGTTTTGGACCACTAAATAATTGCATTAGGCACATTCAGTCTTCTTGTTTTTTCCCATACAAAACATTACCCAAACTTTGTAATTTTGACAATTTTATCTATCCCCATTTTCAGAACCTGATCAAATGATGCCGTTAGTGTATTCTATTTTTAGCATAGTAGCACACGCAACTAATATAATTAAGATAGTTTAAAAACTAAAACAACCCCATTCAATGCCCCGCGAGTCAATTTCAGTAGCAAGATTGAGACGTTCATCGTCATATCTCTGGAGATACTTATCAGATCTCGATGAAATTACAATCGGACCACCTCGGAAACGTACCCTACCGATTACAAAAAGAATCATTTGAATCGGTTCACAATTGACAGAGTAATCGCGTAACATACACACAAAAAAACATACAGACGAATTGAGACCCTCCTTCTTTTTGGAAGTCAGTTGATAATAATAATGAAGTATTTAAGTTGTACTATTTGATTGTTACTGATACTGGCTGATTATGATTGCTACGTCTCCCTCATTTCAATGATATCATTAAACATTTTGCAATTAGGCTGCAGTATTAACAAATTTTATGTAGAAAGAAATATTATACGATGATTTATGATTGACCTTGTAATGGTAGGACTTCTGCTGGTTTGCCCGAGGCGGGGTACTACCACTTTGCCAATAAATTTCAGCCGTGAAAAAGGAATGTTTATCGGTTGAATTGGCAAGGTGTCTACTGAAATTACAGGGCATGTGAGACTCAACATCTATAGGTCTCGAGGTAACAGGTGCAGTGCAGTGACATGAAAAATTATGGCAGTCCAGAATTTTGCATGCTGCTGTATCTGTAATCTGTAGATGTCATCGCTTACCATCAGGCGAACGTCATGCTTGTCCTGTTACATTATATCATAAAAAAAATAACTTGTTTATACAGATAACTCAACACAATGACGGTCCAAACGGAGCAAGACGTCTCATCTGTGAAGTTTGCATCACTCGGCTGCGGGACGCTTGTAACTTCAAGAAACAAGTGCTCGATTCTGAGAAGAGGTTTATTGATATGGTGGCACGTGGCAAGTTCAAACCTAAAGGTATTATAGACTTTTTATTGTTTTAAACATATGCGAAAAAAGGAGTTTCTCAATATGTTGGAATCGAGTCGGTTGTTTTAGTTTTGAAACTATCTTAATTATAGTTTAAACGATCTTAAATTATTATTTAAAAAAACTTTTTCCATTTAATCCGTCAATTAAGAAAAACAAGCCCTTATATTAAGTTTTCAATTATGAAAACTTGGTCTTATATTAATAAGAAATACTTGGTCATATGCCCATATCATATCATTAAAGTAACAATCTAGTCTTAAGACTAATAAGTAATTTAAATTTGATCTAAACTGCTAACTATTGTTAAACTAAGAATGGACACATCCATTGGCACTTTTCTTATTGTCTCTATTAAGGCAAAGACACTATTGTATTGCATTCTTTTCAAGCATTTTTCACTGTATTACTGTTACTCTACTACACTAACTCAAAAGGTTTTATCCTTGTTAGTCTTCTCACTAAGTCCGTGTTGTCGAGGAACTGGATAACCTCGACGTTCACATGGTGATGAAGTCAACGATCGTGAGCTTCGGCATATTTTGTAATAACACTATTAACGTAAATAATATATGTTATCATTCCACAGTGTTGGTGTACGAGCCATCCAATGATCAAGACTTGAAGTCTGAGCACGTGGAGACAGACGCGGAGCTGACGGAAGTAGAGTATCTTGAGGATATTGAATACGTTGGTGAAGGTACGTTTAACTTTTATTTATTTTATGGCGAAGAAACGGTAGATATATGTTCTTTATTTCTCTTTTAAAAAGCTTACTAGCAATGTGAGTTGCATTGCACATTATTATTATTATTTTATGGTAAAAGGTAACAGGACAGGCACGACGCTTGCCTGATGGTAAGCGATGACGTTTACCTATTACAGATACAGTGGCATGCAAAATTCTGGCAGTCCAAAATGTTGCATGTCACTGCACTGCGCTTGTTACCTTGAGACATAAAGATGTTGAGTCTCACATGCCGTGTTATGTCACTGGACACCTTGCCATTTCAACCGAAAAACATTCTTATTTCACGGCTGAAACTTACTTGGCAGTGGTGGTACCGCCCCAGGTGGACTAGCAGAAATCCTACCACTACTAAATAGTCTGTGTGTCTGGAGTGGGTTCACGTCAATAGTGCAATGGGTGGAGATCGAACTCACGACCTCTCGATCGCCAGGCTGACTCCTTACCCATTGGGCTATTGCCGCTCAAACCAGTTTGAATTGTTTCGTTTCACTCTATTTTGACCTGTTCCCATTCTAGCGTGCTGCCATTCTTGACCACATCCTGACTTACCATACCATTGATAATAGAGATGTTGCCTGTGTCAAAAAATAGAAATTCTAATTAGTCCGTCAGTTAGATTATCATAAAATATTGGACACGTATTTTTTTATTTTACAAATCAATATAAATTGACAAAGATAAAAGAGTGTCCAAGTTCGGGAGTGGGGGCTCGTGACTTCACTAACTGCTAGAAAGTAGTACACTATTTAGCGGTTTGTGACGTCACGCGGAATTTCAACGCTCTATATCTTTGTCATTTTTTGTTTAATTGAAAAAATAAAAAATACGTATCCAATATTTTCTGATAAGGTAAATGGCAGACTAAAAAATTTTTTTTACTAACCTATTATCGAACCAGGGGTGGAAGTCTCTACATTGATAGCGATGCGTCCTGTCATTGCAAACGTCTTGTAGAAGAAGATGCGGCTAGACAGTTGTGTATTTGCATCTCTTTTCTTATCGACGATTATCGGTCGAAATTAATCGCTATTCATGTAGAGACACAAACGACGGCTCTGCTTACAAAATTTCGCGAGAATTGGTTGGGAAATGCATCCAGTATAAGAGAACAGGCTGATATCTGGATATCCAGACATTTTTTTTTTTTTTTTTTTCTTTTTTTAATGTTCCGCACATGTTATTCCTCCGACATTGGTCGGAGACCTTTTTGAGCGGGTATACTTTAAAATAAATGCATTAAGCTATTGAGCGTTCATGCCGAGTTATAGGTTATTGTGCATGTGTTTTTTATTGTGTGGTGTTTAAGATCCAGACATATTGCCCAAGCTGGGACCGAAACCTTCACTTCGCTCAGTCAATAACTCACACAGCGTCTCTCAGTGACATGCAAAATCTGGTTCGGCAAAATGTTGCATGTCACTGCGCATGTTACCTCGAGACACAGTCAAGTCAAGTCAAAGCATTTATTCAGTATATGGGCAAATTAAAAAACTGCACTTACACACGTCAAATAACATTAAAGAGATCATATCAATAATAATTATTATAAATATAACATAAACACAACTAATTGCTTTGAATAAAAGAAAAGAAAGACAAAAGTAATGAGCTATTCTGCTTTCATCTAAACGTAAAACGTCACACATAAAGATGTTAAGATTCAAATGGCCTGTAATTTCACTGGATACATCAAACGGAAAAACATTCCTATTTCACCATGTTTCCATGGAAACATTTGACGGAGTACAAAAGTGGCGCCATCGAAGTTCGCCCGTTGTCGCGCCATTACCTACGCCATTTTTAGGCGTCCATTACACGGTAGGTTATCCGTCATTCAAAACCATCAGTCATGACTGATGGTTGCTCATGCAGCTTACTGTACACTGGCCATACTTTTGACACTGGCAGAAAAACGCCAAGCACCGTTTAAAAGCCATAAGAAGAAGAAATGAAAGTATGTAAATATCGGTCAGTCACCGTAAGACAACCCATTGCACGATCAGTTATCTATCACACGCAGTCATAGCCGTGACTGACCAAACTGACAGCTTGTACTATTCATTATTCTGTGCTGATAGCAAAACCTATCGTGATGGACGCCTTACGGTTCCTCACACTTTGTGAACATTTCAAGTCCTTATTTATAAGTATTGATAGAGAATTGACATTTTTACAAAGTCTGTATTACCATAGAAAAGATAATAATACTACGTATTACTATGGCAGCTATAATAACAAATACTTAAAACAGAATAAAATTAAAAAAATTAAAAGTTGTTCTGTTACCTACCGGTGTCAATTTTTTTTAGGGTTCCGTAGCCGAATGGCAAAGAACGGAACCCTTATAGATTCATCATGTCTGTCTGTCCGTCCGTATGTCACAGCCACTTTATTCCGAAATTATTAGGACTACACAGTTGAAACTTGGTAGGTAGGTGTATTCTGTGAACCGCTTTACGAATTTTATTCAAAAATAAAAATAATAAAATATAAAGCGGGGCTCACCATACATGTAACTGAAACTAACAATTTTTTTTTTCTCCCCTCTCTAACTTATAAAGTATGGGAGTGAAAAATCTAAAAAAAATATATATTCTGTAGATCTCAATAAAAACTAGGTTTGGACGAGATACAGTCAGCAGTTTTTGAGATAAAGCGATCGCAAATATAACTATGAATACTCTACTGTTACGGAACCCTACGAGTGCGAGTCCGACTTGCACTTGGCCAGTTTATTTTATTTGAATTTAGTAAATGTGTGACCTCTTATTGGCCAAACTGCTTGATCTTTTCAGAAGAAATCTTGTACAATATCATAAAAGAATATCTTAATATAAACCTCCTGGCAACATGTCACAACTAAAACTCCACCATTTTACATTTACAGAGGAAGAAGTCAAGACTGTCCTCCAAACCACCTCGAGTGCAGCTTCCGATGGTTCAGAAACTAAACCCAAACGTGGAAGAAGACCCAAGAAGGAAGACGAATCTGCACCCAAGACCAAACTTGCTAAGAAGAAACCGTCGAAAGGTAGGCCTCTGAGTTTATACGCTTCCATTTTATCACGGCTAGTCAACTTTAAAGATTTATTTTCCTTTACACTTTTGCACATAATTAAAGATTAAACTAAAAGAACCAACTTCAAATGCCGCGCTTTTATTTTCAGTACTAAGTTTGAGGTTCCATATCTCTGGATACACAGAACATATCTCGATGAAATTTAAATGAGATAACCTGTGAAGTATAAATACCCTTTCAAACAAAATATGAAAGTATTTACTTTTCAAGTTAAATAATTACCTACGTTTACAAAAAAATATCCGTCATAGTGTAAAGGGTTCAGCAGAAAAAAAAATTGTGGATCAAACCGGCGGTCGGTAAACATATAAAATAATTTAAGATCGTTTAAAAAACTAAAATAACCGACTTCAAACGTCGCGCTAGTCAAAGTAGCCAGTAGACGTAGTAACTATTACATAATCTGTGTCAGTAAGTAAAGTGCCGGCCAAGTAGTAAGTCGTCGAGATAAGTAGCGTCGTAATACAAATGTTGATATATTAATAACGGCTTGGCCGATTTAGTTAAAATTTAAATGGGACCACCTGGGAATACCTACCCTTTAAAACAAAAAAAGAATTTTCCAAATCGTTTCATGCATCTTCGAGTAATCGGTGAACATACATAAAAAAAACAATGATTCCGACGAATTGAGAACCTCCTCCTTTTTTGTGAAGTCAGTTAAAAATATATCATATCTCATAAACTGTCTAAAATGGTAGACCATACATGGGGTTCAATAGATGCGCAGTGAGGTCCTCTACCACTCTGTTTTGTTTGATGCATTGGTGCTGAATAACTCTGTATACAGAAGTTTTCTTCGATATTAAAGCATTATTTTGTTGAGAAATCTGTATCGTAATAAAACTTTTTAATTTTATTTCAGTTGTACATGCATAATGTATGTCATTATGCTACTATGTCTTAATTCATAATTAAGATAGTTTAAAAACAAAAACAACCGACTTCAATGCCCCGCGAGTCAATTTCAGTAGCAAGTTTGAGACGTTTATCGACATATCTCTGGGGATACTTATCAGCTCTCAATGAAATTACAATGGGACCACCTCGGAAACATACCCTACCGATTACAAAGAATCATTCGAATCGGTTCAGAATTGACGGAGTAATCGCGTAACAGAAACACAAAATAAAACATTAAATTAAAAAATCAAAAAACCCGACTGCGCAAAAAGTGAAGTGTTAAAAAACGAACTGAAAAGAAAAAAAAAAGTAAGTCTAGTAGTTTAGACTTCTATTTAGGGATATCAAAAAACTATACCATTTAAATTCTTTCTCGGTCGATACACTCATAAAATAAATTATATATTGTTGATATCCCTAAACAGAATTAAAGGAGAAGTAAAGGACGGCAAATTCCGTACTATTAAACGACAATACCAAAAGGAAGAGGTTGTTTGTTACCTCAGAACTCCATCAATTCTTAACCGATTTGGAAAATTCTTTTTTTGTTTGAGTTAATATGATTTTTGTTTGGTCTCATTGTAATTTTATTGAGATCTGATAAGTAACTTCAGAGATAAGCGCCGCAAACTTGTTACTGAAAGTGACTAACGCGGCATGTAAAATCGTTTTATTTTCGATTTGTACGATCATAAATTATTTGTTATAAATATATTTTGAATCTCCATTTTAAGACCTTTAATTCGATACCCCACTCAATAGGTTTTGAAAAAAAAAATTTTTTTGAACCCCAAATTTTGGCGTCTGAAATCCGCCATTTTGAATTTTTCAATTTTTTATGTTTTCGTTGACACTCGCGCTAGCATGGCGAATCTATTGACGTGCCAATTATCAAAATCGGCCCACGCGTTTGGTCTCTAGTGTGCCACAAAGGAACAAACATACATACATACATATATAGACTGATAAACACATTACCTCTCCTTTGCGTCGCGCAGTCGGGTAAAAAAGACACAGACGAACCTCCTCCTGTTTTGTGAAGTCGGTTAAAAATAAGATTTTTACGATAATGGTGTAGATAAATTAATCTTTATGTTGACTTGTCTGTGGTTTTGACAAAGAGCATTTTTAGTCTATAATGGTAGTCTATTTTAAGGCATTATAGTCCACTTTAAAATATGTCTCGACGGCCCGTTGGCGTAAAGGACGTAGACGTAGACATAGACGTCTTGTCTTGACTTCCAACCCAGAGGTTGCAGTTTAGGGATGCGATTTTTTTATTGTATTTTTGGATCGCAACGTCTCGATCCGATCCGCGGATCGGATCGCATGCATTTGATCCGATTTTCAAAAGATCGATCCAAAAAAATCTAATGTAAATACAATATTTCTTTCAAACCAAAAAAGTGTTGGTTGGTTCAACAAGGCATTCGGCAACATAAATAACATTTACCTGAAAATACTATTGTCTAATTTAATTTTATTAAAATTAACTTTAAGGACATACGAGTACATTTGTATGTCTATGAAGTGTAAAAACCACACAACGAAACAAGGAATTATTTAATAATATTCGTAGTTATTGATAATATACTTTGTGTGCACATTAAATACATTATATTGTGCGCAAACCACAAAGTTTGCATTACGATCCGATATTTGATAGAGCTGAATCGATCCGCGATCGGATCGCATGGTTTCGATCCGATCCGAAAATTGATTGGATCGTATGCCTTCGATCCGATTTTCGAATAAATCGGATCGGATCGTCGCATCGCTTTTGCAGTTTCAAATCCTAGCCAATGTATTGTTCTATGTGCATTCATGGATGTTCGTCCACATGTTGAAGGATCATTATATAGATTCTCCGCCTGACTTGCTATTAAAAAGTATCTTACCACCATCAAGGAGATATTTTTTTTATACTAGATAGGTAAGTGTTTGACCACTATCTCACCTGATGTTAAGTGATGATGCGATCGACGATGCAGCACGCTTGCCTAGAAGATACCTGAAGAGTTTCAGTCGCAATTTGAATACCCCCGGGTTGTAGTTACTGGGAAACAGAGAATTGCTGCCAATAACCTTACGGTGTTCCGGCAGCACACAACCCTTGAGAGTATTCTAGGCCTAGCATATCCATTTTCGACCACATCATCGCTTACCACCAGGCGAGATAGTAGTCAAACGGTAGTCTTGTTATTAGGGTGCCGCCAAACGTTAATGTGTTCCGGCAGCTATCCTTGAGAGCCAGTTCCCATTCTAGGCCTAGCGTGCTTACCATCTTCGACCTCATCATCACTTACCAACAGGTGAGATAGTGGTCAAACGCTAGTCTATAAGGCATAAAAAAAGGGTGGTATGCATGGTAAGTATATATGTAATGAACTAATCCGTCCCAGGCACTACATCATTTGACTAGAATACATTAAAAAAAGTTAATTAATTAAACAAAGAGTATAGGACGCCCTCCAGCTAGGTGGAGCGATGATATACACAAGCTGGCTGGCAGCGGTTGGAAACGAATACGTAGCTGAAGATCGAGCGCAGTGGCGTGCCGTAGGAGAGGCCTATGTCCAGCAGTGGACAAATACTGTCTGTTAATGATGATGATAAAGTTGAAATTCTACTGAATTATACAGCATAAATGATACTTTAATATACATATTAAAGTGTAAGTACGAAAAATGTGTTCTTGAAAATGCTGTTTTTTAGAAGCTAACACACTTATAGCAATGTGGGCTGCAAAATACTTTTTTTAAATATCTTATAGGGCTAGCTAGCGTTTGACCACTATCTCACCTGTTGGTTGGTTCGTGGTGCGGACGAAGATGGTAAGCACGCTAGGCCTAGAATGGGAACTGGCTCTCAAGGATACGAGTAGTCTTGTGAACTCTTCCAACTAAGCTAAATATGCTTGTGTCTGGAGTGGGTTCACGTCAATAGTGCAATGGGTGGGGATCAATGACAATTCACGACCTCTAAATCGCCAGGCTGACACCTTAGCCATTGGGCTATTGCCGCTTGAATATTGAATAGTTATAAACCTAATGATTACCATTTGGACTATTTTTGCCAAACATTTATTTACTAAAAAGATCAAACACACAGTTGATTTATATATAAGGATCTGGCCAAGAGGACATTTAACTGATAGTGATAGAGGCCTGGAATCGCTAAGATCGAGAGGTCTACTTATGCTAGATGGAAAATATTTTTATAAGAAATCGTCGATTGCTACCATTTTGTAGTGGTAGGACTTTTGCTGGTCCGCCCGGGGGCGGTACCACCACTTTGCCAATTACATAATTCAGCCGTGAAATTGGAATGTTTTTCGGTTGGAATGGCAAAGTGTCCAGTGAAATTACAGGGTATGTGAGTCTTAACATCTTTGTCTCGAGGTAACAGGTGCAGTGCAGTAACATTTTAGCAACATGCAACATTGCACATGCAAATTGGACATGCATAATTCTGACTATTCAGAATGTTGTATATATCTGTAATAGGTAGACGTCATCGCTTACCATCAGGCGAGCGTCGTGCTTTTCTTGTTACCTTATCTAATAAAAAAAATTACGAACTCTTTAGTTCTACTGTAGCGGTTTTAGAAACAATAAGTTGGTATTGGTTGGTTGGATTAAACGTGGGCGAAGCCACGGGGCGCAGTTAGTTGGAATAATTTATAAAATTAGATCGTGATGTTCCAGCGGGGTTATTCTTAATCATTCGAAAGAGAATTCGGATTTGGAAACTGCCTTTACTTCGACTTGGATCTTTGCAATTCACAATGCTCCGATCGGTTACTTTTAATATTCCAATTAGAAAAAAATCAGGGATTCTAATTTCTCGCGGAAAGGTTTCCAAGATTTACCTACTCATTTCTCTTTATTATTCTTTTATTTCACGGATTTATCAATATTTAAAATTTAATGAAACTGGCCAAGTGCGAGTCAGACTTGTCTCGCCACGAAGGGTCCCGAACCGCAGTATAATTCCACGATAATATTATATTGTATTACCGTGTCAATACTAAACTTGCTTATTAACTACAACGCCATCTAACGAAATATCTAACGAACTTCTAAGACCAACTAAGAGAACGTTAACACAAAGGTGTTAGGGTAGGTAATTAATACTATTAATAAGGTAAACAATCGTTCATAGATGGCACTATATTAAAAAAACACCTTTTTTTTTGTATGGGGAATTTTTAACTTGGTTCTGTTTTTAGTATTTGTTGTTATAGCGGCAACAGAAATACATCATCTGTGAAAATGTCAACCGTCTTACTATCACGGTTCATTAGATACAGCCTGGAGACAGACAGACAGACAGACAGACGGACAGCGGAGTCTCAGTAATAGGGTTCCGTTGGTACCCTTTGGGTTTGGAACCCTAAAAATAAAGCTTCCGAATCCGAATAGGTTTTCAAATGATTGATAATCAGGAGGCAGTATTAGTTTTTGTACTTCCTTTTAATACTTGTACCAGTTCCATAAGTGACGTTGTGATACACGATGTAGCACGCTAGCCTAGAAGATACCTTTCCACTTGCGATTTGTAGACTACCATTTAATTTAGTGCCACTGAACTTTTGAAGACAATAACTGAACTAAGTCAAAGTGTGTTGATCTTTTTATGTTTGTATTTCTCTGAAGGTATATAGTTTAATTCACAAATAAAAGCTTGCTTTATATTATATAGGAACTTACTGTGGTAAGTAATATAATAAAAATTGTTAAAACGTCGCAAACTTGCTACTGAAACTGACTCGTGCATAATGGAATTAAGTTTTTTTTTACGTTTTTTTGGTCTACTATCTCACTTGTTGGTAAGTGATGATGCGGTCGAGTATGGTAGCACGCTAGGGCTAGAATGGGAACTGGCTGTCAAGGACAGTTTTTAAACGATTGCACTCATCGTAGTCTAGATGGAGCGATCATATACGCAAGCTGGCTGGCAGCGGTTGGAAACAAGGAGCTAAAGATTGAGCTCAGTGGCGTGCCATAGGTGAGGCCTATGTCCAGCAGTGGACAGAGATAGGCTGATGGTGATGATGATGCTGGAAGACGAATTGCGATACATCACTGCCGTCTTTCACTTACAGCCAAGCACGATACTATCTTCGACCGCATCATCACTTAACATCAGGTGTAATAGTGGTTTAGGTGATCTTACGCTTTGAAGACCGACTCATTTCTTAGGCATAGCCTCTTTAGGTGATTAACACCCATATGCAGAGTTATTTTCTTGAGACCTCCTCCACTCGACCTTAGTCGAGGTCACCTCAAGGAATTCTTGAAAACACCCTTGAAATTAGTATGTTCAGTTACGGCTTCACCCTCCAGTGAGGAACCTCCATTCGAGTCATTTATTATTGTCTTTTCTAAATCGAAATCTTCTAAGGAATCCCTCATCATCAGCTTTATGGGACGATATTTATTATGTATTAAAACTTGAAATAACTTTAGAAATAATGTACAAAGCGCTGATAACAAACTTTGAGACCTTAAGGTAGATCGCGACGTACCTTGAGTTTTTCACTCGACTCGACTGAGAAATTTGCTCAAGTCGAGGATTTTTTTAAATTCTGCATACCGATTTTATCCTTGAGGTTGAGTCAAATCACATTCGAGTGGAGGAAATCTTGAAAGGAACCGACTATGCATATGGGTAAGCCGCGATTTGTTGTAAAATATCTAGGTTTAATTACTTTTATGAGTGGATTTAGAACTTATACCTTCAAACACAGACGAGTATATTACAAGTATGTGTATGTTACTTGTAATATACTCGTATGTGCTTCGAATAATAAAAGTTACAAAGCAATTAAGACACATTATATCCTAAGATTTTGTGTGATATTTTATAGTACGTAGTGATAGAACATGTAGTATTTTATTAGGTATTTTTATTTTATGTTTGGTGCAACAAATAATCGAGTCGTTTTTATCGCAACGCCATTCTGACCGTTAATTTTAAATTGATAAAATGTCTTCTCGGATGTACTATCGATATATTTAAACCTATGGAGAAAGATTCCTATGTGATTCTATTTTTATATGTATAGGAGAAGTAATTTCATTATCTAAATAAATGGCGTGAAACAATCATACAATTTTGCATTAAATAAGTAATAAATATCTTATAGTTTTTTGATATAGGTTGTATTTATTTATTATTAAATTAAATCATTTATTTTGGGTATAACTATTATTTATTTTTATTAGGTATTTTTTGCTTAAAAATTACATTAAAATTAAATAAAATTGAATTGAAATTAAAATTGCAATTGATTTTTTAAATACATTACTTAAATTAAATAAATAGTAAAGTTAAGGACCGTCCAGAACAGACCCCATCAAAATACAGTACAATAATTTACAAAAAAATTAAGCCGTTTTTGGATAATTAATATTTTTTTAGATAATTACTCTTTTAGATATTTACAGGTTTCTATATTTTTTTCTGGTAAACTTATATTTATTAGTCATAGTTAATATTTACTAAAATTAACTTACAAAGCTATTATTAAAACTACCTAACTATAAACAAACAAATATACCTAATCAAAAACAATTAAAACTAAAATTTAGTTATGTGTAAAGATCTCTCCGCACGTCAGGTTTAAACGACAGGGGATCAAAATGCTGGCATGTATTTAGCTCAGAGACTAAGCATCGCCATTCAACGGGGGAATACAGCCAGCATTTTGGGAACTTTACCTACTGGTAGTAGTTGGGTAGACTACATTTTAGTTTTTCTATAAGTTAAATAATCTTAGTTTTCTATGAATATATCCACAATCTCTACTTAGTCACAATTTATAAACTTAAGCTAATCTTATATTATTCTTGATAGCAGAATCAACTTGATACTTTTTTTAACCTAACTTACTTGAAAATCCTAAGACTGCAGACTTTATCTGATTGACATTAATTTGATGTTGTTATATATCAGCTGTAATTCACGTGCCTTTAGTCGAATCATCGCGACGCGATCTCACCGCGTGACCTCACCAGGCCTGTCGCACTCCGCGCTGTAGCTATGAAAATGCTAGTACCTCCGCGACATCTCGCGAGTGACAAGTTTAGTCAGTAGTGTCACGCGCGCTCGCGATCGGACGCGCGCCTTTACTTACTATTCAATCTGTTTTCTCACAACACTCAACCTTACAGTAAGAGACAGCTGACGGCCCGCGAGCTGACCGAGTGATACAGACTCTCGCCGCGCGTTCTTACGGTGCATTTTACAAGGTTCCAAGTTACTATTCGTTTATTCTGTGCCGCAAATTCAGGAGTGTAGCGTATTTTGAACGTTACCGTTGTTGTGACTAGGTTCGATCTAGCATTTTTGCTATCAGAGAGTGCATCTTCTGTGCTTGTAAGTACTATATTTATTCTGTGAACTCACTCCCGAGGAAGAGCGACGGACTCGCTCGAAACCTAAGTCGAGGAAATTCGACTAAAGGTTACGTGAATTACATGAATAATCGATCCGCATTCCACGCTTCTAAAGATTATATAAACTAATATTATAAAGACGAAAAAATTTGATCTTTTGCTTGTTTCTTACGGATAGCTACATTATCAGCGAGTAACTTAAGCTATATTTTGTCCTCGTACCCTTACGGGAACGAAAACTACGCGGGTGAAACCGTGAGGCGCCGCTAGTAATTGACATAAAGAAGTAATGTCAAATGCAATCCCCAAATGTAAGAAATCCAAATGGATCGAACAAAAAAACCGACTAATAAATAAAATGTTAATATTTAAGTTCAAATATTCAATTCAATCGGCAGCGTAAAAACCGCCTACTTCGTGAAGTATAACTTTTGGTAAGATATGTCCAATATTCGTTGGGGTAGACTTGTCATAGAGTAGAGACCGCGAATCGGCAAACGTAACGTAGGTCGCCCTGTGACCAGGTGGAGTGACGATATACGCAAAGCGGTGGGCAGTGGAAAGCAAGAGCCAAAGATCGGGATCAGCAGTGGCGTGTCTTAGGAGAGCCCTACGTTCAGAAGTGGACTGACTGGCTGATTGTGATGATGATAATGTCCAATATCTTTAACACTAAATTAACTCCTAATCTAAATAACATCGCTCTTTACTTAACCACTAAAGATACGCTTTAAAGTGATTCTAACACATCAGAGACGGAAAATAAACTTCGTTTAATATTGGTAGTATTTATTTACCGATCATTATATATTTTACCTCTACATTGACTTTGAATCTAAATGACATCGCCAATGATTACTGCCAATATATTTACCTCTATACTGACTCTGAATATACAAAGGGTGTATAGTAATATTTAAACTGGGCATACATAGCCTCTCATGTATAATCTACCTGCAAAGTCTCCTCAGTAGCTTGGGTACAGAGTTATCACAAGTTAAACTTTTCTTCTTCTTCTTCGTCGTTCCCTCACTAATGAGGATCGTGACCATATGTAGATATGATATTTTGTTAAACTTTTACTATACATATATTTTGTATAAATATATAATACGGTCGTTACGTAATATAACCACTATAAAAACAAGTGACTGAGAAAGAACAACAAAGAGAGAAGAAAACTGAAAGCATATTTTACTTTTTAGGTATACCCGGAAATCGAAAGAACGAGGCCCCGAATAAGTCCTCACTGTCAAGCACCCAAAGAAACAGATTGATGAAGAAAAACGCTATAATGGTGCTAGAAAGCTCCACAGTAATCCCATTCAAATGGCATAGACAAAACTATCTCTGTTTCTATTGCCATCTCACTCTAAAAACAATGGCTGACCTAAAAGACCATACTAGAGCAGTACATAAAGAGCCAAATATTAAAGCTACTGTTTCTTTTTTAAGAAGAGACGAGAAAGTCAAAATCGATGTTTCTACGATTGAATGTCGACTTTGCAAACATGCTAATAGGGATTTAAATTCTCTGATCGATCATTTAAAAATGGTTCATGATAAAGTCTTCAATGAAGGCGAATATGGTTTGTTACCGTACAGACTAGAACAAAACTCGTATCAATGCGCTATTTGCAATGAAAACTTCGACTATTTCGTGAAATTAAACCAACATATGAACAAGCACTTCGGTCATTACGTTTGCGAATTATGCGGCAAGTCTTTTCTTAGCAGCGATAGGTTGAGATGTCACTCATTGAGTCACGGGTCCAAATTCCATTGCAATATCTGTAGTGAAACCTTCGATTCTTTAACTCAAAAGAATCATCACGATTCTACCGTTCACAATAATCCAAAATTACTTAAATGTTACTACTGTTCTGAAACATTTTTAAATTATACACAACGGAAGCGTCATCACAATTCAAGCCATAACATCGAAATGCCCGAATTCAAATGCCCGGTCTGTCAGAAAAAGTTTCAAATTTTGAGCAAAATGAGGGTACATCTAAAAGAAGTGCATGTTCGAGAGAAGAATTTCTCATGTTCTATGTGTGAACATAAGTTTTTCTCTAAAACTCAAGTCCAAAAGCATATGATTAGACATGTTGGGGAGAAAGTGCATCGTTGTGAAGTATGTAATAAGTCGTATGCTAGAAAACAGACTTTGAGAGATCATATGCGAACTCATAAAGATAATAGGGGTTTAAATTTAGAAAGCTAATGAGTTTTTCTTAAAAAAAGAGCGTGCGTTTAAATCTACGCGTCAGGAGTGAAACTTCCTTCACAGAGTGGGAATTCTTTTGCACAACTCTATCTGTTTAACTTAGCGGGACGAATGCCCTAACGATAGTGAATACGTCTTCGTAGTTACGCCGTTCTACAATAGAGGGCGTTTATACATATAATATTCGTAAAATATACACCGTTGCAATCGGACCGTGACGCTACGTAACTTCCGTCAAATTTTACTCTAGTGCGCCCAAAGAAATTTCACTTCAAAACATTGATAGCTGCGAACACTAAGCTACAGTCAAAAACTTACGGCTCAACGTAATCACTTGATCAATAATAATGACAGTGTAAAGTTACTATTGAATGTATAGCATTGGATCTATACATTCAATAGTAACTTTACATTGCATCTAGGCATTTACTATAGCTGAGATTTATCCATAGAACATCTTAAGGTATCGCCTGAGGATGCCTAAGGATTGCTAATCTGATTGTCTGATATATTATGTAATATTCGTATTAAATGTAAGACTGATGAAGTATGTCGATTAGCTAAAATTAAGAAAATGTATTGTACTGAATAAATATTTTGTATTATACGCGTTATTTTATTTATAAACGTATTATAATTATTATTGAAATCTCTAGTATAGTCCGTAATCGATGTAGGAAGGAAGAGCTGAACGGCGATAATTTTTATTTTAGATTTTGCAAACTTTGAATGTACCCTTTTGTTTGATGCGATATTCTTATTATTTTTCGTAGAAGACTAGTATTAACCTAAAACTGGGTACATTTAAAGTTTGAAAATCTCTTTTCAGGTGTTAAAACGCGGCAATACAAAGGAACGGAGTCAATATCGACGCGTAGAAGGAAAAATCTGCTGATTTTGTTCAACAATACTTCAATTATACCTTTTAAATGGCGCGGAAAGTATCTGTGCTTTTATTGTAGTAAAGATGTTTCGGATTACAAAGAGCTTAGAGAACATACTAAACAACACGGAGAGTGTTCTGTTCTAGATCATTCTTTAAAAGCTTTGAAAGGAGGCACCAATATGGAAATCAAAATTGATGTATCCAACCTTGCGTGCACCTGTGGAGAACCTTTCTTATCTGTAGATGAAGTCATAAAACATTTAGGGGAAAAACATAAACAAGAGTTTGACAGAAACGTAGACATGGCCATTGAAGAGTACAGATTAGTCGATCTAAATTGTCTCTCATGCAACGATAAGTTTACATACTTCGGCTATTTAGTATCACACGTAAATACGAATCATCCAAAAAACTGCCTCATATGCGATAATTGCAACCAGAAATTCAATAAAAAACGCGATCTGTTCTCTCACATGAAAAACTATCATCGAGAAGGGGGGTACAAATGCGAGCTCTGTCCGCAGACTTTCAACTCGCTGAATATTCTTCGGAAACACAGAATTAATCGGCATATGACTCGGTGCCATATCTGTCAGCTTCGATTGCCTTCGGCTGCTTTAAGACAAAAGCACATCGATTTGGAACACCCAGACGATGGTTCTTTGCAATGCGATGCTTGTGATAAAGAGTTCCACACAAAACAAGGCCTTCGAATGCATACCAGAAAGTGTAAAGGGGATCTCTTCGAATTGTCCGTAAAGAAAGAAGACTATACCATGGATTTGGACCTCAACTACGAAGACCCCGCAAAGAGACCCAGCGTCAAACAAATACGTGAAAACATTGCAATCGTCATCAATATGTCTACCGCCATACCCTTCAGCTTTTACAAGAACAAGTTCAACTGTTTCTACTGCTCCAAAGACTTCCCCGATTCGGACTCAATGAAAGAACACACCATAATTGAGCATCCTGTATGCGATGTTAAAGAAAAATGCATCAGGAAGTGCCGGGAATCTGTAGCGTGTGTCAAAATCGATGTTTCAACTCTAGCGTGTAAAGTATGCTTTGAAACTATGCCAGATTTGGACATTCTACTCGACCATTTAATATTAAAGCACGGGGCGAAATACGATAAATCTATTACGACGTGTTTGCAACCATACCGACTGATTAAAGACAACATGGCTTGCCCGAACTGTCCCGGAGAAGTGTTCAGATTCTTTGGCACATTATTAAAACATATGAATAATAAGCACACAAATAATAACATAATTTGCGTGTATTGCGGTCAGACTTTTCGTCGTGATCAGAATCTACGCGTACACATTTGGCGGCATCATCGAGACGGTCGTTTTAAATGTAACATTTGCGATGCAGAATGCAATATTCCTTCACGTCTGTACATGCACATGGCGAAGAGTCATGGAGTGAAAGCGGCTAAATGTCCCAAATGTCCCGAAGCATTCGCAACGCAATACCTCCGACAGAAGCATTTGATTGAAGCCCATAACTCTGGCCACAAATGTTCGTATTGCGGCAAATTGTTTACAAGGAACTCCTTTATGCGAGATCATATCAGAAGAACCCATTTGAAGGAGAAGAATGTCGAATGCTCCGTGTGTAATATGAAATTTTTCAACAACGTTCTGCTGAGGCGTCATATGGTGAAACATAGTGGGGAGAAGAATTTCCACTGTGACGTTTGCGGCGAAAGATTTTTCTGGAGGAAAAGTCTTAGGACTCATATGTCGAGGCATAGTAAACATTTGGATCCCATACATTTGTAAAATTGATTTAGGACTCTAATAATAATATTTTTTTGATCTCATATGACTAATATACTTACTACTAAATTGTGATTGCAAAAAAAATATATAAATGGGGGGCTGAACATATAATCTAAGTAGATAGAACTTAAAAATTAACACATCAATTGACTATACCAATATAAGGATAATAATTGGTCAATAAGTGCCGCCCTCCCAGCAGCTGGCTAGAGACCGTTACTAAATGATAGTGTTGGCGTGTGTGAGCGAGACAGTACGACTATAAGACACCGCGCATCGTGCTTTAGGCACGGCCGTTGCGTCTATGATTGGAGTGCGTACAACAATGACATTATGTAGTATTTCTAGTACTGTGTCCATAAATGTATACGGACTTTTGGGAAAAAAACAAACCTCAATAACTTTGTGAATGATCAGTGAAAAAAAAGTGTGACAGCACATTCGTCATTAGTAATCCCTCCTGCGACTGCCCTTAAAATGTTTTTGGTACTTAAAATTCTGTGGTGTATGTATACTTATAATACACATATACGTAGGTACTTTTGTCTACTCGATCAGTCTAGTATTAGAAAGTAATTTTAGCATAGATTAGAATAAGTAAAGCGTACTTGTATAATACTGTAGTTTCCGAAATATGAACTGTGAGAAATATGTACCCGCTCAAGATCGTCCGAATAGTCTTTCTCAAACCCGTTCATTTACATTACACTTACCTAAGTAATTTATCTGAATTTCAAAGGTAAACAAATTTGCGCTAGTAACCAAATATAATCGCGGCATTAATCTTATTGGCTAGCGTTTGACCACTATCTTCTGGTGATAAGCGATGATGTGGTCGAAGATGGTGAACACGCTAGGCCTAGAATACTCTGAATGTCAACTAACCTAACTAACCTAACCTAACCTAACCTAACCTACTTCCTACAGATTTTCTCCTAACCTGCTTTTTGGTAGCAAGTCAGGCAGAACATCACAAGGAGAGCATAATACTGATGCTACGCCTGATTCGCCACCGTCACCATGAAGGAAAAATTCTGCCGCCATAACCTTACGGTGTTCCCGCAGCACACAGCCCTTGAGAGGCAGACCCTTTTATTCCTAGCGTGTTCACCATCTTCGACCTCATCGTCGCTTACTAATTACCGAGTGAGATAGTGGTCAAACGTCTAGCAGATATTAAAAAAAAGAAAACCTTGTATTATAGAACTGAGACTGCTAGTGTGCCCCGTTATTCTATAACTTTTAAGCGTGATTTTACAAAAATACGTTAATTGCAATTTTGTGTTAGGGAATTAAAACAATCTGATTTAACCTCCATAGATATCATGCAGTTGTTTTCAGATACTAAGGGCCGTTTCACCGGTACCTGATATTGTTCTAGATAGTTCTGACAAATGACGCCATATAAAAGTTATTAAAAATCTACCTGATAAGTCCCTGATAGAGCTGAAGTTGGCCCAAAGTATTTATTTTCTATTAGATACGAAATTTATCATAGTAAACCACGATTTATCAATATTTCTCATATTTAGCTATTTTGCACCCAAAACATAATAGTCTGCCAAATGTACATACCGTCAAAAATTCTCGTAGTTAGTTATACATCTATAGATATAACTAAATCTATTTTAGCAACTTCAATGACATACAGAAGAACGCATCTCGTTTCAGATCGCACCAAAACCGAAGGCTGTAAGCGATCACGGAAAACCGCGAAGGCGACACCTAAACTAAAAATCAAAATCGAAAGCAACGACGATATTTACACTACCGATGACGACGTCACCCTTAAAACTTACCAAACACGTAACGAAAAACATCCCAAAAATCATAGAAAGTTAATACAGTGTCTCAAAGTTCGAAAAAATATCGCTTGTATTCTCAACCATTCTACGGCTATCCCATTCTCGCATGCTAACAGCAAATTCAATTGCTTCGTATGTCACGAGGGCTTTCATCGCTGCGACTTATTACAACAACATTTCGAAGAGCATTCCTCTTACAACTTCGAACCCTTGGGCAATATCATGAAGAAAGTTAACAAAAACTCCTCATTCAAAGTCGACATTGCAAACTTACGTTGCAAATTATGCAATGAATTGTTTTTTGATTTAAAGCCTCTTATAGATCATCTCATTGATAGGCATAATATAGAATACGATGCAAGCGCAAAGGATGTTGTACAACCGTTTAAACTTCGCGATGGGGACTTGCGATGCCACATTTGCAATGAAAAGTTTACATACTTCATCAAACTAGTCACCCATCTGAATGACTATCATGAGATTAAAAAGTACATGTGCGATATATGTGGGAAATCGTTTAAAGAATTGAGTTCGTACAATATTCATGGATGGCATGTCCATGGCCCGGGGTATAATTGCTCTGATTGTGGTAGACGATGCTCCAATCCTTCTTTGTTACGAGAGCACATGGCGAGCACTCACGGTAAGGGCAAATTTAAATGCCTCGAATGTCCTGAGGAATTTACGTCTATCTACAAAAGAAAGAAGCATATCATATCCGTTCATAAAGCGGCAGAAGTGCCATCTTCTTTCAAATGCCAACATTGCGACAAAGTCTTCACTTGTACGTCTCAAAGAAATGTGCATGTTAGAAAAGTGCACTTGCAAGAGAAGAATGAGGTCTGCCCGATTTGCCACGCGGAGTTATTTAATAAGACCAGGTTAAACTTGCATATGGTGAAACATTTGCGAGAGAGAAACCATGTTTGCGATATATGCGGCAAGAAGTATCAATGGAAGAAGAATTTGAAGGGTCATATGCAGAAGACACATCATATTTTATAATCTGCAGGGCTACTTTCCATTATTCGAAAGCAAATTCGAATTCGGGAACTGCTTCTACTTCGACTTGAATCCTTGATCGAAAACTTTAGTTATTATAATTCGAAAAAATCGATGATACTAATCGGGATGGTTTCTGCGAACAAACAGATCACGGATTAATAAATATGAAAAATTCAAAAGGACTCTCCTGAATTCAAATGTATCCGATGAAAATGAGAAGAAGCCAGGTCGGGGTTGTTGCAATATTCGAATTGTGCTTAAGTCAGTCGCGTTGAATCGTCTTGTAACATGTTCTGTCATATGGCCCTACTCACAGAATGTCAAATAAATTGTTCTTTCTCTATACAATACTAGCGGATCCGGCAATTACTTACTTACAGCCAATTTTTGAGACCAGTTTTGCGCAACATTTTGGAAGAGCAAAGTTTGGCGATCTTGGTTTTTTTTTGTATTATTAAGTTATTATTGTATACGTTTTTATTGCTGGTAGCGGCCTCGTTAATGCATTTTATGTCTTTAAATTTAAATAAATAGACCCTTATAAAAATATTTTTAGTCATGTTGAAACAACTCCGATTTTCTCCTAACATAAGTAACAATGTTGTGTTACTAAGTACACCACGTTGTAGTTCAGTCAATCTTTCATGAATAAAAATAAAAATACTCGATCATTAAACAAAACTCATTATAATGTAATAAAAATAACACTATATAATGTAGTTATGCTCGTGATTTGATCTCAGTATCGTTTGAATGCTCTACGATATAATCTCACGTGAGATTAGGGAGGGGGGAGTTGGTCGAACATAATCTTACGATATCTCACCAAGGGGAAAGAGGGGTCGAAAAATAGCCAAAACAGCTTCACGTTATTTGTGGATGACCGCTTATTGTAAATATGTAACACATGCAAAATATAAAGAGGGTCTCTTATACTTCTTCTACGCGTATCTGATCTGCTCGAAACAGTATGTAAATTAACTTTAATGAATATTGTATGCTTTTCGCTTAACCTTATCAAGTGAATATCATATCATTTTAATTTAAGAATTGTAAAAATTCGACGTGCAATACTATATTACAATACCGACATTTACCGACATATTACGGTACATTACCGACGCCAGTGCGAGTGTTGCGCTCGCCGGAAGCACACGTACTCGCCACTGAAGAAAGAGCGCGACCTTATTACAGGAGTGGTACCGGTCTATAGTTTAAAAAAATATACTTACGATGCGATACCTTTTATAGAGTTGGGCCCAATTTCACCAGTTCCTGATAAAGTTTCAGATCTGACGGAAGACTCCACATAAATGCTGTCAAAAATCTATCAAATAAGATAATACGTAATAGGCTCATCGGAAACTGGTGAACTAGCCCTTAATTTATTACAGTATTTATGGTTAAGTTAAAAGTATTATGTAAATGTAATAAGTTATTGATCTGATACATATAATTTACTTAATATAAAATTAGAATCTTTAATACATATTGTTATGAAGACTACATACATATTCATCACCATACAAATTATGTGAACGTAACTTTAATATAACCTTAATTCACAAGAAACGTGTTTTTTTTTTCAGCACTATTTGCTCGATCTTATTTAATAGATTTAATTAATTATTTGGCATTTTTTGATGTCTGATGTATGTTAATTACCGGGGCAGTATTATTATTTTATACTTTATCGTCAATTCATAATTTACAAAGAGATCAGTGTACACTGAAGACTTTTGACACTTCACGTTTTCTTTCCAGATTCTATCCGGAGGCTAAGATTACAAAAGAGCATAAGGGTGCGTAACCTCGCAATTCTCTTTAATAACACCAAGATTATACCTTTCAAACACCGCGCCAAGCTTAGGTGTTATTTCTGTAGCTTGGAAGTAAAAAGCAGGCATGACTTGTACGAACATACGCTGACTCACTTGCCGTGCTTCGTAACTGAACCACCACTCAAAGACTTGAAAGATGAGATAAACATCGATGTATCCGAAATAGAATGCAAATGTTGCTCGAAATTATTCAATACCTTTAATGAAATAACTACCCATTTGAGAAAGCACAGATTGCATTACGATCAAGAAGCTCCGATAGACGCTAAAGCATTTAGACTTATCGATTTGAAATGTTTCGTGTGCGGACACCAATTGGAAAGTTTCGAAACACTCGCTCACCATATGAAAGAAGTACATCCTTCTGAAGAACTACAGTCCGGTTATTGCCCCCCAAAATTATCTAAGAAAAATAGCTTAAAAGCACAAAAAACTCATCACACATCGAAGATCAATCAACAATCGAAAAATACGAGGAAAAGTAATTATGTAACTCAGGATGATACTTCTGGTGTCGCTGAGAAGAGATTCGTAGTTAAAAACAACTTTCTCTGTCAAGAATTGGATCGCAAAGCGCAAGAACGCCTAACTGCTAATGAACTAATACAAAAAATTACTTTTATCTTCAACAACAGCAGTATACTCCCATTCAGGTTCTATTTCAATCACTTCCAATGTTTTTACTGCCCTAAAGTATTTACGATGTGTCAAGAACTCAAATCTCACACAATGACGGACCATTCGGTTGTTCCCGAGAAGGAATTGAAACGGATGCATTCAAAATATTTAAGGCAAGCTCACGAGATGAAGTTTAAAGTTGATACAGTGCAGTTGCAATGCAAAGTGTGCTATGTCGAACTAACGGACTTGAATACGTTGATTTCTCATTTAGAAACCGAGCACGGAGCCGACCTTGACGGATGCTTAGCATTGTTCCAACCTTTCCGTCTCATCCATGATAACTTTGAATGTACTTCGTGCCCTCAAAAGTTCAGATATTTCATTACACTTTTAGCCCACGTAAATGCAAATCACGCTGAAACAGTATTTGTCTGTGATTATTGTGGGAAAACGACGGCAGATAACGTGTCGATGGCGTTCCATGTGAGAAAAGTTCATCAAAACGAGAACCGGTATATGTGTATGATATGCAAGCAATTGTTCAGTAAGAAATTAAGGTTGCAAGAACACATCGGTCGGGAGCACGGGATTAAGATGATTTCGTGTAGGCTTTGCCCTAAGCGGTTCATTTCTACCTACGCTAAATCGGTTCACACTGCGACCGATCACGGCGGCGGTTTTGCCTGCCCACAGTGCGGCAAAAAATTCCCCATATACTGTTACATGAACAATCACCTTAGAAAGGTGCACCTTAAAGAAAAAAACTTACAGTGTAAATTTTGCGATAAAAAGTTCTTCAACCAAACGAGACTTACCTGCCACATGGTTGTCCATGAAGGTAGTGGTAAAAAGTTTCAATGTGATATATGCAAAAAAGAGTTTCAGCGGAAGAAGGGCCTATATAATCATTTCGCTGTTTATAAAGTTCATAAAGGGCATGATAATTAATAATACGTTTCAATGTGATGTATGCAAATAAACTGGCCAAGTGCAAGTCGGACTTGCACTCGTAGGGTTCCGATTCCGTACCACACTACAATATTTTATAAAATCGAGCAAAAAATTCTGAAAGAAATCACGTTTCTTGTAATAAATTGACAAATCGAATCGAAGCGAAATAGGTTTTCATTTTCAGAAAATGTTGTTTTATCCCTGTTTTCAGGTGATGAAAAACTCCTACAATATAATTAGAATATGAAGGTAAATTTCGCCATCGCTGCATTGTTACGATAGCTCGGTGGGAGATCGTTCGGATGGCGATCAGAAGGATCCCGGTTCGAGTCCAGATGATTAATTTTTCCAAGTTTGTTCTTTTGTAAGAAGACTATTGAGATTATTGGGAGCCAAAAAATTACATAAAACACGATTTACAAAAAAAAATTGCTAGCAAAGCTCGGTCATCCAGATATTATTATATTATATTACCGTGCCAATTCCAAACAATTATTAAAACAGGAGATCCCCTTTAATTTTTAACAACAACAGGCAACAGAAATACATCATCTGTGAAAATTTCAACTGTCTAATTATTATTAAATATCTGGTTGACCGAGCTTTGCTCGGTATTTTTTGCCACTTAAACAGACAAGTATGACTCTTCCCGACATCTATTGACGAATAATAATACTATTTTTTGTCATATTTTAAGTTGATTATCAATAAAGCTGAGTATTAAAAACACGAAACAAACAACATTTTCTGAAAATGTCTTCTAGCTAGATCGATTTCTCGCCCCCGAAATCCCCTGTAGGTGTACTAAATTTTATTTAATCGTTGGAGCCGCTTCCGAGATTCAGATTAAGGTAAAGACGATAGCGCCATCCTTGATGCTAGGTAGATGGCGCTGCGCTATCGTAAAACACTTTTTTTAAACTTTCTTTAATGTTTAACTTTGTTCTGTTCTTAGTATTTGTTGTTATAGCGGCAACAGAAATACATCATCTGTGAAAATGTCAACTGTCTAACTATCACGGTTCATGAGATACAGCCTGGTGACAGACGGACAGACAGACAGACGGATAGACAGACGGACAGACAGTCAGACAGACAGACAGACAGACGGACGGACAGCAGTCTCAGTAATAGGGTTCCGTTGGTACCCTTTGGGTTCGGAACCCTAAAAAGAGTTTCAGCGAAAGACGAACCTATATAATCATATCGTTCGTCATAATGTACATGAATGGCGTGTTAACTGTTAATACGTTTCGATGTGATGTATGCAAAAAACAGTTACAGCGGAAGACGAACCTATATAATCATATCGTTCGTCATAATGTACTTGAATGGCGTGTTAACTGTTAATACGTTTCGATGTGATGTATGCAAAAAACAGTTACAGCGGAAGACGAACCTATATAATCATATCGTTCGTCATAATGTACTTGAATGGCGTGTTAACTGTTAATACGTTTCAATGTGATGTATGCAAAAAACAGTTACAGCGGAAGACGAACCTATATAATCATATCGTTCGTCATAATGTACTTGAATGGCGTGTTAACTGTTAATACGTTTCGATGTGATGTATGCAAAAAACAGTTACAGCGGAAGACGAACCTATATAATCATATCGTTCGTCATAATGTACATGAATGGCGTGTTAACTGTTAATCCTTTTCAATGTGATGTATGCAAAAAACAGTTACAGCGGAAGACGAACCTATATAATCATATCGTTCGTCATAATGTACTTGAATGGCGTGTTAACTGTTAATACGTTTCAATGTGATGTATGCAAAAAACAGTTACAGCGGAAGACGAACCTATATAATCATATCGTTCGTCATAATGTACTTGAATGGCGTGTTAACTGTTAATACGTTTCGATGTGATGTATGCAAAAAACAGTTACAGCGGAAGACGAACCTATATAATCATATCGTTCGTCATAATGTACTTGAATGGCGTGTTAACTGTTAATACGTTTCGATGTGATGTATGCAAAAAACAGTTACAGCGGAAGACGAACCTATATAATCATATCGTTCGTCATAATGTACATGAATGGCGTGTTAACTGTTAATCCTTTTCAATGTGATGTATGCAAAAAACAGTTACAGCGGAAGACGAACCTATATAATCATATCGTTCGTCATAATGTACTTGAATGGCGTGTTAACTGTTAATACGTTTCAATGTGATGTATGCAAAAAAGAGATTCAGTGGAAGAATAACCTAATAATTAACATATATTTTTTTAAATAATCCAACACCCAAGTTCATAGTCGTTGATTGCTAAACTAATAAAGTCATCTTAACCGCTATATAATTCCTTTGAAGTTCATGAAATGCACTATTATCATGGATTTTTCCACATTTTTCAAGCTAGCAGTTAATCTTTAGATTTCTTTAGATTCTTAGAGGGGGGAGACGCCCTACTGGAACATAGTATTAGCAACCCGTAAGTCATTTAATAAATAAGAAAATACGTGTTTCAGGATTTTTCGAAATTCCTCCTCTAAGAGGGTGAAAAGGGGTAACAAAGTTTGAAAATTAATATGGTTTTACGGGTTTTATAAAAATGAATCCCTATTATCCTTAGTCACGCAATAACTTGAAAACGGGTTGACTGATTTGGCTTATTCTTTTTCATGTTTCTATGATAGAAAGTTTTTTACGAAAGAAAAGTTTTAAGTAAATGAAAGAAGTGTTTGAAAGCGGACAAAACCGCGGGGCATTTCTAGTAACCTATATAACCATATCGTTCGAAGTAAATAATGTGATTGTATCAATTTGTATGTTTCAAGACAAAGCGAATTTTGTGTGATGTGCTAATTAAGTCATCAATAGTATTTCTGATACCATTCGCAGAAATCTATCTATATCGTAGACGGAAAATTAAATAATTAAATAGACAAGCCATTACCTTATGCGAATGAAATAGCTATAGAGATTTAAACCGACTAAAATAATGAACACGTGATACAAATGCTATCTATAAGAAAAAATGAACAACGTACTTTGGTCTGGTCATACATGATAGCGGGTGAAAGACAATGGGCGCACTAGTTGTCATCTCGCTCTCTCATACTAGTGATTGTATATTTTTTGTAAATTGTTAAACACAATCCAAAATTTCATCGTACCGACGGGACTTGAACCCGCAACCTCCTAGATTAACATGTCCAGGTGCTCTGCCAATTAAGCCACAGTTCGATCTATCGATACGACGAAATTAGTGGATTGCATTTTTAAACCCCATTAATTTGTTTTTAACAATTTACAAAAATATAATGTGTGTAACACTTCAAAGAAACATAATATAGTGATTGTATATTTTTATCCTTCTCATATTATTATTTTAATGCCAGGTCTATTTTAATGCACTCTGTCTACGATCTATATGTAAGCATAATTCAAGCATTATTTCAGATAATTATTTGACGGCTGACGCCATATTATTATAAAAGTTGTCGAAAATCTGTCAGACAAGTTCATAATAGGCTCATTGAGAACCGGTAAAACTAGCCCTTAGTGTTACATATTGTAATGAAGAGTACAAGCATATTCACCATGCAGATTATGTAAAAGTTACTTTAATATAACTTTAGTATACAAGAAACGTGTTTTCTTTTTCAGCATTTTTTTGCTCTATCTTATTAATACGGATTGTGAAGTGGTTCGAAACTTTAAAAATTATATCAACTTTTTATTCACTGTCCGATGTTTGATGGCTGTCAATTACCAAAGCAGTATTACTATTTTAGACGTAATTTCATGCTTTACAAGGAGATCAGTCTGCGACGTTCACTGAAGACTTTTGACACTTCACGTTTTCTTTCCAGATTCAGTCGGGAGTCGAAGGTTACAAAAGATGAAAAGGGTGCGTAACCTCGCAATTCTGTTTAATAACACCAAAATTATACCTTTCAAATACCGCTTCAAAGTTAGGTGTTATTTCTGTAGCTTGGAAGTAGAAAGCAGGCATGACTTGTACGAACATACGCTGACTCACTTGCCGTGCTTCGTAACTGAACCACCACTCCAAGACTTGAGAGATGAGATAAACATCGATATATCCGAAATAGAATGCAAATGTTGCTCGAAAGTATTCAATACCGTCAATGAAATAACTACACATTTGAGAAATCACAGATTGCATTACGATCAAGAAGCTCCGATAGATGCTAAAGCATTTAGACTTTTCGATTTGAAATGTCTCGAGTGCGGACACCAATTGAAAAGTTTCGGATCTCTCGTTCGTCATATGAATAAAGTACACCCTTCTAATGATCTACGGTTCGATCACTGCTCCTCCGAATTAGAAAACAGCTTACAAGAACAGACGAACAATCAACAATCGAACAATACAAACAAAAGTAATGATATAACCAATGGAAATACTTCTGATGTCACCGATAAGAGTTTCGTCGATAGTAACGACTTTTTCGGCCAAGAGTTGGATTGCAAAGAACAAGAACGCCATAATCCTGATGAACTACTTGAAAAAATTACTTACATCTTTAACAACAGCACTATACTCCCATTCAGATTCTATAACAGTAGATTCCAATGTTTTTACTGTTCTAAAGTGTTCATTTTGTGTCGAGATCTCAAATCTCACACGATGACGGACCATTCGGTCGTTCTCGAGAATGAATTGAGACGATTTCATTTAAGATATCTAAGCCAAGCTTACGGGCTGAAGTTTAAAGTTGATACGGTGTGGTTGCAATGCAAAGTGTGCTATGTCGAACTAACGGACTTGAGCTCGCTGATTTGTCATTTAGAAACAGATCACGGAGCCGAACTCGACGGATGCTTAGCATTGTTCCAACCTTTCCGTCTCATCCATGATAACTTTGAATGTCCTTCGTGCACGCAAAAGTTCAGATATTTCATTAAACTTTTAGCCCACATAAATGCTAAGCACGCTGTAACCGAATTTGTCTGTCATTATTGTGGGAAAACGACAGCGGATAACATGTCGTTGAAGATTCACATTTTATTCGTTCATGAGAACGAGAATCGGTATAGGTGTAGGATATGCAAACAATTGTTCACTAAGAAATTAAGGTTGCAAGAACACATCGGTCAGAAGCACGGGATAAAGATGATATCTTGTAGGCTTTGCCCTAAGCGGTTCATTTCTACCTACGCTAAGTCGGTTCACACTGCAACCGATCACGGCGGCGGTTTTGCCTGCCCACAGTGCGGCAAAAAATTCCCCGTATACTGTTACATGAACAATCACCTTAGAAGGGTGCACTTTAAAGAAAAAAACGTAAAGTGTAACTTTTGCGATAAAAAGTTCTTCAACCAATCGAAACTTACCGTTCATATGGCTGTCCATAAAGGCCGTGCTAATAAAACGTTTCAATGTGATATATGCAAACAAGAGTTTATTTGGAGGCAAAGTTTAAAATATCATATGGCTCGTCATCATAAATAATGTGAGTGTATCAATTTGTATGTTTCTAGGCAAAGTTAGTTCGCAGCAATCTGTCTATGTATGAGCATAAATCAAGCATAAGTTCAGATAATTATCTGACGAATGACGCCATATTATTATTAAAATTGACAAAAATATGTCAGACAAAATCATAATAGGCTCATCCGGAACCGGTAAAACTAACCCTTAATGTTTTACAGCGTTATTTATGGTTCAAGTGCTATGTTAATGTTGTGATTCAGTTTTTGATCTTATATGTATGTATAGTTTACTTCATATAAAATTAGTATATTTTATACATTGATATGAAAAGTAGAAACACATTCACCATACGTCCATACAGATTATGTGAACGTAACTTTAATATAACTTTAGTGTTTTCTATTCCGGCATTGTTTTGCTCGATCTTATTTAATATGGATTGTGCAGTGGAGCGAAACTTTAAAAATTTTATCAACTTTGTTTTTTACTGTCCGGTGTCTGATGTCTGTTAATTACCAGGGCAGTATTATTATTTTAGACTTTAAATATAATCATAAAATATATATCTTCGCTAATATCTGTTAGTCACACTTTTGCTTTAAATCCGAAAATAAATAAAAGCGTCATAGAATCCTACAGATTTGGTCCTATCTGCTACGGACCGTCGATGGAAACGAAATGTGTGAAAGAATTGACACCAAGAATCGTTTCGTTTCAGATCGTCACAAGGACCAGGCCACCAAAGCAGAAAAAGCAGACAACCTGAGAGTTTTGTTCAATCATACATCCATTATCCCTTTCAAATGGAAGTCAAAATACATCTGCTTTTACTGCAACAAAAAAATAAACAATTACGTTAATTTAAAAAGACATACTAAATCCCACGTAGGCCTTAAGAAAAATATGTTGAAAACCATTAAAAACCTCTATAGAACCAAACTTGACGTTTCGGAAATCGTATGCAAGATATGCCAAAAAGAATTTAAGAACACCGATAAAATTGTCGAACATTTGGTAAAAGAACATCGTAAAGTATGCGACGTGAATATTTGCGGTTTCTTCCAAGAGTTTAGGTTAATCGATCTAAAATGCTCAGTCTGTGATAAACAGTTCGGTTTATTTGATCTATTAGAAAAACATGTTCGTACGTATCACTCCACGTTTAACTGCAATGATTGTGGACAAGTTTTTACTACAGCCTATGACATAGAAATGCATATAAAGACCCTCCACGACCCTAAAATCATTTGCACACAATGCGACAAACGCTTTATCAGTGAAACAAAATTGAAAGAACATCTTGCCGCACATTCACATCAATGTGTACATTGTGGTGCTGAATTCAAGAGCGATACTACTCTTAATAGGCATGTAAATAAAAACCACGTACAAAGTAGGCAATGCAGTCGATGTCTTGGAGAGTTCTCTACATCCGACGAAATGGAGTACCATTCAAGCATCTGCAATATAAAATCGCTACACGTATCCGCTAACGGAAATACTCCGGGAAAACTAAACAGAAACGCATTCTGCCACAAAGTGAGGCGAAATATTCAGTATGTTTTGAGCATGTCTACAGCAGTTCCGTTCAGATTTAAAGGGAAATTCTGCTGCTTTTATTGCTCCACTTGGTTCGTCGATTTTAATGATGTGATCGAACATACACGGAAAGAGCATCCCGTGTGCGAGATCAGCTCGAAAGCGATTCAAAGGCTGAAGGGTGAAAAGATACGCGTCAAAGTTGATATAAACGGTCTCGCCTGTAAGGTCTGCCTTAAATCAATTCCCGATCTGTCGAGCTTCGTGGATCACGCGACTGAGGATCACGCAGCTGACTATGATAAGTCAATTCCATTGAAGGATTGCTTCGAAGCCTTTCACATTATACAAGGCAGAATTCCGTGTCCAGAATGTCAGCAGCCTTTTGTTTTCCTAGCAACGTTGCTGAGACATTTAGGCGACGAGCATAATCTCCATAAACATGTCTGCGCGTATTGTGGTAAAGGTTGTCGTAATACAACCAGTCTGGCCATGCATATAACCAACTCTCACACGGGAATATGCGAATGTACGATCTGCAACGCTAAATGCAACAACCCTTCAGCATTGACTCGACACATGGCTAAATACCACGATACGAAGGAGTTCAAATGCCCCCAGTGTCCGGAACGGTTCGAGACAACTTATAAGAAACAGAACCATTTGATCAAAGCCCACGATATCGGCCACAAGTGTGGGTTTTGTGGTAAAATGTTTGCGAGGAACTCCTTTATGGTGAACCATGTCAGGCGGACCCATTTGAAAGAGCGAACCGTGCCGTGTTCCGTTTGTAATGTGAAATTCTTTGATCGAAGACACTTGAAGCTTCACATGGTGAAGCACGAAGGCCTGAGAAAGTTTCGTTGTGAGGAGTGTGGTAAAGCTTTCTTGAGAGAGAGGAACTTGAAGTCTCATCTGGGTACTCATAAGAAGGGACTGGCTAGTAATTTAGAAAGTACTTGGAGATGATTTTGCTAAGGTTTTCTGAAAGTAGAGCTACCTATGCTAGTATTTTATTTTACTATTGCTAGTATTCTTTTTTTTATTATTTCATACCAATTAGGATAAGTATTACACTTTCCCAATTTATTTAACTAATCTTATCTTGTATTTAATAATAATTCTAACTTTTAAACAAACAATTAACAGTAAAATAAATACACTTGTTATATGTTATGAAACACCTCTCAACTCACCTCAATAAAAAGTTCTATACGGGCAGTTGTAGTAACTAGGCTTTTATATTGAAACTAATTCTGTATATCTGTGTCACTACGCTGTTGGATTATTGAACTAGCCGATACGAATGCTAAAAGGAACATAATTAAATTAAATATTGTCGAAAACTGTGTTCGAAAACCATGATGAAATGCATTTTCCGGACTGAAAATCGAAGAGACGCGTACTTACCTCGCCGATCGCTTTCGGTCGTGTCCCACGCCACTTACAGAATCTGCGCCCGCGCCACTTATAGAATCTGCGCCCACGCCACTTATAGAATCTGCACCTGCGCCACTTATTGAATCTGCGCCCGCGCCGAAAGATTCATACGTTTTATACTAAACAATGAGAGTACTTATATAAAACTAAGTTTTACTAAAAATTACCACTTATGTCCGTTTACCATCTGTAAAAAACTCTAAAAAATGCCAATCGTAAATATTTTTCTATGATAATCTTTTCGCCGATAATAATTTCGGCAATAACTCTTCGTTCTTTGTACCTGACTGCGCCAAGGTTATGTTTTTCGAGTGTACTTATGTGTGTATTACTGTGTAGTGTGTATATGTATGTTTCTTTGGTACGCTCTGTAGCCTAAAAGCCTTGATTGATAGATTCTAGCTTGATAGGTGTCGTTAGATTAAATTGTGAGAGTGACACTGGGTAAGTGTATCAAAATTATAAAAAAATAAAATGGTTGATTTTGGCGCCATATTAAACGTCGTCAAAGGGTTTTTTCCTCAGTCTATCGAGTGGGATATCAAAATAAATGGCTTACTAAAACATGTACAACTTATATTTGTAGTTATATATTTTTGTAAGATTACTATACTTTAATGTAATTTGGAATGAAAAATCATAAAAACATCAAATTATTATTTTGTTTCGCGCGGCATTCGGGTTTTTGTTTTTCCAATTTTGTCCAGACAAAGTAGTCTAAATTATAAAATAAGTATAAAACGAAAGAATGAATAAGTATAAAATACTGAATACCTAGTATCCAAAATGCATTTATTTTCAACCGACTTCCCAAAAAGAAGGAGGTTCTCAATTCGTGTGTATGTTACACGATTTCTCCGTCAATTGTGAACCGATGTGAATGATATTTAATCGGTAGAATTCGTTTCCGAGGTGGTCCCGTTGTAATTTCATCGAGATCTGATTAGTATCTCCAGAGATATGACGATAAATGTCTCAAACTTGCTACTGAAATTGACCCGCGGGGCATGGGAGTCGGTTGTTTTAGCTTTTAAACTTAATTATTAACATAGCTAACATAACATAACATAGCGGTGTATTCTACAATGTATAAACGTATAAGTAGCTTCTTGAACATATTATATAATAAAATCATTAAATACTGTGATTATGTCATAAGAATAGTTACATAAATGTCTTCTAATGTATCATGCAGTTGATATAAGTTTTGAATATATAGTTTGTAAGTGCTTATTTGTTTTATTTTCTACGCCATTAAAAGCTAACTATCGAGTGACATTTGTAATAAGTCATTAATTATCATCATCGTCATTATCATCAGCCGGTGTCGGTCCACAGCTGGACGTAGGCCTCCCCCAAGACGCGCCACTGAGCCTGATTTTCGGCTCTTTGTTTCCAGTCACTGCCTGCCGCTTTGCGAATGAATGTCGTCGCTTCACCTAGTCACAGGGCGTCTTACGCTACGCTATTTTACGCTAAGTTTTTTAACCGATTTAAAAAAAAGAGGTTTCTTAATTCGACCGTATATATGTATATTTTTTTGTTTGTTCGCGGATAACTTCCTTGTGTATCAACCGATTTTGATTATTCTTTTTTTTATAAGTTTTTAGGTTTTCATGGTCACTGACAATATTATTGAAGAACTGTTTGGAAACTCATAAATAATAAAATACATGGTAAATATCCCGTTATCAGCTCTAATAATATTATTTTTGTTGGAAAGGGGATATCCCAAGTGTTGTTCCAATTTCATCGAGGTCTGATAATCTCTGAAGTACTAAAGAGAGTAAATATCTCCAGAGATATGGAGATAAACACCTCAACATTGGTAATGAAAATTAATAGCGCGGCATTTAAAGTCGGTTCTTTTAATTTATTAAATGATCCTGTGTAATAAGTACTTGAATTTAAAATAAAAAACGACCCCGTCTGATCTATGTATAATCTATTCATTGAGACCATTCCAATGAGCCCAAACACGACATCTCTGCTGTAAATTGGTAAGGATTAGGGTATTCTGAAGATTCCAAGAGATACCCCAGCAGGGTCAGGTCAATGCTACCATGTTCTTACAATGTCATTGAAGCAGGAGGATACCGAATTTCAAATTGATAAGGCTTATGAAAGTTTCTATCATAGCGTCAACTACAAAAGAGCTCATAGTCATAAAACGGCTGAACAGATTTTCATGAATCACAGCTAAGAACAGAAATAATTAATAGCTCATTGTTGAATGCCTGAAAAATTCTAACTGATTCAAATTGACTATGTGACAAAATTTATTGATTGGCCAGGGTCCGTTGGCTTTACTGTATAAAACTAAAGATCTTTGTTTATTGCCGTGAACTTTTCTACCTATGTCCTATGATTATTTTTTTCAAATATCACTCATTCGCATTTTATCCCTAGGAAGTTACATTACTAGGTAATATTAAACTACTCTGAACGCTGAAGTATTTAAACACAAAAGTCTTAATAACGCATATCAGGTAACTGATATGATTTACAGGTGGTAGGAGCATATTATATCGATGTTCCGCCTGATTTGTTACCAAAATTAGCTTACCAACATCCATGAATAAATCTGCCGCCATAACTTTACGGTGTTCCGGTAGCACATAGCCTTTGAGAGTCAGAGTATTCTAGGCCTAGCGTGTTTACCATCTTCGACCAAATCATCGCTGAGAACCAGGGACGGTAGTCTCTACATGCATAGCGATGAATTTCGAGCGATAATCGTCGATACGAAAAGTGATGCAGATAACAACTGTGTAGCTGCATCTCATTCTAGCAAACGTTTGCGATGACAAGACGCATCGCTATCAGTAGAGACTTCCACCCCAGGCGATATAGTGTTCAAACGCTAATCTTACAAGATATATAAAAAAAAGAAACTGATATCTAATTCAAATGTACCATGTATGATAACGGATTCAACGAAGTAACAACATGTTAGACGCATTCGCAGAACAACTAACCCCTACTATATCTCAAGATCTCACTATCGAAGACTAAGAATGCCTAAATAACACGAAGAGAACAGAAGTAAAACCTCCCCATTTGTTTGCAGGTGCAATAGACACCGTGGAGGACAAAAAATTTAAGAAAATGGAAATTGCTCGCAAGCTACTCGTCAAAAGACGTAACATAGAGTATGTGTTACAGTATAGTAACGTCACACCTTTTATGTGGCATAAGTCGAAGTACAGGTGTTTTTATTGCACGGAGCCCATGAAAGATCCTGAGGTACTAAGGCAGCATACTCGGGAAGTGCACTCCAATACAAATCTTGAGCTCATGGTGTATGACAGAACGAAGAATAATAGAAACAAAGATGCTGCTATTAAGATAGATGTGACAGGTCTAGCTTGCAAGCTCTGCTCGCAAGCTTCCAACTCCTTAGACGAATTAATACATCATATCATAATAGCTCATGATGCAGAGTACGATGTAAGTGTACCCAACTGTCTCCTACCCTTCAAGTTGGATAGAGATCAGCCGACTTGCGCGACATGCGATGAGAAATTTGTATTCTTCGAATACCTTCTCCGACACGCTAATAAACACCATCTTGCCCATCACTATATATGCGATGTGTGCGGTGTTAGCTTCCAAGGTGAAAATCACCTTAAAATGCACTACAGATATTACCACAGAGAAGGTGGTTACACTTGCGAATTCTGCGGCATCGATCTGGCTACCCTTTCGAAGAAGTTGATTCACGAGAAAAATGTTCACGCGGTGAAATTGTCCACTTGCCCGCATTGCCCCGAAACTTTTAAAAGTCCCTATTTGAAGAAACTTCACATGGCCAACATTCACGGGGTAGAGGAGCTCAAAATCAAATGTCCCTACTGCCCTAAAGTATACCCTCAAGAGAGTATTATGTCACGGCATATGAGACGTGTGCATTTGAGGGAGAAAAACGTTGCATGCGAAGTATGCGGCGACAAATTCTTCGGGCCTTACGATGTTAAACTTCACATGGTCAAACACAACGGCGATAAGAAGTTCTTTTGCGGCGTCTGCGGGAAGAAATTCGCTAAGAAAAGCAACCTTAAATCTCACACATCTATTCACGCAAGGGAGAAGAATTTCAACTGCAGCAGTTGTGACAATCAATTCCCTCATATGCATGTGATGGAGCCCGATAGAACAGAGTATAGTCAAGATTTTAGCGAGCTGGACACGAGCAATATGGCGGATGTTGTGGACACAGAAGATGTGGATAAAATTCAAGTTATACAAGACGATCTTGTGTGCGAAACTATTGTTGGACAGTATATAATACAATAGATGACAGAAATATCAGTAAGATGGCATCTAGTGAAGAACTCCTCTATAGTTTCGCATAGTGGTAGGACACTATCTAGTGTCCGCCTGGGCAGCTACCACCCTCAAGTTAAAAAATCTGTCGCCAAAAACATGTAATGTGTTCCGGCAGCTATCTTTGAGAGCCAGTTCCCATTCTAGTTCTAGCGTGCTTACCATCTTCGACCGCATCATCACTTACCAACAGGTGAGATAGTGGTCAAACGCTAGCCTATAAGATATTAAAAAAAGTTAGTTCTTTTTTTAATATCTTATAGCCTAGCATTTGAACACTATCTCGCTTGGTGGTAGGCGATGATTTGGTAAAAGATGGTGAACACGTTAGGCCTAGAATACTCTGGACTCTCAAGGGCTGTGAGCTACCGGAACACCGTAAGGTTATGGCGGCAGATTTTCTCCTTGATGGTGGTAAGCTACTTTTTGGTAGCAAGTCAGGCGGAACATCGATGTAATAGCTCTTACCACCTGTGGATGAACGGGTGTTCGTGCTAGGTCTTGAACCGGTGACCTCTCACTTAGGGGGCGTCCATAAATTACGTGAGGTGTTTAAAGGGGGGGAGGGGGTCGAGTCAAATCTCATCTAATCTTAGGTTGGAGAGGGGGGGGGGGTCCCGGCAAATATCACGCAATTTTTTTTCTGATTGAAACAAAAAAAAATATTACATTTATAATTATACTCTCAGCAATATTGATTACTAGTCTTAACTAAAAGTTAGTCGTAAATAAAAGCACGATGCAGTTTTTTTTCTTTTTACAATAACAATCGAGAACATAAAGGCGGCAATAGCCCAATGGATAGGGTGTCGGACTGGCGATCGAGAGGTCGCGAGTTCTATCCTCACCCCACCCATTGCACTATTGACGTGAATCCACTCCAGACACAAGCATATTTAGGGGTTAACAAGAATACTAGTAATGTGTAACCCAGATTGCGAGTAATCTTTAAAAAAAAAAAGAAGTCCCAACGCGTTTACGTAAGAAACCCACATTTTGAAAAATCTCACGTGAGATTGGAGGATGGGGGAGGGGGTTGAATAAAATCTCACGACATCTCACCAGGGGGGAGGGAGGTACAGAAAATTAAAATAAACTGGCCAAGTGCAAGTCGGACTCGCACTCGTAGGGTTCCGTAACACAGTTAAGTATTCCATAACAATGATTTTTCGCAACTACAAAATTAACTTTGTTTTTAACATAGTGTTTGTATGAAAAACAAAGTTATCTTTGCGGTCGCCATATCTCTAAAACTGCTGACGGTATCTCGTTCAAACCAATTTTCGTTGTTAGTTTTTATGATTTTAGGAGCCTCAATGTCATTTTTGAAGACCTATCCATAGATACCCCACACGTATAGGTTTGAAGAAAACATTATTTTTTTGTTTCAGTTCCATGTATGGGGTGCCCCCCCTTAAACTTTTATATTTTTTATTTTTGTATTAAAATCGGAAAGCGGTTCACAGAATACATCTACCTACCAAGTTTCAATTCTGTAGTCCTAACAGTTTCGGAATAAAATGGCTGTGATATACGGACGGACAGACAGAAAGACATGACGAATCTATAAGGGTTCCGTTTTTTGCCATTCGGCTACGGAACCCTAAAAAACACCTCACGTAATTTATGGACGCCCCCTTCGAAATCAAACCCGTTATCCTTTACGCCAACGGAGCTCTAAATATATAAATATAGAAAATGAATTGTTATACACCGACATATTTCTGTACACTTGATACACAATCAAATATTATTAGTTATATATACATTAAATAAATATTAAGTAATTTAAATAGATTTTTATTTCATTTAATCGTGTTTATGCTTATCTGTAAACTATTACTACACGGATAATTATCTTCTTAAATACTTAAAATAAACTTGAATATTAGATTTTTTAGGGTTCCGAAATCATAGGGTACCAACGGAACCCTATTACTGAGACTCCGCTGTCCGTCTGTCTGTCTGTCTGTCCCGTCTGTCACCAGGCTGTATCTCATGAACCGTGATAGTTAGACGGTTGAAATTTTCACAGATGATGTATTTCTGTTGCCGCTATAACAACAAATACTAAGAACAGAACAAAGTTAAAAATTAAAGAAAAGTTTAAAAAAAGTTTTTTACGATAGCGCCGCGCCATCTAGATAATCATTAAAGATGGCGCTATCGTCTTTACCTTAATCTGAATCTCGGAAGCGGCTCCAACCATTAAATAAAATTTCGTATACAGGGGATTTCGGGGGCGATAAATCGATCTAGCTAGGAATCATTTTCAGCAAATGTTGTTTTATTCGTGTTTTCAATAATCAACTTAAAATATTACTCTACCCTACATCTATTGGCGAGTAGAAGTAGCTTTAGTGTTACTGTGTGGGTAAAGCAGTTAGTGGCTCTCAATTAAAAAAAATAGTATTATTATTCGTCAATAGATGTCGGGAAGAGTCATATTTGTCTGTTTAAGTGGCAAATATTGTGGCATTGTGGCAGATATTTAATAATATCAAATCCAGATATTTAATAATATTAATTACTCCTATTACTATTACTACTATATAATACTATTCTACCTTTGTTTTAACGTTTACTTAGTTGGTGTTCGGTTCGGAACCCTCCGTGTGCGGGACAAAAGTCTGACTCGCACTTGGCCAGTTTTATTTTTCTTGAATCTTATAGGCTAGCGTTTGGCCACTATCTAGCTTGGTGGTACTTAAATGATGATACGGTCGAAAGAAGTGAACACGCTAGGCCTAGAATACTCTAGACTCTCAAGGGATGTGCATCCGGAATTCTATAAGGTTATGGCAGCAGATTTTGTCCTTGCTCTCTTGCAAGCTACTTTTTTCATTTATATATTAGGAAAAACAAAAAGCTACATTATAAAGCCTTAGATATAGAATAGAGTAAATTATATACATTTTGATAATAATGCAGCCCACAACGCTATACACAGATTACAAGCAAAGTAAAATGTTAGGTCAGTTACGGCAACCACTAGGGCCCAATCAGCATTTCTGGTAGCAAGTCAAGCGGAATATCGATATAATATGCTCCTGCTACCACCTGTGCAACAATATACGTAAACGTTTATATTACTGCAGATGGCGTTAGTACGCAAAATAGCTCGCGTTCATCTGTTAAATTACTACTAAGAGCAAAAATATATTTTGGTGTTGACTATCTAACGAATATATTTCCCTTGTTTTATTTAAACAATAATTTTGAGGATTATTAGGATTCGTACTAGGATATAGATTTGTAGATATATTTTTAGCTACATACCCGTACTGATAAACTTATTGTTTAAGGCCAAAATAGGGTACATCAGCCATATGAATAAACAAAAACAAAACCTTTTGACTTTAAAATTGACATATAACGGTCGCCATAGCCGAAAACGGCAAGGAGATAAGTATATACATATACTGATAAACTAACGTAAGGTCAACTCAGGTAACACTGGCATACTCTATTATTAAGGGTAAGACCGTCATTAAATAAAATTATAGCTATTTTTCTCTCACTATAGTGTTGACTACATTTATGATACAAAATTTAAACCAAACTGTAACACTGTTGTATCGACTGCCAATGCAAACTGCATAGCTACTCAAAAACGAAAGTTATTGCGTGCAGACGGTCTTCCCAATCTTGACCTTACTAGAAAGATTGCCTTGTCAATGTGGGATACTTAGTTCAAAGTCAGTGCGTAAATTGGAGTACTCTCTTTGCAGGCGTGAAGGAGGCTCAAAAACAAAAGAATTACATGGACCGATTGGCCAGTGTCCGGAGGAACATAGCCACCGTGCTTCGATACTCTAACATCATCCCCTTTAACTGGAATACCAAAGGCTACAGATGTATCTTCTGCTACAAACTCATTAAAGATTGCAAAGATCTTAAAACCCATACGACTGAACATATCCCAGTAGACTTTGACAGCTTTGTCAAAAAGATTATATCCAAGGATGTTCCAATCAAAGTAGACGTAACTGAAATTGCTTGCAAAATCTGCTCTAACCCATTCTCATCTTTGAATGATTTGGTCGATCATATCGTCGACAAACATAAAGAAGAATACGACACGTCTGTAGGAGTATGTTTCTTCCCTTTTATCTTGAAGGAAGAATCTATAGAATGCGTTTTGTGTGAAGAGAGCTATGACAACATTGCGAGCTTAATCGGACATATGTACAGGCTACATATTAACCATTCCTTTATATGTCAAATATGTGGTGTAAGTTTCAAAGACCAAACCCGCATGCGGAGACATATCGCAAACAATCACGTTGTCCATAAATGCAGAACTTGCTCAAAAACTTTCGATTCTCTCCACAAACTCGCAATGCATAAACAGAAATTCCACGGCAAAGTAAAGCTTTATTCGTGCAGTTTATGCAGTGACAAGTTTTTGAACACGTATCAGGTAGAAGTCCACATGGGAAAGGTTCATAACGTCGAGAAATATAGGATCAAATGTGAACACTGTCCCAAAATTTGCGTGACTAAAGGAGCCATGCGTTTGCACAAACAAAGCTTACATTCCGAACTAAAGCATAGATGCGATATGTGCGATTATACGTGCGGTATAAAATGGCAGTTAAAACTTCACAAACGCAAGCATTTCGGCGTGAAAGAATACTCTTGCAGTATTTGCGAGAGGTATTTTGGAAGATCCAGCAATTTGAGAACGCACATGAAAGTGCATACGGGTAATGTTGGCAGAGTATGCAGATTTTGCAGGAAAGGGTACACCGATTGCGCAGCTTTAGAACAACACACATTGGAGGCTCATCCATTTTAATTTGTTTTTTGTTAGGTACCAACCCGATGCCAAAGCTTAAAGATACGCGACCAGTTCAACGTGTTAGCTGGCAAGATAGTACCATGTGTGTAGATGTTAGGCATGCCTTTACTGTCTAACCACGCACAGCATCCGACGTGAGTTCATAAAATAAAATATCACAATTTGACTGTCAATGAGGATTAATTTTTTGCATCACACTGATCTCATGTTATCGCTATCGACATCCATATACACAAACATTTGGGACGCAATTATTTTTAACAAATTCCAAACGACTCTTTTAGTTTTATATGCGAAGTCAGTTACCTATAGTAATATAAAAAAAAACAAACCAAAAAACCTGATACAAAATTTTCTTTTGTTTTAGGGCCCGTTACAAAACAGTCGCCAAAAAAGAAACCGAAATATACTGACGCGCGATATAACGCGGGAATTCTATTGGAGTGCTCCAATATGTGCCCGTTTACGTATCATCACAACACTTTCGGCTGCGCGTATTGTAAGTTTAAGTCTCCAGAATTCACCACAATCAAAACTCACACCAAAAGACACCCGGACAAATACAAATCAATGTTTCTGCGTAAAATGACTTCGCAATCTGTATGCAAAGCTGACGTGACTAACTTGAAATGCGTTCTCTGTAAAACAAGCATGACTGATATTCCGATGCTTTTCGAACATCTTATAGAGGAGCACGGCAAGCCTTTGCTAAAGGATTGCAATCCTGGGATTATACCTTATTTGTTAGAAGATGGTTTCAAATGCGCTGACTGCGGATTAACTTTTGAGAAATATAAAAACTTATGCATCCACGTGAACAAGCACTATCCATTCGTGATATGTGTTGATTGCGGTCAAGGTTTCGTCACCCAATCGCATCTGAACTTGCACGCCCAAACGCATAATAGAAAAACTATGATCAAATGCACCGAATGTAAAGAAACTTTCTCCACCTTGTACCGTAGACGAACACATATGTTGTCTGAACACAATATAGGTATATATAAATGCCCCTACTGCAACGAAGGATTTAAATATTACGCTGATCGATCAGCACACTTGACAGAAGTTCACGATATAAACACTGAATACTCGTGCCATATTTGTACCAAAAACTTCAAGACTGCGTCTTCTAGGGCGAGGCATATGCGCCGTGTTCATCTTAAAGATAGACCTATATCCTGCTCACTTTGCGATGAAAAGTTCTTCAATAATGACAGCTTGAAAGACCATATGGTTAAGCATGACAGTGCGAGAAGACACCAGTGTACTGTGTGTGAGAAATCGTATGCACGGAAGAAGACTTTAGTAGACCATATGAGTAGTCACAATAGCGATGGGAAATTTCCCTGCTCGTATTGTAACAGTACTTTTATGCAGAAAGCCACTCTTAAAACCCACATGAAGTTACAACATGATGAGGTGGAAGATTTAGATGGTTATTGGTAGTGGTCCACAGCAGGTAGAAGCATAATAAATCAATAATAAACAATACCAACCTCCAGAAAAAAATCCGCCGTCTAACGCTAGCCTAGCTGAGTCGGAAATTTAAGAAAAAACTTTCTAATGATCTAATTATCCTTTAAAAGAAAATCCGAGTAAAGCTCGCTCTATAGTCAGCTATGTGACTTTGTTGCGACATTCTGATGAGTTTTTGGTTGTGACGAACACGAATTACCTAACCCTTGAATTTGTAGCTGAAATGGCAATGGTCCGTTTCCCCCAAAAAAGTCTTGCTTCTGACAATAAAGTGATAACATGTCATGACATAGAAATAAGTTCAAGTAAGTCTCACTTTGAAGCTTTTGACAGTGACATCTTAATAGATTCGCATCATGCCACCTGGCGGGTGTAGTAAAACTATTTTATTTTTAATGCTAACTGCTCATTAGATGATTTCGTAATCATGAAGAAATTGTTATATTTGGTATAATAATAGTATAGGTATTTGGTATATTATGTTGTATGTATAATTATTATAAGTGTAATTTTAACTTAAATTGTTCTCCTTTATATGTATATTAATTAAATTGTCTTTAAATTGTGACTATATTTTTAATTTTTATGAATTAGGTATATGACTTACCTGTTTAAGAAATTAATGGTTAAGAGTAAGTTACGCCGTGCTTAGACACATCATCATTACCTCTGTCCACTACTGGACATAGGCCTCACCTATGTAACGCCACTATGCTCGATCTTCAGCTCTATGTTTCCAACCGCTGCCAGTCAGCTTGCGTATATCATCGCTCCATCTAGCTACAGGGCGTCCTACACTATCTTTGCCGAGCTGTGGTCTCCACTGTAAAGAACTTAGTTTAGGGTTCCGTAAATGCACAGATGTTGATTGACACAAAAAATACCTGCGGAATTTGAGTCTAGGTCTAAAGCATCATTAAATTATACATTTAGTTTCTGCTCCGTTAATCAGCCCCGTCTCGTTCGAAATAAAAGAAGCACGTTTTTAAAAAACTAGTGGTTGCTAACGCTTTTGTAGGTTCAAATATTCTCCTTGCAAACATTGGCGATTATGAAAAAAAAATAAAAATTACTGTTAGGTACACCAAAAAAATTTGAAAAATTTGAGAATTTTTTTTTGAAAATTTGACATTTCGCGGACCTCACGCTACACTAGCCATTTAGCCATTTAGCCACTAGACATTTGCCTCTTGAAAGCCATAAACAGAAAATAAAACCTTAATATTATATAACGATACGTGTGACTTAAGTAGTCTATTATTGCATGGCGTGAAATTGTTCTTCAGAAACTTCACGCCGTGCAATAATAGACAACTTAAGTCACGAGTATCGTATATTATTGTATAGCTGTCAGTGTGACATAAACCCGCACTTTACGCTTGCTACGCTTTTCCGTCACATAGAAGATTATTGCACGGCGTGAAGTAGTAAACGTCGTGCAATAATCGACTATTTAAGTCACGGAAAAGCGTGCGTATAGTGCGGGTTTAGGTCACACTGTGCTATAAATGTTGTTTTCTTTTGTTATAGGGTCCACCACTAAAATAGAGACGTCAATAGCAAACCCGAAATACAGCGACGCGAGACATAACGCCGCTATTATATTGGAGTGTTCCAACGTTACTCCTTTCAAGTATCATAGTAACACATTCGGTTGTCCCTACTGTAACTTCAAATCACCAGATTTTAGGATCATCAAAAACCATACAAAAGACCACACTGGTAATAGAGCTAGTTTCCTGCGCAAAATGAATATACAGTCCATATGCAAAGCTGACGTTACCGATTTGAAATGTACAATCTGTCAAATAGGTGTCAAAAATTTAACGTCGCTCTTCGAACATCTAATAGAAGTTCATGAAAAGCCTTTGATAAAAGAATGTAATCTGGGAATTATACCGTATCTCTTGAGCGATGGATACACTTGCGCCGATTGCGGTGTGACATTCGATAAGTTTAAAAATTTAACTGTACACGCAAACACGCACTATCCAAATTTTATTTGCTCGGAATGTGGTCAAGTTTTCATTACTTTACTTAAATTAAACTTTCATTTGAGAACACATAGTGAGAAAATCAATTGTGATGATATTAAGTGTGCTCTTTGCGACGAAACATTCCCAACGCCAACATCAAAGCGTAGGCATATGGCTAGTAAACATAAAAAAGGCTTTATTTACAAATGTCCGTATTGTCCGGAAAGGTTTAAAGATTATCCAGAAAGACTGGCTCATTTAAACGAAGCACACAACATGAAAATTGAGTACCCGTGTACAATGTGCCCTCAAATATTTAAGACTGCATCATTGAGAGCAAATCACACGAGGCGATTTCATCTCAAAGATAAAAGATTCTCATGTTCCGTTTGCAATGGGAAATTCTTTAGTAAACACGACTTAATGAATCATATGATAAAGCATAGCGGTGAAAAGACGCACCAATGTACAGTGTGCAAGAAAACTTATGGGCGGAAGAAGACGCTTTCGGATCATATGAGAATTCACAATGATGATAGGAGATATGCTTGCAAGTTTTGCTATAGTACCTTTGTGCAGTGTACGAGCTTGAAACACCACGTCAAGACACATCATGCTGATGTATAATTACCATTTACCATTGATAGGAACATATTTTTTGCATCAGCGTGTTGCATCGAGTATGAATCCAAAATACAAATACAAAATCTTCAGCAATCTCCGTCATATTTCAACCTGTTGACACAAAACCCTAATAATATATATACAACCTTCCTCATGAATCACTCTACTACTACACTAGTAAAAACCGCGTTAAAATCTGTTCAGTTAGTATTCGTTTTTGAGTTTATCGCGAACAGACAATAACACAGACGCTGCGGGGGGAGTTTTTTTTATAATATGCAGGGATAATTAGTACAATAATTGACAGTAGTTTAAATAACTATCTATTCCTACATCTATTATGTGTTTAAGTAAGTAATATTAGTTTCAATTGCATGTAATTCTGGCTGCCTCTAGAGTAAACACTAAAAGAAAACCTGTTTTCCTTTACAGGAGAAACTAGAGGTGGCCAGAAAGTAGCACCATTACCCAAAACCAGGACGTCCGTCATAAAGTTTAACAATTCCCGGAATCGTGAGATGACGGAGCGTGACTTTGCTCCTCCGGTCAACATCCTCCAAAAGAAGGGGCCGAAACGTCTAACAGCTAAAGAGAAGAGGAATATAATGATACAAAATGTTACGCAAGTCTTAACTAAGACCACGGTGATGCCTTTTAGATGGCTGAAGAGTTCCTATCGCTGTTTTTACTGCTATGATATATTCCAAGAATCCTCAGACCTCAAAGAACACCAAGCGTCTCACACCGGAGATGAAATTAAAGAGAAGACTATGAGAAACTATTGGGAGCCTGTTGTTTATGTCGATGTTGTAGACATGACTTGCAAACTTTGCAACGCAAAAATACCAGATCTTTACGATATGATCGACCATTTAGAGGCCAATCATGGCGTGACTTACAACAAAGATATAGGCCAGTGTATGGTCGCATTCAAACTCGACAATTTCAACGTCAGCTGCTTAATCTGTGGCGCCAATTTCTTCACTTTTGGACCTCTGCTCTACCACACTAATAAAGACCATAAAGGATCTTCGGCCATCCTTTGCGATATCTGCGGGCAAAACTTTAAGCATTTTAACTTATTGCGTCTCCACGTAAAGAGCGTTCACGAGAACACTGGTCTACTATGCCCTGATTGCGGTGAGAAGTTTGATTCCAAGCCCAAGTTGAAAACCCACCAAAAGAACCAGCACGACTTGGAAAAGAAGTACAAGTGTTTGGTCTGCACGCAAATGTTTATGAGTCATTACAAGCGATCGAGGCACATGGCGTCGGAGCATAAAAATAGACAGGAGATCAAATGCTTGCACTGTCCTAAAACCTTCGTTTTCCGCAGTATGATGATGACACATTTAAGAGACACGCATCTGAAGGTACGCAATCACGTTTGCGGCGTTTGTGGTTGGAAAGCTTTCAACAGCAACAGATTGAAGAATCACATGTATAAGCACAGTGGAGAGAAGAACTTCCAATGCGATGCATGCGATAAGGCGTTTACAACTAAGAAGATAATGAGAGCACATTTCGCGAGGATGCATAAAGCGCCAGAGACGACTACCATCATAGCATATGTTAGCAATCCGTATGGAGCGCAGTGATGTGGTTCAATTATATCCTTGCGGGATGATATCTATGTAATATATATATATATATAACGCAAAATATGCGAAAATATGCAACATAAACGGTCGTATCTCTTGATCGCGTTGACATACAAGTTAATTTTTTTTTTTGCTGAAAGATGCCGTATTTCCAATTTTGTAAAACCAACACAATTTATTAAGATAATGTGTCAGTGCCCAGCAGGGCTAGCATGGCCTTATCCCCGGGGGAAAGGCAAAATTATTTCCCTGTTTTTCGTCACTGACAGTAGATCAACACATCAATTTAAATGCTTGGTGAAGTTTAACCCCGAGTTTTGATTTTGTTTCGTATTAAAAAGTTAAAAAAAAGAATTGATTAAAAGTCCGCGGGCGTTTATAATTGTCGAAAAGCTTAACTTGTAATTTGCCATCTCCACGAAACAAAACACGGATAGGTGGAAAGACAAAATAGTCCCCTTGCCATGCTAGCCCTGCTGGGACACGCCCGCACGCCAACTCTTTATTGACAATGGCATCCTGACAATGCTAGAGTTTGGCAAACAAAAGTAGACTGAAAAAGCGCGGCAAATTAAAAAAAATATATCAGTATGGCAGCCCCAACTGCGAAGGAAACTTCGACTAGCTCATTTTGATACTTTAAACTAGCAGAGTCCGAGAGATAATTGCACAGAAAAAGTATTAAAGTATTTGCAATACAGCATTACATGATAGTTTTGACATGTATGACATTTGCATAATTATTGCCATGTAAAAATGCAAACAATTCTATTCTCAACCTTCGCTAGCTAGACCCATAATGATTATTACATTTATTCAATAATACATCGCGGGCTGCAAATCCCGGTCCTTTTGAAGGCATTGACGGAGCCGAAGCCAACGTCAAGAGGCTCTTTACAATATTAAACTAAATAAAAATATGATTTGTGGATGGAGAAATGAAAAACTATAAAAAGATGGTACATTAATTTATTATGGCTATGAATGTGTGCTGCTTGATGTCTGTTTTCTGGTCTATGGCATGAGGTACGGCACCCGACAATTATTCCCCATTACAAAATATTAAGGCGGGTGGTGACTTGCTAAACACTGAATGGGACCCCATAAAGGCGGACCGTTATATCGGCGCCGAGGGGCAACATTGGCGTGGATAGCTAAGGGTGTTGAGAGGTGTGCTGCACTTTCACTAAACGCTACTAGCGGCTTTATGCCTTTAACACTTCCACCCTGGAGCTTAGGTCTTAGCTCTTGCGACTCCCACCACCGGCCGGCCGGTCAAGGCAAGAGAGGGTGTCATTTAGCCCTCACGGGATAGGGGTACGCGGAGTCGCCACTCACCGTCGGCTCGCCACAAAGCCGCCCCTGCGGGTTTACATTAAATTTATTATTATTATATAATTTTAAATGTTACATATTATATTTAATGACTAGAATTTCATTTTAATAAGTAATTAATTTAATTAGTAATATTATAATGTAATGCTACGTGGTATTTAGTAATAGCATAATTTTAAATGTACTCCTTACTTATAACTCAGTTATAAATAAATATTATTATGACATGATATATTTTATTTCTATACTCTTGCATAATAATCTGTTAAAATCATATTCCTCCGTTGGCGTCGAGCAAAAAATAGACCACAAATTAAATAAAAAAAATATATTGCAGACATTTGTAATTGTGCCTTAGATAGATAGATAGATACTCTTTATTGTAACCCAAAATAACGTAAAGTTAAAGTAACAATAAAACCAAAATCCGTTTTACAATCGGCGGTCTTATCGCATAAAGCGATTTCTTCCAGACAACCTAATTACGGATTGGTTATAATACACAGAACGTTGGCGAATAACGTAAAATCACTAGCAAAACAAAAATCATAGCAAACAAATCAATTCCTAATATGATATAACTACATTTATAAACATCTAAAACAGTTGTATACTATATTACAATCATACGGCATATAATATTAAATAGTAACATATACTAAAATAGCATATAACTACACATATACGCAATCTATATATATAAAAGAAAGTCGTGTTAGTTACTACACTTATAACTCAAGAACGGCTGAATCATTTTTTATGATTTTTGTATTTTTTGAATTGTCTTTGTCAGGAATAGGATAATAAGTATTAAAAACAATGAATAATTGACCTAAAAAAATATATAAGAATAAATATTTTGCCAAAATGTTCCTGGGTTTAAAAACTGCCGATTATTTGATGTTCAATTGTTTATCCCGCCGTATTTTTTTTTGTATAATTATAGCTCCACACGATTAGTGTATTTAGCCAGTGTCAAGTATAAAAATTCTTCCCATGTGTGGATAGCATTACAATCTAGATTACAATATTTGTATTATCGCGTAATTTTTTTGGTATAATTATGGCTCAACATGATTAGTGTATTTAGCCCGTGTCAAGTAGTAAGTCAAGTAAAAATTCTCCAAGTTTTTGTGAATTCAAGTCACGTAGCTTTTAAAAATGTCAAATATTGTCAGTAAGAGTAATGATAATTGTTTGACATATTTATTGATTGTCAAATATTGTGCGTTGTGCGTGCGTTCTGAAATGTATGCTTACAAGCAACTTAAAAATGTTTATATTTCCAAAAACCATTTTAACCAATTTTTATTCTATATCTGGATTGCCATAATACATTAATAAACTTAATATCTCTTTTGTATTCATTTATTACGTTCATAAAAGCTTAAAACATGTTCATCTAAAAGGTAACACGACATTAATTGTCTTAGGTGGTACGAAGTTCGCCGGGCCAGCTAGTTATATATAAAAATGTACCTACATATATATATATAATATACAATGATAATTATATTATATATATTATAGATATTATATATTATTATTGTGATATTATATACCATTACTATATTACATAAATATACCTACACATATATTTATACTTATATACATACATATATACGTCAAAATAGTACAGGCAGTTGAGACAATGTTTAACAGCTTAGCTTTTTAGAGACAAATAATAAGACTTAACCATGTCTTATGTATTCTATAGATCTGACGGTGTTTATTGATGATGTTTGATGATGATGAGAGTCCGGTATGACGACAGCTTCCGACGGGATGTTATTCACAATCGGTGCGGCTTTCGTACTAGTCTGAAAAAAATTGGTCATTGTTACGTAGTACTACAACTAATTTAAACTACCTGTAACTAATGAATAAGTAGTTAGCTGCTGGTGTGCAGACAGACAGACAGACAAGAAAGTGATCTTATAAGGGTTCCTTTTTTTTACCTTTTGAGCTACGGAACCCTAAAAACACACCTACAGACGAATTGATAAGCTCCTCCATTTTGGAAATGACTTGCGAGACAGTGAAGTCGGTTTTTGAGTTTATTAAACGTCTTAATAAATAAACTATACTTAAAAATTAATCGTGGAGTCCATAATCTAGCGGTGGAATGGATCGATAGCGACGTGCAATCCTGGGTTGTGCTCAATAAGAACCCTTTAGTGGTCAGCGTGACCTATTGGAATTAAATCCACAAGCCACAGATGGTCTGTGATGGTAGCATTATATGCTTGCTTGTTGCCAAAAAGTAGCTTACCACCGTCAACCAGAAAATCTACCGCCATAACCTGACGGTGTTCAGGCAGCACACGGCCCTAGAAAGTCAGACCATTCCAGGCCTAGCGTGTTCACCATCCTCAACCACATAATCGCCTACCACCAGGCGAGATTGAGATAAAGCGCTAGCTAGCCTATCAGATATGAAAATGCTATCTATAAATAAAACTGGCCAAGTGCGAGTCAGCATCGCGTCTCTTATCGCACACTTAGGGAGGGTTCCGTACAATACGAAACATAACAGAGTTTCAACTTCATATATTTGATTAATTAATATTACCAAGAATATAATTATGGTTTGGTCGCGATCTAGAAAGACGGGGCTCGTTTACTAGCGCCATCTATGTCATTTTGCCGAAACTAATTAGATAAATGGCGTTTAAAAGCACGTTTTTTGTATGGGGACCCCCTTTAATTTTTAACTTTGTTTTATTTTTAACCAACTTCAAAAAAAGGAGGAGGTTTCTCAATTCGACCGTATATTTTTCTTTTTTTTTTTAATGTTTGTTCGGGGATAACTTCGTCATTTATGCACAGATTTTGATTATTCTTTTTTTGTTCGAAAGGCGATATCCCAAGTGTGGTACCATAGTAATTTTATCGAGGTCTGATAAGTATCTCCAGAGATATTGAGATAAACATCTCGAAATTGGTACTGAAAATGAACATTGAAGTCGGTTCTTTTTTAGTTTTTAAACGATATTATTAGTATTTGTTGTTATAGCGGCAACAGAAATACACCATCTGTGAAAATTTCAACTGTTTAACTATCACAGTTAATGAGCTATAGCGTGGTGACAGACGGACAGACAGACAGACGGACAGCGGAGTCTTAGTAATAGGGTCCCGTTTTACCCTTTGGGTACGGAGGTACCCTAAAAAACTCGTATGCTCACGTATCATCGGGTTAAATCATTGATCAAGTATATTTGTCTTATCGACATAAAATCATACTAATATTATAAAGGCGAAAACTTGTGAGTTATTTTTGTGACTTCTTCACGCTACAACTACTGAACCGATTGAGCTGATATTTAAGTAGGTAGATAGTAGATCTTTTAGTGGTAGGACTTAACACATGCCAATTAACTGTCAGCCGTGAAATAGGAATGTTTTTCGGTTGAAATGGCAAGGTGTCCAGTGAAATTACAGGGCATGTGAGACTCAACATCTTTATGTCTTGAGGTAACAGCCGCAACGCGGTGACATGCAACATTCTGGCAGGCCAGAATTTTGCAAGCCGCTGTATCTATAATAGGTAGACGTCATCGCTTACCATCAGGCGAGCGTCGTGCTTGTCCTGTTACTTTATACCAAAAAAAAGATAGCCTGGAATAACACATAGGATACTTTTTATCCCGATATTTCCGCGGGAACGATGTCTAAGCAGGTAAAACCGTGGGGCACAGCTAGTAATACAATATAAAGCTCCGTACTCACATTCGGTAATCTTACCTATATATAATGATATCGTTTAAAAACTAAAAATAATATCGTTTAAAAACTAAAAATAATATCGTTTAAAAACTAAAAAACAACCGACTTCAATGCCGCGCTATTCATTTTCAGTACCAATTTTGAGATGTTTATCTCAATATCTCTGGAGATACTTATCATACCTCGATAAAATTACCATGGTACCACACTTGGGATATTTCCTTTCGAACAAAAAAAGAATAATCGAAATCGGTTCATAAACGACGAAGTTATCCGCGAACAAACATAAAAAAAAAAAAAAAAAAAAAATATACGGTCGAATTGAGAAACCTCCTCCTTTTTTTGAAGTCGGTTAAAAAAGAACCGACATCAATGCCGCGCTATTCATTAACCGACTTCAAAAAAAGGAGGAGGTTTCTCAATTCGACCGTATATATGTTTTTTTTGTATGTTTGTTCGCGGATAACTTCGTCGCTTCATTATTTTTTTGTTGGAAAGGAGATATCCCAAGTGTAGTACCATGGTAATTTTATCGAGGTCTGATAAGTATCTCCAGAGATATGGAGATAAACACCTCAATTGGTACTGAAAATTAATAGCGTGGCATTGAAGTCGGTTCTTTTTAGTTTTATAAACGATCTTACTTTCAGTACCAATTTTGAGATGTTTATCTCAATATCTCTGGAGATACTTATCAGACCTCGATAAAATTACCATGGTACCACACTTGGGATATCTCCTTTCGAACAAAAAAAGAATAATCTAAATCGACTATATCTAAACGACGAAGTTATCCGCGAATAAACATAAAAAAAATATATATATACGGTCGAACTGAGAAACCTCCTCCTTTTTTTGAAGTCGGTTAAAAATCAATTGCTGTTCGTTAGTCTCGCTAAAACTCGAGAACTTCTGGGCCGACTAAGCTGATTTTGGGTTTGAAATATTTGGTCCAGGTCCAGGGAAGGTTTAAAAAGTGAGAAAATTTTGAAAAATTTCGAGGAAGATGGTAAAAACAACAATTTCATTTTTCCCATATAACGTTCGTCCCTTCGGTACGGTAGGGTAGTTCTCTGTTCCACTATCGAATTGAAATTTGAAGCACGTTTTTAAAATTTACTCATGGTGTGTATTGCAATGGCTGCAAGATCAAATAATGAGAACTAAATTAAATATTAAAGGGGGGGATCCGCATACAAGAAACGTATTTTTCCGGCAAATATTATTCAATCGGATGTGAACACTGCGTGTGCGGGTCTGACTCGCACTTGGACAGTTTATTTATATTCGCGGTAGGAAGTTCGCCGGGTCAGCTAGTACTCGATATTTTTACTCCAAAACGAGTAAATATTAACGTGTGGTCCGCAAAACTCACAGTTCGAAGGCTCGCACCGAGCCGCTCGCTGTAATTAAATAAAACTAATTTCCTTCGCACCTACTCGAAGCGAGACGTCGAATTCGGTTCGGTGAATACTGAACGGTGCGCGTCACTCGATAGATTAATGCTGAATGTGAGGTCGTAAGCCCATGCAATGGTTTTTACTCGACATGATAGCTCGATCGAGTAAAACCATATGTGAGTACGGAGCTTTATACTCACATTAGACACTTCCAATTTTCTATTACATCGGTTATGGATCCACCACAATCATCAGTTTGGCTACGAATCTGTTCGTCCAATGTGGGGACTGACTTCGCCATCACCAGTCCCAATATAAGGACTAATACAATCAATAATACGATCAACTTCATTTCTAATCCACAAAATGAAATAACTAATTATAAGGTTGTAAATAAACGACGTCTACAGACACTTGTTGAATATGTAATGAAGTTAATATCGTACAAATAGTTATATTTATAGTAATGATAAAGGGTATGTACAGGCTGATGATAAGTAGGTTATCGTTAGGCTAGCGTTAGGTTAGGCTAGCGTTTGACCACAAACAATCACCAGTTGGTAAGTGATGATTCGGTCGAGGATGGTGGCACGCTAGGCCTAAAATGGCTGTCAAGGACAGCTGACGGAACACAGATGTTTAGCGACAGATTTTCTAACTTGTGAGTGGTAGCTGACCAGTGCGGGGGTTGTTGGTTTCTTAACGATGTTTTCCTTCACTGGAGCGTAGAAATTATTATCTTTTCCATGACCGGAGGGCCACTGTGATAAGCGCACATACATTTTCCGATAAAAAATCCATTGGTCTCTCGGTACCTCTGGCGTTAAAGCCAACCTTACATTCATACGTACCTACATTCTCCCACTACACTGCTGGGCCCACATACTCATATCTCAATAAATTGTATAATGAGATCACCGATATATCCTATCCATTAGAAAATAATCATTCAAATTGGTTCACAAATGGATATAATCGCGTAACAAACATAAGTACTTAGTAAAAAAAAACATATAGATGAATTAAAAAACCTTCTCATATATGGAATTCGGTTGACAATATGTACAGCATATGTGGCTTCCGACTACATAATAGTCGATTAGTAGCCAAGGGCTGTAAGGCATCAATTGCAGCCCGAGATATTTATATGATATTTGAGTGCCTATAGTTCGAGGGTGCAATTGATGCTTACACCCGAGCTAACTACTCTGCTTTACATCTCGATTGTGAGGTAAGTAGAAAAAACCGTCATGGACAAAATCTGACGGGATGAAGCTTTCTTCAGCAGAAGTTGATGGTTGCGGATCATCTCTAGAGAAAGATGTTTCATTTTTTGAAAGCTGAATAATTTCATTTATTTGGTTGGTAATTTTACTTTTATTTTGTATGGAATCTTCAATGTAACCTTCAGCCACCTTGCTAGATTTCCACCCACCGTGCCTTTTTATAGTGGTTAAGTTAGCCCCAGCATCCGTTCGATATTTAAAATTGATGACTATTATACTCATACGAAGACAAGGCTGAATAGCGAAGCGACCTCTTTTGTCATTGGGCTGAATGCATGATGTCTATTGCCAGTATGATGGTTAGATGTACGCGATCTTTTTGAAAGAGTGAAAAGATTTTTTTTTAATTACTTACCGCCCTAGGGCTTTTCTAGCTACATTATTACCCTAGAGCACTAATTGGTTACCTACAAGCCCCATTTGGGGGTAATAAGGACCTACTTACCGAATATGAGAGATACAAATATTATTTTTACCATGCTGTATGCGAATAAGTGTGGTTTTACAGTGTGGGTCAGTTCACACCGCGACGCGACGCGACATGACGATGCTTTTGGTTTCGCGCGGCGCAGCGAGAAGCCGCGCGGTGCAGCAAAACGTGCGACGCCACCATATTATCTAAATGCAATGTCTTATTGTGTAGTTAATTAAAGTTCAATTGTTTGTCGAAGTTGAAGCCGCCGAACTAACTCAATGAAATATGTATCGTTTTGTGTAGTAAATAATAGTAAGTAGATTGTATAACAAGGATGCAGTATAGTTCATATATCGTTTCTGCGAGGCCGCTATTTTGTATCCAGAACGAAGCGAAGGATTCTAGAGTAGGATCCCGAGCGTAGCGAGGGATTTTGATTATTCTTTTTTTGTTCGAAAGAAGATATCCCAAGAGTGGTACCGTGGTAATTTTATCGAGGTCTGATAAGTATCTCCAGAGATATGGAGATAAACACCTCAAAATTGGTAGTGAAAATAAATAGCGTGGCATTAAAGTCGGTTCTTTTTAGTTTTTTAAACGATCTTATTTGAAGTTATATCCATACAAGCAAAGGTATCGCGGCACCTCCATGTCTATATGTATTTCCTACTCCATGGTTAAATGTGTTATTATGACAGTCTGTGACCACAGACTAAAATGCCAATCAATCTAGCGCTTTTTTTTTCTTCTTAGCCACCACAAGATACTTATGTGTATTGTGCCACTTTGCGCGCGTAATTTTTTTTTTAATTTGTTTCCCCGTCTATATGACTTTGCGGCATTTTTTTTTTAACTTAATTAGCACCGCGCGCTCTATATTTAATAGGACAGTAAAGTAACATTTCCCGTACAATATTATTATTGAAACTCCTTAGACTTGGCACTATAATAGAACAGTCAAGAACCAAAAATTTAAAAAATAATTTCTCGCCCCAGGGCGGAAAAGACCTATTTTGCACGCACTTATCGAGAAACAAACCATCACTTTTCGAATAGATGGGATAAAAAGTTATTTTTTGTATCACTCTCTTAAGAGCGAACGCGGGGTGCACTTTTCCATACAAATGTAGGTATTCCCCCGTTTCCTCCCTGGAAAATATACTTACATTTGTATGGAAAAGTGCACCCGCGTTCCCTCTTAATAAGTGCGTGCCGCGTCGCGTGACTGTGACAGACACAGGCTCAAAGTTCGTGGCCCGCGACGCTTAACAAACGCGCTGGTGAAAGCTCACTGTAAACCACTGTAAAACCACACTAAGTATATTGTACTTTAAAAACTAATATCTGCATATTATTATAATCTTTAACCCGAGATATTGGGATCATCGCTTGGGTATTTACACTAATATTTATATTATCGTTAGCGATAACGAAAAACGAATTAAGCAGAAATTCATCCTTATATATATTGTATTGCGGTTTTCACAGCATCAGATTATCAATAGATAGGTAGGTCAGGGCCGGTAGTCTCTACATGAATAGCGATGAATTTCGAGCGATAATAGTCGATAAGAAAAGAGATGCAAATATACAACTGTCTAGCTGCATCACCTTCTAGTAGACGTTTGCGATGACAGGACGCATCGCTATCAATGTAGAGACTTCCACCCCAGGTAGGACATTGAGGTCACGAAACCATGCTATGCTATTTGAATATATGGATCAAATATATTCAAGAAGCCGAAGTGATATAAACTGGCATTCTATCAATTCCGATTTATTGATGACTAGCAGCGCCTCACGGTTTCACCTGCGTAGTTCCCGTTCCCGTAAGAATATGGGAATAAAATATAGCTTATGTTACTAGCTGATAATGTAGCTTTCCATTAGTGAAATAATTTTTAAAACATTATTTTCGCAAGATTGGCGAGCTAGTGCATTTAACAGTGAAATAGATTGAATACGCACCGTAAGGGTGCGTACAGGCTACATATTATCCGGTTTAAATCATAGGTACATTCGTAGAGACCTATTTTGCAACCTAAGTCGACAATAAAACGGTCGAGAAAACACGTTTTTACGCGACGCTGCTTAAACGGAAATACTCGTAGATATGAGAAAAGTGTTTATGGCATATTTATAAAACTTATAAGATCTATAAAAAAGTCTGCGATAGCATATGTCTATCTCTTAAGGTTGACTCACAGTAAGCGGTATAATCTTTAATTTTTAAATAAAAATATTACATAACTTCCAAGGCTATTTTCTACAATACAGTATTAATTCTTATCCAAATAATTACGTTACCTTGGTCACACATTATAGATTAAAATTTTCCTTAACAGTATATAATTTAAATGAAAACTTTAGAAGATATCACAGATTCGCCACGAAATATATATATATATATAATTGCAGCGAATATATTTGCAGCAAAACCACAGATTAGACAAGTTACTACGTAAACATTATTAGCTTAGCTATTTCTGTAGATCCCAACCGATATAAATCAATTTGATGTCAATATAGTTTGATCTATCTTATAAAACTGTCCTGGTGCTTCGCCTGCGTTAAAAGGTATGTAAATGCATATCCATTTTTTTTTATCTTATAGGCTAGCGTTTAGGGTTTGAACTCCACGGTACCGGTACCACGGCATCAAAGCCGACCGTTCTCCCGATTACGCCACCGGGCCCTCAAATTAATATGTAGTTACTGTCTTTCCCTGTGCAAAATAAATCGATCCAGCCGTTTGACCGTGAAAAAGTCCCAAACAAACAAATATACAAACTGATTTTAGCATTTATCATATTGGTATTGATAATTATGTGGTCGAGGATGGTGAACGCGCTAGGCCTAGAATGGAATGACTCCCGAGAGCTGTGCTGCCGGAACACCGTAAGGTCATGGCGGCAGTTTTTTTTGTTTTTTTTAAATATCTTATAGGCTAGCGTTTGACCACTATCTCACCTGTTGGTAAGTGATGATGCGGTCGAAGATGGTAAGCACGCTAGGCCTAGAATGGGAACTGGCTCTCAAGGATAGCTGCCGGATTACATTAGATGTTTGGTGACAGATTTTCTAACTTGAGGGTGGTAGCTAGCCAGACGGACACTAGATAGTGTCCTATCACCATTGATGGTGGTAAGCTACTTTTTGGAAGCAAGTCAGGCAGAACATCGATTTAATGATCGCACAACCTGTGTACGAACACCCATGATTCATGAATGCACATACATAACTGAGAAAATCAATTGGTATGTAGCTAGGATTATAACCAGAGACCGTCGGGTTAGAAGTCAAGGTAACTATCCTTTACGCTAACAGACCGTCCAATATTATGTATAATTTCACCCGTGCGAAGCCGGGGCGGGCTGCTAGTGCAATATAAACAAAAAACGACAAAACTTCAAACAAATCCTACATAAACCGAAGTTAGCAAAAACTAAACAACACATAAATAGCTCCGTACCCATAGTAACGTGGATGACGTTAAAAATGGGACAGTACTGCTAGGCTATTCTGTAAGCTATCTCGACAGCGGAATCCGCGGTGAGATTTGAATTTCGTATTACGAAATTCAACCGTATTACGAACGTGTTACGATTGAATTTCGTAGTACGAAATTCAAAACTCACCGCGGATTCCGCTGTCGAGATAGCTTACAGAATAGCCTAGCTGTAATTAATTATTCTGTGCAATGGGTACGGAGTAAATTAAAGCCCTTGTTACTCGCTGATAATGTAACTTTCCATTAGTAAATTAATTTTTAAAATTGGTCCAGTTGTTTTTGAGTTAAATCTTAACAAAAAAAAAAAAATCTCTCCTCTTTACAATATTAGTTTAGATAAAAGCATCTAGATGGCGCTAGAGTAGGTTGAATAGCTCTCCTTGTAAATTTTGCCTAAATGTATGAGATCCTTCATCGCGATAACGATATTTTCCGCGATGTTGTAACCTGATGCACTTGCTTCTTCATCAAATATCTTAAAATTTGAACTCTTTATAAAATGTTATCTCTTCATAATATTAGTTTAGATTAATCTGAAGCTGTGAAATACATTGTTTTATAACTATATATTTGTAATTCGAATTATTTCATAAGGAGTGTTGATATCGGGAGTGTAAAAATATTCAGTAAATGATTCTTATAATATAAAGGTGGCAGAAAATAAATGTCATACAATTAATGGTGACGATGATATCGTCCCTGATGCAAAACCAAAAGGAGAGATCAAACTAAACAACAACATCAAAATTACAAGAAGATATTTTCCTTACAGGAACTGATCGCAGTAACGTCCATCGCGCATTCAGCAAGAGCTCAAATCAACAAGTCAAACCACGAAATTCAACAGACAGACTAAAAGCAATGAGGGAAAACGTATCTCACGTTATATTTCACTCGACAGCACTTCCCTTTCGCTGGCTCTCAACTTGTTACCGATGTTTCTATTGCTATGATGTATTTAAAAAACCATCCGAACTCATCAATCATACTTTACAACAACATGAAAAAGACGAGATCAAATCAGCTATTAACAAATACTGGGAGAATGATGTCTATGTCCATATCAAAGATTTACAATGCAATATATGTCAAGAAGAACATAAAGACATTGAAGAGTTAACAGACCACTTGCTAGAAAAACACGAAATAGCTTACGATAAAAAGACTACCCACTGCTTTAAACCGTTCAAATTACACGACATGGAAGTAGCATGTGGAATCTGCGATGAGAGCTTCAAAATCTTTAGCCAGGTTCTTCTACATGTGACAAGAGTACATAGAAATCCAGCAGATCATATTTGTGATGAATGTGGAAGAGCGTTTCCTAAACATCAAATCAAGCAACACTTATACAATGAACATAGAAGCAAGATAGTAACTTGTAATGAATGCGGGGAATCAATATCCGCATACTCTTTAAGAACGCATAAAGCAAGGGTGCATAATAAGAAAATGAAATGTAAACTATGTGAAGAGGAATTTAGCACTCATTACATGAAGCAGCGTCATATGACGACGGTGCATAAGAGTAGAGAAGAGTTTCGATGTCCACATTGTCCTAACGTCTACTATTTCCAGAGCAATCTAACCCATCATTTGAAAGAAATCCATATGAAGTTAAAAGATTTCATGTGTAATATTTGTGGTTGGCGTGGCTTTCTTGAAAGTCGTTTGAAAGCTCACATGGAAACCCATTCCGATGCTAGGACTGTCGCATGCCTTGAATGCAATAAAATGTTTAAGAGCAAGAAAAGTATGTTGCTGCATTTTAAAAGAGCTCATAGTGATGATGATGAAGATGTTGAATTGGTATTCGTTCAAGAAAGTGATAATGTTGATTGAAACTGTGTCAAATTCCTAATGTATTCTGTGTAAGAGTTATCTAAGAATTTTTTTTTCTCTAAATAGTGTTTTATTTGTAGAATATTTTGATTTTGGAATAACTCTATAGTTTCTATAAAAAAAGGTTGGAGCTCAACTTTGTTTTCACGGACCCAGTAGCTGTCAGCTGTTATTCACTGTCCGACAGCTACAGGGCCAATGAATATAGAAAATCCTTTAAGCTTAAAAATTGTGCAAATTCTTAAGAAGAATACTCAATATTCGCAAAAGCATTCCGATAGCTCCGAAATAAGCTACTAAAAAACCGTACTGCCTGAAGACTGCGATCTAATTGTGGAATGTTCTTTCCAGATTTGGACAGCACTGAATTAACAGAACGGGCCACACCGTTCAAACGCAAGAACGAACTCGCAAAATTCTTCACAGAAATCATAGAAAACACAACACTAATGCCGTTCCGTTGGATAAGCCATAGATATGTGTGTTTCTACTGCGGGTGCCCATTTACAGACAGTGCGTCTTTAAAAGAACATACACGACAAGAACATAAGAATATAAAAATCCCAAAGTCATCAGATCTTCGAAGCAATAGTATCAAGTTCGACAGCTCCGAGATTAGATGTAAACTTTGCAAACAGTCATTCAGTAAAATAGACGATTTGTTGGATCATCTCAAAAAGGACCATGAGTCCAATATGAATCTGAACTTCAAATCGAATCTCTTTGCATACCAACTCTCCGATATCAATATGAAATGCAACGAGTGCGATAAAGAATTCCAGTTCTTCGGCGCTTTGATGAAGCATTTCTACATCTATCACAAAGAGACCAACAACATCTGTGAGGCTTGCGGCGTGAGCTTTGTGCAGGCGGCTTCATTGAGAATACATGTTAAAAACGTACACCTGAAAGCACCTTGTGAAATCTGCTCGAAACATAATTGCAAGCTCCACAAACATAAGAATAACAAAACATATAAATGTACCGAATGTTCTGAAGTCTTCACTCATGTGCACTCGAGAAAAAATCACCTAGCGAAGGTGCATAATGTAATAGGGTATCAGTTCCGATGCGATCAATGCCCTAAAAAGTTCTTAATTAGAAATGAATTCAAATTGCACAAGCAGGTTAAACACAACACTGCCAAGCAGAATATATATTGCTGCGAAGTTTGCGGATATATGACATATATCAAACGCTATTTAACTCGTCATATGATCTCACACAGTGATGCGAGACCGTTTGAGTGCGACTATTGTAAGAAAAAATTCTCGCGGAAGAAGACCCTCGATATGCATATAAGGATTCATACGAATGATTTAAGATATTTGTGTAATGTATGCGGGAAAGCATTCGTGCAAACTGCGACCTTACGGAAGCACTGTAAAATACATAATCGCGTAAAGGTCGAACATGTGTAATATTGCCCCAATGTCATCATCATAATTATTGTCAGCTCATTTCCGCCCACTGCATGGCATAAGCCTCCTCCCTCTTACGTCAGTCATCTCTGTTTCTGACAGTCCTTCCTTGATAGACCATAACTGACAAGTTCACGTAGAAATAAAAACACTGACTTTTATACCATATCTTTGCAAAAATCGCAGCTCAACAGTCAAGTTCGACCCTACGGAAATTTAATGCAAGCTTTGCTCACTGGGGTTTCAAAAGATAGACGATCTTTTGGACCATTTGAATACGATTCACGGTTCGAAGATAAATCTTAACTTTAAATCATAATTTTTGGATTTCAAACTCAGCGCTGGCAACTTGAAATGTAATGAATGCATGGAGGAATTTAAATGTTCGCCGCATTGCTTAAACACTGTCACAGAATGCATAACAACACTGAATCATACATTTGCGAGATTTGCGGCACTTGCTTCTCAGCTCTTGGAGTATTGAAGACTCATGTCAAAAGAGTCCCCTTGAAAAGCTGTGAAAAATGCTCGAATGGTTACTATTGCGAACGCCACGAAAGCAAACTTAGATTGAAATTCACTATCTTTTCGGAGATATTTACGAATATCCACTCGAGAAATCGACACCTAGCGAAAATCGCATGGTGGTAGGACACTAATACAGGGTAATACAGGTGTTGGGCAACGGCTCCAGCATGATGGTAAAACAATGTCTAATGTGTTCCGTTCCGGCAGCTATCCTTGAGAGCCAGTTCCCATTCTAGGCCTAGCGTACTTACCATCTTCGACCGCATCATCACTTACCAACAGGTGAGATAGTTGTCAAACGCTAGCCTATAAAATTGTTAAAAAAAAAGTGCACGATGATAAAAGATATTAGTTTCGATGCAACCGATATCCGAGCGTATTTTGTATTCGGCGCATACTGCTGCTAAATCAACAAACTGATCACAATATGCAGTGATATGTCTGCGAAGTTTGCGGCAATAATACTTTAGTTAATTTGACGCGTTACTTAGTTTCACATAGTGACGAAAGATCATACAAATGCGACATTTGTAAGAAAACCTTTCCCCGTAGTAAAGCATTAAAGATGCACAGAAGGATTCATATAAACTATTAAAGATGTTTGTGCAAAGTTTGCGTGGAAACGTTTGTTCAGACTGCTAGTTTGAAGTGGCATCAATAATTTTTCGTTCCTGCAGAGCATGGTATTGCTGCATCTAAGACTAAGCGTGCCAAAGAAGGAACTACCAAAGCAAAGGACCATGTCCTAGCAAGCACAATAGTAGGATGGTGGTAGGACACTGTCTAGTGTCTGCCAGGTCAGCTACTACCCTCAAGTTGGAAAATCTCTCACCAAACATCTAATGTGTTTCGGCAGCTGTCTTTGAACATGCTAGGCCTAGAATACTCTGACTTTCAAGGGCTGTGTGCTGCCGGAACACCGTAAAGTTATGGCGGCATATTTTCTCCTTGATAGTGGTATGCTACTTTTTGGTAGCTAATCAAGCAGAGCATCGATTTAATATGCTCCTATCATCTGTGGAAAATAGTATTTTTTAAGTTTTATTGCTGTTAAAGTTGATTTAGTTGGCTACGCGCCACTGAGCCCAATCTTCGGCTCTTTGTTTCCAGTCTCTGCCAATCGCTTTGCTAATGTGGTCGCTCCACCTAATCACAGGACAACCTACGTTATGTTTGCCGATTCGCGGTCTTCACTCTAGAACCAGTCTACCCCAACGGTTATCAGTCCTGTGGCAGATATAGATAGACAGCCCACTGCCACTTCATGCTGCTAATCCGTTGAGCTATGTCGATCACAATTCACTTTAGTTCTCTTGCGAGTTACTTCGTTCCGGATCTAATCCCGCAGAGAGAAACATCAAAAATAACTCTTTCCATAGCTCGTTAGGCGACATTAAATTGGTGGACTAGTCGAACTGTGAGTGTCCATGTCTCGGTTCCGTATGTCATGACGGGTAGAACGCACTGATTGAAGACGTTTGGCATCATATTATTTAACTAAGTAATTGTAATTGTTCAATGTTATTTTAATTTTAATATAAACAGGACATATTAAATGTGTACCCATAAGTAGAAAGATGAATATATTTTTTTAAAATGTTGGTATTTTAATTTTTTAGATGCCTATGATGTATCACATTGCCACTCGTATTTACTTGTATGGTTGCCTCGCTCATTTCAAAGTTTGATGCAACTATTAGGACCACTATTACCGATATTGATTGTCGGGTCCACACGAAGCTAACAAATGGCGAATGTAAGGAGAAGCATCTATGGAAGCGTATAGCTCCATCTCCCTCTGTTCGCATTCGTTCTAGTTCGTTCGGGTTGGAGTGTACCCTGCAATAGATCTTGTGTTCACCAATTTTCCCAATTATAATTGGTATAAATACTCATAAAATTTAGGTTAGGTAAGTTTTAAATATAGTAAGGTAAAAAGACCAAGTTTTAGCACTGGACCAGTTATTAGCAAATTATTGTGCATGCGTTTTTGGTACGCAGGAATTAATGTTATGCATTACCTATGTATGTAGCACGTACCTAGTAGTTTCATGAAACAGTACCAGTCCGTAGGACTAGTATCTTTTTTGTGGTACCAGTAGGTAATGTTTGGTGATCAGGGCTCAGAGTAACAATTGCTAAAGTATAATTGTTACTTTGAGGTTTGGTGCCTTTACCCGTATCACGTAAAATATTTCTCTGTTAGAAGCTTCAAAAGTCAAAGCATTATCCAGCATGTAGGCAGTATTAATATACAGACATATACCTACACTTCAAAATCATAAAATAAATCATAATCAATTATCAAGTAAACATAGCAAAAGCGATATAGCGATGATTTAACGGTTTGAATAAAAAAAAACAAAAGAAATGAGCCATTCAGCTGTCATCCAATCGTTGCCGTCAGACTATTAAAAAATATTATATTAAAATGTACTACCTACTTTAATTCATAAAATTATTAAAGTAGGGTTACCAGCCATACAACTACACGTACCTCTATGTTTCAGTAATACTGACAATTTTCATTTTTTTTTTAATTAAATAGTGAAACCCAACTTAAAAAAAAACGCATACCGATCACAGTACATATCATGATCCGAATGGAACTGATCGTCCGTCTGTCAGCTTTTAGTCAGTAGTTTATCTGGAAGATATCGCGTTTTGGCGATAAGACCGTCTATTGTTGCACTGTTTTATAAATATAGTACTTAATGTAAGCATTATTTCTTTATATATTGTGCCTATGGCGTTCAATAAAGCGTTTTCTATCTATTCAGTAGGTATCTTGAAATCTTTACATAGGTACTACAAATTAGTGTCATTAATGACATGATCTAATATTAAAATATTATTGCAGGTTTCGACATACTAATCCCGTCACGAGATCAAAGATACTCGGACTACCAGCGCAAAGATGACCTCATTAAACTTCTAACTGTCATTATAGAAAACACAACACTCGTTCCTTTCCGCTGGCACAGCAACGGTTACATGTGCTTTTATTGCGGACGTCCGCTAGAAGACCACACGACTTTAAAGCATCATAATAAAGAAGAGCATTCAGATGTCAAAATACGAAGCGCCTACAAAAGCCTACTGCGAAGAAGTAAAGTCAAATTTGACATGTCAGAAGCTAAATGCAAGCTCTGTGCCAAACCATTCTTAAAAATCGATGACTTATTAGAACATTTGAAAAATGCTCACGATTTGAAATTTAATGTCAGTTTGAAAAATGAAGTGTCAGCTTTCAAGCTTGCAGAAGAAAAGCTGCAATGTCAAGATTGTGGAGAAGAATTCATGTTCTTTGGCACGTTGTTAAGGCATAGTCACGCTTACCACAACAAAAGCGCGTCGTATGTTTGCGAAATTTGCGGCATGGCTTTCGTAGCTCGAGAGAATGTTAACGCGCACATTAAAAATGTTCACTATAAAGATGCTCCCTGTGCTAAATGTTCCAAAACTGATTGCATTCACAAACACCCGAAAAATTTCAAATGCCCTAAATGCCCGCAAGTGTTCACAAGCAAACATTTAAAGAAGTCCCATTTAGCTAAAATACATGATGTAAAAAGATTTCAATTTCAATGTGACCAATGTCCTCGCGTCTTTTTGGTTAGAAACAGATTGCTGCTTCACAAACAGGGTGTTCATTTAAAACAGCACAGTTATTCTTGTGAGTTCTGTGGATATAGGACACATAATAGAGATTATTTAAAACGCCATATGATTTCACATAACGATGCGAGGCCGTTCGAGTGCGATTTTTGTAAGAAAACATTTCAAAGAAAAAAGACGTTGGAATTCCATAAAAGGATACACACTAATGATAAAAGATATGTGTGCAATGTATGTGGTAAAGCTTTTGTTCAGACTACTAGCTTAAAGCTTCATTACAGAGTTCATCACTCTATTGATACATCTCGTGGTGAAGATCGGAACTAAATATATTATACAAATTGTATATGTACATATTATTAATACTAAAATAGAATCAAATATATTGGTGTAAACTGAAGCTGTACCGTGTTTTTTCCTTTAAAGTAGGGAAAGAAGGATAAGAAATATGTAGAAATTGAAGCATACTGCATACAGTACCTACAAACTTATATGAATAAATATATGTTCGGAGACAAACTAGGCCAATCATTAGCACCCAATCTGTCCGATTGGTCTGGTCCGAATTGAAGACAGATTTTTAATTTTCGAAGGAGACACCTAATATACCTACCCCTGTTGTAGGTACCATTACTTGTACTATTCATTATTCTGTGGTACCATTTTTAATGTTTTTTAACGATCTTAAATTTGCAAGTATTATTGGTCCTTAACGACATCAGCACAACAGATTTTTTAATTTAATTGGTTTAGGTCGTTTAGGTATTCGGTAACAGATAGCAATACACATTGGTTGTCTGTGCAAAAATCTTGGAAAAATCTATGCTCGTTCGGTTAAACGGGTTTTTAGATAAACACAATATAATAAATACCGATCAATTTGGATTTCGGAAAAAAAGTTCTACATCTCTTGCCTGCTTTAATCTAGTGAAAGAAGTATCAGAGAGCCTTTCAAATAGGACGCCTGTAGTCTCAGTATTTCTGGATATGAGCAGAGCATTTGATTTTGTGGACCATAAAAAATTATTAACGAAAATAGAATTATATGGAATAAGGGGAAAACCATATAACTGGCTTAGTAGTTATTTATATGAAAGAAAACAATGTACAGAAATTGAAAATTTTAAATGTAATACAAATTGTGCCACCAAGTGTACATATAAATCGACATACAGAATAAATAAGTGTGGCGTCCCACAAGGGAGTATTTTGGGACCACTCCTATTTCTGATATATATTAATGACATAACAAAATCAACCAAAGAAACATGTGTGTTATTCGCGGACGATACCACATTGATTGTAAAAGCATAGAACAAATCAAAATTTTAAATTCAAATAAATGAGTCATTAAATGATTTAACAAAATGGTTGGATAAAAACAACCTTAGGATAAACACAAACAAAACCAAATTTATACAATATACCACCTATCAAGCCAAGCAGATTAAATTAAATGTTCAGTATAATAAAGAAAACTTAGAACAAGTAAATAATGCGATGTTTTTAGGATTAACTGTAGACCAACACTTAAATTGGAAAGATCACATAGGAAAAGTATGCTGCAAAATAGACAGATTTGTATATGCCATCCGCAGAGTAAGACAAACGATATCCCGTGATGCAGCAATAGCCGCATACCATGGGTATGTTGCATCAGTTTTAAATTACGGGCTCATATTGTGGGGAAATTCTGTTGATATTCTTAAGGCTTTTGTAGCGCAAAAAAAATGTATACGCTCGATATGTAACGCTTGGCAAACTGATAGCTGTAAGCCTTTATTCAAAGAATTAAACGTGTTGCCTTTGCCGTGTATGTACATCAAGCAGATATGTATTTTTGTTAGAGAGAATCAAATGCATTTTCCTAAACATGCAGATGTGTTTGAGCGACATACACAACATCAGAACAGGCTTGATTTTCCAAAATGTAGACTTAACATATATTCTAAGAACGTTTACTGTATGGCAATAATAATATATAATAAACTTCCATCGACATTAAAAAAAATACAATTGACTCAATTTAAAATAAAGTTACATGTATGGTTGCATGAACGCAACTTTTACAGTGTAGAAGATTATATGACATACAAAATATTTTGACATTAACCATTAATTGACATTGACATTTGTAGTTGCATGGCATTGACATTTAATATTTTGACATTCCAATTTTAATTTTTTGTGTTGTTCTTACTTGTAAAATTGTAATTGATAAATAATAATAATATCGTTTAAAAACTAAAAAACAACCGACTTCAATGCCGCGCTATTCATTTTCAGTACCAATTTTGAGATGTTTATCTCAATATCTCTGGAGATACTTATCATACCTCGATAAAATTACCATGGTACCACACTTGGGATATCTCCTTTCGAACAAAAAAAGAATAATCGAAATCGGTTCATAAACGACGAAGTTATCCGCGAACAAACATAAAAAAAAAAAAAAATATATATACGGTCGAATTGAGAAACCTCCTCCTTTTTTTGAAGTCGGTTAATAATAGAATTATGAACAAAATATAAACATGGAATGGTTGAGTAGACGGTGAGAACATATTATAATTATCAATAGTATTGTAACGAATTGTAAATAACATTTGCACGCCCGAAAGGGTATAAATAAGAGGACCTATTGTTATAATGTATTTTACCTTTGTGACCTTATTTATAGCAAATAAATAATTGATTGATTGATTGATTGATTGATTGTGGATGTACCTTCTAAAAAGTATTTTACGTTTAGGCGGGAACGTAAGTGTATGCTCTCTTTGTAATTTTTCGTAAAACTTGTGTTCTTCTGCGAGTAATATGTGGATTATTAACCATTGAGTGCCAGTTAATGTGTGCGAGTATAGAAAAACAGCAAAACGTTGAAAATCACGCTATTATTAATCTAATACTTTGACTAAAAGGTGGGTCGTAATCGGTTTTTCGCATTATTTCGGTAATACATTGTTTTGATGTTTTTCACTATTTCGTGAATAATGTTATTAGCTTGTACACAGTTACTTACAGCACATCGCCGCACAAAACTACGTACGCGCACAGAATAATGAATAGTAGGCCTCTAGGCAAAATCCATTTTCTTGTTTCCATTCACGCTAACGCAAGTTCAAAATTTATGAAATGACATTTATGTTTTCGCAACAAAAATGTCATTTCCATACATTTTGAACAAGCGTTAGCGTGAATGAAAACAGGAAATTGGATTTTGTCTAGGGGCCCTGGTACGCGTAACCATTTTGCATTAAGTTTTGAGAAAAGGAACGTTTCTTATCACAAAACTGCTTACGAAAAATAACTGCTTACTTTTGATCCGCGAAACTACGTATACAGTTATTAGCCTCGTAAGCAGTTCTATAACCGCTTACGTTAAATAACGCCTACTACTAACTTTGACATTGGCTAAATATACTAATCGTGTGGAGCCATAGTGAAATTAATAATAAAAAGGAATGTAGATTATTATTTAGCATCATGTTTAGCATTCTTATAAATAGTTTGTCTCTTTCTTTTATAAGAAATACAGTGATTATCTGACTCTTTCTTTAATTGTCAATTTGACATTTACTATGCTACATAATACATAACAATATCACAGAACAGAAAACTGAAAAGTAGAAAATGTTTGTGGAAATGGGCTTAAATTTCATGAATTTTCCCGAATTTCACTGAAAACTTCTATTGCAAATAGCTATACAAAAAATATAAAAAATGGAGAAGGCGGGAGTTTGTCGCTGTTGCCTGGTCGAGGGACTGCACAAGGATTTAAAGCGTGCCTATGTATTTTTGGACAAAAAAGAAATCTATTCGGATATGCTACTCGAATGTTTTAACATCGTTGTAAGTATCCAAATCTATTCATTATTATCAGCCAATTTCCGTCTACTGCTGGACATAGGCCTCTCGGCACGCCACTTATCTTCAGCTATTCGTTTTCCGCTGCCAGCCAGCTTGCGTATATCATAAGCTCCAGCTAATATATCATAATTAGCTGGAGCTATATATCATCCTACACTACGTTTCGTTTTTGTTTCCAATCTATTACAACAACTGTATTTCATTTGTTGTTCATAGAAATCCATAAAATTATTAAACCAAACAACTTCAGTACCTATTTATTAGGGTAGAGTAACATACTTACATCATTTCAATACAATACATTACAAATACTCTTTATTGACACCAATTTAGAAAATACATAATAATAGGATATAATGAATAGGACTTAACTAACTAATACTAGGTACAATGGGCGGTCTTCGGAAAAGTTATTTGACAGAAAAGAGATAGAATTTGCGAACTTGGTCTTTGAAACTATCTATGGATTGTGCACGTCTTATAACAATAGGTAGTTCATTCCACAGGCGCACCGCTTGGACAGTGACTGATGAGTCATAAAAATTTGTACTACGAGACGGAATATCGAGGAGCAGGTTCTCTGATGACCTTAGGGAAAGGGAGTTAGAGGAAGAAAGAAAATGGAATCGAGCTTTATATAAGGAGGAGTCGAGGGGTTGAACAAAATTCCATAGAGAAACGAAAGAATATGAGTATTCCGGCGAAGACTAATGGGAAGCCACTTGAGCTTTGGGCAAAATTCTCAGACATGATCAAATTTTCAGAGACCGAAAATAAATCGAATGCAGAAATTTTGTAGTCAAGTAAAGACCTTGTTCAATAACTGCTGCAGCTATATTATCATTATTTAAACTATTCAACCGTTCACATTGAAATATTATTCTAGACTTTAGATCACACCAACGGTCTCGAGCCAGTTTCTTATATTATATTTTGGGTTCACGAGGGGAACAGCAAATTAAATTACAAGTTTATTAGCATAACGGCACGTTAAGACGCAAGACTATGGGCATGCTTGAAGTTAGCATATCTTCGTACAGCACGTTTGAATAGTTATGCAGGGGCAGCCGCACCCGCAGCAGCCTCTGCAACATCCTCCACAGCAACAGCGCCGCACATGTTGGGTTATTGAAGTTTGAGTCTAATAGGGAAAATAAAAAGCGAATGCGAAGTGTGTCTAATAAAAATATTGTTTAAATTATACATACTAATATTATAAAAACTTTTGTAACTCTGTTACTCTGTCTGTTTGTTACCTAATCACGCCGATCGGCCGGAGACGATCTGATCTTACTGAAATTTAACAAGGAGGAACTTTATAGCATGAGGATAAACATAGGCTACTAAATTCTTTGTAAGCAACTTTTTAACCCCCCCCTCCCCCTCCCCTCCTGATGATATGTGATGAGGCTTAGACAATTCCCCCACCCCTATCACGTGTATTTTTTTGCTTAGTACAAAGTAAGTTGAAATTTTCACTATGTTATTATTATTAAATTCACATTTAATCTGATTCTATTTTAGAATATTAAACATCATAATAAAACCGCTGTTTTGTTTAGAAATCGTGCGTTCAGCGGAAAATAAATACACGTGATATCTCTTTTTATCTCCCCCCCCCCCCCCCCTCTCATAAAATTTTAGAAAATGAAGCATCAAGCAAGCATAATAAAACTTCAGTTTTGTTTAGCGGAAAATTTAATATTAAGCATCGTAATAAAACTCCTGTTTTGTATAGAAGTCGTGCGTTCAACGGAAAATAAATACACGTGGTATTTCATTTTATCTTACCCCCCCTCCTTGTCATAGTTCGTGTTTTTTCCCGAACCCCTTTTCTCACATGCGGACAATGGATGATCCCCACAGGGTTCTCAAAAATGTTCATTAAATATTTCCAGCTGCTGCCATCAGATATAAGAAGAAATACTATCTGTGATGCATGTATCAAGCTATTACGCTCGTCTTTAAACTTCAAGCAGCAAGTTCTCAGGGCTGAGGAAGATCTGCTACAGATACGGAAGGATTCCTTTAATGGTGATATGATTATTATATGTATTTATTAACCAAACTTAAAAAAAGGAAGAGTCTCAATAAAATAGTTTACCAAAAAAAAAATGGCTAAATTGGGAACTGGCTCTCAAGGACAGCTGCTGAAAAACATTAAATGTATGGGGACAGATTTTCTAACTTGAGGGTGGTAGCTGGCTAGGCGGACACTAGATAGTGTTCTACAACTATGCTGGGGATGTCTTAACGATGTTTTTCCTTCACCAGAAGGCCACTGTTAATACATTTTTGATATAAAAATCCATTGGTGCATGGAATAGAATAGAATATCATTTATTAACTTCAAAATGTTGGTACATAAAATGTTACATATATGAAAATTAGTGCCTTAAAGATTTTGTTGCATTTGTGATATGTACATTTAGTTTGTACAGGTTATAGTAAAAGGTAGTAAACCGTGCACAAATGGATTTTTCTATCAAAAAATTTATGTGCGCTTTTCACAGTGGCCCTCCGGTGAAGGAAAACATCATTAAAAAACCAACAACCCCCACATGGTAGTAGGAAACTATCTAGTGTCCGCCTGGCCAGCTACCACCCTCAAGTTAGAAAATCTATCGCCAAGCATCTAACGTGTTCCAGCAGCTATCCTTGAGAGCCAGTTCCCATTCTAGGCCTAGAGTGTAGTGATGAGTAACTCACTCACGAGTTCCTCGTTTGAGGACCTCAAACACTAAAACGATGGAGTCACCTCGTTTTGCAACGATGAACCGCCTCAATTAATCTCCTCACAAAATCCTCACAGAGAAAATATATATTATCATTCTACCATCCTAATCCATTAACCTACCCTAATAATTTAGGGTAGGTTAATGATTTGTTTGAATAATCCTACGTATAAATAGATAAGTAATCTAATACTATAAGAATCTTTGTCCTGACATACTGACTGACTCACTGACTCACTGACTCACTGACTCACTGACAGACAATGCACAGCCTAAACCGTTGGTCGTAGAGACTTGAAATTTGGAGGGTATATTTGTCTTAGTACGTAAGGGTGTACTATGAAAGGATTTTCCAAAATTCACCCCTTAAGGGGATGAAATGGGGGTTCAAAGTTTGTATGGAGAAACAAGATTAGATCGTCTTTTCTATCCGAAACTTCACATAAGTGCTTCAGTAAAAAAATAAGTAAAGACGTGTTTCAGGTTTTTTTGGAATTCCACCCCTAAGAGGGTGAAATGGGGTAATAAAGTGTAAAATCAATATTGTTTCGGATTGCGCTGAAATTTGGCATGCAAATAGTTATTACGACGTTAGTTCCCACTGAAAAAGGATTTTCCAAAATTAACCCTCGAAGGGGATGAAACGGGGGTTCAAAGTTTGTATGGAGAAACAAGATTAGATAGTCTTTTCTATCTGAAACTCCACACAAGTGCTTCCGTAAAAAAATAAGTAAACACGTGTTTCAGGTTTTTTTTTAATTCCACCCCTAAGAGGGAGAAATTGGGTAATAAAGTGTGAAAATCAATATTGTTTCGGATTGCGCTGAAATTTGGCATGCAGATAGTTATTACGACGTTAGTTCCCTCTGAGAAAGGATTTTCCAAAATTAACCCTTGAAGGGGATGAAACGGGGGTTCAAAGTTTGTATGGAGAAACAAGATTAGATAGTCTTTTCTATCTGAAACGTCACATAAGTGCTTCAGTAAAAAAATAAGTAAAGACGTGTTTCAGGTTTTTTTAGAATTCCACCCCTAAGAGGGTGAAATGGGGTAATAAAGTGTAAAATCAATATTGTTTCGGATTGCGCTGAAATTTGGCATGCAAATAGTTATTACGACGTTAGTTCCCACTGAGAAAGGATTTTCCAAAATTAACCCTCGAAGGGGATGAAACGGGGGTTCAAAGTTTGTATGGAGAAACAAGATTAGATAGTCTTTTCTATCTGAAACTCCACACAAGTGCTTCCGTAAAAAAATAAGTAAACACGTGTTTCAGGTTTTTTTTTAATTCCACCCCTAAGAGGGTGAAATTGGGTAATAAAGTGTGAAAATCAATATTGTTTCGGATTGCGCTGAAATTTGGCATGCAGATAGTTATTACGACGTTAGTTCCCTCTGAGAAAGGATTTTCCAAAATTAACCCTTGAAGGGGATGAAACGGGGGTTCAAAGTTTGTATGGAGAAACAAGATTAGATAGTCTTCTCTATCTGAAACTTCACACAAGTGCTTCAGTAAAAAATTAGGTAAACACGTGTTTCAGGTTTTTTTGAAATTCCACACCTGAGAGGGTGAAATGGGGTAATAAAGTGTGAAAATCTATATTATTTCGGATTGCGCTGAAATTTGGCACGCAGATAGTTATTAAGACGTTAGTTCCCTCTGAGAAAGGATTTTCCAAATTAACCCTCGCAGGGGATGAAACGGTGGTTCAAAGTTTGTATGGAGGAACAAGATTAGATAGTCTTTTCTATCCGAAACTCCACACAAGTGCTTCAGTAAAAAAATAAGTAAATATGTGTTTCAGGTTTTTTTGAAATTCCACCCTTAAGAGGGTGAAATGGGGTAATAAAGTGTAAAATCAATATTGTTTCGGATTACGCTGAAATTTGGCATGCAGATAGTTATTACGACGTTAATTCCCTCTAAGAAAGGATTTTCCAAAATTAACCCTCTAAGGGGATGAAACGGGGGTTCAAAGTTTATATGGAGAAACAAGATAAGATAGTCTTTTCTATCCGAAACTTCACACAAGTGCTTCAGTACAAAAATAAGTAAACACGTGTTTCAGGTTTTTTTGTAATTCCACCCCTAAGAGGGTGAAATGGGGTAATAAAGTGTAAAAATCAATATTGTTTCGGATTGCGCTGAAATTTGGCATGCAGATAGTTATTAATTACGACGTTAGTTCCCTCTGAGAAAGGTTTTCCAAAATTCATCGCTGAAGAGGATGAAACGAGGGTTCAAAGTTTGTATGGAGAAACAAGAATTGATTGTCTCTTATATTCGAAACTTTACACAAGTAGTTTAGTAAATAAATGAGTAAATACGTGTTTCAGGCTTTTTGAAATTCTATTCCTAAAAGGGTGAAGTGGAGTAACAATGTCTGAAATCAATATTGTTTCGGAATGCGCTGAAATTTGGCATGCAAATAGTTATTACGACGTTAGTTCCCACTGAGAAAGGATTTTCCAAAATTAACCCTCGAAGGGGATGAAACGGGGGTTCAAAGTTTGTATGGAGAAACAAGATTAGATAGTCTTTTCTATCTGAAACTCCACACAAGTGCTTCCGTAAAAAAATAAGTAAACACGTGTTTCAGGTTTTTTTTTTAATTTCACCCCTAAGAGGGTGAAATTGGGTAATAAAGTGTGAAAATCAATATTGTTTCGGATTGCGCTGAAATTTGGCATGCAGATAGTTATTACGACGTTAGTTCCCTCTGAGAAAGGATTTTCCAAAATTAACCCTTGAAGGGGATGAAACGGGGGTTCAAAGTTTGTATGGAGAAACAAGATTAGATAGTCTTCTCTATCTGAAACTTCACACAAGTGCTTCAGTAAAAAAATAAGTAAACACGTGTTTCAGGTTTTTTTGAAATTCCACCCTTAAGAGGGTGAAATGGGGTAATAAAGTGTAAAATCAATATTGTTTCGGATTACGCTGAAATTTGGCATGCAGATAGTTATTACGATGTTAGATCCCTCTTTGAAAGGATTTCCCAAAATTAACCCTCGAAGGGGATGAAACGGGGGTTGAAAGTTTGTATGGAGAAACAAGATTAGATAGTCTTTTCTATCCGAAACTTCACACAAGTGCTTCAGTACAAAAATAAGTAAACACGTGTTTCAGGTTTTTTTGTAATTCCACCCCTAAGAGGGTGAAATGGGGTAATAAAGTGTAAAAATCAATATTGTTTCGGATTGCGCTGAAATTTGGCATGCAGATAGTTATTAATTACGACGTTAGTTCCCTCTGAGAAAGGTTTTCCAAAATTCATCCCTGAAGAGGATGAAACGAGGGTTCAAAGTTTGTATGGAGAAACAAGAATTGATTGTCTCTTATATTCGAAACTTTACACAAGTAGTTTAGTAAATAAATGAGTAAATACGTGTTTCAGGCTTTTTGAAATTCTATTCCTAAAACGGTGAAGTGGAGTAACAATGTCTGAAATCAATATTGTTTCGGATTGCGCTGATATTTTGCATCCAGATAGAAATTTTGACGTAGGTATCCGCTGAGAAAGGATTTTTCAAAATTCACTCTTCAAGGGATGAAGCGGGGGTTCAAATTTTGGATAGTCATTTTATTCGACATTTCACACAAGTACTTCTGTAAATAAATAAGTAAATACGAGTTTCAGACTTTTTCAAAATGCCACCCTAAAAGAGTGAACTGGGGTAAAAAAGTCTGAAAATCAATATAGTTTCGGATTGCGCTTTATTGGGTTTTTCGGGTTTTAAAAATATGAATCCTGATTTGTCTTAGTCACGCGATAACATGAAAACAGGTGAACCAATTTGGCTAATTTTTATTTGATGTCTTTAATGATAGAATCGTTTTTACAAAAGAAAAGTTTTAAGTAAATAAAAGGAGTTTTTAACGCGGGCGTAGCCGCGGGGGACTTCTAGTAATATCATAAATAAATAAGAACTTTAATACTAAAAGTAGTTCCGCTACCATAGTACTCTCCACATTTGAGGTGTGAGGATGAGGACCTCGTTTGATGATGAGGTGACCTCATTCTCTCTCATCCTCGTTTGAAATCACTGAGGAACCATCACTTCTAGCATGCATAGCATCTTCGACCGCATCATCACTTTCCAACAGGTGAGATAGTGGTCAAACGCTAGCCTATAAGATATTAAAAAAAAGAATCCTAGTACTTATCACAATACGATTATTTATTATTTCAAATTAATCCATTACAAATGTAACAAACCCATAAATCATAGCGGGGTTTTGAATATGTTACGCGATTACTCCGTCAATAGGGATTATGCATGAAGCTCAGATTTAATGGAATTTTTTTTTTTCGATTCTTTGTTACCCTGGAGTTATATGTAAAACCTTTCTTTTTATTTAATTCCATTTTATTTGCTTAAGTTTGTAAAACAGTACACTATTGGTCGAATCGAAAGTTGACGTCATTATGCACTACTCCACGTGATAGAAACATTGAGCGCGGGAACATAAAAATAAATGTATGGTGTGGTCTTATTGTATTTATTTCCAAATATTCTGTTTGCCGCGTATTATTGTGCAAAAATGTATATCACTAACCATTTAATATAGATAAAAATGAGTACGAGATTAGATAAACTGTATAATTTAATAAAAACATGCCATTGGCTAAATACAATTAAGTCAAAGTCAAAGCATTTATTCTGTATATGGGCAAATTAAAAATTTGCACTTACACACGTCAAATTACATTAAACAGATCATTAATCGCGCGGGATCAGGAATCGCGAAACCTCAACTTCAGCAGCTACGTCAACACAGTAGTGGCCAAGGCGAAGTGTGCACGAGCTAAATTGACACCCATCTTGAGATCGAACCTGCCGCTGAGGACGAAAATAATGATATACAAGACTTACGTACGGACCCGCCTTACCTACGCAGCTCCAGCGTGGTATCCGTACATAAGTCAAACTAACAGAAACCGCATCCAACGCCAGGAGAACATCACACTGCGCACATTAGTACGTTACGTCAAAAACGAAACCATAAAAAGAGATCTCAAGATGGAGGGGATCAGCGATTTTATAACGAGTTTGACCACTAAAATGTTCCGGACGGCGGATAAGTCAAGCCACGAGCATATCCGTGGCATTGCTCCGCTACACACCAGGCCGCCCGACGAACCCAGAAGAGGAAAACGCATGAAGCCATACTCAAGAGACCTCATCAAAAGGGACAGAGACTCCGAGGAAGAGGATGGAGAGGAGAAGAAGAAGGAAGACACGTTGGAGCCGAGGGTGGTCACTGCCGGGTTTGCTGACGGGTTAGCTGGGCTTCCCCGAACGGGGTCTCACCTGGCTCGGCCCAGTCGCCCCGGCGCTCAGTGATCACCAACGGCAACAACGAAGAAGCCACAAAGAACCACAAAGACCCGCTCATCGTAATGAGCGGAGTTGAAGCTAGGGGCAGAGGGCCCAGCCCTGACCCCCTTTCCCCACACCCCTCCACAGGGTGTGAGAAGAAAACACGATGATTAGTCGAGCGCTAACCATCAGAGAGTGCGGAGCTCTCCCAGACCTATGCTATTTGCAAGTACCAACCCTATTCCTAAACCTAACCTGGTCTAGGTTGACTATCTGTTACATCTGTCTATTAAAGCCGGACATGCTTTAGTTCTATCTAGTACCTATCTACCTAGGTTGTACGAATGACCTGTCTGTAGTCCTATAAGACCTATTACACTGTTACAAACCTTATACGAGTTATATTCCTATGTTCTAATAAGAATCTAACAAGAATCTTATCTATAATAAGGCTGTTTACGAATGCGATACAATTACAAACTATATGTCTATCTATCTATACGAATATGAACGTTATACATTGCAAATTAGCCTACCTAACCTAGAGTACTAAAGTAAGCTAAAACTTATCTTTATTATATACATCTTATAACTAACTATACATAATGCGTTCATATCGTCGGTGTACGTCGTTGTCCGGAACACATAGTTACTATTATCCAGTAACATTTCACTACTATTGATGAAACCAAAGACGACCTTATCTCTACTACGCTAAGGCTTAAAAAATGAGGTTTGTTAGATCGAACTGTAATGGACAGTTGGTTTTTGCAGTTGCACTTAGCTTTGCGCATGCGCAAAACCGAAAAGCGTTCATTAAAGCTTGACCTTTGACAGGTTTTTATATTTACAACTTTGCACCTTACCGCTTTCAAAATAAGGTCGCAATAACTTTACGATAACTAGATAGAAGAAATGTAGAATTGGTTTTTAAATGCGCGCGCAGGTGGCGGTTGTTATGTTGTGGTGGTGGTTTGTTATAGCGGCAACTATATATAAAAATACATCATCTGTGAAAATTTCAATCGTCTAACTATCACGGTTCATGAGATACAGCCTGGTGACAGACGGACAGACTGACAGACAGACAGACACACAGTCAGACAGACGGACAGCGGAGTCTCAGTAATAGGGTTCCGTTGGTACCCTTTGGGTTCGGAACCCTAAAAAAAACATGCATATACCCTATTGTGAACCGATTCGAATGATTCTGTTTTAATCGGTAGGGTACATTTTCGAGGTGGTCTCATTGTAATTTCATCGAGATCTGACAAATATCTCCAGAGATATGACGATAAACGTCTCAAACTTGCTACTAGAACTGACTTGCGGGGCATGGAATTCGATTGTTTTAGTTTTTAAACTATCTTAATTATATATTGTAATTTAAAAAGTTGCTTTCTTTCGCTTTCAGTGCAAGATGTATGTATGGATTTCAAGTCAGAGTTACAAGTGAAGTTGGAACCTCAATATGACAGTGATGATTCTGATGACTACTTCTTGGCTGATGCAGGTACTTTTATTAATAATTTTTAGGGTTCTATACCTGAAAAGGAAATAAGGAACTCTTATAGGATCACTTTCTTCACTGTTGCTCTTGGCACAGCTATACACACTCACACACACACTCACTCACCACACACACACACACACACACACACACACACACACACACACTCACTCACTCACCCACACACACACACACACACACACACACACACACACACACACACACAGGCACCTTTTTTTAAAAAAATGTTTGTTACGTCAGTACTCCGTCAAATATTTACCGATTTGAAAAAATATTTTTTTGTTTGAGAGATTTTGCTTCCCGTTTGGTCCCATTCAAATTTTATCGAGATCTGATGAGCATCTCCGGAGATATAGAGATAAACATCTCAAACTCATTTGTATACCTTGATGACATGATACTGGCTACTTTGATTATCGCGGCATGTGACTTCGGTTTTTTTCGTTTTGTACGATCATACATTTTCCATCATGTCATCTTCTTCGACATCATATACACCATCACCATCTACTTCACTAGGAGCGCTATACCAGCGACCCCGGGCCTACCTCCACTTCATAAAAGAGCTGGATTGGCTTGGTTAGTCTAATACACCGTCAGTGCAGGACGTATCGCCCCCACCTCTAATGGGGTTCAAAACTGCCTTTTACTCACTGCAGGTGGCGCTACTGTAGAGTGTTCCTTAAATCTGACAGCTATCTGTCATATTCCATAGGGGCCGCCCATTAATCACGTGAGGCTTGGAAGGGTGGGGGAGGTGTTTGACAAAAATCACGAAATGTTAAAAGGGGGAAGGGGGGGTGTAGTAAGATACCACGTGTATTTATTTTTTCAAACGCGCGATTTTTAAATCGAAAAGCGGCGTGTAGTGTGACCTTGACTCGCCGTTGCTAGGCAACAAACGTAGTACCTTCTCACGCGCCGTTTAAGATAATATTCTAAAAAATTGTAAAAAATATAAGATTTTTTGTAGATACAAAATATGCACGTGATGTTAGGTGGGGGGTGGGGGGGTAGTCCTAAACCTCACCATGTATTACCAAGGGGGAGGGGGGGTTAAAAATGCTTAAAAAAAGATCACGTGATTAATGGACGGCCCCATAGTAATTTTGTAAACAAATAAATTCCCATTGGAATATTTACTTATTATAACGCTATGTGCAACTATGAATTACAAAAGCACGGTTATTATAATGTGTTCCCGAATAAAATTAAAAGTAACGTTAAACATTTCTTTTTTTTTTGATAATTTTTTATTTGCAAAAATGGATTTTAAATGTTATACTTTGCCTTAGTTCTTCTTATAATTGGCTGAAAGTCTAGGTCAAATGCATTATTATATATTTTTAAGGAAATAAGTTTGTGAAAAATCCATACAGAATTTGCAAACTGGCGGTTTTTAAGAACACTCAACACACAGTAGCACCACCTACTTAGAGCTTTCAGTTGTTAACCCCGTTAGAATAATTAAGATAAACTAGAATAGATAGAAGAATCTTGCACCGCGCAAGTTAGTTTCAGCTGCAAGTTTGAGACGTCTATCGTCATATCTCTGGAGATACTTATCAGATCTCGATGAAATTATAATGGGACCACCTCGAAAATGTATCCTACCTATTAAAAAAAGAATCATTCAAATCGGTTCACAATTGACGGAGTAATCGCGTAACTTACGAATAAAAAAAAATATACAGACAAAATGAGAACCTTATCCTTTTTGTCGATTGAAAATAATTAGGATAACTTTGTTGCCCGTTTGTCTGTCTATCCGTCTGTCAAGATTCTTTATCTCCGGAACACGTAGAGATATCAAGTTGAAACTTATATCAAATACTCGGGTCTACGGTATCTTTCGGCTGTGAAAAAATCAAACCTGTACCCTTAGTACGAATTTTCATACCAAACTCGATATCGTATTTCGAACAAATTTTATATGAAAAACAGTACAGCGCCTCTAGTGTTTACTACACTTCACTAAATTTAGACCTGATTGGTCTAAATTTAGTGAAGTGTAGTAAAGTGAGAGCTAGAATATGTCGAAAACTATGTGAGATCTGTCAAAAGCGTTTACCATAAAAACTCGTACTAGGGGTACTGTAAGTCAACGCGATCAAAAGATATAATCGTGTCGTATTGTAGCATAGACGTAATAAAAAGGATGGTGCACTGCAGATGTTTTGACAAATTCGATTTAATCCATATGCTTTAACGATAAGGTTGTAATTGCTTTGTAGAACAAAACGGCCCAATTGAGAGACACCAGGGTGGGAGTGAGTCTTTGTCTAACAACCTGATAGTCCTATATATGTTCTATACTACATGTATATTCATATGGTATATATATAAGTTGTCCATACATAATATCGTTTAAAAACTAAAAAAGAACCGACTTCAATGTTCATTTTCAGTACCAATTTTGAGATGTTTATCTCAATATCTCTGGAGATACTTATCAGACCTCGATAAAATTACCATGGTACCACACTTGGGATATCTCCTTTTGAACAAAAAAAGAATAATCAAAATCGGTGCATAAATGACGAAGTTATCCCCGAACAAACATAAAAAATAAAAATAAAATATATACGGTCGAATTGAGAAACCTCCTCCTTTTTTTGAAGTCGGTTAAAAAGAAAGGGACAAACTCCGTTCAAGGTCGTTCTCATGGGGGCCGGAGTACGCGATCGAGTTTAATATGTAGCAGATCTGTGTGTTGTAGTCATTTATAAGTATCAAAGTGGGTAGATTTTTTATGGAAAAGAATATCATATGTGTTAGAGGGAGAGGGATCGCAGGGTGCACTTTGCCATACAAATGTTTTCCCCTGTTTCTTCCCTGGAAAATGCTTCTAGAGAAAAAATTGCTTATACCAAAAATTAAGGTCTGCTGTAGCCCCTATCATTTTCTTTTTTTAGCCGACTTCACAAAAAGGAGTATGTTCTCAATTCGACTGTTTTTTTTTATTTGTTACTTCAGAACTCCGTCAAATCTTGACCGATTTAAAAAAATATTTTTTCGTTTGAGAGATTATGCCTCCCGTTTTGTCCCATTCAAATTTTATCGAGGTATGACAATTATCTCCGGAGATATAGAGATAACATCTCAAACACATTGCATACCTTGACGACATATGCATTTGTATACCTTGACGACATGATACTACCGGCTATTTTGACTATAGCAGCATTTCAATTCGGATTTTTTTCGTTTTATACAATCATACATTATAGACCAATCAAGGGAAAATAAAACTATGACCCTTCAAAAATCTTAAAGAGGAGAGCTTACATTTATTTTTGCAATTGGTTGGTCAAAAAAAGCAAATTATAGGTGCGTCAGTTAATGTAGTTGTCATATTTTAGTGCGAGAAGTATCAGCGGATTACATAAAGGCGGAAGTAGAAGAGCCGGTCAAGAAGAAGTCAGCACAGAGGAAGAAGATTAAGAAGAATAAAGAAGAGTGGAAGAACGACGGGATAAAGAGCCTGGTTTCTAGACTTGCTAGCTCTATGAGTAAGTTTGTTTATGCTATGTACTTTTACTGTTTTTTTTAATACGACTTCAAAAAAAGGAGGAGGTTTCGCCGTATATATATTTTTTACGGATTCGACCGTATATATTGGACCGCATATATATTTTTTAGGGTTCCGAACCCAAAGGGTACCAACGGAACCCTATCGACGTATGACAATTATCTCCGGAGATATGGAGATAAACAATATACGCAAATTTGTATACTAAGACACTTAGATGACATGCATGATTATAACCAGCCAGTACGATGACTAACGCGGCATGTGAAGTCGGTTTTTAGGGTTCCGAACCCAAAGGGTACCAAAGGAACCCTATTACTGAGACTCCGCTGTCCGTCTGTCTGTCTGTCTGTCCGTCTGTCGCCAGGCTGTATCTCATGAAATGTGATAGTTAGACGGTTGAAATATTCACAGAGACACACATGATGTATTTCTGTCGCCGCTATAACAACATTAACAACAAATACTAAGAACCGAACGAAGTTAAAAATTAAAGGGGTCCCTATACAAATAACGTGTTTTTTACTATAGCGCCATCTATGAACGATTGTTTACCTTATTAATAATATTAATTACTAACACCTTTGTGTTAGCGTTCACTTAGTTGTTGTTAGAAGTTCGTTAGATGTTCGTTAGATATTCGTTAGATTGCGTTCGGGACCCTCCGTGTGCGGGAAGTCTGACTCGCATTTTGGCCAGTTTTATTTATGTTTGTTCGCGGATAATTTCGTCGTTTATGATTTTGATGATTATTTTCTTATTGAAAAGGAGATATCCCAAGAGTAGTACCATAGCAATTTCATCGAGATCTGATAAGTATCTCCTGAGATATAGTGATAAACATCTCAAACTTGGTACTGAAAATTAATAGCGCGGCATTTGAAGTCGGTTCTTTTAGTTTTTTAAACGATCTTATTAGGGTTCCGTAGCCGAATGGCCAAAAAACGGAACCCTTATAGATTCGTTATGTCTGTTTTTCCGTTCGTATGTCACAGCCACTTTATTCCAAAACTATTTGGACTACACAGTTGAATATGCTGTAGATCTCAATAAACACTTTCAACGAAAATTGGTTTGAACGAGATAACAGTTTTTGAACCAGAAAGAACAGTTTTTGAGATTTTAGCACATTTTTATAACCGCAAATATAACTTTGTTTTTCATACAAACACTATGAAAAACAAATTTATTTATTGCTGGCGTAACATGATAGTTATAGAATACTCTACTGTGTTACGTTCCGTAACACAGTAAGAGTATTCTACGAGTGCAAGTCTGACTTGCACTTGACCGTTTTTTTTAATATATCTTATAGGCTAGCGTTTGACCACTATCTCGCCTGGTGGTAAGCGATGATGTGGTCGAAGATGGTGAACACTCTACGCCTAGAGTACTCTGACTCTCAAAGGCTGTGTGCTGCCGGAACACCGTAAGGTTATGGCGGCAGATTTTCTGATGGTGGTAAGCTACTTTTCGGTAGCAATTCAGGCGGAATTACTACATATTATAAAACAAAGTCTCCCGCCCCATCTGTACCCTTAGTACGAGTTTTCATACCAAACTCGATATTGGATATCGAGCAAATTTTGTATGAAAAACAGTACAGCGCCTCTAGTGGTTACTACACTTAACTAAATTTAGACCAATCAGAGAGCCAGAATAAGTCGAAAACTATGTGACATCTGTCAAAAGCGTTTACGATAAAAGCTTGTACTTGCACTTGGCCAGTTTATTTTAGTATTCAACTACCTTAATATTTTATCTTTTATCTTTTCAGATTGCGATCTACCCACATTGAAACCGCCAAAAAAACGCACAATAACCATTCCCAAAGAGACCACTAGAATCACCTGGACTCGAACAAATCACAAATACCAACAACTAGAAAATCTACAAACAATTCTAGCCCACTCTAACGCGTTACCATTCAAAAACAAATCAATTTTAGGCTACATATGCTTTTATTGTGAGCAGACCTACCCAGACCCAAAGGATTTAAGAAAACACACGGAAGAAATTCACAAAAAAGACCGACTTAACCTAAAAACAAAATCCGATATGACAGGCTTCAATGTTAAACTCGAAGTGACAGACCTAACGTGCAATATATGTGATACTAAAATGGACAATTTAACAGTATTCAAAGAGCACTTAAGTAAAGTACATAGCAAAACGATACATAGTGATTTGAAGGATTTGTTCGTGCAGTACAAGTTGAAGTTGGGTGACGTTTATGATTGCGCAATGTGTTCGTGTACTTATGAGACGTTTAAAATGTTGAAGCAGCACATGAACGTTCATTACAGTAACTTTCAATGTAGCCAATGCGATGCTGCGTTTGCGACGAAAAGGTCCTTGGCTGCTCATAAAAATACGCATCAGAAAGGTAAGAATTTGTATAATACATTCATTTTTTTTTTTTTTTTCATTTTGTAGTGGTAGGACTTCTGCTAGTCCGCCTGGGGCGGTACCACCACTTTGCCAATTAATTTTCAGCCGTGAAATAGGAATGTTTTTCGGTTGAAATGGTAAGGTGTCCAGTGAAATTACAGGGCATGTGACATCTTTATGTCTCGAGGTAACAGGTGCAGTGCAGTGACATGCAAAATTCTGATACCGCTGTATCTGTAATAGGTAGGCGTCATCGCTTACCATCAGACGAGCGTCGTGCTTGTCCTGTTACCTTATATCATAAAATAATAATAATAATAAATTAATTTATTTCAGGCAATTACGATGTCTGTTGCATTAGCCCATATCTAAAATATACCTTATAGACTAACATACATATAAATATAACATTTTAATTATTAAGACATGTCACACATTCGTATATGTGATAAGCTCGGTATCACCTGATCTACGAATAAATCATAAGTCAGGAAGTCTAATTCAGAACAAATTCCACACAAAAAGTGGTCCTCCTTCAAACCAAAACGACGTAGATTCAAAATAAGAATCACTTTCGAAGTTACTAACGATTGGCTTGGAGATTGATTTAAATTCTGAACGAAAGCTGGGATTGGTTCGCGCTGGGATTGGTTGGCGCATGTGCTGCAATGTCTGTTATGACAGTTGAGTCAAACAAGACAAGTGTCTCCAGTGTGATGATGCGCTGGACGCGACTTTTAACCCCGTCTGCTTGGACACGATTTTTTTTGGGTCATTTTTAAAACACAGTTACTTTTCCTGACTTATGAGTTATTCGTAGCACCTGATGTTAAGTGAAGATGTGGCTGGAAATGTCTGGAAATGTACGTTGACGGAGATCTGAGCCGCTGCACAGTCGATTTTTTTCTAATCCACATAACACAAAATTGCTACATTGTGACTGTAGATTTATGTGCGTTCTTGGGCCAGCCCTAAGCTGCAAACATAATTATTTTAAAACACAAATTACAATGGCGTTCACATATTCGTTATCATTTACTATTTGTGACGGAATGAGTGTTTCACACGTTATTGTTTAGGGTTCCGTACATAAAGGATACAACTATTAATAAGACTTCTCTGTCCGTCCGTCCGTCCGTCCGTCTGCCAGAGGGCTGTATCTTCTTCTGATCTTCATACCGTAATAGGTACATTTGTCACAAACTATGTATAACTAGGGCTGCTATAACTACAAAAAGTCAAAAACTATCCTTGAGAGCCAGTTCCCATTCTGGGCGATCGCATCGTCAGTTAACATCGGGTGAGATAGTGGTCAAACGCTTGCCAATCTAGTATAAAAAAGGCCGAAGAATAGGTAAAAGGTATAAGAATCGAAGATAGTAAGCACGCTAGTGCTTACTATCTTCGACCGCATCATCACTTACCAACAGGTAAGATAGTAGTCACAGAAGATATAAAAAATAACTATATAATTACTTACTATATCTGATGATAAGTTAAACATACACCATTTTGCAGGCAGCTACAAATGCGACCAATGTGACAAAATCTTCCCAAGCAGCAGTAAACTACACTACCACGTCAAAATGAAACATCTCGGCACACGTAACATCTCAAACTGTCCATACTGCGACGAACCTTTCCGCAGCTATTATCAGAGAAATCAGCATTTAATCAAAGCACACAACGCCGCGTCGCAGTACAAGTGCAATGTTTGCAGCCGCAGCTTTCTGTTGAAGTCCCTCCTGATGTATCATATCAAGAAGAACCATTTGATGGAGAGGAACGCGCAGTGTACCGACTGCGGGTATAGGTACGTGTCACTCGCATACTCACACATACAGTCACATACTCTTATATAGTAACAGACTGTCACACACACACACTCGCAGACTCTCACGCACACTTGTAGACACACACACACTCGAAGACTTTTACACACACTCGTAGACTCGCTCACACACAGTCGCTGACTCTCTCACACACACACACACACACACGCAGACTCTCACACACACTCGCAGACTCTCTCACACACACTCGCAGACTCTCTCACACACACTCGCAGACTCTCACACACACTCGCAGATTCTCTTACAGACTCTTACACACACTCGCAGACTCTCACGCACACTTGCAGACTCTCACATACACAAACACACATAGTCAGAGTATTCTAGGCTAGTATTAGAAGTCTAACGCTAGCCTGTTAAAGAAAAAAAAAATATCTAAACGAAATAATTTGTTACAGATTCTTCAGCAAGAAAGCCCTCAAAGCACACATGATAAAACACACGGGTGAGCGAAAGTACGCGTGTGCCGTCTGTCACAAAACATACGGACGTAAATACACGCTGCGGGAACATCTGCGCATTCACAACAACGACCGGCGGTTCAAGTGTCACGTGTGTCAGTTAGCGTTTGTGCAGAAATGTAGTCTGAAGAGTCACCTGCTGTCTAACCATGGCATCAGACTGGACGCCAGTCAGATTACCTCGTCAGACGTCGCCGCGGACGTCTCAGAGGCGTTTGTTGGAGACGGGGGTGCCCCTAGTTAGACTTGTTGGAGATGTTATTACCCCTTGGTTACACTTCTTTGTGGTTGAAATTACCCCCTTTACAGAATTGGCTAAGGTTACCCCATTGGTAGACTTTGTTTGGAGACAGAATGACCCAGATTAATACACAATTTTGTTAATGTCAATACGATACGTACGAAGACGTGTTTCAGACTTTATCAAAATTCCACCCATAACAGGGTGAAATGGAGTTCCAAAGTCTAAAAGACAATTTTTTTTTTTTGGTTTTATAAAAATCAATCCCTATTTCTATTAGTCGCGACACCATAACTATAAAACGGGTTACATCGATTTGGTTAATTAATTTTTTATGTGTTTTTACGAAAGAAAATGTAAAATAAATGAAAAAAGTTTATACCGCGGGCGATGCCGCGGGGCGTTTCTAGTGTAAAATATAATATGTAAATATTAATGTGTATTTAATTTTAACATCACGTTTCGTAAATCGCCCGGTCTTTGTAAGGCATTGACGGAGCCGATGCTAACGTTAAGAGGCCCTATACAATGTTAACTTATGCCGTGTTCACACGTTGTTCATCTTCCTAGGGATGTGCTTTTCTTTCGATGTCAAGTACTTTTAGTATCGATACTGAGTATGTACCGGTTAAATGTACTCGTTTCGTTACTCAAATATTTGTCTCGGAAAAAGATTTAACCTGTCATTATAGAGCTATAATAAAGTTAAGAATTAAGCTATTTGATTGGCTAATCAAACGTGATTTAATCAATAGAAAAGTATCGAATGAGTATTTGTTGTAAAGCTTTTCACTATAGATAATATATATTATTTAAGATTATTTTTTTATTATATTATTTTTTTGAGGGCCCGGTGGCGTAGTCGGGAGAACAGTCGACTTTGATGCCGTGGTACTGAGTTCAAACCGCCGTGCACCAACCAAACCACGAAAAATTTATGTGCGCTTCTCAGTGGCCCTCCGGTGAAGGAAAACATCGTTAAGAAACGAACAACCCCCGCATGGTGGTAGGACACTATCTAGTGTCCGGCAGCTATCCTTGAGAGCCAGGTCCCATTCTAGGCCTAGCGTGCTTACCATCTTCGACCGCATCATCACTTACCAACAGGTGAGATAGTGGTCAAACGCTAGCCTATAAAGTATTTTTAAAAAAATTATATCTTGAGATATAATACTTTATCGCTTGTCATACATTTTGTACGAGACCGTTTACACTGTGCTATAACATATATTACATCCCAAAGTATAAATATTTTTTCGACCGACTGTGCGATATTTAAAAATGTATATTTTACCTCACATCTCCGGACCGTCGAGGCTATCCAGCTTCTCGACAACATATACATAGTGAGAAGACTGAAAAGGTTAAAACCTTTTGAGTTAGTGTAGTGAAGTGACATTAAATTAGTGAACACTGTTTTCAAAGAACACAATACAACAGTGTCTTCGCCTTAATAGAGACGATAAGAAAAGTGCCAATGGACATATTCTTAGTTTAACAATAATTAGCAGTTTAGGTGAAATGTAAATTACTTATTAGTCTCAAGACTAGATTGTAATATTAATTACTAGCAGCCCGCCCCGGCTTCGCACGGGTGGAACATATATGCCTACAAAATTTGCGTCAGTTTGTTGCATCGAATATAAAATATGAACATATTTAACAACCATCGTCATATTTCATCCAATTTACACAAAACCTTAACGAATTATGCACCTAAACCTTCCTCATAAACACTCTGGCTATTGGTGAAAACCGCATGATAATCCGTTCAGTAGCTATTGAGATTATTGCGAACAGACAGACAGACGCAGTGATGAACTTTGTTTTATAATACTTACGTATTGATATTGGACGGCCCTTTAGCGTAAAGGATAGTTACCCTGATTCTGACCCGACGGTCGTTGGTTCTAATCCTAGCTAAATACCTACCAATGAAAGTTTTATGTGCATTCATGAATCATGAGTTTTCGTACAGTGGTAGTGGAATCATTAAATCTACCAAAAAGTAGCTTACCACCAAGGAGTACATCTGCCGCCGTAACCTTACGGCGTTCCCCGACGCAAAATGTAGGGGTAATATACGTTTAACGTGTGTATCTGTGTGTCTCTCTATAGCATCTTAGCACCTAACCGGATGAACCGATTTTGTTTTTATTATTGATAGTTTTTTTTTGTTTGATAGATGTCTTCATCGAGAGTTTTCTTAGCTTTGATTCATGAAAATTCGTTCAATCGTTTAAAAATTATGAGCTTTTTTCTAGTTAATGGCGCTATGAAATCAACTTTCATAGGTCTGATCAATTCGAAAATCTTCTTCTTCAACGATATTGTAAGAACATGGAAGCCTTCTGGACTCTACAGAATACTCAAATCCTCACCAACTTCATTGGAAATAGCTATTATACATAGATCAGTCGGGGTGGTTTAAAATATTATATTATATTATTATATATATAGATTTTTTTTTTTAAATCTTTATTAATTTTAAACAGGGTTTTCTTAAAAATATGCCACCCTTATAGACTATGTATCCACTTATATTACAATGGCAAAATAAGTTACACAATAATTCTGAGTTTTAGGGCTGTTTGATAAATCTCACGCAACCTGGCAGCATCTTCGGATTTTGGCTCAGATAGAATAGCGTTACACCCACCCACCTGCCAGATGGCGTGATCCTCAGCATACAGCTGCGAACGGAGACCAGAAAACCTGGCACACTCCATAACAACATGGAATACGTCTTCTACTATTCCGCAACAATCGCAATTAGGGGAGTCTATTTTCTTCATTAGATATCCGAACTTATTGAAGGGAATGTGCCCTGATCTAAGTCTAATTAACGAATCTATGTCATTCCTTTCCATGTCAGTTCGCGCAAACCACGGAAAGCGCAGTAGCGAAGACTGGACAGTTTTATACCATATGCCTTTAATTAGAGATCTCTCGTCAAAATATTCCGACCAGATTTCAAACGAACACTTTTTGGCATGTATAGTCAGATCTGTATAATTAGATAAATAATTAAAATGAAGTCCATCTACAGCAGCTTCTTTGGCCAATCTATCCACCTCCTCGTTACCGCTCAGACCGACATGAGAAGGAATCCACTGGATTTTTATATACTTATTAGATTTTTTTATATCTAAGATACTGCGTAATGCATCATAAGCTATAGGAATGCCACGAAAGCTCGACCCGCTGACACAACGTGCTAGGTGTAAAATGGCGCTTTTAGAGTCTGTAAATATGACAAAGTTGTTAAATTCAATTGATTTTATATAAGATAATGCCTCAACTATTGCTATAAGTTCTAAGTTCATGATACATATTTTAGCATTTATCGTGAGTTTAATATGGCAGCCAGTTTCAGCGTCCAAGAAGGATACACCACGGCCATCTGTAGTCAAAGACGCATCAGAGAATAATTTATAGAAGCCGGCATACTTATCCTGTAAATATTTGCTACATACAGTTTTGAGCTCGTAACTATTATACGATCTTTTAGGTTTGTCAATTACATTTATATTAGGTTCAAGTACATCGCGTAGGTTAATATTAGTTACCCATATATTTAAACTAAACATTTCCAACTTATGACTTCTGTAAAATGTTTCAGATTTTAAAATGTTATGTATTGCCAATAATAAGGGTTTCTTTTTACGATTCCAATATGGAGATTGCATGTAATGGGACAGCTCTTCTAACAGGTCTATAATAGGATTATCATGAAATGATCTGCACTTTAACCAATACTTACTCGCTAGGTAATGTTTACGTACAGATAAAGGTGAAATACACAGTTCTGATTCCATTACGTGAATAGGCGTACTCTTAATAAAGCCTCCTATTACTCGTAAAAACACATTCTGTAATTTATTAAGCTTAGTAATTCTTGTATTGCAGCAATTATCATATAAAAAACTCCTGACTGTAGCTATATATAAACGTCTAAGATGTATTGGATGCACACCCCATGATGACCCTGTCAAAGTTTTGAAGATATTAATAAATTTTATACATTTGCTATGTATTTCATTGACTTGCTTACACCATCTTAGTCCCCGATCTAGCCATATGCCTAAATATTTTATGTTATCTACGGTTTCTAATGTTGAATCGTTAACCTTGACATTTAAAATATCTCTATTATATCCCCGTTTAAATATACAAATTTTACTTTTTAGCGGTGAAATTTCTAAACCTAAATTAGCTAACAGGGAGGATAATTACTTCAAATAACCTTCCAATACGTTACCGCCTTGCGTTATACTTCTACACTGATTATAGATAACGAAATCGTCGGCATATTGTGTAATATTTATTTCGTTTTCTAATGACTTGCAAATATGCATTGTGGCGATGTTGAACAAAATACTTGATAGTACATCTCCCTGTGCTAACCCGACACTAGTTATACGCGTTATTATATGGTCACCTATTGTCAAAGTTAATTTACGTTCATTAAGAAAATTCCATAAATATAAACAAATTTTAGGTCCTACGTTAATATGTGTCAAGGTTGAGATCAGCACTTTAACATCTATATTGTTGTAAGCATTAGTGACGTCTAGAAAACACCCGATCGTTGACTGACCTTCAGAGAATCCTAGCTGTATCTTACTGATTAAAGAGCTCAGGTTATCCGCGCATGATTTAGCTTTTCTGAATCCAATTGTGTTATTGGATAAAATATTATTATATTCCAGAAACCAGTCTAACCGTCGGCTAATTATTGTGTGAAATGTCTTGCATAAACAAGATAATAAAGATATCGGTCTCAGAGATGAAACGTCATTAGGATCGCGCCCTGGTTTCAGTATAGGTACAATACCTACAGCCCGCCACTGTGTAGGTACAAAGCCGTTAGTTAGACACCGATTGTACAATTCAAGTAATAAACACTTACCGTTACTCGGCATATGTTTAATCATTGAATAAGAGACACCATCGCATCCAGGAGATGTATCCTTAGATTTAATACATGCGTCTAGCTCCTGCATGGAGATTTTAATATCTATCCGAGAATTGTTGTTTAAGTTATTGTAATCGAACTGGGGTTGCTCCGGAATTACGTAATCGGGTGCTAGTGAATCGAGAAGTTTTGCAGCTTGAACCTTATCTATATGTTGTTGGCTATACCGCTTGCCCTTGACCCATTTCATACGCTGCCACATTTCAGACGAGGTAGTTTTTGCATTGACTGATGAACATATTTCTATCCAACTATCATTTTTAGCCTTTTGAATTAACTTTTGCGCTTTATTGATTTTTTCATTAAGAATTTCTAAATTATGAGGGGTGGGATTTCCTCTAAATTGAGACAATGCTAATCTACGTATAGCCACTGCCTCAGAAAGTTCAGAGTTCCAGTAAGATTTAGGAGTAAATTTCGTTTCCGGGTCATTGCAAATTTTTATGAGGGGTATATGAATATCTGCGGCTAAGTTTATATTATCTATTATTAAATTATATAGTTGTTGATTATCGGTAGGGGCTGGAATTGATTCAAAAATATCATTAAGGGTTTTGGTGTATCCAGACCAATCTGCATTTTTATAATATCTTTTTTTAATTAGTTTACTAGATCGGTAAAAAGTAGAAGTTAATTTAATAATTAGGTGGTCGCTTCCCAAGCTTTCTTGTAAGGTATCCCAATTAAAATGTACAGCTATATCCGAGCTTGCTAATGTTAAATCTGGAGACGATTTTTGTAATTGTCCATTTACTAGTTTAATTCGCGTTTCCCGTCCGTTATTTAAAACAATAAAGTTGGTATCACATAATGCATCAAATATAAGTGTGCCCCTGTGGTCAGTTTTATGGGACCATGATGGGTGATGCGCATTTACGTCACCTAAAATTAAAGTACGTCTATTAAATAAAGAAAAAAGATGATGCCAGTCAAGTTGACTCGTTCGTGCGCTTGAAGGACAATAAATCGATACAATGTTATCTATACATTTGCAGTTGAGTATCTTGACACAAACAATTTCTATACTATGATTGCTGAGATGTAAACGTTGGATTTGAGAGTGTATCGATTTATGAGTAATAATAGCGACACCTCCGTATGAGTCATCGCGATCGGAGCGATAAACATTATATTGACTTACGTTAAAAGAGCTGTCCCTGTCCAACCACGTCTCATTCAAAGCCGCGATATGGACTTTCTGCTGTAATAACAATTGTTCAAAAGATTTTAATTTGGGTCTGATACTTTGGGCATTCCACTGTACGATGTTCAGTTTTGATAGTTTTGTACTATCCATTGCGGTTTAGAAAACCGAGTAAGATGTTAGCTATAGGCCAATCTGATATATTGTCTGCTGCCACTATTAATAACCACTCGACGCTTAACTGTATAACACTCTTCACTTTTGCTTGCATGTCTAGACTTCTCAAAAATATTATTTCTTTAATTCGCGCCAAAAGCTCCCAAAATGTAGTGCGTTTAGGCTTCTGTTCAGGACTATTATTTTCATCCTCTTCTGCATATGTGGAGTTTTCCTCTTCTTCTTCTTCTATTATTAAATTCCAAGCTGATTCTTTGTTTTTCTTTTGAACTATCTTTTTCGGTTTTTTGGTCATCTGCCGAGAAGGTAATATTTGACTCCTGTCTGACTCAGATTGTACATCTTCTTCAACTTCGTGCGGTCTTTGTTTCGTAGTCGTATCTAAAAATTCACTTGACACAGAGCTTATGACCTGTATTTTTGCGTGTGGGTTTCTTTTCGCTACTGAAGGTATAATGATAGGTGAGTTTGCGTATAGTTGTGCTGCAACGCTGTAGGTATAATTATGTTCTGCCATAATGTCTCTTATAGTTTTTTCTTTCGTGTAGGCTGGGCATATTTTTGACATAGCCATATGGTGACCTAAGCAATTAATACATATAAAAACCTTGGTGTCGCAGTTAGCGTGCTCCCCGCTGCATTTTGGGCAAACCTCTCTTCTGCTAGTACACGTCTTGGTAGTATGTCCCAGGTTCCAGCAGCGGAAGCACTGTGTAACAGGAAAGACATATGGGTCCACCAAAACTTTTACACCATGTACATACACGTAAGTAGGTAGATAGCTTCCTTTGAAACAGAGACGCACGGACTCTGAAGGACTCCATTTTACTTTCTCTTTACTATCTTTATCCCTGTTTCTTCGTTCGAGTCTTTTTAGTGAAACCAGCTCAACTTCCCCAGTGCAGTTAATATTCTTAATAATTTCTTCTTCTGTTAGGTCTAAATCCACGTCCTTGATAACACCATATGAGTAGCTTACTTCTGACGATTTACTGAATTTCCATTGTTTATCTTTTAATCCTTTCATTGAACTAAGCTCATCGATAGTCTTCTCCTCATTGAATTGTACTCTTATTCTGTAGGGATTCAAATATTTTATGCACACGACATCAGTAATTTTGAGATCTTTAAATAATCGTGCTAACGCAAATTGTTTGGGCATCGGTTCTTTACAAGATATGTAAATCTCACATGTTTTGTCCCTTTCTGTTCTCTCAATTTTACGTTTTTCTTCTTGGCGAAGCTTTTTATTATTTCCTCCTACTATATTCCACTCTCCACTATCTTTTTTCTCCTCATCGTAACTCCTCTTCGTTGGTTGACTCGTCCCGATTTCAATCTTTTCTTCATCACGACTTCTTTTCAATGTTTTGCTCATTTCAGCTCCAATCTCGTCATCGCATTGCATATTTTTGCTATCTTCGTCCTCCATGATATCAGTCTATTATCTCAACCGCAGCGCGGTATGCGCCGGGCAGGTAGGTACCCGACCCGATGCCCTCGCAAAAGCGGCCAGCGATCGTAGTTTCGCAATAATATGACACACGACCTACTCGTCCGCGTGCCGACACGAGAATGATATATATAGATGAATATTATTTTACACAATAGATCATATTATTATACTATATTGACTTCAAATTGATTGTGATCGGTGGGGATCTACAGCATAGCTAAGCTTATAATAATATTTTCGTAGTAACTATGACCTAATCTGTGGTTTCACTGCAAATATTTTATTAATTTTGCGATGCGTGTTTGTGAAATTCGTGATATCTTTTAGAGTTTTCATTTGAATTATATACTGTAAAGGACAATTTTAATCTATAATATGTGGCCAAGCTAATTAACGTAATTATTTGGATAAGGATTAATACTATATACTTGAAAATAGCCTTGGAAGTTATGTAATATTTTTTAACAAAAATTATAAGATTAAAATGGTTATTGTGAGTCAACCTTAAGAGATAGACATATGCTGTCGCGGACTTTTTTGTAGGTCTTATTAAGTTGTACAACTCTTGGATAGAAAATATTCTTCTATCTATTTTCAATTAAGCAGCGTTCGTAAGAAACGTGTTTTTTCGACCGTTTATTTGCCGACTTAGGTTGCAAATTAGGTCTCCACGAATGTACCTTTGATTTAAACGGGATAATATATAGCCTATTTTCATTCCGAAAGTCCATTCTATGTATTAGTGAAAGAATTTTTTAAATCGGTTCAGTAGTTTTTGAGCTTACTCATTACAAACATACAAAAATACAAATGTTCTCTCTTTATAATATTAGTATAGATATGCCATTATATTGGAATATCATTTTTAAGAAAAAAAAAACATCTCCGGACCGGACACCGCGCCTCGCCCTCAATTTGAATGCAACCATATATATATATAGATAAACCATAGATAACAGCAGTGTGAACACCAACGCGGAATGTAATATAAAGATGCGTACAAACTTTGTAACATGTTATATAACTTGTGTATTATAACACGTCCACATTAGGTAACCTTGTTATTTAACATAAAACAATACTGTACATATTAGAATAACAATGTTATATAACCATACTGCAGAGCTAGTGAGCATACCTAACTAATATGTAATACCTCCGGCAATACCTCTGGTTTTGCAGATGTCAATAGGCGGCGGTGACCACTTACCATCAGGTGGGCCGCTTGCCTGTTTGCCGCTCTATATTATAAAAAAATATATATATATAATATTGTTGTACATTTTACTAACATACTATTATAACATGCTTTATAACATTATGTGTCTACATTATCTGAAACATATTACATCGTCTGTACGCACCTTAAAGCTCAAAATACATTATGTCCCATAGTCGAAAGCCGGCTTAACTCTTATGGTACATCCCTAGGAGGTTGAACAACAAAAAATCGTCTTGTGTGAACTGTGAACCTGGTATTAGTATCAGGTTCACTTTTGTATCTAACTAGAAGTTCCCCGCGGCTTCGCCCGCGTTAAAGACTTATGTAATTTACTTAAAACTTTTATTTTGTAAAAACCTTTCTATCATAATAGACATCAAAGACTTAAAAGCCAAATCGGTTCAAACTTCGAACCCCCGTTTCATCCCCTAAAGGGGTGAATTTTGGAAAATCCTTTCTTATTTCATCTTTACGTACTAAGACAAATATACCATGTAAATTTCAAGACGACCAGCGGCTTAGGCTGTGCGTTGTCTGTCAGTCAGTCAGTCAGTATGTCAGGACAAAAGATTCTTATAGTATTAGATATTATTTATTTACATGGTATCTAAATTATATTCTTTGTGGATGGAGAGATGAAAAACTATAAAAAGATGGTACATTGTACAGTTTAGTTTAATGTGTATTATTACTTACATACTTAAATAATATACAGGGTTACAGGAGAAGTCGTGCTAGATCCGTGAAGGGCGTGGAGTACCCGTCATTTCTTACTTATTTCTCTATGAAACACCCCACCCTAAACTTAACCCTTTTCGAGATATACGACTTTTTTTTTTTTTTTCAAAATTGCCGATTTTTAGTCTACTACATTGATTTGTGTTTTTTTTACGTGTCTTATTATTATTGTTGTTGCATTTTTACTTGTATAATAAGATGTTTTAACGCGTTAATAATCAAAATAGTGCATAAGTTAGTTGAATAGACCGTAGTAGACAAGTAAAAGTTAAGAAATTAAAAAATATATTAGCAAGTTTATTTTTCTCTAAGGAATATCTAAAAAAAATATTATGGCACTTGTACGGCAGATGTTTTTTAAAATATCTACGAGGTATAACAATCTAGGGTTTGTATTACATTTCTTGGAAAAAAGTAGTTTTATAGGCGACAGTGTAGAAGATTATTTACAATAAAAAGTAAAATAAAACAATAGGTAAAGCATGAAATGTCATTTGTTAAATGTTTTCACACAACTTTTCCTTATTTTACAGTTCATGTTCAACATGGGCGCCTCTATTTCGGATACATTGTCGCGTCCTGATGACATTTCATGCTTTACCTATTGTTGTTATACTTTTTATTGTAAATTATCTTCTACACTGTCGCCTATAAAACTTCTTTTTTCCAAGAAATGTAATACAAACCCTAGATTGTTATACCTCGTTGGATAGCTGATGAACCGTAGATATTTTAAAAAACATCTGCCGTACAAGTGCCATAATATTTTTTTTAGATATTCCTTAGAGAAAAATAAACTTGCTAATATTTTTTTTAATTTCTTAACTTTCACTTGTCTACTACGGTCTATTCAACTAACTTATGCACTATTTTGATTATTAACGCGTTAAAGCATCTTATTATACAAGTAAAAATGCAACAACAATAATAATAAGACACGTAAAAAAAACACAAATCAATGTAGTAGCCTAAAAATCGGCAATTAAAAAAAAAAAAAGTCGTATATTTCGAAAAGGTTTAAGTTTAAGGTGGGGTGTTTCATAGAGAAATAAGTCGGAAATGACGGGTACTCCACGCCCTTCACGGATCTAGCACGACTTTTCCTGTAACCCTGTATGTTATCAAAATTGTATTAACTGATTTTGACCGATTTCGCAAAAGAGGTGGGTACTTAATTCATGTGTTCGTTCCATTTTGCCCTCGACGGAACGGAGGAGTTTGCGTTTTGGGTGTGAGGTTGTTTTTGCAAAAACTGATGTAATCATTTATTTCGTCGTCATCTTTGTCCTTATCATCGCTTACCACCAACCGAGATAATCGTCTAACGCTAACTTATCAGATATAAAAAAGACAAAACTATAAAAATCGTCAATAAATGGCGTGTTAGTCATTTCCAGTGACAAAGTTAGAGGTTTTATCTACATATCATATATAGCGGGGCTAGCATGGCAAGGGGACTATTTTGTCTTTCCACCTATCCGTGTTTTGTTTGGTGCAGAAGGTAAATTATAAGTAAAGTTTTTTGACAATTATAAACGCCCGCTGACTTTTAATCAATTATTTTTTAAACTTTTTAATACAAACAAAATTAGAACTTGGGGTTAAACTTCACCAAGCGTTTAAATTGTTGTGTTGATCTCTTGTCTGTGGCGAAAAACAGGAAAATAATTTTGTCATTCCCCCGGGGATAAGGCCATGCTAGCCGTGCTGGTGATACTCATAATATCTCGATAAAATTACAATGGTACCAAACGGGAAGCGTACTTTCTAAAATAATAAAGAATTTCCCAAATCGGTTAATGAATGAGAGAGACTGTTTAATTAATCATCCAAATAACAATTTCTAATTCTATTGAAACAAACTGTTTCTCAAATAATTAAGATCATTTAAAAACTAAAACGAGCGACTTACATATTATGCCTACGAGTCAGTTCCAGTAGCAAGTTTGAGACGTTTATCATCATATCTCTGAAGATACTTATCAGATCTCGATGAAATTGCAATGGGACCACCCCGAAAACGTACCCTACCGATTAAAAAAAGAATCATACGAATCGATCCACAATTGACAGAGTAATCTCGTAAAATATATACAAAAAAAGAAACCGAATTGAGAACCTCCTTTTTGGCAGTCGGTTAATAATTCCGAAGTACCTCTACATTTTGTGTAGTCGGTTAGAAATAGCTTGCGACGAATATTTATAATATTATGTTATGCTGTCATTCATTTTTTTTTTTCTTATAGGTGCGGCCTAATATTTTAGTCAGTCTTCGTATTTAGGGTCTATTTAATTGATTGCAAACTAGTGACAATATTTTGTTATTTACAACTGAGTTTTTATCATTTAAGTAATAAAATATATATAAAAAATGTTTTCTTTGTTTGATTTTATAGATAGGATAGAATTATTTATAGAAATACTAGCTAATACCCGCCCGCGACTGCGTTCGCGTTCTAACTCGTATTATGTTTCTTTGAAGTATTACACACTTTATGTTTTTGTAAGTTTTTAAACACAATCCAAAACTTCAGTCCCGTCGGTACGATGAAGTAGTACGATTGTGTTTAACCGTATATGGATAATTAAAAAGATCTGACATTAAAATAACAATAATAACATGAGAAGGATAAAACTATACAATCACTAGTATGAGAGAGCGAGATGAACAACAATTTTTTATCCCTTACCTGCGTATACGATTAAAATGTATCCAGCAATGTTTGGATACAAGTTCTAGTGCACCCATTGGCTTTCACCCGCTGTCATGTATGACCCGACCAAATTACGTTGTTCATTTTATCTTATAGCTGCCATATGTATCACGTGTTCATCCTTTTTGGTCGGGTTATATATCTCTATAGTTATTTCATTCGCATACGGTTATGTTCTCTCTACATATTATATACTTTCTCTATGTGTTTAACAATCAAAATGTTCAATTACCGAAGAATTCGCTTCGCACTTCACAGAATTTCGCTACTACATTTAATTTGCTAACTGCTAATTAAGCATTAGCATGCTCACAATGAATGTAAATGCGAATTAATCCATCGCTACTACGTGTGCGAGTCCGACTCGCACTTGGCTAGTTTATTTGTATTGTGGGAATTCCATAGCATTACATACCTACCCACCTAATTACGTTTGTTTTTATTAAGTTAGGTTAAATATGATAATGTACGTACATACGTACCTACGTATATTTCACTGGGTAACGTACTGGTAACGTGATGATGTACCTACCTAAGTTTTTCTGGCTAAATAGATAGGCTGACCGCAGACTATAGACAAAACAGTCTTAAGTCTGTCTGTCTGTCTATTAAGGCACATAGCCGTAATAATAAATAAAAACCGGCCAAGTGCGTGTCGGGCCACGCGCAGTGTAGGGTTCCGTAGTAGCCCGTTATTCAATGCAAGTCTTTACTTTATCCACTATAAACAATTTGGTAATAAAATATCCAACACCCAAGTTCAACGACTATTACTGCTAAACTAATAAAGTTATCTGAACCGCTATAGTTTTCCTTTAAAGTTCATGAAATTCGTTCATCATCATGAATTTTTCCAGATTTTTCAAGCCAGCAGTCCTAGGTGGGGGGACGCCCTTTAGCAACCCTTTAGTCATTTTAAACGATACCCCACACGATAGGGTAGATGACGAAAAAAATATCATAAAATAATAATCCCCACTTCACATGTAGGGCAGCTAACCTAAAAAAAATTCAAAATGTATTGTACCACTTTATCGGCGTAATTGATATACACACTCTTACAAAATTTCAGATTTCTAGTACTAACTGTCTCGTAGCAAAACCTCGGACAGACAGACAGACAGACATGACGAAACTATGAGGGTTCCTTGTCAGGACTACGGAACCCTAAAAAGTGCGATTTTACTCGCGCACCGAGGGTTCCGTACAAAATTGTCAAACTAGGTTAAAAGAGTTCGATCTAAAGAGTACCTAATACAATATGTTCTATCCATGGACATGCTTATTGCTCAAACCACAAGTAATAAGTTTGTAATTGTACATTCCCTATTTTGTTTGTTATTAAACTAAATATTTACGATTTTCAGACCTTGACTCTTGCCAAATTTCATGTTTCTAGGTAAAATGGAATTACCCTAACAAAACGTTTAGATTTGTTTGTGCAGAATATGCAACGTAAACGGTCATATCTTTTGATCGCGTTGACTTACAAGTTTGATTTTTTCACAGCTGAAAGAGACCGTAGACCTGAGTATTTAATGTTCATCTTGATACTTCTACAGCTCTTCGAGCATTTACCAATGGAGATGTTAACGTTGTAATCCGCAAACATTTTTTCCGCCGATACTTACAGGGGACGAGGTAAACACGCATTTCACACACACAAATCACTCACTTTAACGATCCCGCACACTAGCTTGAAACACGCACACAGTATTAAAAATACAGCGTAGTTACGCACGCTCATATGGCCAATAATGGCTATATGGCCAGCAGAGGGGTACGCCTTGCGTTAACATCTCCATTGGTAAATGCTCGCAGCTGCAGCTACACGTTCCTGAGAAAACGGGCTTGACATCAACTGATAAATTAATGATAACTCTTTATGGTAATTATGTATAATGTATAGATAATATTATGAATGTTTTTAAACTAGTACAATGGGCGGACGTTCTCTTCCTGTACCCTTAGTACAGTCCGGCAAGTATAACTTGGCGCGGCTGTGCGCCACTGTGCTTTTACTTTTTACTTTGATAACAGTTTCTCTTAAACCACTTTCAATTACTTTTGGCATTATTGAACTATTTTAATGTATCAGATTTATCAACAATAATGTCGCGGTAATCTCTCAATTAATAATATAAATAATTAATCTCACGGAATTAGTTCCAAAAACCACCACCGCCAAGTTGTCGGACTGTACGAGTTTTTATCGTAAACGCTTTTGACAGATGTCACATAGTTTTCGACTTAGTCTGGCTCCCCGATTGGTCTAAATTTAGTTAAGTGCAGTAACCACTAGAGGCGCTGTACTGTTTTTCATACAAAATTTGCTTGATATACGATATCGAGTTTGGTATGAAAACTCGTACTAAGGGTACAGACAACCTTCGGATGGAGTGGAAAGTACAAAAATGTCAAGGGCGAGGTGTACATTTGAGATTTATTTTTATTTTTTATTGAATTTAATTAATTAATTCATAACACTCAATATATCATACATAACACAAATTTAAACAAATCAAAAACATAACATTTTTTAAAATAATATAATGAAATGATCCTATAAGGATTCCTTTTTAACTGACTTCCCAAAAAGAAGGAGGTTCTCAATTCGTCTGTATGTTGTTTTAGGGTTCCGAACCCAAAGGGTACCAACGGAACCCTATTACTGAGACTCCGTTGTCCGTCTGTCTGTCTGTCTGTCTGTCTGTCTGTCCGTCTGTCACCAGGCTGTATCTCATGAACCGTGATAGTAAGATGGTTGAAATTTTCACAGATGATGTATTTCTGTTGCCGCTATAACAACAAATACTAAGAACAGAACAAAGTTAAAAATTAAAGGGTTAAAAAACAAAAAACGTGTTTATTACGATACGAAATTAGTTCACCTCGATGCAGCTAGATGGCAGCATAGGAAAAATTAGCACTTGCAAGCGTTTCATTTGTTAAATTTGTGGGCCTCGGACTCGGTCGATTTGTTTACTTAGCTTAGGTTTAATTCCATACATGTAGTGTACAGTATTGAATATTATATCTTCAATTTTAGTACTTTAAGATCTAATTATATTAATTACCTTTGTGTTAATATTTACTTAGTTGGTGTTAGAAGTTCGTGGCGTTCGGACTTCGGAAATTCGGAACCCTCCGTGTGCGGGACAAAAGTCTGACTCGCACTTGGCCAGTTTTATTTAAATCTATTTTACGCGATTACTACGTCAATTGAGAACCGATTTGAATGATTCTTTTTTGAATCGGTGGGGTTCGTTTCCAAGGTGGTTCCATTGTAATTTTATCGCGATCTGATAAGTATCTCCAGAGATATGACGATAAACGTCTCACACTTGCCACTGAAATTGACTCGCGGGACATGGAAGTCGGTTGTTTTAGGTTTTTAACTATCTTAATTATTTGTTAGGTATGGAACCCTGAAAAAATGTTTTATGAATCTATATATATAGGTATACACGGCTCAGTATAAATAGGCACCATCACAAGACGAGTGTCCAGTTCAAATCAGAGCAGTAAGATACGAAGTATCAGAACACATCCACCCTCGACTTGTGTCTCTTCTAGTCTCGTTGATATTAACCATGAAGACAGCCGCATTACTGCTTGTGCTTTATATGTTGATGGTTGGTCTCGTAGCAGGAATACCGATAGGAGGAGAAGGATATAATAATAACGATTATGAGTGTCCTCCAGGATCTGTGAGGATGAGCAAAAAATTCATGAAGTGAGTATTTTCATCATCATCATAATCAGCCGGCATGAGTCCACTGCTGGACATAGGCCTCTCCCAAGTCACGCCACTGAGCCCGATCATCGGCTCTTTGTTTCCAGCCACTGCCACAGCTTTGCGAAAGTCGTCGCTCCACCTGGTCAAAGGTGAGTATTTAAAGTAGGTAATATTGTTTTTATCCGCTTACTAGCTATGCCCCGCAGCTTCACCCGCTATCAAATGACTTAATATCCTATCCATTAATCCAGTTATAATTGTGTGTCAAACATCTAAATCTTACTTACCTACTAGTATGATTTTTACATCTAAAAGAGACCGTAGACCCGAATATCTGATGTAAATATCGTACTTAAAACTATTCAGAAAAAGAAGTTTTACAGACGGACAAATGGACAACAAAGTGATCATTTAAAGGGGCCTTTTCCTTTTGAGATACGCAGAGGCGGCGTAAGGCGTGTGCACCGCGAGGCCGTGGGCGGTGTGGGCCACCGCCCACGGCCTCGCGGTGCAAAGGGCCTCGCGCCTCACAGCCGAAAATAAATTTAAAAAGTATGGGAAATACAAAAGTACACACCACAAGGTTTTTCTTATAATAAATACAATAGAATGTATTCTCAACTTAAAGATATTCCACTCTTCGGCGGACGAAATGCATGTGAATGAAATAATCGATATATCTGATAACAGTTTAATTTCAAGTGATTTTTTATTTTATATTCCCTTCTTCTTATAACATCAGAGGGCCTCGCGAAATGTACCTTGACCACATTAAGTTTCGGTCTTGCGCCGCCACTGGAGATACGGAACCCTAAAAAACAGTTAAGGTCGATTCACACATATCAGTGAACCCACAGTTCCGGCACAGTACCGCATCAGTGATAATTATTCTTTCAAACATTATCTATGGATGTATTCACACTTGTCAGTGTCAGTGTCGTCTCAGTACCGTCAGTGTCAGTGCCGGCACCGGCCATCACGGACGTGATCGGCGACGACGATATTTTATCACGGATCACTGACGCCGCTGCATCGAAAACAAAATGGAATTCTTTTTTTTCCTCGATTCTCTTCTTCTTCTTCGTCTAAAGCAATGGCTATCATAGCTATGTTGAAGGGTGCCATCAAAACAATCGACGTCAACGCTAGTCTACAGGGAACGTCGTGCACGAAGACCCGCAGAGAACTGTACTGTGCCTGATATGTGTGAATTGAAGCACTAACGCACCACTGTAGCACGGATACGGAACTGTGTTTCCAGCTGGCACCACACGCGTACGCGATGAAGGATTTGATGAAGGAGTGCGGATCACTCTGAAACCGGTCGCGTATATATTAACTTCGACCTTATCACGTGAGTAGTTTACCGGTTAAATAGTAATAACGGTTTACATAATACACCTACCTACCAAGTTTCAACTGTGTAGTCTTAATAGTGTCGAAATAAAGTGGCTGTGACATACAGACGGACAGACATGACGAATCCAATAAGGGTTCCGTTTTTTGCCATTCGGCTACGGATCCCTAAAAAGGAGGAGGTTCTCAATTCGTCGGAATATATATATTTTTTTTTTATGTATGATCACTGATTACTCGAAGATGCCCGTACCGGTTTGGAAAATTATTTTTTGTTTCAAAGGGTACCCTTCCTCGGTGGTTCCATTTAAATTTTTACGAAATCGGCCGAGCCGTTTTTAATCAACATTTGTATTACGATGCATTTACTTATCTCGACAACGTATTACTAACTACTGGCACAGATTACATAACAGTTACTATGTCTACTGGCTACTTTGACTAGCGCGACGCTTGCAGTCGGTTCTTTTAGTTTTTTTAAACGATCTTAAATTATTATTTAGTTTCACCTGTCCCTATATTTGTCATGAAATCTTGCAAATTAAATTTGATCCACTTCCCGGTTACCGATTGAGCTGAAATTTTGCATAAATGTGTAAACCTCGTGACAATGCAATATTATGATGACATGGTGCTGATCTTATGATGGAGCTGGTAGATGGCCAAAGGAACTCCTAAACTACACATGACAGATATATGATATCTGTGCTACACATGTTATACCTGTCATGTTTGGGCTCGTTGGATTTGTCTTGACTTACTCTGGTCAAAGGTTATGTAAAAGCTTGTGTTTAAAAAGGTTTTTAAATATTACTTGTTATTATCAGTCTCTATGGAAATAATGGTTCCCTATTGTTTCGCATAACATTTTTTGTCTAAATATACTTTAGCATAATGTTGTTTCTCCTAGTATATTTAAGCATACATTAATTTGGCATATTTTTCTTGACATAATTACTGTTAACATGATATATGATGATATGCATGATGATAATGCATTTGTGGCATAATATTCTAAAGAATAAAGGCATAACTATAATAAGGAATATGCATGTTTTTTTTAAATATTTTTATTTCACTTATTACATCCATATAACATAATAAAAAAATAATATACTGCTGGAATTAGTCTAATTATTTTTTAAATAAATATTTAAATATACAAATAAATTTGAGCAGTTTAAACGCCATCATTTCCCGTGCTCTTTGGTAATGCATTGTGCTTGAAGCAAACTAGCTTTTTTTCTTTAACTAAGACTCCGCGCGACTATTGTATTTAGCCAATGGCATGTTTTTATTAAATTATACAGTTTCTCTAATCTCGTACTCATTTTTATCTATATTAATTGGTTATTAATATACATTTTTGCACAATAATACGCAGCAAACACAATATTTGGAAATAAATACAATAAGACCATACCATACATTTATTTTTATGTTCCCGCGCTCAATGTTTCTATCACGTGGAGTAGTGCATAATGATGTCAACTTTCGATTCGACCAATGGTGATGTTTTACAAACTTAAATTTCCCTCGCTTAAATTGCATTTTTAATTTATTATTTTTAGCAAATAAAATAGAATTGAATAAAAAGAAAGGTTTTACATATAACTCCAGGACAACAAAGAATCGAAAAAAATTATTTCCAATAAATCTGAGTTTCATGCATATTCCCTATTCGGCATAATTGTTATGCATGCATAATTGCATAATTTTTTTGTCATTTTTGTCATTTTTGTCATTATTATAGGTAGCATAATTATTAAATAGTACTTTTAAATTTTTTATCTCATCACGAGTAATCTAGCTAGTAGACCGATTTTGTTTAATTATTGCTCTGATATACTAATATAATGGAATAGGACATATACTACTTTTTAACGCAGACGAAGTTAGGAGGCTCAGCTTGTAGATTTACGAAAAAATATCATAAAATTAATCAAAAGTTTGTTGGAAAGATGCGCATAATAAGTGTTAATATTGACTTATAACTACCTAAACTAATTACGAACATAATCATGAGCTGATATCTAATCAAATACAGAAACAAAACCGTGAGATAGATGCTTCGAAAAAAGGTTAGTTATGTTAATTTAATGTCTGCGTTAGGTCAAATATCTTTCAGTTCTAATTATGTTAATTCTTTTAAATCATGCGATGGTACTATTACGGCGTTTGTCCACAGCAACGGCACCGGGACATCATCGGCAACAAAATGCCGGCGCCGAAGTAGCGGTACATGTGTATGCATGGCAGCTTGTCCACAGCATGATCGGCACCGGGCGACGTCATCCCGGCCGCCGATATTTCAAGTAGATCGGCGCGACCGCTCGAAACCGGCCACAGATTTTGACGGGCCGATGTGCCGGCATTGGCTCGCTATACAAAACACGTTTGATCGTGTCCACACACTGCCGGCGCCCGGCGCCGTTCGATAGGTTATTGTTTTTTTTATCTGAGGTTGTTTGTTTTATTTCTGTGGAAACGCATCTGCCACGCATGACAGCTAGAAGAAACAGAACCACAGGATTCGGTGGCGGTGGAGAAACGATCGCCGGCACATCATTTTCAAACCGGCCCAAAAAAATTTACCGGTGCCGGTGACGTCCCGGTGCCGTTGCTGTGGACAAACGCTCTTATGCCATTTACAATTATGCGTAACTCGTTATGCCTAAGTAAATTAGGAATAAAACATTAAGCTAAACAAAGGGATCCCGGAAATAATATGGTTTGGTTTACTAACACTAAATGTTATTGTTTCAGGTTTATAGATGAATTCTATGGTGTTGAACCGTCAACCGCGCGCAGTTATTGCATTATATAATATATATGGTACTATATATAATAGTACTACCACAGGTACTACGTAGTCATCATCATCTGAAATGTCGTCAATCAGTCAACATTTAATATGTAAGGTTCACTGTTTAATGCACCGGCTCGCCAATGTCCACGTTTTTAAGTTGTTTACAAATTCATAATCTGCGGGCTTGTTTCGAATTTTGAGTACATACATTCCTTAGATTATCCACGTAATGGTTAGGTACATTCCGACTTTAAGCTTAGTAAATAAATTTTATTTTCTTAATTCAAGTTTTATTCTACCTTGTTTTCACTGTCTTCCTTTTTACCTATCCATGGTCGTGACTTGATCCATAGGCAAATACAAACTTTGTTCTATTTGTAATTATTTGGGCTTGTTATGGGCAACCACTGAACTCGATCTGTAGCTCTTTGTTTCCAACCGCTGCCAGCCAACTTGCGTATATTCGTCAGACACATCTTTTACAGAGCCGCCACTTCCACTTCTCCACTCTAGTGGATGACATGATGTAGGGAAACTTATTCTATTTAGGTATAACATGTCTGTACAAAGAACAGACAAACATATAGTTGCAGTGGGCTACTCACATCTGCCGTAGAACCGATAACTTTTGGAAAAGACGTGTTCTAGCTCTAGCCACTTCCACTTCTCCACTCTAGTGGAGCTATGTTTGTCTCCACTTCAACTACGTTTGTCTGTTCTTTGTACAGACATGTTATACCTAATTAGAATAAGTTTCCCTACATCGTGATCAATCGTAAATTAAATAGGTAAGCAGATACCCGATAATTTACTTACGAGTCGTATCATTTTATTTACAAGTTTTTATCGTCATTGACGGTAACATTAAACATTGCCCCATTTTTGGGTATTTCACAACATTAAACTTATCATGTTTTGGTTATCTTATAGGTAAACTAATTTTAGCCGACTACAAAAAATTAGGAGGTTCTTAATTCTTTGAAACCTTTTTAGGGTTCCGTAGCCGAATAGTAAAAATCGGAACCCTTATAGATGTGTAACCCTATGTATGGAGATTCGTCGTGTATGTCTGTCTGTCCGTCTGTCCGTCCGTATGTCACAGCCATTTTATTCCAAAACTATTAAGACTACACAGTTGAAACTTGATAGGTTGTGAAGTGTATTCTGTGAACCGTTTTACGATTTTTACACAAAAATAAAAAAACAAAAGATTAAGGCTTTCCATACATGGAACTGAAACTAAATAATTTGTGATCGTACAAAATGAAATAAAACTGGCCAAGTACGAGTCAGACTTTTGTCCCGCACACGGAGGGTTCCGAACGCCATCTAACGAACTTCTAACACCAAATAAGTAAACGTTAAATAACACTATAGCTACTTCTACTCGCCAATAGATGTCGGGAAGAGTCATATTTTAAGTTGATTATGGATAAAGTTGATTATTGAAACACGAATAAAACAACATTTTCTGAAAATTAATCCTAGCTAGATAATAGTATATATATAGTATAATAGTCTACTAAATTTTATTTAATCGTTGGAGTCGTTTCCGAGATTCAGATTCAGATTCCAAGATTAAGGTAAACACGATAGCGCCCATCTATGATGTTAGCTAGATGGCGCTATCTTCAAAAACACGTTTTTTGTTTTAAACCCTTTAATTTTTTACTTTGTTCTGTTCTTAGTATTTGCTGTTATAGCGGCAACAGAAATACATCATCTGTGGAAATTTCAACCGTCTAACTATCACGGTTCATGAGATACAGCCTGGTGACAGACGGACAGACAGACAGACGGACAGCGGAGTCTCAGTAATAGGGTTCCGTTGGTACCCTTTGGGTTCGGAACCCTAAAAACCGACTTCACATGCCGCGACTTCGTCTGCGTGGAATAGTGTCTTTGGGTAGCATTTTTAAATATTTAGGTTTATTATTTAACAAATAAGACACATGCGTATCCCGACCAACACCGCACCGTACCACGCTGCGCAAATCCCCCTCCCCCTCTCCCCTCCCCTCCCCTACCCTCTCTCTTCCCCCACTCTCCTCCCCCCTCCCCCTCACCTGCCCTTTCCCTCACCTCCCATCCCCCTTCCCCCTCACAAACTTTGAATGACATATTAATTTATATTGAATCTTTCTTTTTCTCTTTCTTTTCATCCCCCCTTTCAACCCCTTGCAACCCTCTTTTTGGATTAAAAGTAGCCTATGTTCTTTCTCAGGCTCTAGACTATCTGTGTACCAAATTTCATTTAAATCCGTTAAGTAGAACATTCACATAAACCTTACATATTTCCATACAAACTTTCATCCCTTATTCCCTATTGTTATTTTTACACCCTTGAGGGTAAAAGTTTTACAAACTTTGAATGTCATATTTATTTATATCGAATCAACAGCCTAAAAAATAAGTTTGAAGCTTCTAGCTCTAAAATTGACAATACTTCCATACAACTTTTCATCCCCCCTTTCAACCCTTTACAACCCTCTTTTCGCATTAAAAAGTAGCCTATGTCCTTTCTCAGGCTCTAGAATATCTGTGTACCAAATTTCATTTAAATCGGTTCAGTGGTTTTGGCGTGAAAGTGACGCAGAGAGACAGACAGACAGACAGAGTTACTTTCGCATTTATAATATTAGTTAGGATTAGGATACAGGTATGTGGTCAATACAAAAGATAGGGACAAACTCCGTTCAAGATCGGTCTCTTTCGGGCCGATAATGCACAGTCTTCATATTGAACGTTGCGCACACGGACGGTCTGGGTGGTACGTCCGTGGTTGCACAGTTCTCTTTGAAAACATATCCTTTGTGTATGATTGATAGCCTGCATCGCACGAAACGATATTATCCGCGATGTTAGAACCAGCTTGCTTCGTCATCAAACTTCTTATAATTGGTACTATATACATAAAATTTCGCATGCATAATGAAATGAAATGAAATGTATTTTAAATATTATGTTTCTTTGAAGTGTCACACACTTTATAAATATTGTAAATTGTTAAACACAATCCAAAATTTCATCGTACCGACGGGACTCGAACCCGCACCCCCCGGATTACACGTCCAGGTGCTCTGCCAATTAAGCCACGGTTCAATCCATCGATACGACGAATTTAGTGGATTGCATTTGTTAACCCAATTATGCATTGGTGGCGCCATCTATGACTACTTATTACGTAAGTTAATCATTCGGAAGAAATCATTACAGTTATCTAATCCGACGAGAGATGTTGCACTGCGTAAATCAAATATTATGTTTCTTTGAAGTGTCACACACTTTATAAATATTGTAAATTGTTAAACATCATCATCATCATCATCAGCCTGTATCATACTGCTGGACATAGGCCTCTCCCAAGATGCGCCACTGAGCCCGCTGAGCCCACTGAGCCGACGAAATGTATTTTGTTTTTACAAAAAGTGTACATATACAATCGGAGTATTAATATAAACTAATATCATGGATAATTCACTTACTTAACTAACATTAAGTTAGTCATGCAATACATTCAAAATAGGTACAAAGTTAAGGGTGTGTTAAATGTATGTTGTGTTCATTAAAGCGGTGTGTTAACACCCGGACAAGAGAAACTGTATCCCGAGTGATAACCTCTTTCGCCATATTACGGATATTATATTGAATAGATTGTTATTTTTATTATTACATTATATGTTTATTTTATTATTACATTACATATTAGTATTGTTGATTTACATCAGAAGTTAAATCAGTTATTGGTACAAAACAAAAATATCTTATTATTTATTAAATTATTATTACCTTTAAATTTATAATTTGGAGGTAGCCCTCCCATCATTATTGTAGGAATTAACTTAATGCATGCAGCATAATTACCATGCACAATTACATATTTTGTGAATTTAACAGAACAAGTAGGTATATAAATCTTTTACAAAATCGTAAATTTATTAGACATTAAATTAATGATATTACCGGGATAGTAGGATATGGCTCCGTGATCTTAAAGTACCTACCTATCTATTGATGACGTGATGCTGTGAAATCCCCAATACAAATATGTATAACGATGAATTTCTGCGTAAGTAAGTAATTAGTTTTAAAAGTCATAGCTAACTATAATATAAATATTAGTGTAAAATACCCAAGACGATGAGAAGAGGTATATCTCGGGTTAAAGATTATAATAATATGAAGACATTTTATTTGTTTTTAAAGCACAATATAGGTAGGTACTTATTTATTCGTATACAGCATGGTAACACTCATAGGTATTCATTTATGTAGCCTATTTTTTAGGGTTCCGAACCCAAATGGTACCAACGGAGCCCTATTACTGAGACTCCGCTGTCCGTTTGTCTGTCTGTCTGTCCGTTACACCAGGCTGTATCTCATGAACCGTGATAGTTAGACAGTTGAAATTTTCACAGATTATGTACTTCTGTTGCCGCTATAACAACAAACACTGAGAACAGAACAAAGTTAAAAATTAAAGGGTTTAAAACAAAAAACGTGTTTTTTACGATAGCGCATCTATGAATCTTCATAGATGGCGCTATCGTGTTTCCCTTAATCACACATCTCCATACAAACTAGCGTTTTAACGACCGACACTGTGACACCGACACAGACACTACACACATGTCGTTTTTCTATACGTGCATTTGTGTGCGTGATGTCTAAGGTTGTCGCCCGTAATCACCGTGTCACAGATTATATAATAGTTACTTCGTACATACGTACTACGTACTGACCGTATGAATATTGTTGTACACTTACCCAAAAAGCTTTTGACACTAAAAATTCAATGTCGGTTTAAACTTGCAAAACTACTCGCTATGGTTTCAAGAGTTTTATATATTAAATGAAATATGTAGAAAATGAAATTATTTTAATTTACTCTACGCGATACGCTGTTACAAAGACACTTGTCTCGCTGCGAACGAAGAACGATAATCCACGGATACACGCGTGCGAGTGAAACAGTTGCGAAAGTTTTTGCAAACTAAAATATTCTAAATTTATATTTGAATAGTGTAGAGTAGTGTAGGTAGGGACAAGTTACTTGATTTGAAATAGCTATACATATAACTAAAGTAGACAATAGATAGCTAGGCACATAGGTACTTAGTGTACGTCATCGCGTTACCAAGAACTACCTACGTACCTCGTTTTATCCTTAGGGAATCTGTAAAAACTCCTATCTTTGTCACGTCTGCATAATAATCTGATAAGCAGCCGTAAATAGTACAAGAATAGCCCATTATCAAGTGTAGGTACTATCTCGCACTCGGTACAGTCGCTGCGTCGTCGCGTCGTCCGCAGGTCCAGTCGACTTGAATTTGTTCTGTGTCTTGCTCGCACGTTAGAGCGACATCAAGCAAAGAAAATATAAATACTACGTAGGTACTTACAACAAGTTCCTAATTGTTGTGTTATAATAATATCGTTTAAAAACTAAAAAAGAACCGACTTCAATGTTCATTTTCAGTACCAATTTTGAGATGTTTATCTCAATATCTCTGGAGATACTTATCAGACCTCGATAAAATTACCATGGTACCACACTTGGGATATCGCCTTTCGAACAAAAAAGAATAATCAAAATCGGTGCATAAATGACGAAGTTATCCCCGAACAAACATTAAAAAAAAAATATATATATATATACATATATATACGGTCGAATTGAGAAACCTCCTCCTTTTTTTGAAGTCGGTTAAAAATGTTTTACCGTGAAAGTTTTTTTAAATATTTTACAAACTAAATGTTATTTACGCACGAGTATATATCTTTGTTTCATTTATGAAAATGAATTCTAAAATACGAATATATACGTAGGTATATGAGTATTTATAATATACCTACATAATAAGAACCTACGTAAATTTGAACCTCCGGTGTCTACTGGTCTTAACATAAATGTATGAAGTTGATGTTCTTCTCCTCGAGAGTAGTACCTATTGTTCTGTAGCCGTACGCGTGTAGCGTCCTTGCTCAGCTGTTCAGACTGACTCCTCGACTCAACAAATCAAAATCGGTGGCGGGGTGAGGAAGCCCGGAATTGGTGGGGGGAACAGAGTGTCCGTTCTATACGTAGTATTATTATCTTTTCTATGCCTTAATCTCGGAATCTGAATCTGAAAGTCGGAAACGGCTCCAATAAAATAAAATTTAGTATACAGGAGATTTCGGGGGCGTCAAATCGATCTAGCTAGGATTCATTTTCAGAAAATTTTGTTTTATTCGTGTTTTCAATAATCAACTTTATCGATAATCAACTTAAAATATGACTCTTCCCGACATCTATTGGCGAGTCGAAGTAGCTTTAATGTTATTTTACTTGGTGGTGTTAGAAGTTCGTTAGATGGCGTTCGGAACCCTCCGTGTGCGGGACAAACGTCTGACTCGCACTTGGCCAGTTTTTTTTTATAATCAGAGAAATAAAGCATCCTTTGTATATTTAATCATCATCATCATCATCATCATCAGCCTATATTATCAAACGACTTCCAAAAAAGAGGTTATCAATAAAATTCGTTTATATATATATATATATATATATATATTAACCGACTTCAAAAAAAGGAGGAGTTTTCTCAATTCGACCGTATATATATATATATTTTAATGTTTGTTCGCGGATAACTTCGTCGTTTATGAATCTGATAAGTATCTCCAGAGATATGGAGATAAACACCTCAAAATTGGTACTGAAAATTAATAACGCGGCTTTGAAGTCAATTAAGATAGGCCTCTGAGTTATATGAGCGCTCATACAATTTGAGATCTAGCTTAATTGGTTAATTAAATACGGAAGCCTCAGTGGGCGAGTATAACTCGACTTAGCCGGTTTTTAACCGACTTCAAAAAAAGGAGGAGGTTTCTCAATTCGACAGTATATATATTATTTTTTTTTTAATATATTTGTTCGGGGATAACTTCGTCATTTATGCACCGATTTTGATTATTCTTTTTTTGTTCGAAAGGAGATATCCCAAGTGTGGTACCATGGTAATTTTATCGAGGTCTGATAAGTATCTCCAGAGATATTGAGATAAACATCTCAAAATTGGTACTGAAAATGAACATTGAAGTCGGTTCTTTTTTAGTTTTTAAACGATATTATATTTTACATAATACCTAGACAATTTATATGTATGCGCGGGAATAATCGCAGGACGCATCTATTGTAAAATAAAATCAGCCTGTACATACGTACCCTCAATCATTAATTACTATAAATATAACTATTTGTGCGATATTAACTTCATTACATATTCAGCAAGTGTCTGTAGACGTCGTTTATTTACAATCTTATAATAAGTTATTTTATTTTATGGATTAGAAATGAAGCTGATCGTATTATTGATTGTATTAGTCCAGATATTAGGACTGGTGATGGCGAAGTCACTCTCTATAAATGAAGTGGATATTAACGGCAACATTTATTACTGTCCTAGTGGATACTTAATAGATATGCGAAATATGAAGTGTATTTTGTGAGTAGAATATTTTATTATTTTATGTCGATAAGACAAATAATTGACTGATGATTTAACCCGATGATACGTGAGCATGCGATTGTTATGGCTAGCTGTGTGACTAGACAGAGAAATTTGAAAGGCTTTATTTTTATTTTTTTTAGCTTTTTTAGGGTTCCGTACCCCAAAAGGTAAAAAAGGAACCCTTATAAGATCACTTTCTTATCTGTCTGGCTATTTTTCTATCTGTCTGTCTGTCCATGTCACCACCGATTTTCTCGGGAACGGGTGAACCTAGCAAGTTGAAATTTATACCAGATACTTAAGTCTAAAGTCCTTATTAGGTGTATAAAAATCAAAGTCCTGAGTCAACACTATAAAAAGATATGGGCAAATTTAGATTTTCGCGAAAACTTGTAAATAGGTAACAAAATTTACCTTAATTTTCAATTTCTTTATTTTTCGGAATTTTTCCATTATTTGTGCTGAAAGACCTTGCTTTTAACCAAAATTGACAATTCTAGGTCACCAATTACGGTAGATTTCTGAGTTATATGAGCGCTCATACAATTTAGAGGTCTAGCTTAATTGGTACCAACCAACGTTGGTACGGAAGCCTCGGTGGGCGAGTCCAACTCGATTTGAGTTGTCGAATTCTTTTTCTTTATAATCACAGACTAAGTAGAGATTCTACGCATTTAATAACCTACGGGGTTTAGTACCTACCGGCAGCACCCAGCTATTGTGTTGACTTCTGTGAAGTTCTGTGGTGTGGTCTTAAGCACTTATACGTCACGATAGGTCTATTCCACCCATAGACGTAATATAAATTGACTGCGCAAAACGGCCCTGATGAGACAGACCCAGAACGGAGTTTGTCCTTTCTTTTGTATGGACGACTTATATATATACTATACATATAGTATAGAATATATATAGCACTATCAGGTTGTTAGACAAGGACACACTCCCACCCGGGTGCCTCTCAATAGAGCCGTTTTGTTCTACAAAGCAATTACAACCTTATTGTTAAAGCATACGGATTAAATTGAATTTGTCAAAACATCGGCAGTGCACCATCCATTTATATCTACACTTATATTATAAAGAGGAAAACTTTGTTTGTTTGGTTGTAATGAATAGGCTCAAAAACTACTGGACCGTTTTTAAAAATTCTTATTTTGGGAAAAAATAGGGTTCCCTAAGATATTTGGGTTTTAGCAAAACTACGTTTGCAGGGTCAGCTAGTTACGTGTATGATTCCACCACACTAGATTATAGACGGCAAGATTTAATGACACGGACGAATAGTTCCATTCGGATACACGATATGGACTGTGACTGTGATCACTATGCATTTTTTCAACTTACTTCTAACAATTAAGATAGTTTAAAAACTAAAACAACCGACTTCCATGCCCCGCGAGTCAGTTTCAGTAGCAAGTTTGAGACGTTTATCGTCATATCTCTGGAGATACTTATCATATCTCGATCAAATTGCAATGGGACTACCACGGTAATGTGCTCTACCGGTTAAAAAAATAATCATTCGAATCGGTTCTCAAATCTCTTCAAAAAGCAAAACTGGCCAAGTGCAAGTCGGACTCGCACTCGTAGGGTTCCGTGCCACACTACAGTATTTTATAAGAACGAGCAAAAAATACCACTATCATTTTTCGCCAGCAAAAATAATAATTTATAAACGTTTTATTTCTTATAACGCCATCTAACGTCTAACAAAGGTATTAGGAATCGACATTTCAATATAACGCCATCTATGCGACGTTTACGTAACTAAGCGTTCATAGATGGCGTTACATAGAAATGCCGAAAAAACAAGTTTTTTGTATGGGGACCCTCTATTATTTTTAACTTTATTCTGTTTTTAGTATATGTTGTTATAGCGGCAACAGAAATACATCATTTGTGATAAATTCAATAGTCTAACTATCACGGTTCATGAGATACAGCCTGGTGACAGACAGACAGACAGACAGACGGACAGCGGAGTCTTAGTAATAGGGTCCTGTTTTACCCTTTGGGTACGGAACCCTAAAAAGAAAATCGGTTGAAAGAAAGGTTCTCAATTATAGAAAAGAATAGAATAGTCCTTTATTGTTTCCCTGTGTTCAAATACAAAGTTGGTCTTGAATGTATGTCGTAACAACAGGGGCCTTATTCAGTATGATAAATGAGATAACGCGTTCCTTAACGCGCCACGTCACGTTATTGAAAAATAGTATTCCTATATGCCACACTATAGGTAAATTATACAAAACGCGCGCGTTACACGTCCTCATATGTCACGATATTTTGACAGCTCAAAACGCGCTCATAACCTTACCCTACCGCGTTTTAATTGGCATAGGGAATACCATAACGCGGAGATAACGTAACACGGCAAGGTAAGACTTTAAAATGGTCATACTGAATAAGGCCCCAGCTATCCCTTTCGGGCGTACAATATTCTAAAAAGATAAATAACATTTGCAATTTTAAACAGTAACTAAAACCACTTGTACGTATTCATTATTCTGTGCTAAAACTAAAAAATCTTTTCCCTACTTTTAATGGACACATAAAATTAACAAAAAATAATAACAGGTACAAATAACGATGGTGAGCTAATAACTCTGTAAATATTCTTCTTAGTTTTGAGATCAAAGTATTCTTTTAAATTATAAAATACGTGTATTTCGTCTGTATGTTGTTTTTTTTATGTATACTTGATTTTGTATATGTGCGTATGTTCGTATGTGCGTATGTTTTGTATACTGCCTACATACTGAATAAATACTTTGAACTTTGACCGTTTAAAAAAGATTTATTATATAGTAATTTTTTGAATCGACTTCACAAATAAATAATAGTTTAAAAAAACTACAAAACACGCTTGTTATAGAAAACCGAACTAAAAAATAGATAATAAATTGTAATAAATTTAAATTAAGAATAGTGTTAAAAATTTCAATAAATATAAATTAATAATAGTGTGAATAAAAAAAAATATTTTATTTAAAAAAAAGCGTGGGGTGCTTTTAAGATATTATCAAAATGATAATCACTCTACTCATATCTGTCAATAAAATATTTATAACTATTGACACCATGCACCTCACGCTTTTTTAAAAATAAAATATTCTACTTTCTACTTCCTAACTACTTCCTTTCTACTTTCTACTTTTTAGTTGAAAAATGGAATATTTTTTAATCAAATTAGTGTATTGTCATCGGTCCTCGATAAATCTACAAAGTTTGAACGAAATCTGGCTGTTTAAAGTGGGTCAACATCGCGCCCAAAGAAGTCGGTTAAAAACATACAAACATACAGGTGAAGCTAATAAAAAGGAGATTCTCAATTCGACTGTATTTTTAGGGTTCCGTAGCCGAATGGCAAAAAACGGAACCCTTATAGATTCGTCATGTCTGTCTGTCTGTCCGTCCGTATGTCACAGCCATTTTATTCCGAAACTGTTAGGACTACAGAATTGAAACTTAGTAGGTAGATGTATTCTGTAAACCGCTTTCCGATTTTTATACAAAAGTAAAAAAAATAAAAGTTTAAAGGGGGGGCATCCCATACATGGAACTGAAACAAATAAAAATTTTTTCTTCAAACCTATACATGTGGGGTGTCTATGGATAGGTCTTCAAAAATGACATTGAGGTTCCTAAAATCATTTTTTCTCAAAGTCAATCATTTGAAAGATATGCGCGTCTAAAGTGGTAAAATGTGTGTCCCCCCCCTCTAACTTTTGAAGTATGGGAGTAAAAAATCTAAAAAATATATATGCTGTAGATCTCAATAAAAACTAACAACGAAAATTGGTTTGAACGAGATACAGCCAGCAGTTTTTGAGATATGGCGACCGCAAAGATAACTTTATTTTTCATACAAACACTATGAAAAACAAAGTTAACTTTGAAGTTGCGAAAAATCATAGTTATGGAATACTTAACTGTGTTACGGAACCCTACGAGTGCGAGTCCGATTTGCACTTGGCCAGTTTATCGTTTTGTACGATCATAAATTACTTCAGTAGCAAGTATTTAGTACTCAATATTTTGATATGGAATGGCCCTTCATGTGTGAGTCCGACTTGCACTTGGCCTGTTTTAATAATTCCATTTAAATTCGAGTAACACATACTTACTTATAAATATAATTCAAGATCGTTTACAATACGAACAAAAACCGACTTCACATGCCGCGATAGTCAAAATAACCAGTATCGTGTCGTCAAGGTATACAATATATAAGGGTTCCGTTTTTTGCCATTTGGCTACGGAACCCTAAAAAAACATAAATACGGTCGATTTGAGAAACCTCCTTTCTTTTTTGAAGTCGGTTAAAAATCAGTCGAATTGAGACCGTCCTCCTTTTTTGTGAAGTCGGTTAAAAATTACTGAAATGTTTGATATCTTATATACTTATTACCAATTTATTTTCAGACTACCGGTGCGGGATCAGAATTAGGTTAATTATCGATTATGAATAACATCCTTTCGGAAGCTGTCGTCATGCTGGACTCTCATCATCATCAACGACAGTGCTACCTATATAATACATACGATACAATAAATTATTAATGTCTGAAATAAATTATTTTATTTAAATTGTACTCTATTATTGGCCGAATGACAAAAAACTAAACCATTATTGATTTGTCATGTCTGTCTGTCTGTCCGTCCGTATAATAATCATCATCATCAGCCGGTGTCAGTCCACAGCTAGACGTAGGCCTCTCCCAAGATGCCCCACTGAGCCCTGATGTTTAACAAAATTTAAACTAGCCGTAGCTGTGCGATAAGCGCAAGTTACATTCGTGGTTGGTCTTTACAACATGTTTTATGTACTATACAGATATATAATGTCATAGCCACTTTATTCCATAGAAACTATAATCCCCACAGAGTTTCTTGGTGTTTCTTCTCTGATGGGAGAAGAAGAGAAGAAAGTTTAGGAGTTATTCCGGTCTACCGGTAGATTCAACAGCGATTCAGTTTTCCTCTTTTTTCCGCAGATCTTCTAGGTTTGCCATTTTTTTTAAACAATATTATGCAGCTGACAGACGGACAATTAGTTCCATTCGGATCATGATATATACTGTGATCGGTATGCGTTTCTTTTTCATCAAACCTATACGTGTGATAGATCTGAATAGCATTGAGGTTCCTAAAACTATTTTTTCTCAAAGTTAATCGTTTAAAAAACAAACACTTTTAAAAGTGGTAAAATGTGTGTCCCGCCCCCAACCCCTTTTAAATTTTCAAATAAAATAGTGAAAAATCCAAATAAATACGTGCTGTAGATTTTAATAAAAACTTTCAACGAAAATGGGTTTGAACGAAATATAGCCAGCAGTTAACTTTGTCATTCATAGAAACTAAGAGCGTTTGTCCACACCAACGGCGCCGGGACGTCACCGGCACCGAGATTTTTTCGGGCCGGTTTGAAAATGATGTGCCGGCGATCGTTTGTCCACCGCCATCGATTCCGGTGGTTCTGTTTCTTCTAGCTGTCATCCGTGGCAGATGCATTTCCATATAAGTAAAACAAACAGGCTCAGATAAAAAAACAATAACCTATCGAACGGCGCCGGGCGCCGGCAGTGTGTGGACAAGATCAAACGTGTTTTGTATTGCGAGCCAATGTCGGCACATCGGCCCGTCAAATTCTCTGGCCGGTTTCTAGCGGTCGCGCCGATCTATTCGGCGGCCGGGATGACGTCGCCCGGTCTCGGTCATGCTGTGGACAAGCTGCCATACATACATACGAGGGTCATTCAACAAGTACGTAGCCTCATCGCCCGATGGCACTGCTATTACAAAAATTTTTTACCATAGTACAGTGCAATGTTTTTGAAGCCTATTGTCAAAGTTTTAAACAATGACCTCTATTAGTTTTGTTTTAATAGCCTTTGAAAGCGAACGTGTCGGTCAGTTTAACAAAAATGGAAAAAGAGCAGTATCGTTCGGTGATTCGATTTTTATTTTTGGAAGGGAAAACGCGCAGTGAAATTAAAAATCGATTGGATGCTGTGTACAGTGACTCTTCTCCTTCGACGGCAACCGTCAAGAATTGGTTTAACGAGTTTGCTCGTGGCCGCAAGTCGGTTTTTGATGAGCCACGCCCAGGTGCCCCGAAAACGGCTACTACGGAGGAAAACATAAAAAAAATCCACGATCTCGTGTTGGCAGACCGCCGATTAAAGGTTCGCGAGATAGCTGACACTGTGGGCATTGCAGAAAGAACGGTACATCATATTCTCCACGAAGAACTGGGCATGAGAAAGCTGTCAGCGCGATGGGTGCCGCGTTTGCTCACACTGGACAACAACCACGACAACGCGCCGGCTCACACCTCTGCCGTCGCCATGGCCAAATTATTCGAATTGCGCTACGAATTGCTGCCCCATCCACCTTACTCTCCAGACTTGGCCCCCTGTGACTTCTTTTTGTTTCCAAACCTGAAAAAGTCACTCGCCGGAAAAAGATTTGGGTCGAATGAGGAGGTCATCGCCGCCACGGAGGCCTATTTTGCAGACTTCAGGAAAACGTATTTTTTAGACGGGTTAAAAAAGTTGGAGCATCGCTGGGCCAAGTGTATTGAGTTAAAAGGAGATTATGTAGAAAAATAAATCGGCACTTTCGGATAGTGGTATATTTAGCTCTATCTTATAAAATACTTATTGTTGTGTGGTACGGAGCCCTACGAGTGCAAGTACGACCTGCAATTGGCCAGTTTATTTTGCTTGACTTTAAACCATTGAAGAAATATGATTTTGAGTAGAGAGTAGGTATATTAAAAAAAAAAAAAACGTTTTCAAATCGAAAATCGGTTGTTTTAGTTTTTTTCTTTTTTATATCTTATAGGCTAGCGTTTGACCACTATCTCACATGTTGGTAAGTGATGATGCGGTCGAAGATAGTAAGCATGCTAGGCCTAGGATGGGAACTGGCTCTCAAGGATAGCTGCCGGAACACAGATGTTTGGTGACAGATTTTCCGACTTGAGGGTGGTAGCTCGCCAGGCGGACACTACATAGTGTCCTACTACCATGCGGGGGTTGTTGGTTTCTTAACGATGTTTCCTTCACTGGAGGGCCACTCTATTTGAATTCTGATTGATTACGCCACCGGGCCCTCAAAAGTTGTTTTTAAACTATCTTAATTATTATTGATAAGAAGTGTTTTCTCAATTTAGGGCACAATAACACATGAGTAAAGAAACGTACTCATGTGATAATAAGCCGTTTTAATCCCCGATGGATGGTGACGGGATATGTCTAAAAATTATATTTCGGAAAATTACTTTTAACTATTTATAAATGTACATATTATGTCACCCGAAAATAAGGATTACCACGACACACAATAATATCTACCATAGACTAATAAAGAATTCCTCTTTGCTGTAAATTATAAAAGTTTGCTTGCGCAACTATTCTGCATTTAAATAAATCACAAAAATTACAGTAGCTTAAGTAAAATTACCGTTTATATTTAAAGTCTAGTATTTGTAAGCAATGACGTGGTCGAAGATGGTGAACACGCTAGGCCTAGAATGGTCTGACTCTCAAGTGCTGTGTGATGCCAGAACACCGTAAGGTTATGTAAGATAATAAACATAGACGGTGGAAAGTAGCTGTAAACAAAACGTTTTATTTGTACCCCACGTTGGGCGCCAATGTAACTCTAGCTACTTTCAACCTACCTAGTTAGTATTATTACCTATTAGCCAACAATCAAGCTAAAGCACCGGCGACATGCGATAGATGGACGAAACAATTGAGGCGATAAGTTTCACTTTAATAATACTTAGAAAATTTTCAAAACCAACACATATTACTTTACTTAAGCGTGGTGTTATATCAGTTCTAAACTAACCTTATTTAACTTAGCCCTGAAGTCCGTGAATTCATATGTATTTGACCTCGGGATGGCAGGTCAATGACCTCGGGGTCAAAGGTCAATGACCACAATGTCAAAGATCATTGACCTCTAGTGGTAGTGATATGTGGGTTGGTAATCTTATCTAGCTTAGGTTAGGTTAGTGTTCTATTACGTACACCCCAGCCGATAAACCTAAATAAATAAAAGTCACTAAAACACAATCACAGTTTTATTAACATCATAATTTACTTATATCTATACCAGAGTCTGGGTGTCGAGCTTTTAAATGATTTTTCAAACTATTCTTCTGTATAAAGGCCGCTTCACACAGACTACAAACAAAACGCTTATCATTTAAATGAATTTTTAAATGAAGCTTTAGAGTATATGGCTTCGCGAATTTTTTCTTACAAAACTCACATTCATAGTTTTTAATACCATTATGAACGTCCATGTGACTTCTCATTACTGTGTTATGTACTGTTATATACCCGCAAATGTCACATCTGTGTTCTTTAGTTCTTCTGTGGGTATATCTCTTATGGGCAGCCAAACTACCCGAATTTGCATATTCTCGATCGCAAGTATCACATTTAAATATTGGCTTTTTTATACCATGTACCAAATCCATATGGTTCAATCTTTTCAAATACTGCGTAAAAGGAAACGTTTCTGGGCATTTCGGACATTTAATAGTCCGTTTCAAATGCTCTTTTTTCACGTGATAAGCCATAGAGGCTTCAGTTTTGAATATTTCGCCGCAATGCTTGCATTTTGTGTCTTTAGCTTCGTGGTGGTTAAAAACATGGCATTTGTATCTATGTTCTGAAAGAAACTTTTTCCCACAAATATAACAAACGAATAGCCCGAAATGCTCGTTCATATGAATGGAAAGGTTTTTGAAAAACGCGAAGTCTTTGCTACATATATGACATTTAAGAGAGTCAGAGCTTAAGTCGAATCCTAAAATGCCGTGGGAAGGTTTTCTAACTGTTTCGTGGTACTCTTTATTATGAAAGTTTATTAAATGTTCTATTAGGGTATCTATAGACTTAAATTCATTTAGACAGATTTTGCATTTAATACAACTTACATCTGCACTCAAAATTAGATCTTGGAGCGTTCTTAAACATTTCTCGATTAAATTCTCAGAAATTTCAGCGTGTTTAGTTTCTACGTGAGTTTTTAATTCTAAGAATGATATGTAAGTATTTTCGCAGTAGAAACATTTGTATGTGCTTCTGAAATTGTTTCTGAATGGTATGATGGTCGAATTTTTTAGAAGTAAAATGATGTTTGAGCGGATTTTGTTGTTGTCTTTAAGGGATTCTTGTTTCGTATGCATTTTTGCTTGTTCGGGCGGTTCTGTGAAAGAAAATATAAATTATTTTGGTTATTGTATTCAATAAATGTTCGTAGCGTATCGAATATTTATTATTATTTACCCCCGCATAGTAGTAGGACACTATCTAGTGTCCGCCTGGCCAGCTACCACCCTCAAGTTAGAAAATCTATCGCCAAACATCTAATGTGTTCCGGCAGCTATCCTTGAGAGCCAGTTCCCATTCTAGGCCTAGCGTGCTTACCATCTTCGACCGCATCATCACTTACCAACAGGTGAGATAGTGGTCAAACGCTAGCCTATAAGATATAAAAAACATATATATGTGGATCGTAGTGTAGCTGAGTTGGAACAGTGCCGGGTATGTTTTGCGGGGGTACAGGTTCTTGTCGATACGATAAGATTTTGGATTGTATATAACAATGTACATAATTTCAGATAATTAAAAAAACTAAAAGAACCGACTTCAGTCGCGCTAGTCAAAGTAGCCTGTAGCCATACAAACATCGTATATAGTAAATAATTAATTAATTAATCAAATATTATGTTTCTTTGCAAAACAAACAAACAAACTTTCAAAGAAACATAATATTTGATTTACGCAGTGCAACATCTCTCGTCGGATTTGAAAAACTGTAATGATTTCCTCCGAATGATTAACTTACGTAATAAGTAGTCATATGCGCCACCAATGCATAATTGGGTTAACAAATGCAATCCACTAATTTCGTCGTATCCATGGATCGAACCGTGGCTTAATTGGCAGAGCACCTGGACGTGTAATCCGGGGGGTGCGGGTTCGAGTCCCGTCGGTACGATGAAATTTTGGATTGTGTTTAACAATTTAATTAATTAATTGTAAACAATTTATGAATTGAAAATAGTAAATAAGTAATTAATTATTAATTTTATTATTTATTTAATTATTTATTTAATTAACTAATTATTTATTTAATTAACTAATTATTTATTTAATCAATTAATTATTAATTATTTACTTAAACAATAATTTAACGATCAATTTCGTTAAAATTTAAATGAAACCACCTGGGAAGGGTACCCTTTGAAACAAAAAAAAGAAAAAAAAAGAATTTTCCAAATCACTTCAGGCATCTTAGAGTAATCGGGGAATATATAATTTTTAAAAAAGATTTTATATTATAATTTAAGATGGTTTTAAAAAAAAAAGAACTTACTTCAAATGCCAAGCTAATCATTTTTAGGGTTCCGTACCCAAAGGGTAAAACGGGACCCTATTACTAAGACTCCGCTGTCCGTCTGTCTGTCTGTCTGTCTGTCTGTCTGTCTGTGCGTCTGTCGCCAGGCTGTATCTCATGAACCGTTATAGTTAGACAGTTCAAATTTTCACAGATGATGTATTTCTGTTGCCGCTATAACAACAAATACTAAAAACAGAATAAAGTTAAAAATTGTTAGGGCATCAATAAATACGCCAGTTCTGATCACTTTTACTTCAGTTTATTCGCTAATTGTACATAAGACGCGGCAAAAACCACACAACAATATATCCGCCAATCATACACATATCGTTACCTATAAGACATAATGTCAGCGCTCTCTGACGTTGACATTGACACATTGCTCACAGATCTTCGTATACCTTAATAAAAATAATAGAGGGTCCCCATACAAGAAACGTGTTTTTTTCGGCATTTCACGCCATCTATGAACGCTTAGTTAGCTAAACGTCCCATAGATGGTTATATTGAAATGTCGATCCCTAACTCCTTTGTTAGACGTTAGATGGCGTTATAAGAAATATAATGTTTATTAATTATTATTTTTTGATGGCGAATAATGATAGTGGTATTTTTTGCTCGATCTTATAAAATACTGTAGTGTGGTACGGAACCCTACTAGTGCGAGTCCGACTTGCACTTGGCCAGTTTATTATCAGTACCAAGTTTGAGGTGTTATATCCATATCTCTGGAGATAGTGAACATATCTCGATAAAATTTAAATGGGACCACCTCGTTGGGAAGTATTCCTTTAGTATAACAAAAAACAATTCTCAAAATTATAATTACCAATATCCGCACGTGTGTCATACAAAGTTTTTCAACACATTTGCGAAAAAACATTACAATTGGTAATAAAACAAACATACAACAATATATCAGACGGAAAGTCGAAAATATTTTTGACGTTTCTAATATGAAAATGGCGACACGCGTGCGGTAAAGTAGGTACTTAGGTGAGAGTACCGATTTTACCGCACGCTCCGTTGTATGATCCGTAATTTTCAACTTTCGAACAATGTATACAGTCTTCGTAAATGCAATTTTTAACCGACTTCAAAAAAAGGAGGAGGTTTCTGAATTCAACCGTATATATATATATATATATTTATGTTTGTTCGCGGATAACTTCGTCGTTTATGAACAGATTTTGATTATTCTTTTTTTGTTGGAAAGGAGATATCCCAAGTGTGGTACCATGGTCATTTTATCGAGGTTTGATAAGTATCTCTAGAGATATGGACATAAACACCTCAAACTTGGTACTGAAAATTAATAGCGCGTCATTTAAGTCGGCTATTATTCGTTTTTTAAACGATCTTATTGAGAAAATGAGTTGAAAATAATATTATTAATACAGTTGCTCAAAAAGTGGCGAATTGCAGGGACGTATAGCGTTCGGGATGTGGGCTATTACATACTCGTGCTTTTTTTTTACCTTTCCTGAACTCGTGCGTTCTCTTTCCCAACTGTCAAAATAATGTCTATTAAAAAGAAAAACCAACCATGAAGTTTTTACTAAAAAAATCCATAGAAGTTTTTATGATTCATGCAAATACGTATACTATGACAATATCAGATTTAATGATTTGATTGAATGAGTTAGGTTAGGTTTCATTTCATTTCATCTCATTAAATTTCATTTTCATATCATATCAATAAAAAATTTCTACTCAAGACTTGGCTGTATGGGCATAGTTCCCTTTGCCTACCAGAATGGGTGAAGAAAAAAAAAACTCTGCTTATATTCTACGGTTGGCGCCATTTTTCAGAAATTTTCTTTGCGAGTTTAGTTGTTTGTTGCACAAAATGCTTAGGAGAACATTTTACCGGAAAAGTCAAAAAATCGCTACATATCTACATACGACGAATTTATTGCGTGGAGAGAAGAGAAAAAAGCAAATAGTTTTTCAGAAAATGTTATGTTGGCATACTTCTCCGAACTCTCAGCAAAATTAAAACCTTCTACGTCATGGTCGAGGTTTTCGATGATAAAAAGTATGCTGAAAATAAGGAACAACGTGGATATAAGTGAAATTAAATGCTTTCTTAAAACGACAATCAGACGGTTTTACAAGTAAAAAGTCGAAAATATTAACATCGAATGAAGTGGAAAGTGGTTTTTGAACGAAGCTCCCGATGATCGTTATTTAGCCACAAAGGTAATTTATTAATAAGTAATTATATTTTTCTTTACTATTCAGTTTACGAAATCGCAAAATACAGTCAATACATTATTTAAAAAAATATTAATCAAATCCCTTTTTTTGTAGGTTGCTCTGTTTTATACATTTTTGGCGTTGTTGTAGCTTGCCGCAGAGAGGAGTTAGCCAATATTACTTTAAAAGATATTGAAGCCCATGGAGAAATGCTACTAATCGGGGAGTTTTGGCGGGAACGTGGAAAAGTGTGTGTGGTCTCATTGTATTTTTTCCTAAAACTTGTGTTCTTCCGCGAGTTAATGTGTAATAAATGTAGATTATTAACCATTAAGTGCCGGTGAATGAGTGCGAGTGTAGGGAAGCAGCACTATGTTGATAAAACATGCTATTTGCGTTCTTACCAAAATTCCACTGAAAATCTTCAGTGGAATTTTATTGTGTTTTCACACCATATCTTTACTGAAGGTATGACTTCGACTAGACTTTTATTTGAAAACTGACCTGAAATGTGACTTTAAACCATCTCTACGACTTAAATTCATAAAAACTTAAAGAATTTCAATACTTGACACTGGCTAAATACACTAATCGTGTGGAGCCATAATAAAACTTAAAAAAAAATGCTACTAATCAAGATTCCGAACACAAAAAATAAGATATCGAGAAGGTTTGTTGTTGAAGGAGATTTTCTTAGAAAAGTGCAAAAATATATGAAGCAGCGGTCCCAAAAAGGAAAAACCGACCGTTTTTTTTTTCAAAATTACCAAAAAGGGAAGTGTACAGCTCAAGCAATCGGGATAAATAAATTTGGTAATATGCCAAAAGAAATAGCTACGTTTCTCGGTCTGCCGGATGCTGAGTATTACACTGGGCACAGCTTCAGGAGGACCTCTGCTACATTATTGGCAGATTCAGGAGCCAATTTGACGTCCTTAAAGCGACTAGGAGGTTGGAAATCAGACAAAGTTGCAGAAAGCTATATTGGTGATTCATTAAACAACAAACTAGAAACTGGGAAAAAAATCACACAATCCATGAATTTAAGGTCCAGTCCGTCTCCTTCACATGTTGGAAAGAACGTTCGTACATCTACCTTCGTTGATAATGATAATTCATCAGAGCCAAATCCATCAACTAGGAAACATTGTATGACAAATATACCTGAACAATCATACGAAATTAATAATAGTTTGTCTCAAACAGTAAATATACCTAAAACTTCACCAGTTAGTATAAAAAACTGTACCAATTTCAATGTATATGTGAATTATAACTTTTATAAGAAACTAGCTGACCCGGCAAACGTTGTTTTGCCATATAAATAAAATAACGAATTAAATGACGATTGATCAGTTTTCGACCGGAGAGGAAAAATGATTAAATTACTAAAATGGCTATTAAAAAATAAGGGTTGATCGTAGAAGGGTGAAAATTGAGGATTGTATGTATTTTTGTATGTTGTATCATAAAAAAATAGAAATTAAAAATTTTGTCTAAAAAATAAAATTAAAAATTAGGGGTGGACTGGACTACCCCTAACATTTAGGGGGATGAAAAATAGATGTTGGCCGATTCTCATAGATACCGGATAAGCACAAAAAATTTCATCAAAATCGGTCAAGCCGTTTCGGAGGAGTATGGCAACGAAAACTGTGACACGAGAATTTTATATATTAGATAAATGTTAAGTTAGTTGAGTTTATTGTGTTTTTATTAGGGTTCCGTACCCAAAGGGTAAAACGGGACCCTATTACTAAGACTCCGCTGTCCGTCTGTCTGTCTGTGTATCTGTCTGTCTGTCTGTCTGTCTGTCCGTCTGTCACCAGGCTATAGCTCATTAACCGTGATAGTTAGACAGTTGAAATTTTCACAAATGGTGTATTTCTGTTGCCGCTAGAACAACAAATACTAAAAACAAAATAAAGTTAAAAATTAAAGGGGGTCCCCATACAAAGAAAGTGTTTTTAAACGCCATCTATCTAATTAGTTTCGGTAAAATGACATAGATGGCGCTAGTAAACGAGCCCCGTCTTTCTAGAACGCGACCAAACCAAATATTCTTAGTAATATCAATTAATCAAATATATGAGGTTGAAACTCTGTTATGTTTCGTATTGTACGGAACCCTCCCTAAGTAATAATAATAATCCCGCAGGGCGGCTTTGTGGCGAGCCGACGGTGAGTGGCGACACCGCGTACCCCTATCCCGTGAGGGCTAAATGAGACCCTCTGACCCCCGGCTTGCCTTGACCGGATAGCCGGTAGTGGGAATCGCAAGAGCTAAGACCTAAGCTCCAGGGTGGAAGTGTTAAAGGCATAAAGCCGCTAGTAGCGTTTAGTGAAAGTGCAGCACACCTCTCAACACCCTTAGCTATCCACGCCAATGTTGCCCCTCGGCGCCGACATACCAGTCCGCCTTTATGGGGGGCCCATTCAGTGTATAGCGAGTCACCACCCGCCTAAATATTTTGAAATGAGGCATAATTGGCGGATGCCGTACCATCCCATAGACCAGCAATTCGACTTTAATCAGCTCACTCAATAGTCTCATAATATAATGTACCATATTTTTATAACATAGTTTCCCATATCTCCTATAAGTGAAAACTAATTAAGGCTACTTGATCTATTCATTTGTTTCCTGAATCTAAGTTTAAAGCTGTTTGTTTTCCATGTAAGTAAAAATAAAAATAAAAAAATCTCCTTCTTATCCATAGTAATAACTAAGTTAAAATTGTAAAGGGCCTCTTGATGTTGGCTTCGGCTCCATCAATGCCCTCTAAAAGACCGGGCGTGTACGACCCGTGATTTTAAAAGTTTATTTTCTCTCACAAAAAGGTTACAATTACATTGTTTGAACAGTTGAGTAATATAATTTCACTTAGATTTGTACCTATCTTTGTGAGAGACTGGTGCCTGAAATAGGTTTACAAAACCTGTGGTACAGGTCACCAGTGCCCCCCCGCGGATACAATACTCATCAGGTAATGCATTATTATGTATTTTAACCAAACAAGGATTAAGGAATGTAATTTAACACTAGGGAAGTAAGGAGAAATATTGAAATCTAGGTTAAACTTAAATTTAGATCTATTTAACTAAGTGCAGACTATGTTTAATCAAAATCATGTATAGTTGTGTCTGTGTATGTTAAAGTGGTAAGTTGTATGAATAGTAGCTTTGTGAGATGCATATTGTGTGAGTTATTATGATGGTAGTTGAGGAATTTAGTTGATACTACTGTAATAGACTAATGACAGTGATTGGGTGAGTTGTGATGCTTGTATGAATGAAAATGTGTATAGATTGAATGGGTCAGATTGTTTGAATTTTTTTTTTTTTTTTTAAGTTTTCTCTTTCGTCGTAATTAAGTGATTTAAGATAACTTATTATATTTTGTTTGCAAACGTAGGTGGAGAGGGGATATATGGATAGTATATTATTGATTTTGTTATATAGGTATTGTCCCTGATAACAAAAATAGTGTCGCGTTAAAGTTGAGTTGAATGATTGGGATTCCCATTTGATACCCTTTCTGCGTCTATCCTTCAGAAGGTTTGGGTCATAAATTAAGGTTGAATGGTATTTTAGGACAGTGCGTAGGATGTAAGTTTGGCGTACAGTCAGTAAGTCCCATTTCTTGTAAAGTGCGGTCGTAGGATATTGATAGGGTAATCTCGCTCCCACTTTTAATATAACACGCTGGGCTCTCTCAACCTGTATGAGATGCGTCTTGGCAGCACCTCCCCATGATGTAATACAGTATTCAATAAGTGAGTGACAAAGCGCATAATAGACCATTTTTATGACTTGGTGGTCTGTCACATGGCGAAGATTTTTGAATACGTAAATTAGTTTGCGCAGTCTGGTCACCATTATATCTAAATGAGGTTTGAAGGTTAGAGTTTGGTCAATAATTACACCTAGGTATTTTATGTTTTCAGTACGCTGTAGTGAGGGACACTGACAGGTGGGTTGTGTGTAATTACATATATGAGCTGTTATTGAAAAGGTGGGTGGAGGAAGCGTATGTTTTCGGTGCCCAAATGCAACATATTTTGTTTTTGCAACATTTAAGGTTAGTATATTTCTTTGGAGCCATTGGCTGACCCTGTTAAATCCTGCCTGGGCAAGGTTGTATGCCTCTTCCCAGTTATTACCACTAAAAAAGAGTGCGGTGTCATCAGCGAATGTAAAAATTTGTCCGCCACTCAATTGCATTTGACACAAATCGTCTATGTAGATTAAAAACAGAGTTGGCCCGACTATACTTCCTTGGGGAATGCCATAAGTAGTGGTTAGTTCGTTACTGAGCAAATTGTTAATTTTAACTAGCTGCTTCCTGTCTCTCAGATAATCCTCAAAGAGTTTAAATGGCATACCTCTTACATCCATCATTTCCAGTTTAAGTAATAGGTGTGGAATAGAGACTGTGTCAAAAGCCTTTGCCAAGTCTAGGAAGACCGTTAAACATTTCTTTCTGTTATCTAGATTTGTAATAATAGCATCGACTAGCTCATGGACGGCATCTGAAGTAGATATGCCACGTCTAAAACCATACTAAATCCAGTTCCCATTCTAGGCCTAGCGTGCTTACCATCTTCGACCGCATCATCACTTACCAACAGGTGAGATAGTGGTCAAACGCTAGCCTATAACGTATAAAAAAAAAAAAAAAAAAAAAAAAAAAAAAATACTGAGATGAAGAAAGCAAGTGATTTGATTCCAGAAAATGTGTTAGTCGGCTATTCATAAGTTGTTCAAGGATCTTGGACAAAGTTGGCAGGATAGAAATAGGCCTATAGTTGTTGACACAGTCTCTACTTCCACCCTTATGTATAGGTTTAATGACTGATGTTTTGAACGCACGCGGAAAGACTCCTGTGGAGAAGGCTAGGTTACATATATGTGTAATGGTAACAATAAGGCAATGCGAGTATCGTTTTAGGATAGTTGAGGAAATCTGATCAATACCCACAGCACAGTTTTCCCTTAGCGACCTCATAATATAAAAAACTTCACTTTCGTCGGTAGGCAATATCACTAGAGAATTCAGGAGACACACGGAAGAGATTTCCTTTTGCGTCACATCTTGTTCGAGAGGTGTTATTTGTTCTGCTAGTTTTTTGCCGACCTCCGAAAAAAACCTGTTTATAGAATATACACTTTGTTGGGGGTGATCTTGGGAAATAAGAGAAGAAGAGTTATCAGCCAACTTGTGTGTGCCATTGATTTTTTTAATGGCCTCCCACAGTTTCTTTTTATTATCTTTTGCACTCTCAATTTCTTGCCTGTCATAATTACGCTTTGCTTTTTTTAAAAGTGCAGTGCAATAATTTCTATATCGCTTGTAAGGTAACTTTATGACCTCATTCATGGGATCTCTTTTCATTTTTTTGTGCAAGTTATCTCTGTGTCGCATACACCGCAACAGACCTTCCGTTATCCAAGGCTTGCTTATATGTTTTCTGTTTGACTTTCTTACGGTATGAGTACTATCGGTGATGGCAGAGGATAAGTATGCTACTAATAGATCGGTTGCCACGTTAACGTCACCGCAGTCTAATATAGGTTGAAAATCTATGTTATTAATTGCTGAATCTAACCTATCAAAGTTGATTCGCTGGCCTAGACTCAGAGTATAGTCCTGTCGCACTTTGGCGTCAAAACTTAGCGCTACGGCATCATGATCAGTAAGCGATGACTCAATATTGAAACATGTAGCATCGGATTTAGTTTTGATCATCATATGGTCGAGGCACGTGCGACCATGTGTTGGAGTTGTGTGGCCTGGAAGCATACTGTGACTAGCCAAGACGTTTAGATAGTCGTAAGATCTCTTATCGGGACTGTTAGGAATAATGTCGATGTTTATGTCACCGCAGACGATAACATTTCTGAAATTACTTAATTTTGAGAGGAGTATATCTAATGAGTTGGTGAAGCTTGCAATAATATGCTGGCTGGGCGGACGATATATTCCTATAATACAGGTATTATTGTTTATCTTGATTAAAAGACAATTTGCATCTTTGATGGTTGGCTCTTCGATCATTACTTGCAGGAGTTTGTTGTAATATATTACAACACCCTCGTTTTGTGTTTTGTGTGAAGATGTTGCGATAAAGCTGTAATTTTCAAGATGGGGAATAGATCTAGCGGATTGAAGCCAGCATTCTGATAGAACTATGATATCCCAGACTAAATCGGATCGGTGAAGGAATGTGAGAAACGATGTAACATTACGGTTAATACTTCTTAAGTTTTGGGTTAAGATATTAAAAGGGTGAGTATAATCTTTAATATGGTATTTTATATTGTCAATATCACAAGTTACAGACTTCGCTACCTGTACTAAATCTAGATCCAAGCTGATCGCTTCAATGTCTTGCATTTATTTTACAGACAACTTATTATAACAAATTGTCACGGCCTTATAGGCAGCACGTGACTAATGGAATTTGTGAGGTATGTGCATGCTTGGATCTAGTCTGTACACGGTTTTATGCGGCAACTTGTAACTTAACGATAATTTTTCTTTTTGTAAGTTCCTATGTAAATAGTCCAACTCAAGAGTAACTCGTTTGTATGTGAAGTGGTGAAATTGTGAGTTGTCGTGTAAATGGTGATTGTTTGTGTTTAGTTGTGTGTTATGTAAAAGTGTAATATATGAAGGTCTGCACAGCGTAAAACTATAAAAACTTATAAAGAGTGGATATGTGACGTAAGCACAATACACTATTAAAAATAGCTTGTTACTTAAGTTCAGTAATGTGAGTCACAATGTAATGTTATCAAAATCAGATTCTTCATAAATACGAATCGGTGTTCCCGTGACATGTTTCTTGATGTACACATTACCGTGGGCTGTCCAAGCTGAGGTTAGATTCTTGTTCTTGACGTGTTCTCGTGCCATATGGAATACCCGTCTCATTTTACTGGTCAGGTATTCGGACATGTATAAAGTACGCGCTGTTCCTGGCACGCCAATGTGTTCAGAGTTAAGAGTCTCTTCTCCTTTTTCACGTTTAAACTTGTTGAAGGCCCGAAACTTAGCGATGACAGACTCCTGTCGCAGGGAAGTTGTGAAGTCTACGATAATGCCTTCGGATTTCCACGATATATGTCTCTGATTTCGGAATTTGGTATTTGCGAGTCAAGACCAATCGCTAAACCGATATTTTTGAGTACATCCATCAGGGAAGACTTGTTTGTATTTGCCAATTTCGGCAAGTTGCGAATTTCAATTATTGTACATAAAGACTTTTTTTCCTGGTGGTCCAATTGTTTTTCTAGTTTAGTTACGCGTTGCCTATACTCTATGTTTTCTTGTTTTAGTATTTTCATCTCTGCTTGTAGTTCTTCGTTCTGGCTTGTGAGCCGAGCCACCGACGTAAGTATGTCTTGATTTTGACTTATAACTGTTACCACAGTTATAAGTCAAGACGACGAGCGCTGGCTAGCATGTCGAATTTGCTTTCGTGTTGGTCTTTAATTTCCGAGACTATTAATTTAATCTCCGACAAGGGTGAGCCTGGATGAACCGCCAGTTCGTTTTTGGCGTTTGGTAATGTTGTGTTCGTCTAAATTACTAGAATTATTTATTGCCGAGTCCGAGTTATAGTGAGTAGTTGTAACAGGCGCATTTAATTGTCCAGGCGGTGAGCGTTGCACAGACATTGTAGCGTTAAGTTGTATGTAAAGGCCTAAATATTATGTATTCGGCATTTATTTTTATTATTATTTTTATTTATTGTTATGTGCCTCGTGAAGACACCGGTATCGTGATTCTCTGAGTGCGAGTCGGGCGTAGTAGCACTCTGGCGCAAGGTGACGTCGTCGCCAGACAGAGGCAGCGAACGGCGGGAATGTACTGTAGTGTGATAGTGGGACTGTGTAAACAGATGTTGTTGCACTCACTCACGCGGTGAATCCGAAGTCTGTCTCGGCTGTTTATCATTTGACTTCTTGCTTGTTCTGTGCTCCTAATATTTCACTAGAATTTTGTTTAGTTTAGACTTATTTATTTTATTTATTTAAAGTAGGTATTTCATTATTTATTCGTATTTAAAAATTGTGGAAATTCAGTGCAAATTTTGGCACGGAGATTAAATAAAATACGTCTACACTGGACGGAATCCACGAAAGAAGGGGAAGTGTGCGATAAGAGACGCGATGCTGACTCGCACTTGGCCAGTTTTATTTTTATTTTATTAAATTGCTTCATTTTATCGCAACTGTATTAAAAATAGTCGTTCAGTACACGTGCGGAACCATCATTGCAACTTGTTCCGACTGTCAACCCTCGCCTTCAGCTGCGACTCGGCTCGGGTAGACATTTGTCGGAACTCTTTGCAATGACAGCCTTTCCGCATTTGTAATGAAATATTCTATTACCTATTTCCTCCTTGCGTCGAAGTTTCTTCTTAACTTTAGCTTTCTTCTGCTTGATGAGCGAGATTGGTGTGTCAGATTCCGAGTCCAAGTTGTATTTTATTCTTTTGCTTTTCATTTTTCTGTTCCGTTTGCGAGAACTTACTGTTAGCTTTCCATCTGAAACAATGTTAATTTGAGTTTAAATTAAGTTTTTTGGGGTTCCGTCCATAACCAAAGGGTACCAACGGTATACCCTTGGGTTACGGAACCCAACAAGCTGTTACTGAGACTTCGCTGTCCATCCGTCCGTCTGTCATAGGGCTGTATTGTATTTTCTAAACCGTAATAGGTAGACTACATTGCAATTTGACAACAAAGTATGTATTATATAGGTATAGCATAAGTATGTACTATGGTCGCTATAACAACAAATACTAAATAATTTATGCTCGTGCAAAACGAAAAAACCGCCATCACATGCCGCGATAGTCAAAGTACTGGCTAGTTATAATCATGTCATCAAAGTATACAAATTTGCTTGTATTGTTTATCTCCATATCTCCGGAGATAATTGTCAAATCTCGATAAAGTTTGAATGGGACCAAACGGGAGGGACCAAATATAATCTCTCAAACAAAAAAGATTTTTTCTAATCGGGTAAGATTTGGCGGAGTTCTGAGGTAACAAACCTAATAATAAAAAGAAAAAAAAACAGTCGAATTGAGAACCCCCTTCTTTTTCGTGAAGTCGGTTAAAAATTAAATAAAATTAAAGGATAGGTCCTCATACAAGAATCGTGTGTTATCATCATATTGTACTATGGTGGGGAAACAACCTACGTGTACGAGTCCGACTCGCACTTGACTTGACCACTATCTCACCCGTTGGTAAGTGATGATGCGGTCGAGGATGGTAGCACGCTATAATGAGAAGTGGCTCTCAAGGACAAGAAGACAAATTTAAAATTCCTTGCCGTGCCGATGGGTGCCAAAAATAATTTAAGATCGTTTAAAAAAACTAAAAGAACCGACTTCAAGCGTCGCGCTAGTCAAAGTAGCCAGTAGCATCGTAATACAAATGTTGATATATTAAAAACCGCTCGACCGATTTCGTTAAAATTTAAATGGGTGGGTCCCATTGGAAGGGTACCCCTTGATACAAAAAAAAAAGAATTTTCCAAATAGGTTCAGGCATCTTCGAGTAATCGGTGAACATACATTGAAAAATAAACTGGCCAAGTGCAAATCGGACTCGCACTAGTAGGATTCCGTACCACACTACAGTATTGTATAAGATCGAGCAAAAAATACCACTATCATTTTTCGCCAGCAAAAATAATAATTAATAAATATTTTATTTCTTATAACGCCATCTAACGTCTAACAAATGTGTTAGGGATCGACACTTCAATATAATGCCATCTATGGGACGTTTACATAACTAAGCGTTCATAGATGGTGTGAAATGCCGAAAAAAACACGTTTCTTGTATGGGGACTCTCTATTATTTTTAACTTTATTCTGTTTTTAGTATTTGTTGTTATAGCGGCAACAGAAACACATCATATATTATGTTTCTTTGAAGTGTTACACACATCTATGACTACTTATTACGTAAGTTAATCATTCGGAAGAAACCATTACAGTTTTCAAATCCGACGAGAGATGTTGCACTGCGTAAATCAAATATTATGTTTCTTTGAAGTGTTACACACTTAATATTTTTGTAAATTGTTAAACACAATCCAAAATTTCATCGTACCAACGGGACTTGAACCCGCAACCTCCGGAATAACATGTTCCGGTGCTTTGCCAATTAAGCCATGGTGCGAAGTAACGTTACGACGAAATTAGTGGATTGCATTTGTTAACCCAATTATGCATTGGTGGCGAAATTTTGGATTGTGTTTAACAATTTACAGAAATACATCATCTGTGAAAATTTCAATTGTCTAACTATCACGGTTCATGAGATACAGCCTGAACTTTTAGTATGAGTTTTTATCGTAAACGCTTTTGACAGATCTCACATAGTTTTCGACTTATTCTGGCTCTCTGATTGGTCTAAACTTAGTGAAGTGTAGTAACCACTAGAGGCGCTGTACTGTTTTTCAAACAAAATTTGTTCGATATACGATATCGAGTTTGGTATGAAAACTCGTACTAAGGGTACTGGTGACAGACGGACAGACAGACAGACAGACAGACAGACAGACAGACAGACAGACAGACAGACAGACAGACAGACGGACAGCGGAGTCTAAGTAATAGGGTCCCGTTTTACCCTTTGGGTACGGAACCCTAAAAAAAGATTCCGACGAATTGACAACTTCCTCCTTTTTTGTGAATTTGGTTAAAAATTGTAAACAATTTTGTTCTCACTCACTTTTGTTTAAAACTTCCGACGTCGTCTCATATTCTTCAGATTTCACATCAGCTTCGGGATCTGAAATTGTATACAAATTATTACTTACTAGCTATGCCCCGCGGTTTTACCCGCGTAGACATCGTTCCCGTGGGAATATCGGGATAAAAAGTATCCATAGTTATAAATATTAAAATACTTTATAATATTAGGATTAAAATATTGAAATCAACATCATAGAGTCCGTGCAAAAAGAGAACCGTCGTGGCGTTACGATGAACTAACACTGAAAGGTAAGGAAAGAAGGTACATACCTACCTAGTAGCACACGATAATGATAAGAGTAAGAGTAAGAGAGACCTACCAAGTATTAAACATTTTTAGTCTTACTAGAAATGACAGAAAAATGTTATCAACGCAAAAAAACAGTAAATTGTAACACTCTACCTCAATTTCTACAACCGTTCTCTTTTTGCACAGACTCCACAAGATAAGCAGCACCCGCGGCTTCGGCCGCATTAAAAATATCATCGACATCATCGTTATAGGCCTGTATTAGTCCATTGCTGGACATAGGCCTCTCCAAAAGCCACTAAGCTAGATCTTCAAGTGTTATAAAGTTTAAAATAAAAGGGGGTCCACATACAAAAAACATGTTTTTTTAGTATAACGCCATCTATATAAAGGTCTAGGTCTCATATGGGTGTTAACAACTCCTTCGTGTTTGTTAAGCTAACAACCTTTCTAATTAGTTTCGGCAAAATAACATGGCGCTAGTAAACGAGTCCCGTCCCGTCTTTCTAGATCGCGACGAGATTCTCCGTGAACTCGTATACCAAACAAAATGTTCTTCGTAATAACAATTAATCTAATATGAGGTTGAAACTCTGTTATGTTTTGTATTGTACTGTAGTACGGAACCCTACATAAGTGTGCGATGCGAGTCGCGACTCTGACTCGCACTTGCCAAGTTTTTTTTCTTTCGAGGTACAGATCCCTAAAAAAATGTGAATTCAACAAACTACCTGCAAATGTGTCAATATCGGAGCAATATTCTTGATTCAATTCCAACTCAGTTTTCAGCGTCGCTTCTTTTGAATCTGAAAATGTAATTTGGTATTAGAAAATGCATTTGGAGTAGCAATACAGAAAAACATATTGATAAAACCAAAAACTTATTATAACATAGTACAAAATAAAACGGAATATATATCACGTTTACATAGTATAAAACAAAGTCTAGCTGTCTGTACGCTTAGATCTTTTAAACTGCGCTACGGATTTTAATGTAGTTTTCATCAATAGATAGAGTGATTCAAGAAGAAGGTTTACAACTAGGATTAAACGCGGGCAAAGCCACGGGGCGCTGCTATAGTTGGTTTTTTTTAATTAAACGGAGTAAAATGACTTATAGAGTATTGGCACTTTTTCCTGAAATAAAAATAGGCACATGGTATAAAAGATTTAGTTCATCGTGTCATATCAATTCAGTGAATTATTTCATTCATTCTCATTACAGTCTTCCTAAAAGTTGTAAGTGGGAGTTACTTATTTTTACCATTGCCACTCAAAGAGAGCACTTTATTCGTCGATAGCAGTGAATAAAACGCTCTTTTACTCACTCGGTGAATGAAAACATTTTGAATTTGGAACAAGTACGAAGTACGAATTATGTACAAAAAATAAATAAATCTTGCTGAAAGTGCCTACTAGCTGGCTAAATGGAGGTATACCATAGAAGCTATATAATAAATAAAAAATAAAAATCCCGCCAATTTTGGTTACACTTTTTTTTTTGTTTTAATTTTGCTCCACACGATTAGTGTATTCAGCCAGAATAAAGTATAAACATTATTCAAGTTTTTGTAAATTCAAGTCATAATGTTGGGTCAAAGTCGCATTTCTGATCAAGTTGAACTCACAGTCTAGTCCTTGGACTAAGACTTGTAAGGGTAAGACTTATCTTACCTCTAGTAACACGGACGTACCACCCAGTGGACTCCGCATGAAAAAACTATGAACTAATTCGCGAGCGAAATATTTTGTGAGGGGGTTAAAGGTAATACAGCACTGTGATTGGACAACTTCAATTTGACTCATAGCTATAAATCATGCTTAGTGCTGGGACAACGTGACACTACCTCGTCATTATCGATAATTTCATCAGTCATATGAAATATAGCGTGTGTGAGAAGTGTGTAGAAGTATAAAGGTATAATGATAGAGACGGACAGACGGAAGGACAGATAGACAGACAGACGGACAACAAAGTGATCTTATAAGGGTTCTTTTTTTCCTTTTGAGGTACGGAACTGCAAAAATGTTCGTTTGCTTGCTTACACACTAAATTCTAACGTGTTTCTTAACACTAAATTGGTTATTCACACGCATCAGTATCACGTATCAAGTAACTTAAAATGTATTTATCTACTTGACCTTTATTTATGTACTTATCTGGCGTGATTGAATAGCAAAACAAACAAACATTCACCGGCACTAAATGGTTAATAATCCAGATTTATTACACATTAATAATAACATATAATAAATATAAATAGGTACTATACGTAGGTACTTCTATTTATTTTCTCGCAGTCAATGGTAAAAAGAAGATTACACGACTCGTGAATAAAAAATTTAAACTCGGTCCTTGTATCCCTCGCTCCGCTCAGGATTCTAATCTAGAATCCTTCGCTGCTCTCGTGATCCAACTTAGTCCCTCGAATTAAATTGCCTTTTTATTCACTTGTCGTATAATCTACTATTTTTATACCATCTAGTAAGTGGTATATAAAAAATTGCATTGTGCTTAAACTTATTTTGCTATTTTATGTTTTGCTATTTTTATTACATAATGTAACATACTTATTCACAACAACTTACAACGTACGCTGCACTTTAAATGATTATGCCTAATACATTTATCAAATTCATAATCAGATACAATTTATATGTACTAGGCATGGAAATGATTGCTACTTTTTATTAATTTTCATTGGTGAAATGAAAAATAAAATAGCAGTGATTTCACATGTGAAATTTCACTGGCAATGATTTGCATCTATAAAGTACCGTACCAGGCCTCCCTCACTCGCCCATAGTTACAGCGCTTTATACCTAAACTTTCGAGCAACGCCGGCGGTGGTATCCGCCAGTCGCTTGTCACTGCTCACGCGCGCGCAACGTATGTTATTATTTAAATGACGGGATAATTGCGCATTCGTATTCTATATTAAAAACAATTTATGTTTTCCATAGTTATTTTGCGAGTTTGACAAAAAACAAGTATAATATTGTTCATTTTTTATGCTAACGATACTATAATGACAAGACGGCGTAAAATTCACTTTTTCGACTGATAGTTTCGGAGAAATATAAATCATGTCATCAATTCGCGAGCGTAGCGAGCGCGAATTTTTTTCATATATAAGTTCAAAATAAAGTTTTAATTATGACTAATTCTTAGCGCTTGATGGACATGATGGATGGACATGAAGGAAACTGGAGAAATAAATTATTTTGTGCGCAAACGTAGCGATTTCGAATTTTTTAAACTCAGTTATATTGACAGTTTCAGGAAAATATAAATAGCGATAATTTCTAAGATAACAACAATCCAGTACCTTAGACCTTTTAAAGGTCTAAGGGCAGAATAGATCTGTACGTGAGCGTAGCGAGCTTCTAGTTTTGAGTAATTTAGCTTTCTACTCAAAACTAGAAGCTCGCTCATTTATGAATCTAATATAGGTGAATTTTTACCGCCAGCTGAACTTGATTGAAAACTAAAAACATACATATATTATGTTTCACGAGCGCAGCATGCGCTATTATATTTCATAAATAAGCTCACAAAACATTTCAATGAACAACACACGACACATTTTTAGTTATTTTATATTCCAAGTCTTCTTATTATTCGTTTGATTCTATATTAAAAACGATTTATGTTTTCCATAGTTATTTTGCGAGTTTGACAAAAAACAAGCATAATATTGTTCATTTTTAGGGTTCCGTACCCAAAGGGTAAAACGGGACCCTATTACTAAGACTCCACTGGCCGTCTGTCTGTCTGTCTGTCCGTCTGTCACCAGGCTATAGCTCATTAACCGTGATAGCTAGACAGATGAAATTCTCACAGATGGTGTATTTCTGTTGCCGCTAGAACAAAAAATACTAAAAACAAAATAAAGTTAAAAATTAAAGGGGGTCCCCATACAAAAAACGTGTTTTTAAACGCCATTTATCTAATTAGTTTCGGCAAAATGACATAGATGGCGCTAGTAAACGAGCCCGGTCTTTCTAGATCGCGACCAAACCAAATATTCTTGGTAATATCAATTAATCAAATAAATGAGGTTGAAACTCTATTCGTTATTCTCTATAGGTTATGTTTCGTATTGTACGGAACCCTCCCTAAGTGTGCGATAAGAGACGCGATGCTGACTCGCACTTGGCCAGTTTTATTTATGCTATTATATACGATACGATACTAAAATGACAAGACGGCGTAAATTCACTTTTTCGACTTAAAATTCGACTTTTAGTTTAGTTATTTTGTGAGGTAAATAAAAAGAATTCGTAAAGTTTTTTTTTATTTCATTGAGTCAACCCTTTACTGTATCAAGTGCGCGCTGGTACATCGCGCGCTGAACGAAGTAATAACAACGCTAGGTCGAGCGCCTTAGACACATTTTTGCTTGTATTATCTGAAATAAACGTTGGTATTGTGATTTTGTAGGGGAGTGAAATATCTATTATTCCAAGTGAATTAATACTTTACCGTAGTTAGTTTAAAGTTTTTAAAATGCTCTCATAAGATATTCAAGGTCATAATTTACCGATATAGTACTAAAATGCAGCACGGGTGGCGCTGCGCTCTTCATCGTATACTTAACGGCGACGAAAATATGGTTTGTTCTTTCTAACACGCTTGCTCTAGGTCTAGTACGATTCGTCGCTTCTCGCTCGCTCTCTACGTCGATGCGATTTCATTGAGTGTGAAATTTCACAGACCAAATAAAGAGAAGTAGCAGATGCAATTTATGAATATGCATTTCATATGAAATTTCACATGCTACTTGTGAAATGTGCGATGTCTAATATGTACTAATGTATAGTTCAGATCTTTTGAACAATTAAACTGAACTAGATCATTACTACGATTTGAATGTTGGCAACATTAATTTGCTAAGTGACATTTTGACCTGTCAGTTTACTCCGTCTAATGAAAAATTCGACTATAGAAATATACAGTGCCACAAGTATAACTTGGCGGTGGTGGTTTATGGAACTAATTCTTTTAATTGAAACTGTGAGTTTGACGTTTGAGAGATTACCGCGACATTATTGTTGATAAATCTGCTACATTAAAATAGTTCAATAATGCCAAAAGTCATTAAAAGTGGTTTAAGAGAACCTGTTATCAAAGTACAAAGTAAAAGCACAGTGGCGCACAGGCACGCCAAGATACTTGCCGGACTGTATGTATATATATTTATTTGTATATTTACCTGCTATGACACGTGTCAGTAAATTCTCAGAAGATATAAACCCATCACATGTTGTGTCCTCGTTTTTTATTGCGAGTTCTTCTTTAACTTCTGTTTCATTTTGTGATTCTTCTGCTGGCACTGGGAATAATTACTATTGTTTAATATTCTATACTAATATTATAAAGAGGGAACATTTTAAAATGAGTATACATTTTAAGATGTTTGATAACGAAGCAAGTGCATCAGGTTCCAACATCGCGGAAAATATCGTTTGCGCGATGCAGGTTCTCATACATTTAGACAATATTTACAAAGAGAGCTATTCAACCTATTCTAGCGCCATCTAGATGTTTTTATGTAAACTAATATTATAAAGAGGAAAGATTTGATTTTTTGTTTGTATCGATTTAACTCAAAAACTACTGAATCGATTTTAAAAATTATATCACTAATGGGAAGCTACGTTGTCTGCGAGTAACATAGGCTATATTATATCTCCGTATTCTTGAGGGTACAGGAACTACGCAGGTGAATACGCGAGGCGCTGCTAGTATATGAGGGATTTTAAACACGAATGTGTGTTTTTAATAGTATCACACGAGTGTGAAGAAATGGATTGTCAAATCAGTGAATACTCATTTTTGTATGCCAATCTTTTTCGATTAAACTCGGGCAAAGTCGCGGCGCGCAGCTTGTGTTTAATAAAACCAGATTATTTCACTGAAAATGATATCAGTATTCAATTTCCGTAGGTTTTGTTTGTTGATTTGAATTTTGTATAAAAATTGTGTTTGTAACAATACTAAAATTTCAAGTCGTTCATTTTTAAATATTATTGTATTTTAAATTTATATATTTTTTATATTGTGTTTCTTCAAGTGTTACACACTTTATATTTTTGTATATTGTAACGCACAATCGAAAATTTGAACGTACTGACGGGATTTGTATCCGCATCCTCCATTAACATTATGACATTACCGACAAAGTGATCCTATAAGGGTACCTTTTTCTTCCCAAAAAATGGGTAAATATCCTAAATCAAGTCGCCTTCGTAAGAGGGGGGAAGGGGTGGATAAATGGAACCCCCTTTTAACCTCTCTCCCTCCCCCACATTAACAGTTTACTCAAATTCGAGCAACTTGATATAAGATTTTTTGTAATGGTAGGACTTCTGCTAGTCTGCCCGGGCAGTACCACCACTTTGCCAATTAATTTTCTGCTGTGAAATAGGAATGTTTTTCGGTTGAAATGGCAAGATATCCAGTGAAATTTCAGGGCATGTGTGACTCCGACATCTTTATGTCTCAAGGTGACAGGCGCAGTGCAAAAAAAATGTCCAAACTTAACAAATGGTAACATACCATCAACAAAAACAGTTTCTTTATCAGATGCATCGAGGAGTTGTCTCTCAGAAGCTGTCACCAAGCTGCGGAACTGACCAACTTCTTCCAGGAATGTGACGCACGAGGAGCAGAGCAGCTGAGAGATGCCAGGATCTGGTGATGGCTGAAACATAACAAATACTAGCTGATACCCGCGACTTCGTTCACGTACACCAAGAATTTTATTACTGTAAAGCTCTCTCAATCGTCATTCGTATGATCTGAGTGCCTAGTGCGAGTTTCATTAAATTTATCAACTCACTCGATCGCGTTACAGTAAACAAAGATTTGTATGGAATGTTACCTCTTGTGCACACTAGATGGCGCTTTTTGATTCTGTACAAATTTTACTATATCGCAAAATGTTTACTATAACGCAATTGAGTAAGTAAACCAATCTATAAAACTTGCACTAGGCACCCTGAGTTATTTAAGCTATGTGTGATAAGTGTGATATTTTTTATGTGTGTATGATTATATTGTTACAATAATTATAATCGTACAAAACGAAAAAATCAACTTCATATGCCGCAATAGTCAAAGTATTCAGTAGTCATAATCATGTCATCAAGGCATACACATCTGTTTATGTTGTTTATCTGCATATCTACGGAGATACAATACAATACAATACAAAAACTCTTTATTGATCACCAAAGAAATTACAAATTGTACATACTATGTGATGAAAGACAGTAGAATAATAAGGCAATACAATCGGCGGTCTTATTGCATAAAGCAATTTCTTCCAGACAACCTTGGCATGGAAAAGAAGAATACAAACAAAAATTGGGGGTAGCGTACAATACAAATTAATGATTTCAGAAAAAAAATATATATAATAATAATACACAAAATAGACTACTAAAATTATAGTATATTAAGATATAATACATAAAAATACCCTACATATATACAATAATGTTCCCAAATATATTAATATAAATACATATATATGTATATATAATATTAAATACACATATACATAACCATATATATTAAATCACAGTAGTGTTGCAGTTTTAACATGTTTGGAACAAGTAATGGGCTTTTACCATGGATTTAAAGATAGCCAGCGATTTGGCATGTCTAATCTCCACTGGTAGCGCGTTCCATAAATGGACCGCTTGCACAGTAAAAGATTTTTCATAAGCAAGTGAGGAATGGATAGGGGTTAAAAGTTGTAGAGTTTCAGCGGATCTCAAGGAAAACGGATTTGAAAGGTGAAGAAACGTGAAACGTTCCTTAAGGTAGGAAGGGGTAGACTATCATCATCGTCGTAGGAGATAATCATCAGATCTCGATAAAATTTGAATGGGACTAAACGGGAGGCATAATCTATCAAACAAAACAATAATTTTTCAAATCGGTTAAGATTTGACGGAGTTCAGAGGTAACAAACAAGTAAAAAAAATTAAAAAATGACACTGTCGAATTGAGAACCTCCTCGTTTTTTGTGAAGTCGGTTAAAAAGTAGCATATGTTCATAATCTATAAAGTGTCCTTGATAAACTTTAGTGAGATCAAATTGTCCGTTAACCGTTTAGGCGTAATTAGGTAATAAACAAACAGAGTGCAGAGTTACTAACATTTTTATTAGTGATGTAACGAATGTCATTTTTTAAACATTCGCGAATGCGAATGCAAATGTCTGCTACTGACATTCGCAGATGCGAATGCGAATATAGAAGTGTTCAAATTTGACACCAATTGTCTATGGCTTGCTGGCAGTGACGAGGTGCGTTCCGTTTGTATTTTGTTCCGAGAATTGCCGAGTTGATACAAACTCTTCCGACTGAAGTGTCATTCCACTCGCACCGGTCTTTTCATAAACAAGTGAATTTTGAAGTTAGAGTTTGAATAGTTACTATTTATTTATTAACATTATTTATTTATTAACATGAATAAATCAACTTCTAGTGAAATATAGACTTATTTTACACTTTGCGATGCTGAATGAGCTAAATGCAAGCTGTGTAACAATGAATTTTGCAGAAAAGGAAAAACTACGACTGCTATTTTTCTGATATTCATATTTGCAAAACTTTCGCAGAAATTTTGTGGATGCGAATGCCAATACGAATATCCAGAATATGCTAATATTTGCAAATGTGAATTTTTATTATAATATTAGTCTGGATTAAACTTCAAAAATATAATCTTATGGACTTTTATTATTATCAACAGACAAGCACTAGCAAAATCAACACAGCTGTATTATCAATTTCCATCATGCAAGACTTTATCACAGAAATCCACCCCGAGTTACCAATACCAAACACAGCTACGAATCTTCTACATTTAAGTTTAATCAGTAAATAACTGATCACCCATGATTTGTACACAGTTGATTCCGAAATCTTGAAATTTGCAGCTTTGAATTTACAGCAATTTATTAAATCACTTCAATGGAACGTATGTCTATTCTATTAAATTAGGGTAGTTTAAAAACTAAGGAAAACCGATTTCCATTTGATCTATGCTGCGCGATTAAGTTTCAGTAGCAAGTTCTCGTCATATCACTGGAGATACTAATAAGATCACGATCAAATTTAAATGGCACCATCTTGAAGATGAACCCTACAAATGAAAAAATAATCAATCTAGGCTGAGTAGAATAGGCTGAGTAATCGGCGCACAATGATTATAGTCCGGCAATCTCGTGCGCGACCGTCCCGCGGGGTGTCAGATGGTGGCGGGGACGAGGTACCCAAGATTTCAGCGGGTTGCGGGTGGTATAGCGGGGAAGGGAAGCGTGTGTAGCCGTGTCACAGATTATATAATAGTTACTACCACTACTTCGTCCCCGCCACCGTCTGTCACTCCGCAGGAAGGTCGCGCACGAGATTGCCGGACTATAGTTATAGTTTATTGACACAGAATAAAAATGACATAAATTTTTAATAGCATAAATTGGACACAAGATGTACAAAAATAGTTGATGAAATAAGATGTATCAACTTACAAACAGGTTTAAATACTCCGAAAACATTTCGATATAAATGCTAAAGATATTTTTATGGCTCCCTTTCGAAAGACAGCAGCGGCATTGGCCGAAGATTTCACTGTTATTCATTATGTGAACTTAAGTAATAAGTTTCGTTGATATATACTAATAACTATATTTGTATTCATTTATTTACACTAGACTATGTAATTAAATATTTTGAAATAAATTTTAATTTCATTTTTAATTTGTATTCAAGCCACAACACAATAAAAATTCAATTCGATATATATATATAATATAAATGTTGACATTAAAGACAATGGCATTTGATAAAATCTGACAGTGAGTACTGTCTGACAATTACTTTTTTTTGTTTTTACTATGACTCCACATTATTAGTGTATTTAGCCAGTGTCAAGTATTAAATTGTTCAAGTTTTCGTTATTTCAAGTCACAAAATTGAGTCAAAGTCACATTAATTCGCGGAAGAGCACAGGTTTTGGGAAAAAATACAAAGATTAAAATATACACGCTTTAACTTGACTTAAATGCGACTTATACTCGATTTTACGTCTTGAATCCACGAAAACTTAGAACTATTCTTATACTTTGACACTGGCAAAATACACTAATCGTGTGGAGCCATAATAATAACAAAATCTATATATATAAATATATTTATGTGTCAATGTCAAATGTCAATGTAAATTTTTTTCGGTGGACTTATATTCACAACCTTTTTTTTTTAAATGACGTTTAGGTATTATCTGTGGTATTATTAGTTGTAATGGAAATTTAAAGTCCTTTCCACACTCGCGCGCGATTCACGACGTGAAATTGCGGCGCAGATCACATTGATTCGCGCGCGATTTGTTTTGTTATTAAAATAATACATCTTTTTTAGCGAGAAAACCAACCCCTTTTATAGGTTTGAATAATAAAAATATGCCTATGCCTACGGCACATAATGTATTGCCTGATAAATTTACTAGCCAGCTTCTATACACTCAGCCGTGCAAATCGATGCAGCCAGTCAGCAGATCCATGTAAGAGAATAAATAAGTAAATCAATTATTGCACTAAACCGCTTCTCCCTACGACTAAACTTATTTTTAATGTTTGTTTAGCATAACTCTGGCTAAATATACCTTTTGTGTGTAGCCATACACTTTAAAAATGTATTGCGCCATGAATAGACCAGCTTTACGTGTTTTATTGAATTCCTGAGAAATTTTGAATAAACATAATTTAAAATATTCTATAGAAATAAAAAATATTTTTATCTTCCGCCTGATTACATTTTAGCACTTAAAAATGTTTAATCCATAAAATGAAAATGTATAATCATCATAAATCCCATTACCAAAGTATATTTTACTGGCAATGTCGGAAATCACAGAATAATTAATAACACCTAAGGTCCATGAACGCAAGGAAATATTCACAATACTTGTTGGTTGAGTGATTTTTTTTGTTTGTGGTTAGATTTTTGTCTCTGTGTGCACTGAGTGCGGCTTTGTTTACCTTATAGCCAGATCGTACAATTTAGGATGAGCTCTGTTACAGTATATCTTTTTAAGCATAAGAGGTGTTCCGGTTGGTCTTACTCATAATTTCTTAGTGTGCTATAGGTACAAGGCCTTGTTATCTTACACAGTGACACAGAATAATGAATAGTACAAGTAACAGTGGTCGATAGACCAGTCAAAATGAGCTTTGCTAGCCTGATTTGCATGTTCGATAAGGGATCTAGGCAAATTGGTGATTATTTTAACAGCTGTTCGACATATGAATTACTATAAATTATTATTAAGTCACAGAATAAATAATAGTATGTGAGTACATAGTTCTAGCACACTGTTTTGGTTTTTTCCAATCAATCAGTTCTAGTTTCAGCGACGACGACCAAAGGTAGGTTAAAGTTTGGCAAGAAGTCGCTGTCTAGTTTACAAGTTTTTATCACGGTAATATTACCGTGCTTTGATTTAACGTGCAAGTTGCAATGTATGTATGTTGTGTATGTAACTATGTATGTTCGGGTGGAATCTTGGAAGCTAAATTAGACCCACTTCCCGATGTCCGATTTGATGTATGTTCCCTATGTATGTTCGGGTGGAATCTTGGAAGCTAAATTAGACCCACTTCCCGATGTCCGATTTGACTCGTATTTGGTGAACTTACGTATCTTCGGTGACAATACAATGATATGGTACCATGGAGCTGGTCTTATGATGGAGACGGAAGATAGCCATAGGAACTTCTGAACTAAGCAAGATAAACTCATCGAATGTGGGCTCGATTGATTCGTCTAGAAGAGAACTTGTCTCCTAGATGATATCCAGGGTCAGGATGATGGAACTGGAAGGTGGGCACGAAATCTCTGTGATAAAACAATATAACCCCACCGAGGTGGGGCTCGATTGATTAGACTAGCGTAACACTTTGCACCTAGATGAAATCCAGGGTCTGATGATGAAGCTGGAAGGTGGCCACGGCATCTCTGTGATAAAACAATATAACCCTACCGAGTTTGGGCTCGATTCTTTAGACTTGCGGAGCAGTTTGCACCTAGGTGATATGGATATCACCTAGGTGCAAACCTTCCATTCCAGCTTCATCATCAGACTCTGGAGGTCTGATGATGAAGCTGGAATGGAAGGTGGCCACGGCATCTCTGTAATGAAACAATATAACCCTACCGAGTTTGGGCTCGATTGATTCGTCTTGAATATCATCTAGGTGTAAAGTGCTCCACTTTACACCTAGATGATATTCAGGGTCCGATGATGAAGCTGGAAGGTGGCTATGGCATTTCTGTGATAAACCCCACCGAGTTTGGGCTCGATTGATTTGCCTTGAAGAGCACATTACCCATAATCACATCATGATTTCTGTAGGATATTTTAAAACATTACGCCTACTCTAAAATAGGTAGGTACTTAAGTACCTAGTTACTTAAACCTAGTAACTAAAAAGTTAAAAATAAATTAAGAGTAAAAAATATTTTTTAAGAACTGTGATCCTCACCTATTGCACTATTGACGTGAACACACTCCAGACACAAGCATATTTAGCATAGTTGGAAGAGATGATAGAAAACAATAATAATAATGTGCAACCCACATTTACCAGTAACACAGAATAATGAATAGTACAAGTAGGTATCAGAAAATTAAAAAAAAAAAATTACATGAAAATCATATTGACCTTTACTGCCAAGGCATAGAAAAGATAATAATACAACGTAGCCAAGGGCCTACTAAGTACATAATTAGTAAAGTGACCAGACGTCACATTTTGAACGGGACTGTCCCTTTTCTAGGTAATCTATCCCGGTGTCCCCAAAAAAAATCTCTGGGACGCATCATTGTCCCGTTTTTCGAAAACTTGCGAAAATTCAAGAAAGATATACGAGGGTCGTTCAATAAATACTTAGCCTACAAAAGAAAAACGAAAATTTTCGAAAAAAGCCGATTTAATTTTCTACATAATCCTCCTTTTAACTCAATACACTTGGCCCAGCGATGCTCCAACTTTTTTAACACGTCTAAAAAATACGTTTTCCTGAAGTCTGCAAAATAGGCCTCCGTGGCGGCGATGACCTCCTCATTCGACCCAAATCTTTTCCCGGCGAGTGACTTTTTCAGGTTTGGAAACAAAAAGAAGTCACAGGGGGCCAAATCTGAAGATTAAGGTGGATGGGGCAGCAATTCGTAGCGCAATTCGAATAATTTGGCCATGGCGACGGCAGAGGTGTGAGCCGGCGCGTTGTCGTGGTTGTTGTCCAGTGTGAGCAAACGCGGCACCCATCGCGCTGACAGCTTTCTCATGCCCAGTTCTTCGTGGAGAATATGATGTACCGTTCTTTCTGCAATGCCCACAGTGTCAGCTATCTCGCGAACCTTTAATCGGCGGTCTGCCAACACGAGATCGTGGATTTTTTTGATGTTTTCCTCCGTAGTAGCCGTTTCCGGGGCACCTGGGCGTGGCTCATTAAAAACCGACTTGCGGCCACGAGCAAACTCGTTAAACCAATTCTTGACGGTTGCCATCGAAGGAGAAGAGTCACTGTACACAGCATCCAATCGATTTTTAATTTCACTGCGCGTTTTCCCTTCCAAAAATAAAAATCGAATCACCGAACGATACTGCTCTTTTTCCATTTTTGTTAAACTGACCGACACGTTCTCTTTCAAAGGCTATTAAAACAAAACTAATAGAGGTCATTGTTTAAAACTTTGGCAGTAGGCTTCAAAAACATTGCACTGTACTATGGTATTTTTTTTTTTGTAATAGCAGTGCCATCGGGCGATGAGGCTACGTACTTGTTGAATGAGCCTCGTATAAGAGCCTCGAGCCCACCGGTTACCTAGCAACGCGTCACAAGTAGTATTTATATTCTCTTTGCGCGTCAAGGCAATGCAGCCTGGCCTGGTAGGTACGCAGACAGGCGATACGATTGGATTATTTGATACTCATTTGTTTATTAATATAGCCACGCCTATTTCTCGCTATTCATTTTTTTTGCTAGCGGCAGATAGGCGACATGATGATATTTGTAATAATTTGTTCTTTAGCCAATAGCCACACGAGTTTCTTGATTTTTAGGGTTCCGTACCCAAAGGGTAAAACGGGACTCTATTACTAAGACTCCGCTGTCCGTCTGTCTGTCTGTCCGTCTGTCACCAGGCTGTATCTCATAAACCGTGATAGTTAGACAGTTGAAATTTTCACAGATGATGTAGTTCTGTTGCCGCTATAATAACAAATACTAAAAACGGAATAAAGTTAAAAATAATAGGGGGTCCCCATACAAGAAACGTGATTTTTGCTATCTATGAACGCCTTGTTAGGTAAACGTCGCATAGATGGCGTTATATTGAAATGTCGATATCTAATTCTATCTAACCTTTGTTTGACGTTAGATGGCGTTTTAAGAAATAAAATATTTATTAATTATTATTTTTAAAATTAAAAAGGGATTTTAACGCGCTAAGAGTGTTCTATGTTATACTTTCAAATAAATATGTATACTGTTTCAGAAAAAACACTTTGGATATTTTAGTGGCACATAAAAATTAGAACACACCGCTAAATAAAAAGAAAACCTAGTTATAATCACAGTCATACAAGGTTTGACCACTGAAAGGTCAACGCACTTTAGTCAGCTATTCATTATTCTGTGCTTTAGTGCCAATCTAAATGGCACATATATATATAGAGCAAGATTTGTTTCTACAATAAATCAAGGTCTGATGTAACTAGCTACATTATCATAATAATATTATATCATTTTCTTTTAAATGAACCATTTGTGAAAAGGAATATAGGAATATAGGAAGCCTTTTAATCTCGTCTTTGACATTTTTGAAGGGTAATAATTCTATTTACAATTGATTGGTCAAAAAAAGAAAATGATATAGGGGCTACATCAGACCTCGTTTTTTGTAGAAATAAATGTTGCTCTAGAATCATTTTCCAGGGAGGAAACGGGGGCATACGTTTGTATGGAAAATTGCATCCCGCGTTCGCTCTTAATTTTAGGTACCGAGTTTTGAGTGAAACTAACCAAATACATTTTTCCATAGACATGGTTATCACCTCGTTAACAACAAAAAACTAGGTTAGTGTACAAACTAAACTTTGTAGTTAGATCCATAGAAAATATAAAGTATTGCACCAACTATAAATAATAAGTTTGTGATAGTATACATTTTTAGGGTTCCGTAGCCCTGACAAGGAACCCTCATAGTTTCGTCATGTCCATCTGGCTGTCCGAGGTTTTGCTAAGAGACCGTTAATACTAGCAAGCTGTAATTTTGTAGGGGTATGTATATAATAGGTATACGCCGACAAAGTGGTGAAATAAAATTTTGATAAATATTTTTTTTAGGGTAGCTCCCCTACATGAGAAGTGGGGATGAATTTTTTTGCGTCGTCTACCCCATCTTGTGGGGTATCATTGAATAGGTCTTTTAAAATGACTTAGGGATTGCTAATACTATTTAAAAATTTAATGCTCCATTCGTATTTTCATGATCTCGATATTGTTTATCCGTTTTTAGGGTTCCGTAGCCAAATGGCAAAAAACGGAACCCTTATAGATTCGCCATGTATGTCTGTTCCGGTTGACCCAAAATTGTCAACTTTGGTTAAGAGCAAGGTCTTACAGCACAAGTAAAGGGAAAATTCCGAAAAATACAATAAGTTGAACATTAAGGTAAATTTTGGTGCTTAAGTGTTTTGGAATAAAATCTAAATTTTCCCATATCTTTATATCGTGTTGACTCAGGACCTTGATTTTTATACACCTAATAGCGACTAATAGGGATAGACCTCAGTATCTCGTAAATTTCAACTTGCTAGGTCCACTCGCTCCTGAGATAATCGGTGATGACGCACGGACAGACGGACAAGAGAGATCTTATAAGGGTTCCTTTTATTTACCTTTTGAGGCACGGAACGTTAAAAAAAACTGGGAATCCAGAGATTTGCTTGCCAAAATGCAGACATCGTCGCTTACCATCAATTGAGTGTTGAATTTGTCCTATTAGGTACAGGTACTTAATACTTATATCATAAAAAAGTTCTATGCCAGCTAGAGCTTGATTCTGTTATAATAAAGCCAGCCCATAGGCCTATTCTTACGGTTATGTTATGCCCTAAGACGAAATAAGGAGACTTCTTATTTCGTCTGAGGTTATGCCTATCTGAATGATGTTTAAATTATTGTTACTATAATGTCATGGGGTGAATATACTGCAATACAGGGTTCTATCACAGATTCAATGTACAATTGTGCTAACTAAATCTATCGTAATTCATGTTTTTGAAATAAATAAAATTTGATTTGATTGTACCTATATAACCTAGCAATTCATTCTGGACTTGCAGAATACCCATGCTTACTTTAGAAAACTAGGTAATTTTTGTCGATCGCGTTTTTTTGGTTGGGGGAAAGGAACATTTTCTGTAGCGTTAATCGTATATATGGAATGGATGGATATCATTAGGGTTCCGTACCGCAAAAGGTAAATAAGATCACTTTCTTGTCCGGCTGTCTGTCCGTGTGTCACCATACTTTCTCAGGAACGGGTGGACCTAACAAGTTGAATTTATACCAGATACTGAGGTCAAGAGGCCAAGTGCAAGTCGGACTCGCACTCGTAGGGTTCCGTAACACAGTAGAGTATTCTATAACTATGATTTTTCGCAACTACAAAAATAACTTTGTTTTTCATAGTGTTTGTATAAAAAACAAAGTTATACTTGCGGTCGCTGTATCTCAACAACTGCTGACTGTATCTCGTTCAAACCAATTTTCGTTGAAAGTTTTTAATGAGATCTACAGAATATATTTTTTCTAGATTTTTCACTCTCTTACTTTAGAAGTTAGAGGGGGGGACACACATTTTACCACTTTAGACGCGCTTTTAGAATCTTTTAAATGATTGACTTTGAGAAAAAATGATTTTAGGAACCTCAATGTCATTTTTAAAGACCTATTCATAGACACGTATAGGTTTGATGAAAAACATTTTTTTTTGTTCTATTTCCCCCTTAAACTTTTATATTTTTTATTATGAAAGCGGTTTTTAGAATACAACTAACTACCAAGTTTCAATTCTGTAGTAAATAGTTTCGGAATAAAATGGCTGTGACATACGGACGGACAGACAGACATGGCGAATCTATAAGGGTTCCGTTTTTGCCATTCGGCTACGGAACCCTAAAAATCAAGGTCCTGAGTCAACACGATAAAAAGATATGGGCAAATTTAGATTTTCGCGAAGACTTGTATCAAAATTTTCAACTTTATTTATCTTTCGGAATTTTTCCTTTACTTGTGCTGTAAGACCTTGTTTATAACCAAAATTGACAATTCTAAGTCAACCAAGTCCTCACATAACCATGTACCTACTAACATAACTAGTTAGGTATGTGTACGTGGGTGGAGTCAGTGATATAAATAAAACAATTTATTTAATATTTGATAATAGTACTTTTTAATTAACACCTTTTCAACAAAAATGTAATATATTATCCATAATTTTAATAAAAACACTTCTTTAAGGACCCGACTTCAAATGCTGCCACCATAGGTATCTGAAGATCCGCCAATACAAGGATAGCCTACGTTCTTAAACAATAAAACTGTCCAACTTCAAATAATAAAGTTTTAAAATGTCAATGTAATAAGATCGTTTAAAATTCTTCCGACTTCAAATGCCGCGCTATTAATTTTCAGTACCAAGTTTGAGGTGTTCCATATCTCTGGAGATACTTACCAGATCTCGATGAAATTACTATGGTACCACCGTCGCGATATCCTCTTTCCAACAAAAAAAAAATCAAAATCCAATCATAAACGACGAAGTTATCCGCGAACACCCACAAATATAAATATATAACTAGAAGTGCCCCGCGGCTTCGCCTGCGTTAAAAACTCCTTTTATTTATTAGCTTTTTATTAGCTTCACCTGTATGTTTGTATGTTTGTAACCGACTTCTTTGGGCGCGATTTTGACCCACTTTAAACGGCCACATTTCGTTCAAACTTTGTAGATTTATCGAGGACCGATAACAATACACTAATTTGATAAAAAATTATTCCATTTTTCAACTAAAAAGTAGAAAATAAATAATGGTTTACAAAAACTAAAAAACACGCTTTTTATAGAAAACCGAACTAAAAAATAGAAAATAAATTTTAATGAATTTAAATTAAGAATAGTGTTAAAAATTTCAATAAATATAAATTAATAATAGTGTGCGTAAAAAAATTTTTTTTTTTTTAAAAGCGTGATGTGCATGGTGTCAATAGTTATAAATATTTTATTGACAGACTAGCTTTGCACGGGTAGAACATATATGCCTACATTTGCATCAGTTTGTTGCATCGAATATAAAATATGAACATATTTAACAATCATTGTCAAATTTCATCCAATTTACACAAAACCTTAACGAATTATGCACCTAAACCTTCCTCATAAACACTCTGGCTATTGGTGAAAACCACATGATAATCCGTTCAGTAGCTATTGAGATTATTTCGAACAGACAGACAGACGCAGTGATGGACTTTGTTTTATAATACTGTTACGTGAGGGGTGGTATTAAAATGCCAATCCGATGAGATAAACGTTTATTTCCACTGATCACTAGGTTAGCACAATGTTCCACAGTAGTTGTCCAAATCGTCTTGCACAATTATCAAAAGTCCGTTAACACACACTGAAGTCGTTAGTTCACAATCACTGATTTCACTGTTCACAGTTCACAACACGAGTTCACTGATAACACTTAACGATCACTTGGTCGCTATCCGCGCTTAGATAGTTACACTGTCGCTTCCAAGGAAATGACTGACTCAAGCCGCGGTTTCAACGTCTTATATAGAACGAGAATATTTCTACAGAACTTTCCAGTATTGACTAGAAACAATAGACAAAAGACGTTCAAAACAAAGCAATAAAAATCACAAACAAAAGGGGCGGCTTTCCTTTGAGCCACTGATGTAAACAAATATTATGTTTCTTTGAAGTGTTTCACACTTTATATTTTTGTAAATTGTTAAACACAATCCAAAATTTCATCGTACCGACGGGACTTGAACCCGCAACCTCCGGAATAACATGTTCCGGTGCTTTGCCAATTAAGCCACGGTGCGAAGTATCGTTACGACGAAATTAGTGGATTGCATTTTGTTAACCCAATTATGCATTGGTGGCGCCATCTATGACTACTTATTACGTAAGTTAATCATTCGAAAGAATACATTACAGTTTTCAAATCCGACGAGAGATGTTGCACTGCGTAAATCAAATATTATGTTTCTTTGAAGTGTTTCACACTTTATATTTTTGTAAATTGTTAAACACAATCCAAAATTTCATCGTACCGACGGGACTTGAACCCGCAACCTCCGGAATAACATGTTCCGGTGCTTTGCCAATTAAGCCACGGTGCGAAGTATCGTTACGACGAAATTAGTGGATTGCATTTTGTTAACCCAATTATGCATTGGTGGCGCCATCTATGACTACTTATTACGTAAGTTAATCATTCGGAAGAATACATTACAGTTTTCAAATCCGACGAGAGATGTTGCACTGCGTAAATCAAATATTATGTTTCTTTGAAGTGTTTCACACTTTATATTTTTGTAAATTGTTAAACACAATCCAAAATTGATGTAAACAACTTTACCATACATGCTAATTTGATCTCTAACTACTTATGAATAAGGTTCAATCTTAACTACAAAACTAGGTACATTGACTAGGGTCGGAATTCCCGGAAGGTTACTTTTATGACGGTCGGGTCGGGTGTTTATAGCCCCTAATTAGTCTATTCTTTCCCACGGTATTTTTGTTCGAGAAGCTTGGCGAAACATCGCGACTCGACGACGCGATGTAACAATACTTACGTATTGGACGGCCCTTTGGCGTAAAGGATAGTTACCCTGATTCTGACCCGACGGTCGTTGGTTTTAATCCTAGCTATATACTACCAATGAAAGTTTTATGTGCATTCATGAATCATGAGTTTTCGTACAGTGGTAGTGGGATCATTAAATCTACCAAAAAGTAGCTTAACACCAAGGAGAACATCTGCCACCGTAACCTTACGGCGTTCCCCGACGCAAAATGTAGGGGTAATATACGTTTAACGTGCGTATCTGTGTGTTTGTCTGTAGCATCTTAGCACCTAACTGGATGAACCTATATTGTTTTTATTATTCATAGTTTTTTTTGTCTTCATCGAGAGTTTTCTTAGCTTTGATTCATGAAAATTCGTTCAATCGTTATTAAACTATGAGCTTTTTTCTAGTTAATTGCGCTATGAAATCAACTTTCATAGGTCTGATCAATTCGAAAATCTTCTTCTTCAACGATATTGTAAGCATTGACCTGATGCTGGGACATCTCCTGGACTCTACAGAATACTCAAATCCTCACCAACTTACAGCTCAGATTTTAAATGTCGTGTTTGAGTCATCGGAATGATTTTAATGAAAAGATTAGGATAGATCAGTCGGGGTGGTTTAAAATATTATATTATTATATATATAGATGAATATTATTTTACACAATAGATCATATTATTATACTATATTGACTTCAAATTGATTGTGATCGGTTGGGCACAGCATATAGCCTGTAGTATGACCTAATCTGTGGTTTCACTGCAAATATTTCATTAATTTTGCGATGCGTGTATGTGAAACTCGTGATATCTTCTAGAGTTTTCATTTGAATTATATACTGTAAGGGACAATTTTAATCTATAATATGTGGCCAAGCTAATTAACGTAATTATTTGGATAAGGATTAATACTATATACTTGAAAATAGCCTTGGAAGTTATGTAATATTTTTTAACAAAAATTATAAGATTAAAATGGTTACTGTGAGTCAACCTTAAGAGATATCGCGGACTTTTTTGTAGGTCTTATTAAGTTGTACAACTCTTGCATAGAAAATATTCTTCTATCTATTTTCAATTAAGCAGCGTTCGTAAGAAACCTGTTTTTTCGACCGTTTTTTTGCCGACTTTGGTTGCAAATTAGGTCTCCATGAATGTACCTTTTGTTTAAATGGGATAATATATAGCTTATTTTCATTCCGAAAGTCCATTCTATGTATTAGTGAAAGAATTTTTTAAATCGGTTCAGTAGTTTTTGAGCCAAATCATTACAAACATACAAAAATACAAATGTTCTCTCTTTATAATATTAGTATAGATAATACCTACAGTCGAATTGAGAACCTCCTCCTTTTTAAACCGACTTCAAAAAAAGGAGGAGGTTTCTCAATTTCTTATAATTCAATTTATATATTTATATATTTATGTTTGTTCGAGGATAACTTCGTCGTTAATGAACCGATATTGATTGTTATTTTTTTGTTGGAAAGGAAATATCCCAAGTGTGTTACCATGGTAATTTTATCGAGGTCTGATAAGTATCTCCAGAGATATGGAGATAAACACCTCAAAATTGGTACTGAAAATTAATAGCGCGGCATTGAAGTCGGTTCTTTTTAGTTTTTTAAACGATCTTATTCAAGCTTTTATTTAACTTGCAATGTATGTATGTATGTCACTATGTATGTTCGGGCTATTCATTATTCTGTGGTTCGGGTGGAATATTGGAAGCTAAATTAGACCCACTTCCTGGTGTCCGATTGGACTCTAATTTGGTATACAGTTTATGTATCTTCGGTGACAATACAATGATATGGTACCATGGAGCTGGTTTGATGATGGAGACGGAAGGTGGCCACGGCATCTCTGTGATTAAACAACATAATCCCACCGAGTTTGGGCTCGATTGATTTGTCCTGACGAGAACTTTACGCCTAGATGATATCCAGGGTCTGGTGATTAAGCTGGAAGGTGGCCATGGCATCTCTGTAATAAATCAACATAACCCTACCGAGTTTGAGCTCGATTGATTCGTCTTGAAGATAACTTTTCACCTAGATGATATCCAGGGTCTGCTAGGCTATTCGGTAAGCTATCTCGATAGCGGAATCCGCGGTGAGATTCGTATTTCGTACTACGAAATTCAATCGTAATACTTTCGTAATACGGTTGAATTTCGTAATACGAAATTTAAATCTCACCGCGGATTCTGCTGTCGAGATAGCTTACAGAATAGCCTAGCTGATGATGAAGCTAGAAGGTGGCCACGGCGTCTTGTGATAAATCAACGTAACTCTACCGAGTTTGTGCTCGATTGATTTGTCTTGACGAGAACTTTACGCTTAGTAATATCCAGGGTCTGATGATGAAGCTGGAAAGCAGCCACGGAATATCTGTGATAAAAGACAAAACACTACCGAGTTTGTGCGATTGGTGGGACACTATCTAGTGTCCGCCTGGCAAGCTACCACCCTCAAGTTAGAAAATCTGTCACCAAACACCTAATGTCTTCCGGCAGCTATCCTTGAGAGCTGAGAGAGAGTTCCCATTCTAGGCCTAGAGTGCTTACCATCTTCGACCGCATCATCACTTACCAAAAGGTTTGCACAATTTTAGAACATTATAGCATATATAATTAACTAGCTGTTACCCGCGGCTTCGCTCCGTTATTTGAGTCTTTATGACCTTTGAGGTCTAGATCGATGATCTCTTAGGCCAAGTCACCATGGCATAGACGACCCCAAAGTCGCACTAGATATCCTCTATTGTTAAAGTAAGTAATGATTTTGGTTTGGTTAGGTCTTATATTTACAAAATTCATTTAAAAATATCTGGACCCCCTGACTCGACAACCAGAAAAAAGTATTCTATATCCTATTCTGCCCAACGACATTAATAAAACCTAAAGGTTTTATTAATGTCGTTGCCAAAACCACTAAAAGCTTGAAACTTATTTTTTAGGCTGTTGATTCTATATAAATAAATATGACATTCAGTGTGTCAGGGGAAATGGGGAGTGGTGGAGGAGGGGAGCGGAGGGGATGTGAAAGTGAGGGGAAGGGAGAGGGGAGGGGGAAGTGATGGGAAGGGGTGGGGAGGGTAAGTGAGGGGAGGGAGGAAGTGGGAATTAGCGTGGCGTGGTGCGGTGCGGTGTAGTGGGATACGTATGTGTCTTATTAGTGAATGCTACCCAATTCTTATTCCACGCGCACGACGTCGCGGGCACAGCTAGTTTCTTATAACGCCATGTAACGTCTAACGCTACCTAAGTGAAAGTTTACACAAAGGTGTTCGGGATCGGCATTTCAATATAACGCCATCTATGGACGTTTTTACCTAAGCGTTCATAGATGGCGTAACATTGAAATGCCGAAAAATACACGTTTCTCGAATGGGGGTCCCCATACGAGAAACGTGTATTTTTCGGCATTCCTATGATTTTAAACTGTATTGAGTTTTTAGTATTTGTTGTTATAGCGGCAAAAGAAATACATCATCTGTGAAAATTTCAACTGTCTATCACGGTTCATGAGATACAGCCTGGTGACAGATGGACGGACGGACAGACAGACAGCGGAGTCTCAGTAATAGGGTCCCGTTTTACCCTTTGGGTACGGAACCCTAAAAACTGACTTAAAAATGCCGCGCTTTGAGGTTTTTATAGATCTCTGGAAAATACTCATTATATTAGATCTCAATGAAATTACAATGGGACCAAACGGAAAGTTTACTCACTCAAACAAAAATTGGCCAAGTGCGAGTCGGACTCGATCACGTAGAGTTCTGATTGAACAAAATTTGCCTGAAAAATAAGTTTTTTGTACGGGTACCTCTTTAATTTCTAACTTTTTTTTTTCAACCGACTTCTAAACAGGAGGAGGTTCTCAATTCGTCTGTATGTTTTTTTTTGTATGTATCATATGAAACTGTTCATTCGATTGCGCATATACGCCACATGAAGATTTTATAACCGAAAATTTAAAGATGTAAAAAGGAGTAACAAAAATGCATTAAACGATAAAAAATTGTATTCTTATATTACATTCTTGTATTATATTCATTCACACCAGTCACCACCATCTTTATGGTAAACTAAAAGCCCGCCGCGGCGTCGCCCGCGTTACAAACTTCGTACACTTACTTAATAAAACTTTTATTTAGTAGAAACTAGTATTATTCATTATTCTGTGGTAATCTATACTTCGTGAAAATTTCAATCTACCTATTACGGTTAAGGAGATACCTGATACAGCCCTGTAATGTTCGGAGGACGGACGGATGGACAGCGAAGTCTCAGTAATAGGGTTCCTTTGGTACTCTTTGGGTACAGTACCCTAAAAAGAATATTCCAAAACGTGTTTTTAGTGACATGAGAATTTTTACTGTGTTCAACTTTACAACACTATTACAGAAGTATTTTTAGTTTGACTAATTTTAGAGTTCCGTAGCCGAATGGCAACAATTGAACCCTTATAGATTCGTCATGTCTGTCTGTCTGTCCGTATGTCACAGCCACTTTAGTCTGAAACTATTAAGACCACCCATTTTGAATTCGTAAAGATCTGATGATGAGTTTCGGAGACTGACAACGGAACTTCTACGATAAATGCCATCTAATTGTGTCACCTCATAATTCCGTCGTTTATTAACCTTCTTGATAAATTATGTTTTCTATGAGTATACATAGAGATATACATCCCATGTGGTCCCATTGTAAATTCATCGAGATCTGATGAGTATCTTCAGAGATATGAAAACAAGCCTCCGTAACAGCTGTCTAGCGGATTAAGAACAATCTGCAATCTCTCTATGTTGCTGATTTCTTGATTCTTTAAAATATTATGGTAATAATAATATTAGGTCTTCACCTATGAAATTGGAGATTTCTATGAACAATTTTAACATATAAAAATTTTGGTATTTTTTTTATTTCAGCTAATCAAAGTACTGGCCTAAATTATCTATACAATTTTCCCGTTTTGATGGCTGTTTATTTATCCTTTTACTGTAGAAGTCAACACGATAAAATGATATGGGCAAATTTAGATTCTTGCGAAAACTTGTAAGTAGGTACCAAAATGTACCTTAACTTTCACTTTTTTATTTTTTGGAATTTTTCCTTTACTTGTGCTGTGTTATAAGACCTTCGTTTTAACCAAAATTTACAATTCTAGGTAAACCGGAAGTAACCTATAGGTTTTGGGTCGAAAACCTATAGGGGTAGTTCCCGTAGGTACTAATCATGAAATATGGCAAGACGCAAGGTCAAATAGAGTTACAGCATAAATAATGGAAAAATTACGAAAAATAAAATAAACTGGACAACTGCAAATCGGACTCGCACTCGTAGGGTTCCGTAACACAGTAGAGTGTTCTATAACTATGATTTTTCGCAACCAAAACATTAACTTTGTTTTTCATAGTGTTTGTATGAAACACAAAGTTATATTTGCGGTCACTATATCTCAAAAACTGCTGACTGTATCTCGTTTCTCTCTCACACCAATTTTCGTTGAAAGTTTTTATTGAGATCTACAGAAAATATTTTTTCTAGATTTTTAACTCCCTTACTTTAAAAGTTAGAGGGGGGGACACACATTTTACCACTTTAGACGCGCCATCTTTTAAATAATTGACTTTGAGATAAAATATTTAAGGAACCTCAATGTCATTTTTAAAGTCCTATCGATAGACACCCACCCCACACGTATAGGTTTGCAGATTTTCTTTTGTTACTGTTACATGTACGAGATGTCCCCCTTAAACTTTTATATTTTTGTATAAAAATCGAAAAGCTGTTCACAGAATACATCTACGTATCCAAGTTTAAATGTTGTAGTCCTTACAGTTTCGGAATAAAATGGCTGTGACATACGGACGGATAGACAGACAGACAGACATGACGAATCTATAAGGGTTCCGTTTTTTGCCATTCAGCTACGGAATCCTAAAAAGTTGAAAATTAAAGGGTGTCCCCATACATACATAGTTTACTCCAATTAAGATAGACTTCTAAGTTATATGAGCGTTCCTACAATTTAGAGGTCTAGCTTAATTGGTACCCGCCAACGTTGGTACGGAAGCCTCTGTGGGTGAGTGCAACTCGACTTGGCCGGTTTTTATTCATGAAGCTAGCCACTAAGTATGAAAAAAAATTCGCGACGCCCTACCTGCACTGTTTATATCTGTACTAGCTGTGCCCGCGACTTCGTCCGCGTGGAATAGTGTCTTTAGGCACAGAATAATGAATAGTACAAGTACAGAAATTGCACTCCCTGAGAGCAAAAATGCGAGATTAAACCTAGTTACAACGCTAGTAACGTTCAAAATGCGCTTCACGCCTCGGGTGCGACCTTGAATTTGCGCCACAGTATCAACTAATAGTAACTATGAACCGCATGTTGCGCACAGTAAAATGCACCGTAAGTCCGCACAGCGAGAGTCTGAATAACTCGGTCAACTCGCGGCCTTTACTATAGGGTTGAATGTTATGAGAAAACTTGTAAGCCTTTAATTGGTAGAAGAATACTCGTAGAACAATGTAATGAGTACATTACTGATAATAAGTACTACATTAATGTTTAATGTCGAGGTAGGATAAAAGTACTACAGTTAAACTAAAATACGTGACGTTCAATTAAAATTGAGTAAAGTTTTAGATTGCGTAAGTTAAATAACGCGACAATAGTATCACTTGCCTAGAATCGTAGGTTGTTTGACTTGTAACATTATAATAGTGTAGGAGCCGACTCACTTTTTCGACCAAAAAATAATGATGTATTTTATTCATTCTAGGAAAACTTTATTTTGTAATAGTTGAATATCAAAATAAAAAAAATATATTAAAATAAAAATTCCAATATTTTATTTCACCATATTGTCGGCTTTATTGATATACACACATACCTACACAATTTCAGCTTTCTAGTACTAACGGTCTCCTAGCAAAACCTTGGACAGACAGACAGACGGACATGACGAAAATATAAGGGTTCCTTATCAGGACTACGGAACCCTAAAAAAGAATTTTCAATTGCAAATCGGTTAAGATCTGACAGAGTTCTGAGGTCACAAACATTTAAATAAACTGGCCAAGTGCAGGTCGGACTCGCACTCGTAGGGTTCCGTACCACACTACAGTATTTTATAAGATCGAGCAAAAAATACTACTATTATTATTCGCCAGCAAAAAATAATAATTAATAAACATTTCGTTTCTTATAACGCCTTCTAACGTCTAACAAAGGTGTTAGGGATCGACATTTCAATATAACGCCATCTATGGTACGTTTACCTAACTAAGCGTTCATAGATGGCGTGAAATGCCGAAAAAAACACGTTTCTTGTATGGGGACCCTCTATTATCTTTAACTTTATTCTGTTTTTAGTATTTTTTGTTATAGCGGCAACAGAAATACATCATCTGTGAAAATTTCAACTGTCTAACTATCACGGTTCATGAGATACAGCCTGGTGACAGACGGACAGACAGACAGACAGACAGACGGACAGCAGAGTGTCAGTAATAGGGTTCCGTTGGTACCCTTTGGGTACGGAACCCTAAAAACCGTCGAATTGAGAACCTCCTCCGTTTTTGTGAAGTAGATTAAAAACAAAAACACCGACTTCCATGCCCCGCGAGTCAATTTCAGTAGCAAGTTTGAGACGTTTACGTCATATCTCTGGAGATACTTATCAGATCTCAGTGAATCTCAGTGATCTGAGATCTATAAGTACTTTAATTACATTAACTCTCCGATTATAAAAATCTGACTATCGTATGACACGACAAAATCATTAAGAAAGAAAAAAAGGAAAATTGAAGTAAACGTTAGTAGGTACCTACCCTATTTATTTATCTTAGAACTAACTAAATAAAGCATGATGTAATGTCGATAGAAATTCCCTAAAGATCATTACGTGAATTCCCTTGTAACATGAAACTCAGCTGATTTATACCTACCTACCATTTTATGTGTGACATTCTTTGCTTTTTACATAGTTATTCTTTACAGTTACTATATGAAGCAAGGAATATAATATTGAGGTAGGTACAAGTAAGGCGCGCGGCCGATCGAGAGCGCGCGTGACACTTAACTGACTGAACTTGGACCCTAGCGGGTGCGTGGAGGTACTTGTAGTTTCATAGCTACAGCGCGGAGTGCGACAGGCCTGCTTTGGGTAGCATTTTAAATTATTTAGGCTAATTATTTCACAAATAAGACACATGCGTATCCCACCTACACCGCACCGTACCACACCGCGCTAATCCCCCTCCCATCTTTCTTCCCCCCACTTCCCTCTCCCCCTCTCCTACCCCTCACTTCCACCTCCCCTCCCTCTCCCTCCCCCTTCCCTTCACAAACTTTGAATGTCATATCTAAAACTATAAGCATCTTTGTCGTGACATACTGACTGACTGACTGACAGACAACGCACAGCCTAAACCGCTGGTCGTAGAGACTTGGAATTTGGAGGGTATATTTGTCTTAGTATGTAGGGGTGTACTAAGAAAGGATTTTCCAATATATAGATAGTCTTTTCTATCCGAATCTTCACACAAGTGCTTCAGTAAAAAAAATAAGTAAATACGTGTTTCAGGATTTTTCGAAATTCACCCTTGAAGGGGATGAAACGGGGGTTCAAAGTTTGTATGGAGAGACAAGATTAGATAGTATTTTCTATTCGAAACTTCATACAAGTGCTTGAGTAAAAAATAAGTAAATACGTGTTTCAGGGTTTTTTTTTAATTACACCCCTAAGAGGGTGAAATGAGGTAACAAAGTGTGAAAATCAATATTGTTTCGGATTGCGCTAAAATTTGCAGATATCTATTACGACGTTAGTTCCCTCTGAGAAAGTATTTTCCAAAAATTCCCCCTGAAGGGGATGAAACGGGGGTTCAAAGTTTGTATGGAGAAACAAGATAAGATAGTCTTTTCTATTCGAAACTTCGCACAAGAACTTCAGTAAATAAATAAGTAAATACGTGTTTTAGGCTTTTTCGAAATGCCTAAAAGGGTGATGTGGGGTAACATGACTGAAATCAATATTGTTTCGGATTGCGCTGAAATTTGGCATGCAGATAGTTATTTTGACGTAGGTATCCGCTAAGAAAGAATTTTTCAAAGTTCACTCATTAAGGGGATGAAGCGGGTATTCAAAGTTTGGATAGTCATTTTATTCGACATTTAACCCAAGTACTTTTTTAAATATATAAGTAAATACGATTTTCGGGCTTTTTCAAAATGCCACTCTAAGAGGGTAAAGTGGGCAACAAAGTCTGAGAATCAATATTGTTTCGGATTGCGCTGAAATTTAGAATGCAGATAGTTGTTATGACGTAGATATCCGCTAAGAAGGATTTTATAAAAATTCCCCCCAGATATAACTTATTAATTTATAATTTCTTTGCACTTTAGCACATTAAAACAGAGTTTCGTAATTGCTTATATACTAAAACAAAACTTATGCGCTTTGAATCTCAGACTAGGAAACCCTGTGTTGTGAGATTCACTCTTCCTGTAGTGATCATTATTTTTAAACTTATAGATTTACTTAAGTACTTCCGTAAATAAATAAGTAAATACGTGTTGCAGGATTTTTGCAAGTGGTTGGTAAAAAAGTCTGAAAATCAATATGGTCTATATATACCGATTTGGCTTTTACTTCTTTGATTGTCTTTTATGATAGAAAGGTTTAAACAAAATAAAAGTTTTAAGTAAATAAAAGAAGTCTTTAACGTGGGTGAAGCCGCGGGGCACTTTTAGTATATTTATATCGAATTAACAGCCTAAACAATAAGTTTTAACCTTCTAGCTTTAAATATGACGATACTTTCATACATCCCCCTTTCAACCCCTCATAACCCTCTTTACGCATTTAAAAGTAGCCTATGTCCTATCTCAGGCCCTAGACTATCAGTGTACTAAATTTCATTTAAATCCGTTCAGTAGAACATTCACATAAACCTTACATATTTCCATACAAACTTCCATCCCCTATTCCCTATTGTTATTTTACACCCTTGACTTCGTCCGCAGGGAAAAGTGTCTTTGGGTAGCATTAACTAATAAAACACATACGTATCCCAGCTACACCGCACCCTTCCACAACCATAAACCTAATTCCATTCACATAAACCTAACATATTCCCATATAAACTTTCATCCCCTATACCTTATTGTTATTTTACACCCTTGAGAGTCAAACTTTTACAAACTTTGAATGTCATATTTATTTATATCGAATCAACAGTAAAAAAAAAAAAATTTCAAGCTTCTAGCTCTTAAAATAACGATACATCCATAAAACATTTAATCTCCCTTTCAACCCTTTATTTGCATTAAAAAGTAACCTATGTCCTTACTCAGGCTCTAGACTGTCTGTGTACCAAATTTTATTTAAATCGGTTCAGTGGTTTTGGCGTGAAAGTGAGACAGACAGACAGACAGAGTTACTTTCGCATTTATAATATTAGTTAGGATTTTATTATATTACTAGCTTCTGTCCACAGCTTCGCTTGCGTGGCCTACAGAAAACAGATTACATAGTTTTCTTCAGAAACAAATATTATATGCATTCTCATCATCATCATTAGCCGGTGTTAGTTCAATGCTGGACGTAGGCCTCTCCCAAGATGTGTTCTCATTCCCTCTCAATTATAACACCTACAAACACATATTACAAACATTTATTTTAAAACTTTGTTTTTTCTGTTTTACTGAGGCTTGGTGACCTCTCGTGACCCTTTTATAGAGGCTTCACGACCCCCCAGGGGACGCGACCCACACGTTGCCAAACACTGCGATTGATGGACGAAAAAATTTGAGGCGATGTAAACTATTATGTTTCTTAAATGTTAACTTTAAAAATAAATTATCACCTTATATTATTGTTACACACAATCCAAAACTTTATCGTACTGATGGGACTCAAACCCGCACCCCTTGGGAAACATGCTCAATACCTGGGCATGTTTCCCGGAGGAGTGCGGAATTCACTTTAACAAGAATACACCAGACAGAATAATCATATAATAGTTTGTGATTCATAACTATAAATGCATGATGTCACTTGCAAAATATCTATCTATGTTGTATGAAGATAAATTAATGGGATGTATCTACCTCTTTACCATTTTTGTCCAGCTTTGACCGAAAAAATTTCAAACATAACCAATTGTATTTAAGTAGAAGCTAGGTACTCAAAATTGACTTACCCTTATCCAAAGAAGGAATGCGATCACCCTGTTTTATATTAAAATTATAATGAAAATGAATAGATCATCTATTATCTATTAGCTTAGCTATTAATACATTGAACTGGCTCAGCTGTCAGGATACAGATAAAGATGTTGAGCAAGCTTGTATCACCCAATCTAGTAAATCTAAAACTGTCTAGTGTCCATCTGGCTAAACCTTAAAAAAATGTTAGCCAAAAAAGATGTAATCGATGCCAAGGACAGCTGTTGTCTGTCCTTGGCATATACCCGTACATAATCACATAGGTACCAACAGGTCAGATATGCGTTCTGGCAATTACACAACTTATTACAGATTATTTTAATACTATATATATATATAATAATATAAAATAAAATAAATACAGGCAGGTGATGGGCAGCAGCGTCACCGGTGAGAGAAGCTACATCCTGCGAGCGCCAACCCGCCTGCCCAGCGTGGCGATTAGGGCATGGCATGGCGTTGGCAAAAAAGTGATCCATAGACATACATAGAAGAAGCAAAAACTTTAAATATATGAAAATTTACATCAATTTGTATAATAAGTATTTAAAAATTTGAATATATACCATACCCCTCCCAATGAGCCGCAGATCGGGCTCAGTGCATATCTTGGTAGGACAAGAAATAGTCTCAAGATTTGAATCACAGTTCATTATTATCATAATCAGCCGGTATCTGTCTACTGATGGACAAGGCCTTACCCAAGTCACACCACTGAGCCCGATGTTCGGTTCTTTGTTTTCCAGTCACTGCCCACCCCACAGTTTTGCGAATGCTGTTGCTCCACCTGGTCACAGGGCGTCCTACGCTACGTTTACCGATTCGCGGTCTCCACTATAGAACCAGTCTACCCCCCCCCCAACGGTGATCGGTCCTACGGCAGATATGACCAGCCCACTGCCACTTCAGTTCTCTGACACATATAGTAATCTGTGCTTCAGTTTGCTAATCCGCTGAGTTATGTCGATCACTTTAGTTCTCTGGCGAATTACTTCGTTCTGGTTCCGATGCAGTAAGGATACAATACACCGAACAAAGCTCTTTCCATAGGTAGCTGAGCGAGCTGTTATATAATATTATTAATTAAAAAGGTGAAAAATCAAAAATGAAATAACGGAGTGGACATGGACAAATCACAGATTACCTATAAATCACAGGACACAGACACAGACTACAGAGGGCATATAATATAAAGCTAGACTATTCATGAATTCTGTAATCTCGGCGGTAGAAAATCATAGATATTTAACACTGGTCACACTGGCTAAATAAACTAGTCGTGTGGAGCCATTGTATACGGGTTTACTTGTGTACTACTGTGGGTAAATAAGTGCGGCCAATTTTTTTAGATGTGGTTTTGATTTTGATTTTCTTTCTATTTTTAGCATGCCCAAAGAGAATATAAATACTACAGCATGCCTATGAAGTAAAAAGTGTGTTAGGTGTATCATCAAAATATAGTGTTTATTGTATAATTTATTTTACTGTGAATATTTATATAAGTTCTATTTAAATAGTGCTAAATCATACATAAATACCTAACGCAAGAAGTAGTGTTTTAATTTATAGCGTATAGCTGTATTATATGCGTATTGTATTGCTAACAAAACTAAATCCGACATTTTATTGCACTTCTTATACGCTGTATTGTATTTTCCGTTTGAATTATTATTATACCACTTTGAACTCTGGAATTGAAATCTTCACTTCGTATTGTCAGAGTGTCTAATATCTCATTGCCATGTCTTTAATCTCCCTGGATGTTGATCATGTTGAAACAGAAATGGGTAAGTTACTTGTAAAAATTGAATAACAATGGTCAAGCGCCTCATTTCATTGCCATCTTTATCTTTCAGAAAACCAAGATATTATATTATCATAACATCAGATGAGAGCGGCCTAGTTTTTTAAAATTATATACTCTTCTCTTTCTTTTCAAATTAATTAATCTTTCTTTTTTTTAAAATCATAATTATTTATTTACATAAAGATATTGGTATTGATATGTCCATGAGTTATTAATTTTGCATTGTCACATTTGTGCCACCACCTTCCATATATTTGTTATCCTTTCCATGCATGGTTGTCTACAGATGATGTATTTCTGTTGCCGCTATAACAACAAATACTAAAAAACACAATACTATAATAGCAATATAAGGGGGCTCTGTACCCCTAGTACAAGTTTTTATCGTAAACGCTTTTGACAGATGTCACATAGTTTTCGACTTATTCTGGCTCTCTGATTGGTCTAAATTTAGTGAAGTGTAGTAACCACTAGAGGCGCTGTACGGTTTTTCATACAAAATTTGCTTGATATACGATATCGAGTTTGGTATGAAAACTCGTACTAAGGATACTGATACGATACAACAAATGTGATTTATTTTGCTTGTTTTTGCTTGATATTGATAACAGCAACAGGTAGACACTTGAAATATTTACAGAAAATTTAGTTATATATTCACTTTAAAAATAAATAATTAAATTAAAATAAAACAAATATTTAAGGGGGCTCCCATACAACAGACATGATTTTTTGCCATATTTATAGCAGGGTTCGAGGATATATATCAATGGATATATATATCTGATATATATCTAACTGAATTTGATGATATATATCAAATATTTTTTTTATAATATATTGCAATACAAAAATGGTTTAAAAAATTAATATTATTTAGTAATTTATAGCGTTTGTTACTGTATCTACTATTTTTACTTCCTATTTTATGTTCTTTAGTTGATTTTGCCCTATCTAAAAGAAGATTTTAGGTTTCTGTTTAATTTGTCTGATATGCCAATAGTATTAATAAATAATACAATAAAATAATAATATATAAAAAATAAAATAATATGGCTTTCATACAAAATTGATATACATCAAACTTGATATATATCTGATATATATCATAAATATCTGATATTTTGATATTTATAATAAATATTGGATATTTTCGAACCCTGATTTATAGATAATGGCAGAAAACCCTTCGTGCGCAAGTCCAAATTACACTTGGCTGGTTCTTATTTATATTTTTAGGGTTCCGTACCTCAAAAGGTAAAAAAGAAATCCTTATAAGATTATTTTCTTGTCCATCTGTCCGTACCCTATAGGTTTTGAATCGAAAATCTATAGGTTACTTCCGACAACCTAGAATCATGAAATTTGGCAAAAAGCGAGGACTTAAAGCACTCATAAAGGAATAAATCACAAAACCATAAATATGTAGTTTAATATCAAAAAAAGGTAAATTTAATAATACAAACTTATCATTTGTAGTTAGTGCAATATATTTTCTATGGATCAAACTACAAAGTTAAGTTTGTCCGTTAACCAAGTTTGAGAAGTTCGTACGGAAGCCTCGGTGGGCGAGTCCAACTCGACTTGGTCAGTTTTTTTAGCATAGTAGCAGGTGCTGAGTATCTGCTGATCAAAATATAATATCTACCCACCTGCTTCATGTATCATCTGTATACTTTCAGAGGACACCTTGTGGTTGAGACACCCAGCATGCAGAGGGTGTCTGGACAGCCCAGATCATCATCAGCTGAGCAGCACCTTTCTCGCTGATGATGGGGTAGAAGTACTCTACCAAGACATGATGAGAGACTGCTATGGTATCACTGTAAGTTAATTATTGTCATGATCTAGTCGTCATCACCACAGACTAATATATGTAGTACGTTGTCATCACATCACATTTACTACACGTAGTATCTTACTGACCTACATGTTAATAAATAAGATCATTTTGTACTGTATACTAATTCTAATTCTTATTGGTGATGGGGGCGATAAGACCTGCACTGACGTCCCGCTTGGGGTGTATTGTGCATTTCCCCCTGTCAGCGATCACCCAAGCCAACCCAGCTCCTTAATGAAGCGTAGCACGGCTTTGGGTCGCTGGCATAACGCTTCCAGTGGTGAGGGTATTATTATTGATGGTGAAAATGACGATGATGATGAAAGCTGTGGATAAGTTTGTGTGCCCGATGTTGCTGGCAGTGCTAAGGCAGATAGCGATGATGATGATAGTAATGGTGATACTGTTAATCCTTGTCGTTGTTGTTGCCGCGGCTGGTGTTCTTCATCTGTGTCTCGGACGTATAACCCGGCTGTGGCTCTTACCTCATCCAGGACCGGGCACTGTGAGATCACATGTGCCACGGTCTCGTTTTCAAGCATGCAGCCTCAACACAGAGGACTATCTGATGCGCCAATTTTGTGGAGGTGATAATTTAGATTACAGTGTCCCGTGATGAGGCGTACTATTATACGAAGATCATGTCTTTGTAATTTTTAGCAATCTGTTTGTAACTTTGCTGTTTAAATTCGGAAAAGCTGCTTTTGTGTGCTTACAGCTTATCATGCTGTCCCACAACTTTTGTTGTTCGTTTTCGGTATGACGCCGTAATAGGTCTCTGACTTACTGTATACTAGCAAATAAAATATTTGATTTGATTTGACTTGTGAATAGTCGCATTTTAAAATTTAAAAAAATTTTTAAAAAAAGTTAAAATTAAAATAGGACCACCTGGGAAGGGTACCCCCCTTCCCAGGTGGTCCTATTTTAATTTTAACGAAATTGGTCAAGTATTTTTTTAACCGACTTCAAAAAAAGGAGGAGGTTTCTCAATTCGACGGTATATATGTTTTTTTAAAAAAAATTTTTATGTTTGTTCGCGGATAACTTCGCCGTTTTCTCATGCCGAGTTCCTCGTGAAGAATATGATGCACTGTTCCTTCTGAAATGCCTACAGTCTCAGCTAGCTCCCGAACCTTCAATCGGCGATCTGCCAATACGAGATCATGGATTTTTTAAATTTTTTCCTCCGTAGCAGCTGTTTTCGGTGCACCTGGACGTGGTTCATCAAAAACCGACGTACGGCCACGTGCAAACTCGTTGAACCAATTCTTGACGGTGGCCATCGATGGAGAAGAGTCACCGTACACAGCATCCAAGCGCTCTTTGATTTCGATGCGCGTTTTCCCTTCCAAAAATAGGAATCGAATCACCGAACGATATTGCTCTTTTCCATTTTTGTAAAACCGATCGATACGTTCGCTTCCATAAGTTGTCAAAATAAAACAAATGAAGGGATTGGAATGAAAATTAGAAAAAAGAATTAAAAAAGAATGTGCTACACTGTGGTAAAACTCTTTTGAAACTACAGCGCCCTCTGGCGATGAGGCTAGGTACTTATTGAATGCACCTCGTATCTTCTATAGGGAAGATGTATATTTATTTCAATATATTTATTTTAACCGACTTCACAAAAAAGGTGGAGATTTTTCAGAATCTTTTTAGGGTTCCGTAGTCCTGACAAGGAACCCTTATAGTTTCGTCATGTCCGTCTGTCTGTCTGTCTGTCTGTCTGTCCGAGGTTTTGCTAAGACACCATTAATACTAGAAAACTGTAATTTTGTAGGGATATGTATATAAATTACGCCGACAAAGTGGTGAAATAAAATTTTGAAATATACATTTTTTTAGGGTAGCTCCCTACATGAGTAGTGGGGATGAATTTATTTTTCGTCGTCTACCCCATCGTGTGGGGTATCGTTGAATAGGTTTTTTAAAATTACTTAAGGGTTGCTAATACTAATTTTCGATTGAAAGCTCCATTTACGAACTATTAAACTTTAAAGTGCAAATTTTTGTTCTAGAACCCCCCCCCCCCCCCCCCCGCCCCCTCTCTAAACTGCTAGCGGTTAAGATAACTTCATTAGTTTAGCAGTAATGGTCGTTGAACTTGGGTGTTGGATAATTTTGTACCAAATATAAAATACTTAGAACAAATCCTTTAAAGTGACAAAGACGAATTAGGTACCTAGTTCCTAGTTTCTAACGGGTAGACTTGCATTGAATAACGGGCTACTACGGAACCCTACATTGCGCGTGGCCCGACACGCACTTGCCCGGTTATTTTTATGTATGTTCACCGATTACTCGAAGATGTCTGAACCGATTTGGAAAATTACTTTTTAGGGTTCCGTACCCAAAGGGTAAAACGGGACCCTATTACTAAGACTCCGCTGTCCGTATGTCTGTCTGTCTGTCTGTCTGTCCGTCTGTCACCAAGCTCATTAACCGTGATAGTTAGACAGTTAAATTTTCACAGATAGTGTATTTCTGTTGCCGCTAGAACAACAAATACTAAAAACAAAATTAAATTAAAAATTAAAGGGGGTCCCCATACAAAAAACGTGTTTTTAAACGCCATCTATCTAATTAGTTTCGGCAAAATGACATAGATGGCGCTAGTAAGCGAGCCCCGTCTTTCTAGATCGCGACCAAACACAATATTCTGGGTAATATCAATTAATGAAATATATGAGGTTGAAACTCTGTTATGTTTCGTATTGTACGGAACCCTCCCTAAGTGTGCGATAAGAGACGCGATGCTGACTCGCACTTGGCCAGTTTTATCTGGTTTAAGTCGGTTAAAAAAAAATACTTGACCAATTTCGTTAAAATTAAAATAGGACCACCTGGGAAGGGGCCCCTTCCCAGGTGGTCCTATTTTAATTTTAACGAAATTGGTCAAGTATTTTTTTAACCGACTTCAAAAAAAGGAGGAGGTTTCTCAATTCGACCGTTTTTTTTTTTTTTTTTTTTTTTTTTTTTTATGTTTGTTCGCGGATAACTTCGTCGTTTATGAACCGATTTCGATTATTCTTTTTTTGTTCCAAAGGAGATATCCCAAGTGTGGTACCATGGTAATTTTATCGAGGTATGATAAGTATCTCCAGAGATATTGAGATAAACATCTCAAAATTGGTACTGCAAATGAATAGCGCGGCATTGAAGTCGGTTGTTTTTTAGTTTTTAAACGATATTATAATATTTCAACATTTGTATTACGATGCATTTGTATATCTCGATGTCATGATACTGGCTACTTTGACTAGCGCGCCATCTCTACCTTGCACGGCTTGTACTATTCAATATTCTGTGGGCTTACTAAAATGGACCATCAAATATTATGTATAATAAAATCGTTTAAAAAACTAAAAAGAACCGACTTCAATGCCGCGCTATTAATTTTTAGTACCAATTTTAAGGTTTTTATCTTCATATCTCTGGAGATACTTATCAGACCTCGATAAAATTACCATGGTACCACACTTGGGATATCTCCTTTGCAACAAAAAAAGTAATAATCAAAATCGGTTCATAAACGGCGAAGTTATCCGCGAACAAACATAAAAAAAAAAAAAAAAAAAAAAAAAAAAAACGGTCGAATTGAGAAACCTCCTCCTTTTTTTGAAGTCGGTTAAAAAAATACTTGACCAATTTCGTTAAAATTAAAATAGGACCACCTGGGAAGGGGGGTACCCTTCCCAGGTGGTCCTATTTTAATTTTAACGAAATTGGTCAAGTATTTTTTTTTAACCGACTTAAACCAGATAAAACTGGCCAAGTGCGAGTCAGCATCGCGTCTCTTATCGCACACTTAGGGAGGGTTCCGTACAATACGAAACATAACAGAGTTTCAACCTCATATATTTCATTAATTGATATTACCCAGAATATTGTGTTTGGTCGCGATCTAGAAAGACGGGGCTCGCTTACTAGCGCCATCTATGTCATTTTGCCGAAACTAATTAGATAGATGGCGTTTAAAAACACGTTTTTTGTATGGGGACCCCCTTTAATTTTTAATTTAATTTTGTTTTTAGTATTTGTTGTTCTAGCGGCAACAGAAATACACTATCTGTGAAAATTTAACTGTCTAACTATCACGGTTAATGAGCTTGGTGACAGACGGACAGACAGACAGACAGACAGACATACGGACAGCGGAGTCTTAGTAATAGGGTCCCGTTTTACCCTTTGGGTACGGAACCCTAAAAAGTAATTTTCCAAATCGGTTCAGACATCTTCGAGTAATCGGTGAACATACATAAAAATAACCGGGCAAGTGCGTGTCGGGCCACGCGCAATGTAGGGTTCCGTAGTAGCCCGTTATTCAATGCAAGTCTACCCGTTAGAAACTAGGAACTAGGTACCTAATTCGTCTTTGTCACTTTAAAGGATTTGTTCTAAGTATTTTATATTTGGTACAAAATTATCCAACACCCAAGTTCAACGACCATTACTGCTAAACTAATGAAGTTATCTTAACCGCTAGCAGTTTAGAGAGGGGGCGGGGGGGGGGGGGGGTTCTAGAACAAAAATTTGCACTTTAAAGTTTAATAGTTCGTAAATGGAGCTTTCAATCGAAAATTAGTATTAGCAACCCTTAAGTCATTTTAAAAAACCTATTCAACGATACCCCACACGATGGGGTAGACGACGAAAAATAAATTCATCCCCACTACTCATGTAGGGAGCTACCCTAAAAAAATGTATATTTCAAAATTTTATTTCACCACTTTGTCGGCGTAATTTATATACATATCCCTACAAAATTACAGTTTTCTAGTATTAATGGTGTCTTAGCAAAACCTCGGACAGACAGACAGACAGACAGACAGACGGACATGACGAAACTATAAGGGTTCCTTGTCAGGACTACGGAACCCTAAAAAGATTCTGAAAAATCTCCACCTTTTTTGTGAAGTCGGTTAAAATAAATATATTGAAATAAATATACATCTTCCCTATAGAAGATACGAGGTGCATTCAATAAGTACCTAGCCTCATCGCCAGAGGGCGCTGTAGTTTCAAAAGAGTTTTACCACAGTGTAGCACATTCTTTTTTAATTCTTTTTTCTAATTTTCATTCCAATCCCTTCATTTGTTTTATTTTGACAACTTATGGAAGCGAACGTATCGATCGGTTTTACAAAAATGGAAAAGAGCAATATCGTTCGGTGATTCGATTCCTATTTTTGGAAGGGAAAACGCGCATCGAAATCAAAGAGCGCTTGGATGCTGTGTACGGTGACTCTTCTCCATCGATGGCCACCGTCAAGAATTGGTTCAACGAGTTTGCACGTGGCCGTACGTCGGTTTTTGATGAACCACGTCCAGGTGCACCGAAAACAGCTGCTACGGAGGAAAAAATTTAAAAAATCCATGATCTCGTATTGGCAGATCGCCGATTGAAGGTTCGGGAGCTAGCTGAGACTGTAGGCATTTCAGAAGGAACAGTGCATCATATTCTTCACGAGGAACTCGGCATGAGAAAACTGTCGGCGCGATGGGTGCCGCGTTTACTCACACCGGAAAACAAGTGCAACCGTGAGACCACATCGGAGACGTGTTTGGCGCTGTTTAAGCGGAATCCAGCGGAGTTTTTGCGTCGTTTTGTGACCGTCGATGAAACCTGGATTCACTGGTACACACCAGAGACCAAGGAGCAATCAAAACAGTGGATCCAGACCGGGAGCGTGCTCCAAAGAAGGCGAAAACTGTAAAATCAGCCGGAAAAGTTATGGCCACCGTTTTCTGGGATTCACAAGGTGTGATCTACATCGATTACCTCGAGAAGGGTAAAACAATTACAGGGCTTTACTATGCCGATTTATTGGGCCGATTCGACGCCGAATTAAAGAAAAAACGACCCCATCTAGCTAAGAAAAAAGTGCTGTTTCACCACGACAACGCACCGGTTCACACGTCTGCCGTTGCCATGGCCAAATTGGTCGAATTACGCTACGAATTGCTGCCCCATTCACCGTATTCTCCAGATTTGGCCCCTTATGACTTCTTTCTGTTTCCTAATTTGAAAAAATCTCTCGCCGGGAATAGATATAGATCAAATGAGGAGGTCATCGCCGCCACGGTGGCCTATTTTGCAGAGTTTGACAAAAACTATTTTTCGGACGGGTTAAAAAAGTTGGAGTATCGCTGGGCTAAGTGTATCGAACTAAAAGGATGTTGAAAAATAAATTGCCACTTTTCCAAAATTTTCGTTTACTTTTTGTAGGCTAAGTATTTATTGAATGACCCTCGTACCTATCCAAGACCGTCGCCAAGGGGCAGGGAAAGGCAGCTGCCCCCTCTAGAGATTAAAAAAATTTACCCAATCGCAAAGCAACCAAAATCAAGGCATAGTATAGTACAATACAACTTCAATATTTTCCCCCTTCACTTCTAAAGGTACGGCCACACCGCAGCGTCCTGCGTGCGCGATCTAGGCGGCGATCAGATAGCGCAGTAGTATTTGTACCGACTGGTTCACACCAAACGCGATCTACGACGATCAGAAAACGATTAAAAATCAGATCGCGAACGCGCACGCGGACGCAGGACGCCGCGGTATCGTACCTTAACGCGTAGCTTTCTAAACACCTTTCTATTAGAGTTCCGTACCCAAAGGGTAAAACGGGACCACAGAATAAAATAAATATTAAAGGGGGCTCCCATAAACAGAAATTATTTTTTGCCTATTTTAGGGTTCCGTAGTCCTGACAAGGAACCCTTATAGTTTCGTCATGTCCGTCAGTCTGTCTGTCTGTCTGTCCAAGGTTTTGCTAAGAGACCGTTAATACTAGAAAGCTATAATTTTGTAGCCGTATGTATATAAATTACGCCGATAAAGGGGGGTAAAAAAAATTTTTAGGTTAGCTCCCCTACATGAGAAGTGGGGATGAATTTTTTTTCCTCGTCTACCCCATCGTTTGGGGCATCGTTGAATAGGTCTTTTAAAATGACTTAAGGGTTGCTAATACCATTTTTCGATCGAAAGCTCCATCTACGAAATACTAAACTTTAAAGTGCAAATTTTTGTTCTAGTAGGGCGCCCCCCCCCCCCTCCCCCTCTAAAAGCTAAACTGCGGGCTTGAAAAATCTGGAAAAATGCGTGATAATAGTGCATTTCATAAACTTTAAAGGAAAACTATAGCGGTTAAGATAACCTTATTAGTTTAGCAGTAATAGTCGTTGAACTTGGGTGTTGGATAATTTTGTACCAAATACAAAATCCTTACAATAAATCCTTTAAAGTGACAAAGACGAAGTACCTAGTTGCTTGTTTATAACGGGTAAAACCTTGCATTGAATAACGGGCTACTACGGAACCCTACACTGCGCTTGGCCGACACGCACTTGGCCGGTTATTTTTATTATAGTTAATGGTATGGTACGGAACCCTTCGTGCGCGAGTCTGACTCGCACTTGGCTGGTTTTCAACCGACTTCACAAAACAGGAGGGGTTTCTCAATTCTACTGTTTTTACAAGCTTTTATTTAACTTGTAATGTATGTATTTTTCTTTTATGTTTGTTACCTCAGAACTCCATCAATTCTTGACCGATTACAAAAATTATTTTTTCGTTATAGACATTATGCCTCCCGATTGGTCCCATTTAAATTTTATCGAGGTATGACAATTATCTCCGGAGACAGAGATAAACATCTCAAACACATTGCATACCTCTTCGACATTTGTATACCTTGACGACATGATACTATTGGCTATTTTGACTATTGCGGCATGTGAAGTCGGTTTTTTCGTTTTATATGATCATAAATTATAATGTTTCAGTTGTCCTGCATCCCAGAGTGGGACGGTAAACTCTTACTGTGCGCCGACTGTTCGCACAGTTTGCAAGACGCGCATCGCTTCCGACGACAAGTTGAGAGTGCTGAGGCGAGGATATCTACCCATGCCAGAGGTAAGTATCCCCATACCAGGTTCACACCAAGCTATTTTTTAACCGACATCACAAAAAGGAGGAGGTTCTCAATTCGTCGGAATCTTTATATATTTTTTTTGTATGTTCACCGGTTACTCGAAGATGCCAGAACCGATTTGGAAAATTCTTTTTTGTTTTAAAGGGTACCCTTCACAGGAGGTCCCATTTAAATTTTAACGAAATCGGCCGAGTCGTTTTTAATATATCAACATTTGTATTACGACGCATTTACTTATCTCGACGACTTTTTTTTTTTTAGTTTTACTATGGCTCCACACGATTAGTGTATTTAGCCAGTGTCAAGTATTGAAATTCTTCAAGTTTTTATTAATTTTAGTCATAGAGCGGGGTGAAAGTCACATTTCAGGTCAGTTTTCAAGTAAAAGTCAAGTAAAAAAAAGTAAAGTAAAAGTAAAAGTCATACCTTCAGTAAAGATGTGGTGTTTACTGAAGATTTTCAGTGGAATTTTAGTGAGAACGCAAATAGCATGTTTTACAACATTGTGCAGTTTCCCTACACTCGCACACAATCACCGGCACTTAATGGTTAATAATCCACATTTATTACACATTAACACGCGGAAGAACACAGGTTTTAGGAAAAAATACAATGATATCAGTGAACATCGCGATCTCACCGCGTGACCTCACTCCCGAGGAAGAGCGACTGACTCGCTCGAAACCTAGGTCGAGAAAATTCGACTAAAGGTACGTGAATAACAGCTGGTATATAACAATAATAATGATATCACACACACTTTTCCACGTTCCTGCCAAAAACGACGACTTACTAGTTACTATAGAAGAAGAGACCCAAGAAGATTATACACAATGGAGGTTGCTATTGCATATACTTTTGAAGACTAAAAAATATGACCTTGAATAATGTTTTTACATCTTTCTTCTCGTTGATTTTGGCTTTTGACATATAGTCTTACGGCAACTGTGAGCGAGATAGAAACAAAGGTGGGGAGAATTAATTTGTCTTCACAGGAATGTTCTACCGGGCAAAGTCTTGTTAGGTCTTGTTGTCCAACGTTTTGAGCTTCCTAATATTTTTTGACACGTTTGGCGAAGATGGCGGCCATATGGCGGCGATTAATGTTAATAATCGCAAATAATACTTTTTTATATTCATTTTGGAATACAACTAGTCCGTGTTATAAAAGTATTTGGAATTATTGTAATAAAATAGACAATTAATTATCGTGTGTGTCAGATGCTTTTATTGCACAGGGCCATTTTGGACATTGTCCTTTGATACCTTGATGACATCATTATGACTAGTGGATATTTTCACTAGCGCGGCATTTGAAGTCAATTTTTTAGTCCGTGTCCGTGTGTCTATATGTGCGCACTTTACAGATCTGTATCTTCTTTACCGTAATAGGTACATACTTGAAATTTTCACAAAGTATATAATATCCGTCAGTGTATAACGACCCAGACACGAAATTTCATAGATGCATGTAATTTAATTAAAACTTGTTTTGCACTAAAAAGGGTAAAATAAATTATTTAAAAAAAATCGACATTATAACCACAAACACCCTTTTTTTTTTTTTCGGCACCAACTTCAAATAGATAAGTGGGTAGCGCTTATAATAATTATATTAAGTAATTTATTTTTCGCTTTTGAGTGCCTGTTTGTGTTTATGAAGTCGGTTTAATTTTTTTTTAAATAATTTATGTTGTCTTCCTAGGGTAGTACTTTTAGTATCGAGACTTTGGAATCGATACTGAGTAGGTAGTTAGGTAGTCATGCATTCCAGTACGAGCGATCGTGTCATGTAACATTAAATTAAAAAATCAAAACCCCGACCGCGCAAAAAGTGAAGTGTTAACAAACGAACTGAAAAGAAAAAAACAAGTAAGTCTAGTCCCCATTCGTTAAGCCATTAATGTGTCCCGACTGTTAAAGTCTCTACATTCCATATAACAGAGTATAATTTATTTTATGAGTGTATCGACCGAGAAAGAATTTAAATGGTATAGTTTTTTGATATCCCTAAACAGAAGTCTAAACTACTAGACTTACTTGTTTTTAGGGTTCCGTACCCAAAGGGTAAAACGGGACCCTATTACTAAGACTCCGCTGTCCGTCTGTCTGTCTGTCTGTCTGTCCGTCTGTCACCAGGCTGTATCTCATGAACCGTGATAGTTAGACAGTTGAAATTGTCACAGATGGTGTATTTCTGTTGCCGCTAGAACAACAAATACTAAAAACAACATAATGTTAAAAATTAAAGGGGGTCCCCATACAAAAAACGTGTTTTTAAACGCCGTCTATCTTATTAGTTTCGGCAAAATTACATAGATTCGCTAGTAAACGAGCCCCGTCTTTCTAGATCGCGACCAAACCAAATATTCTTGGTAATATCAATTAATCAAATATATGAGGTTGAAACTCTGTTATGTTTCGTATTGTACGGAACCCTCCCTAAGTGTGCGATAAGAGACGCGATGCTGACTCGCACTTGGCCAGTTTTATTTTCTTTTCAGTTCGTTTTTTAACACTTCACTTTTTGCGCGGTCGGGGTTTTGATTTTTTAATTTAATGTTTCATTTTACACTTTTTAGTTACGTAAAGGACGGCAAATTCCGTAATCTTCTCATTTCATTTAGAGAGTTGATGTCATGTGGATTATTGAGTATTTACATTAGTATTTACAGTTGTACTATTAAACGACTATACCAAAAGGAAGAGGTTGTTTGTTACCTCAGAACTCCATCAAATCTTAACCGATTTGGAAAATTATTTTTTTGTTTGAGTTAATATGATTTTCGTTTGGTCTCATTGTAATTTTATTGAGATCTGATAAGTAACTTCAGAGATAAGCACCGCAAACTTGTTACTGAAAGTGACTAACGCGGCATGTAAAATCGTTTTTTTCGATTTGTACGATCATAAATTATTTGTTATAAATATATTTTGAATCTCCATTTTAAGACCTTTAATTCGATACCCCACTCGACAGGTATAAAAAAAAATTTTTTTGAACCCCAAATTATGGCGTCTGAAATCCGCCATTTTGAATTTTTAAATTTTTTATGTTTTCGTTGACACGCGCGCTAGGATGGCGAATCTATTGACGTGCCAATTATCAAAATCGGCCCACGCGTTTGGTCTCTAGTGTGCCACAAAGGAACAAACATACATACATACATATATAGACTGATAAACACATTACCTCTCCTTTGCGTCGCGCAGTCGGGTAATAACTATAAACACGCAAACTGCCGTGTAAGCATTTAGACGACAGGATGTGCTGAATTGTGCTAAAATGCAAAACAATCCCCGGGAAATCCCTGTAGCTGTAGAGCTGATTTATGTGTTAGATTTAATTCATTATTGATTCTTCTCTCATGCGTATCGGACGCAATAAAAAGTTGTGCTTTTTAAAAAGTTGTTTTAATTAAATTCAAGTTTCACTAGGTACCGGTTAAAAGTACTCGTCTCGTTACTCAATTTGTCTCGGAAGAACATTGAGGGCCAGTTTCACCGATTCCTGATGATGCGTTAGATAGTTATCTGACATATGACGCCATACAAAAGCTGTCAAAAACCTGTCAGATTTCTTCATATTAGCGCTATCAGGAACAGGTGAAACTGGCCCTTAAGCTGGCATTATAGAGCGATAATAAGGTTTAGAATTAGTTATTTTAGTTTAGAATCAGCTATTTGATTGGCTAATTAAGCGTGATTTAATCGATAGAAAAATATTGAATGTGTATTTGTTGTAACTAAATATTATGTTTCTTTGTTAGTGTTACACACTTTATATATTTTTTTTGTAAATTGTTAAACACAATGCAAAATTTCATCGTACCGACGGGACTTGAACCGCAACCTCCGGAATGACATGTTCCGGTGCTTTGCCAATTAAGCCACGGTGCGAAGTATCGTTACGACGAAATTAGTGGATTGCATTTGTTAACCCAATTATGCATTGGTGGCGCCATCTATGACTACTTATTACGTAAGTTAATCATTCGGAAGAAATCATTAGTTTTCAAATCCTGTGATGACATGTCCCGGGACATGTCATTCCGGAGGTTGCGGGTTCAAGTCTTGTTGTAACTAGTATCGTAAATCCCTAGGGATTTGATCAACAAAAATGTTTTTAGGGTTCCGTACCTTAAGAGGATAAAAAGAACTCTTATAGGCTCACATTGTTGTCCGTCTGTCTGTCTGTCTATCTGTCAATACCCTTTATCTTAGGAACCCGTAAAGGTATCAAATTGAAACTTATATCAAATACTCAAAGTCTACGGTATCTTTCGGCTGTGAAAAAATCAAACCTGTAAGTCAACGCGATCAAAAGATATGACCGTTTATGTCGCATTTTTTCGCATATTTCAAAAGGGAATCAAAACCTATAAGGTACTTTCCGTTGACCTAGAATCATGAAATTTGGCATGAAGCAAGGTCTTGCAGCACTTATATAGGAATAAATCTGAAAACCGTAATTTTTTTTTTCAATATTAGGATACACAATACAAGTATTATATCGCCTAATTATACTACAATCTAGCCTAGTTAGGCCAATAAGTAATTTAAATCTAACATAAACTTCTACATTGACATAACAAAGAATGTGCCCATCAGCACTTTTCTTACTGTCTCTATTATTAAGGTGAAGACACATGGGTATCGTGTTCTTTATACATAGTACATACACTATATGCCACTGAAGTTCACTATCACTATCACTACACTAATTCGAACGGTTTTGTGCTTTTGAGTCTTCTCTCTATATCTGTGAGATCGAGGAGTTGTATTGCCTCGACGTTCACGTGATGGTGAAGCCATCGTCGTTCGTAAGCTTCTGCGCATTTTTTGATGGTTCTGGCGACAACCTCAATGTGAAGGTCCCTATGGAGGTCATCATTGCGTATATACCAGGGTGCTCCAACGATTCCCCTCAGTACTTTGTTTTGGCATCTCTGAATGATGGCAACGTTGCTTTGTTTGGTGCAGCCCCATAGCTGCGCACCATAAGTCCAGACGGGCATAAGGACTTGTTTGTATATGAGCATTTTATTTTGTATTGATAGCTTGGATTGTTTTCCAAGCAACCAATACATGTTCTTATAGCAGAGGTCTACTTCATCTCTTTTTAGGGTTTCGAACCCAAGTACCAACGGAATCCTATTACTGAGACTCCGCTGTCCGTCTGTCTGTCTGACCGTCTGTCACCAGGCTGTATATCATGAACCGTGAGGTTCATGAGATACAGCCTGGTGACAGACGGTGATAGACGGTTAAAATTTTCAGAGATGATGTATTTCTGTTGCCGCTATAACAACAAATACTAAAAACAGAACAAAGTAAAAAATGAAAGGGGTCCCCATACAAAAAACGTGTTTTTACTATAGCGCCATCTATTAACGATTGTTTAACTTATTAATAAATAATAATAATTACTTACCTTTGTGTTGACGTTCACTTAGTTGGTGTTAGAAGTTCGTTAGATATTCGTTAGATGGCGTTGTAGTTAATAAGCATGTTTGGTATTGACGCGGTAATATAATATAATATTATACTTATATATTATTATACTGCGGATCGGAACCCTCCGTGTGCGAGATAAAAGTCTAACTCGCACTTGACCAGTTTTATTTTCTTCACATGGGCTTTCCAACGTAATTTCGTATCAAGCGTCATGCCTAGATATTTGGCTGTATTCTCATATGGTATTTTATTACTATTGAGAAAGACTTCAAAATACTTTTCATTTTTGTTGGTAACGTTGATGTGGATGGATTTAGATTCGTTTAGCTTGATCATCCATTCTGTTGTCCAGTTATAAAACTTATTGATAGCTTTTTTGACTTTAGCAGCTGCTTCTTCGTGAGTGCTGCCTACGGCCATGATAGCTGTATTATCTGCGAAGGTCGCTATTGTGTTATTATCTAATGTGGGAATATCGCAGGTGTAGAGTAGGTACAGGACCGGACCTAGTACACTTCCTTGCGGAACCCCAGCTTTGATTTGCTTTAATTCTGAGTGAGCGTCTTCTTGTCTGATTTTAAACATTCTGTTTGAAATGTAAGATTCTAAGATTTCCGAGTACGGCTTCGGTAAGAACTTTTTAAGCTTATGCACAAGACCTTGGTGCCAGACCTTGTCAAAAGCTTGTGCCACGTCAAGAAATACAGTTGAGCATACTTTCTTTTCCTCGAGAGTTTTTTCAATGATGTTAGTCATTCGGTGAACTTGAACCGTAAATATGTAGTGGAACAACTAAAAACCAGTTAATTTGCGAAAACAAACTTATTATGTGTAGTTGGTGCAATACATTTTCAATGGATCTAACTACAGTTAACAAGTTAGCCCCACAAGGGGTCGTGACCCACACGTTGAAAAACACTGGTTTACCTTATTATTACCTACCTCTTGTTAGAGGTAACCTTTATGTTAACGTTCACTTAGTAGGTGTTAGAAGTTCGTTATATATTCGCTAGATGGCGTTGTAGTAAATAAGCATGTTTAGTATTGACATGTTATTTATATATTTCGATGTTAAAACTATGTACATCATTTTTTCCGGCAAATTTTGTTCAATTTTGTGTGCGAGTCCGACTCGCACTTAGCCATTTTATTTATTTTTATTTTCCTCGTTGCAGATGTTTTGGAAACAACTGTCATAAAAACCGAAGTAACAGATGAAGACTGCTTAGATTCTATACATCAAGGGGAACATGGTAAGTTGCTTTTTAACCGATTTCACAAAACAGGAGAAGGTTTTCAATTCGCTTGTATACCTATTTTTCGTTTGTTACCTCAGAACTCCGGCAGAATCAACCGATTTGGAAACTTATTTTTTGTTTTAGAGAGTATGCTTTCCGTTTTTGGTCCCATTGTAATTTTATCGAGATCTGATAAGAATACGTTTGAGATATGTTTATCTCAATACCTCTGGAGAGAGATATGGAGATAAACATCTCAAACTTAGTACGGATAATTTAAGATCGATTACACAACGAAAAAATACCGACTTCACATGCCGCGACACTTAAAATAGCCAGTAGTATCATGTCGTCAAGGTATACAAATGCATATGTCGTCAAGGTATGTAATATGTTTCAGATGTTTATCTCTATAATAACTCCGGAGATAATTGTCATAATCTCTCTTAACGATAAAATAATTTTTGAAATCGGTCAAGATTTGAAAGAGATCTGAGGTAACAAACACAAAAATAAAACTGGCCAAGTGCGAGTCAGTATCGCGTCTCTTATCGCACACTTAGAGAGGGTTCCGTACAATACGAAACATAACAGAGTTTCTCATATATTTGATTAATTGATATTACCAAGAATATTTGGTTTGGTCGCGATCTAGAAAGACGGGGCTCGTTTACTAGCGCCATCTTTGTCATTTTGCCGAAACTAATTAGATAGATGGCGTTTAAAAACACTTTTTTTGTATGGGGACCCCCTTTAATTTTTAACTTTATTTTGTTTTTAGTATTTGTTATTCTAGCGGCAACAGAAATACACCATCTGTAAAAATGTCAACTGTCTAACTATCACGGTTAATGAGCTATAGCCTGGTGACAGACGGACAGACAGACAAACAGACAGACAGACAGACAGACAGACGGACAGCGGAGCCTTAGTAATAGGGTCCCGTTTTACCCTTTGGGTACGGAACCCTAAAAACACAGTCGAATTGAGAATCTCCTGCTTTTTTGTGAAGTCGGTTTGAAAATGACCGAGGCATTTGATGTCGGCTTCTTTCGTTTTGTGAACGATTTTAAAAATCGATTTTTAAATTATTAAGAATCAGCCACCTAACGATAAACGAAGATATTTATCCTTTGCCTTCGATGATTGTTAGGTTGCTGATTTTTAAGAGCGAACGCGGGGTGAAGTTTTCTATACAAACGTATTCCCCCGTTTCCTCCCTGGAAAATGCTTCTAGAGCAAAATTTGTTTCTACAAAAAAATCAAGATCTGCTGTAGCTATGCCCCGCCACCTATCACTTGCTTTTTTTGACCAACCAATCGCATAAAGAAATAATAAATAAGCCTTTTTATCTCCTCAAGATTTTTGAAGGGTTATTATTTTAAGTATTTTCAATTGGTAGGTCAAAAAAAGAAAATGATAGGGGCATAGCTACAGCAGACCTTGATTTTTGTAGAAACAAATTTTGCTCTAGAAACATTTTCCAGGACGAAACGGGGGAATACGTTTGTATGGAAAACTGCACCCCACGTACGCTCATAATAATTTAAAATCATTAAACCAGTTTTGGAATGGAGACTTCGGAACAGCAAGCGTAATTATTTTTTAAGTGAAACTTCTGTAGGAAGTGACGTAGCGTCACGGTCCGAAGCAACGGAAGTGACGTAAGCGTCATGTTATATTTTATATTTATAAACGCCCTCTATTGTAGAACGGCGTAACTACGAAGACGCATTCGCTAAAGTTCAACAGATGGAGTTGTACAAAAAATAATTAGTGATGTTGAGAAATAAATTGAATGAACTTGGAAGTTTGACTTCTACCGCGTAGCTTTCTACGCACCCTCATTTTAACCGACTTCACAAAAAAGGAGGAGGTTCTCAATTCTACTGGTGTTTTTTAATGTTTGTTACCTCAGAACTCCATTAAATCGTAACCGAAATAAAAAAAATTTTTTTTTTGTTTGAGAGATTATGCCTCCCGTTTTTTCCCATTCAAATTTTATCGAGCTATGACAATTACCTCCGGTGATATGGAGATAAACAATACAAGCAAATTTGTATACTTTGATGACATGATTATAACTAGCCAGTACTTTGACTATCGCGGTATGTGAAGGATTGCGGATTTTTCGTTTTGTACGAGCATAAATTATTTTAATTTTTCTTTAAAGCTTATTTATTTATTGCTGCAATGACTACAATTGTGTTCTTATCTATTGACAGAGTTTAAAGAAAAAACCAGAGATCGAAGAGACAAACCAAATGTAATAAAAAGTTCCATAAGTAACGTGAAAAGGAAAGTTCTAAAACGAAAAAGATCTAAGAAACATTTTTCTGATGATGAAACAGAAGTTAAATCGGGTAAAGAAAAGGTATGAGTTTTTTTTTAAATATCACATAGGCTAGCGTTTTGACCACTGTCTCAACTGTTGGTAAGTGATGATGCGGTCGGGGATGGTAGCACGCTAGGCCTAGAATGGGAACTGGCTCTCAAGGATAGCTGCCGGAACACATTAGATGTTTGGTGACAGATTTTCTAACTTGAGGGTGGTAGCTGGCCAGGCAGACACTAGATATTTTCCAGCTACCATCATGCGGGGGTTGTTGGTTTCGTAACGATTTTTTTTCCTTTACCGGAGGGCCACTGTGAAAAGCGCACATAATTTTTTCGATGGAAAAACCAATTGGTACACGGCGGGGATTGAACTCGGTACCTATGGCATCAAAGCCGACCGTTCTCCCGATTACGCCACCGGGCCCTCAGCTAGCTGTTTAATGGTAGGTTAGGAAGGTTTAGGTGTGTAATTTAAAGGTACCTATTTGTGAATTAGTTGAAATATGACGATAGTGGTTGAATATGTTTATTCATACTCGACACAACAAGTGACGTAAAAATGTAGGCAATTTATGGTCTACCCGTGCGAAGCCAGGGCGGGTTAGCTATAATCCATAGCAGTAAGAGGGAACGCGGGGTGCACTTTTCCAAACAAATGTATTCCCCCGTTTCCTCCCTGGAAAATGTTTCTAGAGAAAAAATTGTTTCTACAAAAAATCTAGGTCTGCTGTAACTACGCCCCTATCATTTTCTTTTTTTCCAACCAATTATTAATATCTTAGAGACCAGAAGTGAAAAAGGCTAAAAAAATAAACACTATCACAATACCCACAGTTATATAATACCACAAAACCTCAACATAATAACAATAAACACTATCACAATACCCACAGCTATATAATGCCACAGAACCTCAACATAATAACAATTACATAATGTGTCTAAGCTAACAACATAACCATTACGTCCGAACCGTACGACGGCTACACGAAGACTGAAGATGATACCCGCTCGCTGTCGCTTTTATACTATAAAGCCCAGTCGCAGCATGAGGGTAGTTGGAAATCTTCTAACAAATACAAATATGACCATTCAAAAATCTTAAAGAGGAGATTAAAAGGCTTGTATATTTTTTTGTTATTGGTTGGTCAAAATAAGCAATGTAGCTACAGCAGACCTTGATTTTTTGTAGAAACAAATTTTGTTCTAGAAGCATTTTCCATGGAGAAAACGGGGGAATACATCTGTATGGAAAAGTGCGCACCGCGTTCCCTCTTAAGCTCCGGACAGGCCGCAGCTGTCTGTCCTCAATTATATACTAACTAGCAGCCCGCCCCGGCTTCGCACGGGTAGAACATATATGCCTACAAAATTTGCATTAGTTTGTTGCATCGAATATAAAATATGAACATATTTAACAATAATCGTCATATTTCATCCAATTTACATAAAACCTTAAAGAATTATGCACCTGAACCTTTCTCAAAAACACTCTGGCTATTGGTGAAAACCGCATGATAATCCGTTCAGTAGCTATTGAGATTATTGCGAACAGACAGACAGACGCAGTGATGGAATTTGTTTTATACTTACGTAGTGATATTGGACGGCCCTTTAGCGTAAAGGATAGTTACCCTGATTCTGACCCGACGGTCGTTGGTTCTAATCCTAGCTATATACCTACCAATGAAAGTTTTATGTGCATTCATGAATCATGAGTTTTCGTACAGTGGTAGTGGGATCATTAAATCTACCAAAAAGTAGCTTACCACCAAGGAGCCCGGGCCCGGTGGCGTAATCGGGAGAACGGTCGGCTTTGACGCCGTGGTACCGAGTTCAAACCTTACCGTGCACCAATGGATTTTTCCATCGAAAAATGTATGTGCGCTTCTGACAGTGGCCCTCCGGTGAAGGAAAAACATCGTTAAGAAACCAACAACCCCCGCATGGTGGTAGGATACTATCTAGTGTCCGCCTGGCCAGCTACCACCCTCAAGTTAGAAAATCTGTCGCCAAAAACATCTAATGTGTTCCGGCAGCTATCCTTGAGAGCCAGTTCCCCAGTCTAGGCCTGGCGTGCTTACCATCTTCGACCGCATCATCACTTACCAACAGGTGAGATAGTGGTCAAACGGTAGCCTATAAGATATTAAAAAAAATGTGAACATCTGCCGCCGTAACCTTACGCGTTCCCCAACGCAAAATGTAGGGGTAATATACGTTTAACGTGTGTATCTGTGTGTCTGTCTGTAGCATCTTAGCACCTAACCGGATGAACCGATTTTGTTTTTGTTCTTCTTCAACGATATTGTAAGAACATGGAAGCATTGACCTGATGCTGGGACATCTCCTGGACTCTACAGAATACTCAAATCCTCACCAACTTACAGCTCAGATTTTAAATGTCGTGTTTAGAGTCATTGGAATGCTTTTAATGAAAAGATTATACATAGATCAGTCGGGGTGGTTTAAAATATTATATTATTATATATATAGATGAATATTATTTTATACAATAGATCTTATTATTATACTATATTGACTTTAAATTGATTGTGATCGGTGGGGATCTACATCATAGCTAAGCCTATAATAATATTTTCGTAGTAACTATGACCTAATCTGTGGTTTCACTGCAAATATTTTATGTGGCCAAGCTAATTAACGTAATTATTTGGATAAGGATTAATACTATATACTTGAAAATAGCCTTGGAAGTTATGTAATATTTTTTAACAAAAATTTTAAGATTAAAATGGTTACTGTGAGTCAACCTTAAGAGATAGACATATGCTGTCGCGGACTTTTTTGTAGGTCTTATTAAGTTGTACAACTCTTGCATAGAAAATATTCTTCTATCTATTTTCAATTAAGCAGCGTTCGTAAGAAACGTGTTTTTTCGACCGTTTTTTTGCCGACTTAGGTTGCAAATTAGGTCTCCACGAATGTACCATTGATTTAAACGGGATAATATATAGCCTATTTTTATTCCGAAAGTCCATTCTATGTATTAGTGCAAGAATTTTTTAAATCGGTTCAGTAGTTTTTGAGCCAAATCATTACAAACATACAAAAATACAAATGTTTTCTCTTTATAATATTAGTATAGATTCTTAAAGCTCAATTATAGTACATAGTACAGAAAATAGACACGTTTACCCTACAAATACATGCTGCTGTCAAAAATGCGATGACAGTGACAGTCTAAGGAGGTTCTCGGTAGCGTACATTTTTTACATTTTTTTGAGGTGGGCACCACAGAGTACTTTATATATACGGAAAGTGGGCACATATGACGATGAACGTCTCAAACTTGTTACTGATAGCCCGGTCAATCTAGACCAAAAAATGAGAGTGAAGGTACATAAAGTCCCAACAAGCTGGAAATCGGTAAAATTGTTCAAAACATAATTGTAAATAATATTTAAAAGTTCCCCATCATTCCCGTGTATGGAATTTTTTTTTATTCAAGGTCAAAGGTCAAAAAAATGAGTTTTTCGTAATTTTCAGCAAAACGGTAAGTTTAATCATAAAAGTACCTTAGACAAAATTGTAGATCATAAAATTATCTATAAAAAATGTGTCAATACTTTTTTTTCTAAGAGCCACCGTCTCTGAGATATATATCAAAAAGTTATAAAAGTTGTTATCGTCATAATATGCATGAGTGCGCCACGTATATATGATGTATGATTTTTCGCAACTACAAAAATAACTTTGTTTTTCATAGTGTTTGTATGAAAAACCCACAGACGTATAATACTATAGTTGTATGTCTGTGGAAAAACCAAGTTATATTTGCGGTCGCTATATCTCAAAAACTGCTGACTGTATCTCGTTCAAACCAATTTTCATTGAAAGTTTTTATTGAGATCTACAGAATATATTTTTTCTAGATTTTTCGCTGCCTTACTTTAAAAGTTAGAGGGGGGTGGGAACACAGTACACACATTATACCACTTTAGACGCGCCTATCATTTAAATGATTGACTTTGAGAAAAAAAAAATATTTTAGGAACCTCAATGTCATTTTTAAAGACCTATCCATAGACACACGTATAGGTTTGAACAATTTTTTTTTGTTTCAGTTCCATGTATGTGATGCCCGCCCCCTATATCTCAGAAACGGTGGCTCGTAGGAAAAAAGTATTACCATATTTTTTATAGATAATTTTATGGTCTACAATTTTGTCTAAGGCACTTTTATGATAAAACTTACCGTTTTGCTGATAATCGCGAAAAACTCATTTTTATACCTTTGACCTTGAATAATATTTTTCCATACACGGGAATGATGGGGAACTTTTTAAATATTATTTATAATTATGTTTTGGACAATTTTACTGATTTTCAGCTTGTTGGGACTTTATGCACATTCAAATGTCTAAATTGACCGGGCTATGGAACTGACTCGCAGGGCATGGAAGTCGGGTTTTTTTTAGTTTTCAAAATCTTAATTATTTTATTCTTAAAATGGTTTGAGTGATAGTGTCGAGTGATCGAAAAGAGATGCAGATAACAACTGTCTAGCTGCGTCTCGTTCTAGCAGAAGTTTGCGATGACAAAGCGCATCGCTATCCATGTAGACTTCCACCCCAGGGGTGGACTAGAGACTACTGGCCCTGGGCCGGCTAGAAAGAAAGAAAAGAGATTCAGATAACAACTGTCTAGCTGCATCTCATTCTAACAGACGTTTGCGATGACAGGACGCATCGCTATCAATGTAGAGACTTCCACCCCAGGGGTGGACTAGAGACTACTGGCCCTGGGCCGGCTAGAAAGAAAGAAAAGAGATTCAGATAACAACTGTCTAGCTGCATCTCATTCTAACAGACGTTTGCGATGACAGGACGCATCGCTATCAATGTAGAGACTTCCACCCCAGGGGTGGACTAGAGACTACTGGCCCTGGGCCGGCTAGAAAGAAAGAAAAGAGATTCAGATAACAACTGTCTAGCTGCATCTCATTCTAACAGACGTTTGCGATGACAGGACGCATCGCTATCAATGTAGAGACTTCCACCCCTGCAATGTCCTTTGTCATTACCGTAGTAGACTAAAATCAAATGTACTTTAATTTCAGGAGGTGGAAAATAACTGTGAATTAAATGTTAATGAAAATATAGTAAATACAGATTGTAAAGAAGATTCAAGAATTAACTACAGTAAGTATCAAAGCGAGATAGGATTTGTTCTGTTTTTCACCGACTTCACAAAAAAGGAGGTTCTTCACCTGTACTTTGTTACTGTTTGTTACCTCAGAACTCCGTCATTTTGTTACCTGTTGTTTGTTACCTCAGAATTCCGTCATTTTGTTACCTGTTGTTCGTTACTGTTAGTTACCTCAAAACTCGTCATTTTGTTACCTGTTGTGTGTTACTGTTTGTTACCTCAGAACTCCGTCATTTTGTTACCTGTTGTTTGTTACCTCAGAACTCCGTCATTTTGTTACCTGTTGCTCGTTACCCCAGAACTCGTAATTTTGTTACCTGTTGTTTTTTACTGTTTCTTACCTCATAATTCAGCCATTTTGTTACCTGTTATTTGTTACTGTTGCCTCAAAACTCTGTTATTTCTTAACCGATTTGAAAAATTCTTTTTGTTTGAGAGAGTATGCTTCCCGTTTGGTACTATTGTACTTTTTTCGAGATCTGACAAGTATCTCCGGAGATATTATGAAGTTAAATACCTCAAACTTAGTACTGAAAATGACTAGCACGGCATTTGAAAGTCGGATTTCCCGTTCTTTAAACGACCTGCAAATATTTAACTTTCCTATTTATTAAATAACTAGTACGCCCCGCAGCTTTGTCTGCGTTGTCCAGTATCCTATGTCCTATTTCATTTAACACTATTGGCTATCTATATCTATGTACAAAATATCGGTCCATCCGTATGACTGTAAAGGGTTAACAAACAAACAAATATACAAACTGATATTTGTGTATATCTTTCTATTATAGGTATATATTATCTTATAAGCTAGCGTTTGACCACTATCTTGCCTGGTGGTAAACGATGATGTGGTTGGAGGTGAACACGCTAGGCCTAGAATACTCTTGGGGTGCGGGTCGGAACACCTCCTCGTGGTGTACCCTGGGTATCGGCCGACAACTTTTCCTAGTCTGCTGGGTTAAGTTGTCGACCGATAGCGAAGTTCCGACGTGAGGGGCTCCTCCGCGTGTCCGTCTGATATTAGCAGAGGGCACAGTGTGACGGAGCAGGGCGGGCTCGGTGGTGGGAGCCGCCCGGTGGTGGGGCCGAGCATATGCTCGAGCCAAGTGGAGGGGCTAGTGACGGCCGATGGAGGGTTTCTCGCATGCCATTTTGGCGTGTGAGGTGGACGGTGGACAGTGTGCGAGTAGGGGTATTTGCCCTTCGCACACTAGTCATTTGAGGGACGGAGGGTGTGGGGCGTTGCACAGAAGTGCGCGTTCCGCATTCCTCTGTAATAGAGGGGTGCACTTGTGTACCAGGCCGTGGGTCCAATGGGCCGAGTGGTGGGGCCGGCGACGGTCGAAGAGTAGGGTCTCGCATGCCACTGGCACTGGCATGCGGGTCGAACAGCGGACGGTGTGCGAGTAGGGGTATTTGCTCTTCGCACACATGTCATCAGAGGGACGGAGGATGTGAGGCCAGGTGCCACACTCCTCTGTCATTGTGGGGTAACTGTTGGAGGGTCGGGGGACTCTCCAACGGCTTGCACTCCCCACATGACGGTTGAGGGTTGACCTTCGTGAGCAGGGTCAGCCCTTCGCAGCGGCAGAGGCCCATTTGGGTCTGCCACCGGGGCAAGTTGGTGAATGCTAGCGCAACCCCATCTTGCCCCACCACGGTGGATGGCGGCAGAGTAAGCTACATTTTGGTACAAGTCGGACGGAGCATCCATTATCATAAAAAATATTATTATTAATACACCTACATGCTCATTAAACATTTGTTTTCAGATTACCAAATAGCGAAGAAACCGACCAAACAAGTGTCAGCAAGGAAGCGTATCAGACTGACTTGTGATACAGTATTAAAAAACACAACAGCGTTGCCTTTCCGACACAAAAAAAGCTGGTTCCAGTGTTTTTACTGCCACGAGGTCCTAATGTCCATGGACCTTCTAAAAAAACACACAGACACACACACACAAAACGAGAAAATTAACATAAAATACCCGACGTCGCTGCAAATCGACATAAAAGAATTTAAATGTAAAATATGTGATACAGAATTGAATGATGTCGAGTTTATGGTGCAACATTTTTTTGAGACTCACAAAACTATAATCTACAAAGAATGTATTGCAGATTACAAAATTAACTCTAGTCCTTTTACTTGTCACATATGTAGAAAAGAATATCACGTTTTTAGAACTTTAACGACTCATTTAAACGAGCACAACGCGAATTGCATATGCGATGTTTGTGGAAAATCATTTACTAACTCCAAAAGATTAAAAGTTCATAAAAGAACGCACGAAATCGGCGAATTCCCTTGCTCCATTTGCGGAAAAGTACTCAAAACTCAAACTTCAAAATCAAATCATATGCAAACAGCACATTTGAAACGCATATTAAAATGTCATATATGCTTAAAACCTATGAAACATTACAATGATCGAATAAAACATATGTCAGAGGTACATAATATTACACATAGTTTTAAATGTTCTATCTGTTTTAAGGAGTACAATATAAAACATTATTTGGCTACTCATATGAGACAGACACACGGACATAAGAATAAAAAGTGTTTAGATTGTGGAATGGCGTTTATAACGAATCACAGTTTGAAAAAACACATGTTGAAACATACGGGAGTGAAATCGTTCGCTTGCGAGGTGTGTAACAAAACATATGCAAGGGGATATACGTTAAAAGAACATATGAAAGCACATGAGACTGCTAAATTTGTAGTACATTAAAAAAACATATGTTGAAGCATACGGTAGTGAAATCGTTTGCTTGCGAGGTGTGTGACAAATCATATGCAAGAGGATATACGTTAAAAGAACATATGAAAGCACATGATACTGCAAAATTTGTAGTACAATAAAAAAAACATATGTTGAAACATTGAAATTTTTCGCTTGCGACTGGTGTGTAACAAAACATATGCAAGGGGATATACGTTAAAAGAACATATGAAAGCACATGACATTGCTAAATTTGTAGTACATTAAAAAAACATATGTTGAAACATTCGGGGGTGAAATTGTTCGCTTTCGAGGTGTGTAACAAAACATATGCAAGGGGACATAGGTACGATAAAAGAAAATAACTGCAAAATTTGTAAAACATTAAAAATGCATAATATGTTGAATCATACGAGAGTGAAATCGTTTGCTTGCGAGGCGAGGTGTGATATAAAACATATGCAAGGGGATATTCGATAAGAGAACATAATTATGATTTGTAGTACCTACATTAAAAAAAAACAATTGTTAGTCGTAGGACTGCTATCAAAAGTAAAAACTCAAAAAAATGGCCAAGTGCGAGTTGAGCTCGCGCACCGCGGGTTTTGTACAAACTTGTCAGTTTAGGTTAGATAAGGGACAAATTTAACTTTACAGTTAAATCATCTACAGTTCGATGCATAGACACAGTTATGGTTATAATAATCCGTAAATAATAAGTTCGTAATAGTAAATTCGCTGTTGTATAATTTTAATGCCGGAACCGCGTAATTTTTCGACGTAAAAGTGCTTTTCCCATGGAACAATCTCCATAGATAGTCCTCATTGCCTCTTACTTCTAGTTACTATGATCTGAAGTAAGTGTGTTGTAATATTTAGAAAATAAATTGTATAAAATCAAATTATCGCAATGTGTGTCAGTATCGCGTAGTACAACATTTAAGTGTAGTTGTACATTTAGGCATAGTTTTGTTTTTATAGTAGGTAACTAATATGTAAATAGTGTAGTAAGTATATTTTTATTAAATCCATTTTGTACCATAAAACTACTTTTAATTAATACGCTTTTTAACCGACTTCAAAAAAAGGAGGAGGTTTCTCAATTCGACCGTATTTTTTTTTTTTTTTTTTTTTTTTTTTTTTTTTTTTTAATGTTTGTTCGCGGATAACTTTGTCGTTTATGAACCGATTTCGATTATTCTTTTTTTGTTCGAAAAGAGATATCCCAAGTGTGGTACCATGGTAATTTTATCGAGGTATGATAAGTATCTCCAGAGATATTGAGATAAACATCTCAAAATTGGTACTGAAAATGAATAGCGCGGCATTGAAGTCGGTTGTTTTTTAGTTTTTAAACGATATTATATTAGCTTCAGACGTATGTATGTTTGTATGTTAGTATGTAACGGAATCTTTGAACATGATTTTAACCCCCTTCAAAACGTCGGATTAACTCGAAATTTGGCATACTTATTAAGGACCGATGACAATAAATAAATAAAAATTAAAAAAAAGAAATTCGACTAAAAAATGAAAAATAAATAATAGTTTAAAAAACTAAAAAAATACGCTTTTATAGAAAATCCAACTAAAAAATAGAAAATAAATTTTAATAAATTTGAATTTAAAATAGTGTAAGAAAAAATGATTTTATTGTAAAAAAAAGCGTGGGGTGCTTTTCAGGATATTATCAAAATAACCCTTCTAGTCATATCTGTTCATAAAATATTTGGAACTATTGATACCATGCACCCCACGCTTTTTTTTTTACAATAAAATCATTTTTTCTTACACTATTTTTAATTTAAATTTATTTTCTATTATTTAGTTGGATTTTCTATAAAAGCGTATTTTTTTAGTTTTTTTAAACTATTATTTATTTTAGTAGTAATTCTCTAGAGGCCAGTTGTACCGATTTCTGATAAGGTACCTACCTTATCAGAAATCGGTACAACTGGCCTCTATAGTATTCTTGTAGTGGTAGGACTTCTGCTAATCCGCCTGGGGCAGTACCACCACTTTGCTAATAATTTTCAGCTGTGAAATGGCAAGGTGTCCAGTAAAATTACAGGCATGTGAGACTCAATATCTTTATGTCTCAAGGTAAGAGGCGCAGTGCAGTGACATGCAACATTCTGGCTAGCCAGAATTTTGCATGTCACTGTATGTGTAATAGGTAGACGTCCTCATTTTTAACCGACTTCAAAAAAAGGAGGAGGTTTCTCAATTCGACCGTATATATATATTTTTTTTATGTTTGTTCGCGGATAACTTCGTCATTTATTAACCGATTTTGATTATTATTTTTTTGTTCGAAAGGAGATATTCCAAGTGTGGTACCATGGTAATTTTATTGAGGTCTGATAAGTATCTCCAGAGATATTGAGATAAACATCTCAAAATTGGTACTGAAAATGAATAGCGCGGAATTGAAGTCGGTTCTTTTTAGTTTTTAAACGATATTATTACAAGATTTTATTTAACTTGCAATGTATGTAAATAAGTAGGTATGTATGTATGTTCGGGTGGAATCTTGGAAGCTAAATTAGACCCACTTTCCGATGTCCGATTAAGACTCAAATTTAGTGAAAATATGTATCTTCGGTGACAATACAATAATATGGTACCACGGAGCTGGTCTGACGATGGAGACGGAAGGTGCCCACGGCATCGCTGTGATAAAACAATATAACCCAACCGAATTTGGGCTCGATTGATTTGTCTTGAGGAGGACTACACTTAGATGATATCCAGGGTCTGATGATAAAGGTAGAAGGTGAAAACGACATCTCTGTGATAAAACAACAACCCCACCGAGTTTGGGCTCGATTGATTCATCTTGACGAGGACTTTACACCTAGATGATATCCAGGGTCTAATGATAAAGCTAGAAGGTGAAAACGGCATCTCTGTGATAAAACAACAACCCCACCGAGCTTGGGCTCGATTGATTCATCTTGACGAGGACTTTACACCTAGATGATATCCAGGGTCTGATGATAAAGCTAGAAGGTGAAAACGGCATCTCTGTGATAAAACAACAACCCCACCGAGTTTGGGCTCGATTGATTCATGTTGACGACTTTCCAGGGTCTGATGATGAAGCCGGAAGGTGGCCACGGCATCTCTGTGATAAATTAACGTAACACCACTGAATTTAGGCTCAATTGATTCGTCTTGAAAAGCACTTTACACTTAAAAGATAACCAGGATCTGATGATGAAGCTGAAAGGTTGCCATGACATTTCTGTGATAAAAAAAAACATAATCCCCACCGAGTTTGGGCTTGATTGATTTGTCTTGAAAAGCACATTACCCATAATCACATCATAATATCCGTAGAATATTTTAAAACATCACGCCTACTCTTAAATACTCAGGTAGTAGTAGTAACTTATACCTACCAATAATATAGTTTAAAAACTAAAAAAGAACCGACTTCAATGCCGCGCTATTCATTTTCAGTACCAATTTTGAGATGTTTATGAAGATACTTATCAGACTTCGATAAAATTACTATGGTACCACACTTGGGATATCTCCTTTCGAACAAAAAAGAATAATCAAAATCGGTTCATAAACGACGAAGTTATCCGCGAACAAACATAAAAAAATATATATATAAATATACGGTCGAATTGAGAAACAAAACAAGCTTTTATCTGGGGCAAGGAACTAAAATGTAAAAAAAAATCTGGTATTTTGCGGGTAGGTACATACCTATATTGTTAAAAGCATGAGGCACTACCCGTATTACAGGTTGGGGTAAGTACCCAACCTGTAATACGGGTAGTATATATACTTCTGTGCCTCAAGCTTTTAAGAATATAGGTAACTAGCAGCCCGCCCCGGCTTCGCACGGGTAGAACATATATGCCTACAAAATTTGCATCAGTTTGTTGCATCGAATATAAAATATGAACATATTTAACAATCATCGTCATATTTCATCCAATTTACACAAAACCTTAACGAATTATGGACCTAAACCTTCCTCATAAACACTCTGGCTATTGGTGAAAACCGCATGATAATCCGTTCAGTAGCTATTGAGATTATTGCGAACAGACAGACAGACGCAGTGATGAACTTTGTTTTATAATACTTACGTAGTGATATTGGACGGCCCTTTGGCGTAAAGGATAGTTACCCTGATTCTGACCCGACGGTCGTTGGTTCTAATCCTAGCTATATACCTACCAATGAAAGTTTTATGTGCATTCATGAATCATGAGTTTTCGTACAGTGGTTGTGGGATCATTAAATCTACCAAAAAGTAGCTTACCATCAAGGAGGACATCTGCCGCCGTAACCTTACACCGTTCCCCGACGCAAAATGTAGGGGTAATATACGTTTAACGTGTGTATCTGTGTACGTTTAACGTGTGTATCTGTGTGTCTGTCTGTAGTATCTTAGCACCTAACCGGATGAACCGATTTTGGTTTTTATTATTGATAGTTTTTTTTTGTTTGATAGATGTCTTCATCGAGAGTTTTCTTAGCTTTGATTCATGAAAATTCGTTCAATCGTTATAAAACTATGAGCTTTTTTCTAGTTAATTTCGCTATGAAATCAACTTTCATAGATCTGATCAATTCGAAAATCTTCTTCTTCAACGATATTGTAAGAACATGGAAGCATTGACCTGATGCTGGGACATCTCCTGGACTCTACAGAATACTCAAATCCTCACCAACTTACAGCTCAGATTTTAAATGTCGTGTTTAGAGTCATTGGAATGATTTTAATGAAAAGATTATACAGTGTGGAAATTAAACTCAGGCCCTGGAGGGAAACTACTTTAAATCCTTAAGCTAGCTCATTTTACTTAAAGAAGACATTCCTTTATATTTGAAAAGAAACAAATCTGCATTAAAAGATTTTTTTAAACTCGCTTACTTCGCCCGGGACTCAAACCAACTAAAATTAAAAAAAATAAACACTCTTTATTTTAATATACTAATCGGTAGTATTAATATTCAGGATAAAGTTTCTCTAACAAACATTAGGTCTTAAAAATAAAAATAATCGTTAAATCTAACATCAACTTTATTTTACTATCAATTTTGTAACACTTAAATTATTTAACTGATAAATTGTTCGAAATGAGCCCCGTCGTTCCGGCTACACAACATTAGTCGCCGTTGAAATTCATTTCTTGTAGCCTTCAGCAAAGTGTTGTGGTGTATGCCCCTAATAACATTTTCTATAGCAATCCTTAGCTCTTGAACGGTTTCATAGCAAGTTTCATAAACAACATTTTTTACATGACCCCATAAAAAGAAGTCCATGGGCGTCAGGTCTGGACTTCTTGCAGGCCATCTAATCGTCCCGTTTCTACCCATCCAGGCATTGAAATTTTCATTAAGGTATGCCCTGGCAATTCTGCTGTTGTGGGCAGGTGCACCATCTTGTTGAAAAATGATATTATTTCGTTCCTCTTCTGGCAGAAGGTTTAATTGATTTTGTAAAAGCTGCCCACAACAGCAGAATTGCCAGGGCATACCTTAATGAAAATTTCAATGCCTGGATAGGTACAAACGGGACGATTAGATGGCCTGCAAGAAGTCCAGACCTGACGTCCATGGACTTCTTTTTATGAGGTCATGTAAAAAATGTTGTTTATGAAACTTGCTATGAAACCGTTCAAGAGCTAAGGATTGCGATAGAAAATGTTATTAGGGGCATACACCACAACACTTTGCTGAAGGCTACAAGAAATGAATTTCAACGGCGACTAATGTTGTGTAGCCGGAACGACGGGGCTCATTTCGAACAATTTATCAGTTAAATAATTTAAGTGTTACAAAATTGATAGTAAAATAAAGTTGATGTTAGATTTAACGATTATTTTTATTTTTAAGACCTAATGTTTGTTAGAGAAACTTTATCCTGAATATTAATACTACCGATTAGTATATTAAAATAAAGAGTGTTTATTTTTTTTAATTTTAGTTGGTTTGAGTCCCGGGCGAAGCAAGCGAGTTTAAAAAATCTTTTAATGCAGATTTGTTACTTTTCAAAAATAAAGGAATGTCTCCTTTAAGTAAAATGAGCTAGCTAAGGATTTAAAGTAGTTTCCCTCCAGGGCCTGAGTTTAATTTCCACACTGTATATAGATCAGTCGGGGTGGCTTAAATTACTATATTAATATATATATAGATGAATCTTATTTTATACAATACATCATATTATTATACTATATTGACTTCAAATTGATTGTGATCGGTGAGGATCTACAGCATAGCTAAGCTTATAATAATATTTTCGTAGTAACTATGACCTAATCTGTGGTTTCACTGCAAATATTTTATTAATTTTGCGATGCGTGTTTCTGAAATTCGTGATATCTTCTAGAGTTTTCATTTGAATTATATACTGTAAAGGACAATTTTAATCGATAATATGTGGCCAAGCTAATTAACGTAATTATTTGGATATGGATTAATACTATATACTTTAAAATAGCCTTGGAAGTTATGTCATATTTTTTAACAAAAAATTTAAGATTAAAATGGTTACTGTGAGTCAACCTTAAGACATATGCTGTCGCGGACTTTTTTGTAGGTCTTATTAAGTTGTACAACTCTTGCATAGAAAATATTCTTCTATCTATTTTCAATTAGCAGCGTTCGTAAGAAACGTGTTTTTTCGACCGTTTTTTTGCCGACTTAGGTTGCAAATTAGGTCTCCACGAATGTACCTTTGATTTAAACGGGATAATATATAGCCTATTTTCATTCCGAAAGTCCATTTTATGTATCAGTGAAAGAATTTTTTAAATCGGTTCAGTAGTTTTTGAGCCAAATCATTACAAACATACAAAAATACAAATGTTCTCTCTTTATAATATTAGTATAGACTAGTATGGATATAGATTAGTAAGTACCTACCCGCAAAATACTTACTAGAATTTATTTTTAACATTTTAGTTCCTTGCCCCAGATAAAAGCTTGTTTAAAAAAATATGTTTTACTCTTAATTTATTATTCGTCAATCTGTAAACAACACCTATGTACTTACTAAGAGACCGCGCACTGCGAAAAAATATCGTTCGTATATTTTGTAAGCAGCGAAATAAAATCGTCGGGCACGCTTAGCCGACTTTTTGTGTGGGCTTATCAGTGAATGAAAACATTAGAAACCGCCGTACTCTGGCAGGATACAGGTGTTGGGCAAGTTTGTGTCAATCTAGTAACGGTCCCTGCATAGTGGTAGCACACAATCTAGTGTCCGCCTGGCCAGCTACCACCCTCAAGTTGAAACATCTATGTTTTCCGGCAGCTATCGTTGAGAGCCAGTTCCCATTTTATACCTAGTATGCTGTTTTGCAGTAAGTGCAAAATTCATGCACAAAATGGGCGTTTCACCGGCTCCTGATAGCTATTAGGAACATATCTGACAGATTTTTGACAACTTTTATATGGTGTCATCTATCGGATAACTATCTGACACATTATCTGGCCCATAGTTTTAATTTAAAACTCAGGTAGAATAACTCGACTAGCGCCAAAGTTTTGGTCATTTTACCCTACCAGTACCAACATTTAGATTAGCACATTGGCTCTACCATATACACCTACATATCCCAAAGCATTTGTTAGGGTTCCGTAGCCGAATGGCAAAAAACGGAACCCTTATAGATTCGTCATGTCTGTCTGTCTGTCCGTCCGTATGTCACAGCCATTTTATTCCGAAACTGTTAGGACTACAGAATTGAAACTTGGTAGGTAGATGTATTCTGTGAACCGCTTTCCGATTTTTATGCTAAAATAAACAATGTAAAAGTTTAAGGGCATCCCATACATGGAAATGGAACAAAAAAAAAGTTTTTCATCAAACCTATACGTGTCTATGGATAGGTCCTTCAAAATTACATTGAGGTTCCTAAAATATTTTTTTCTCAAAGTCAATCATTTGAATGATAGGCGCGCCTAAAGTGGTAAAATGTGTGTCCCCCCCCCCCTCTAACTTTTAAAGTATGGGAGTGAAAAATCTAAAAAAAATATATGCTGTAGATCTCAATAAAAACTAACAACGAAAATTGGTTTGAACGAGATACAGTCAGCAGTTTTAGAGATATGGCGACCGCAAAGATAACTTTGTTTTTCATACAAACACTATGAAAAACAAAGTTAATTTTGTAGTTGCGAAAAATCAAAGTTATAGAATCTCTACTGTGTTACGGAACCCTACGAGTGCGAGTCCGACTTGCACTTGGCCAGTTTATTTTTATTCTACGCCCAAAGTGCCCCTGGGGCAGTCAGTATGAAGATAAATAAATCTTACTGACGCATTTTTATATAATCTATTTATTTGTTGAAAAAAGTTACAATTACAAAACATTATATCAAAAATAGACCTTTAGTAAAGTAGTGGACTCAGACCTTATTTATAAGTTTTCGTAATCTATAACAAACTATCTGTGGCCCGCGGCTTCGCCCATGTTAAAAACTAATTTTATTTAAAACTTCTTTTCATACATACTGTGTTTGTAATTGTCAGGACTAGGTATGTTACATACCAACAAAATAGAATTAGCCAAATCAGTCTAGCTGCTTACATACATAAAATAATAGATTTTTGTAATTCAATTATGCAAAAACGACTGAACGGATTAAGATGAATCAAATATTGCAAACAGATGGTTTATATGTATAACCTGAATAATTACATATGATACTTTATACAAGTAGGTAACTTATAAAACGGGCGACATCGCGTGGCACAGCTGGTTCAATAATAACTTTAACAAATGATATTCCACTAGGGACAGTTCCACCGGCTAATTTGACAGACGACGACATTAAAATGTTGTCAAAATTCTGTCAGATAAGTTCCAGATAGGCTTATCAAGAAACGGTAAAACTGGTCCTTAGTATTAACAAGTTAACTAAAACTAAGCAATTTAATTATAACAATAAAATGATAAAAATAAATTATAGTATTTCAGCTCTAAGCTAAGCTCTCAACTAAGTAATCATAAGAATCGCTTTCGAAATACTTATCTTTGGAAACTAACAATATCTGGAATGAAAATCTCAAAATATATCTAAGATAGGCTAAGAAGTCTACATGTGCCTATATTTTGATACATGATGTTCATTTTGATATATTTGACAATCATTGCCGGGTCCACACCAAGTGTACGAATGGCGGATGGGAGAAGACAAGCTTAGTACAGCTTCATCTCCCTCAATAGGGAATATGCATGTTTTTTTTAAATATTTTTATTTCACTCATTACATCCATATAACATAATAAAAAAATAAAATACTGCTGGAATTAGTCTAATTATTTTTAAATAAACATTTAAATATACAAATAAATTTGAGCAGTTTAAACGCCATCATTTCCCGGGCTCTTTGGTAATGCATTGTGACGTCACGCACTTACGTCAGACACACGCCGCTTGAAGCAAACTAAACGAGAAGCTATAAATTATGTAAACAAGTGTTCAGGAGTTCACAACATTTGGACCAACAAAAAAAAATGAATTTGTTTAAGATTTAATAAATTATTAAGTAACAAATATTAATTAACATATATTATTTAAGAATAAGTATTCGTCAGATTCAAATGTTTCCATTTCCATTTTTCCATTATGAATCAAACTCTTACGCATTCGAAACTCGAATGACGCGTTTATTTCAAAATGGCGTCCCGATAGTTTACAATCCCTGCGTCCGGTACCAAGAAACACAAACGATAGCGCTTTGCGTCGTTAAAATATGATCCGACTAAATTAAATAGGTTGTTACTTTCATATAACCCGTCTATATTTCATGTCGATTGAATATGGTCAATTTATTATTATCTCGCAGTATAAAATGTTTACTTAGTAAAAGATGTTTGTTTACATAATTTATAGCTTCTCGTGACGGGGACTTTTTTTTTTTTTTCTACGCGCGATTATTGTATTTAGCCAATGGCAAGTTTTTATTAAATTATACAGTTTCTCTAATCTCGTACTCATTTTTATCTATATTAAATGGTTAGTAATATACATTTTTGCAGAATAATTCGCGGCAAACACAATATTTGGAAATAAATACAATAAGACCACACCATACATTTATTTTTATGTTCCCGCGCTCAATGTTTCTATCACGTGGAGTAGTGCATAATAACGTCAACTTTTGATTCGACCAATGGTGATCTGTTTTGCAAACTTAAATTTCTCTCGCTTACATTGCATTTTTAATGTATTATTTTAAGCAAATTAAATGAAATTAAATAAAAAAAAAGGTTTTACATATAACTCCAGGACAACAAAGAATCGAAACAAAATTATTTCCAATAAATCTGAGCTTCATGCATATTCCCTATTCAGCGTTTGTTCATGTTTGGCCCAGTGTGTACTATCACAGAATAATGAATAGTACAAGTACAGAAATTGCACTCCCTGAGAGCAAAAAGGCGAGATTAAACCTAGTTACAACGTTGGTAACGTTCAAAATGCGCTTCACGCCTCGAGTGCGACTTGAATTTTTTTTTGGTACTATCTAGGCTATTCTTAAGTTTAGTACAGACGGACATTAACTAGTTCTTATTACAATATTCACAGTTATTTTACATTTGACAAACTGAGATCAAATCAATGTTAACAATCTTATTTATCTGCTTAAAAAAATTTCAATTACAAATGAACTATTCAACCTCGACGAGACGTTCACAGTAATTTGAATGTTTTACTCGGTCAAGAGTAATATAATTGTGAAAGCACTATCTAAGTAATTTGGTATAATTTAGTAACAAAATTAAAAATAATAATGGAAATTAAAAATAAATCAGGAACAAGTATTTTGTAATAATTCTCCATAAGGGCCGGCACACATATGACGTAGAACTGAGCAGGACATTTTTCATTTCATTGTTAAAGTATTATCAATACTCATCATCCAAAATTGTCATACACAGAACATCTCCCAAAGCATCGAAACAACTAGGTACTAGAGAAGTGGATTTTCGATTTTATTTAACATTGTTTAAAGTTGATAATACATTGTCAGTGAAAAATGTTCTGCACTGCTTCGCCGGAAGAGTGTTGCACTGAATTGTACTCTGTAGTTATTTAAACAAATTAATTTTAAGTTTAAGTACAACATAATTATTCATTTTGTGGTCTTCTTAGGTATTTATATTTTTATATAATTGCAGACAAATAAGAACTTAATACTAGTTAAACAAGGCAATGGACCAATTTGTTGCTGTTATATCAAGTAGTTGCTGTAAAAAAAGATGTTTTCGGGAGACACATAACCAGTTTTTTATTATGACCATTTTGTTTTAAACAATTTTTTTAAATAGGAGGTTGCTTTATTTTTGTGGCTCACATTTGTATGCCATAATCTATCTAATACCATACATAGTAATATTATCTTTTCTATGCTAATACTATAAGAATCTTTGTCCTGACATACTGACTCACTGACAGACAACGCACAGCCTAAACCGCTGGTCGTAGAGACTTGAAATTTGGAGGGTATATTTGTCTTAGTACGTAGGGGTGTACTAAGAAAGGATTTTTCAAAATTCACACATAAGGGGATGAAATGGGGGTTCAAAGTTTGTATGGAGAAGCAAGATTAGATAGTCTTTTCTATCCGAAAATTCACACAAGTGCTTCAGTACAAAAATAAGTAAATACGTGTTTCAGGTTTTTTTGAAATTGTACCCCTAAGAGGGTGAAATGGGGTAGCAAAGTGTGAAAATCAATATTTTTTCGGATTGCGCTGAAATTTGGCATGCAGATAGTTATTATAACGTTAGTTACCTCTGAAAAAGGATTTTTCAAAATTCACCCCTGAAGGGGATGAAACGGGGTTCAAAGTTTGTATGGAGAAACAAGATTAGATAGTCTTTTCTATTTGAAACTTCATACAAGTGCTCAAGTAAAAAATAAGTAAATACGTGTTTCAGTTTTTTTTTAAATCCACCCCTAAGAGGGTGAAATGGGGGTAACAAAGTGTGAAAAACAATATTGTTTCGGATTACGCTGAAATTTGGCATGCAGATAGTTATTACGAAGTTAGTTCCCTCTGAGAAAGTATTTTCCAAAATTCACCCCCGAAGGGGATGACACAAGGGTTCAAAGTTTGTATGGAGAAACAACATTAGATAGTCTTTTCTATTTGAATCCGCTCAGAAAAGATTTTCTAAAAATTCCTCCTGAATACGGAACGGGGAAACATAGTTTGTATGGCAAAACAAGATGAGATAAAGTATGTGTTGTAGGATTTTTCGAAATGGGGTAGGCAACAAAGTCTGAAACTTAGGGGTTTTCGGGTTTTATAAATATGAATCCCGAATTGCCTTAGTCACGCGATAAGATGAAAACGGGTGAACCGATTTGGCTAATTCTTTTTTGAAGTCTTTATTGATAGAATCGTTTTTACAAAAGAAAAGTTTTAAGTAAATAAAAGAAGTTTTTAACGCGGGCGAAGCCGCGGGACACTTCTAGTTTTGTAATAAGAATGTATGCAAAAAGCTAATTAATAAGTAAGAAAAATTACATACAACTATTTGACATGACAGACACAATGTAAGTCCAATGCACAATTATCACAACCTGTGTTGTAGACTAGCTGGAACGATGCCTGATTCAACGAACCATTCGTGGACATGTTTTAGTTTGGTGAGCTATTAAAGCTATACAAACCTACCACCAGTGGTCATTTATTCATCACTAACCACTGATCATTATGACTACATCTCAGACTATAATCCGGACGGAGCCGTGCCTAACACCCGTGTGAATGCAAGTGATTAATACTAAATGCTTGAGTAATAAGTTTCCACGCTCAGTCCGGCATAGTTAATACGGCATGATTACTACATAAGCAACACTGCGAAGTAATACTGCACGGAAGCGTCCGACCCTGCTGCCGCTTGGTAGCAAACTGAGCGCGGAAGCGTATTACTCAAGCATTTAGTATTACTGAACTTGCGTTCACACGGGTGTTAGGCGCGGCTCCGTCTGGATAATCTGAGGACTACATCTAGGTTTCTGACATTCTCTATATCATTCAACTTGTGATTAGGGCAATAAGACTTGCACTGACATGTTACAATTAATAACTTTTCTCATAATAAAACATTGCACCATATTTAAGTTATTAATAAGTCTATAATTATTAAAAATTAGGTAATTATGATTTTCAAACTTTTCAATATTAATTTACAAAACAATGCTTTCAATAGAATCAGTAAGAGCATCCCGCAGTATGTTTACCTGTTAACTATTTTGATGGGACGGAATAAAGATTAACAAATCAAGTACGGATAACCATTGATTGGAATAAAGGTGTTGTCCAGCATCTCGTCTCACTGCATCTCGCACAGTAACAAGCAATTAGATACATAAAGATGTTGATCATTTCATTACCATATTTTCAAGCAATAATTTCACAAGTTTGACATCCTCCAATGTTTTCCACCCGCTGCTCTCAAACGCAGCACTGTTGTTTTCATCTTTCAGAAATTGAAGTATATCCTCTTTTAAAGAGCTCATCGAATGACGCTCAGCCAGTACCAAGGTTTCGATTGCATTTTCTGTTGTCAAATTTTTATACAGTTCTTTAGCACAGAGGGACTTCAATCCTGCTAGCTGGTAGTAATCTGCTGCCTCGAGTACTCCTGCTGCAATATTACCTAGCTTGGGTGCACAGTCTGTGTAGATGTAATGTAATACTTCTTGCAGAATCTCAGTATCAAATTTGGTCTTTATGACATTTGTTAAACTCTCCATGGTGCCGTGCTCAAAATGAGCTTTAAAAACATCACTTCTGGCAGCAAGTAAAATTTTGTGCGCAATTGTATACTGTCTACCGAATCCAGCATTACGTCAAACAGTATAGTGTTGTTTAATACATTTTCCAGATCATGTTTCAGACACCTTTCGGCATCTTGTGTCACTTTCAATGGCACATCTTGTCTAATTAAAAACTTAGCTCTAAGTTCGAATGAACTATAAAAATCAGTCAGTTTATCTATTTCTATAACTTTCATCAATAACCACTCGCTAGGAGACATTCGACAATATTCCTTAGTGAAAAGTTCACGTGTCTCAGTACCATAACCTTTTACATGGGATAGCACTTCTAAACATTTTATAAATGCATCATTTGGAGGTCTAAAGTCAATTGATATCAAGATTTTATCGCTATCACATCTCACTGAAAGCTCAAATTTTAAATCATCATCAATATCGTCTCTGTAGTCTGCTCTAGTAGTGCTGACGGCAAAGTGTGATATTGAATTATCAATTTTGTTTCCAAAGTCTGGTATTTCCCAGGTCACAGAAAACGATTTTTCATTTTCTGTAGAAGTTAGTTCGTATGAAAACTTGTACATTTTAGCGATAGGTACCTAGATACCTACCTACTAAGCAAAGAGTACTACTAAGTACTTAAAGTTTAAGCACCAGGCACCTTCCAAGTAGTTCCAAGGCAGTCACAGTAGGTACCTACTCGCAGATAGATATGTAGCACAATGTATCGTTAGTATAATTTATAATTATATTATATTATCTTTGTTCGAAGATAAGGTAGCAAAATATGTACTCAAGTAAGTTTTAATTATTCACACAATCACACAATATTATATGAATGAATTATGGTTAACGTAGTAGCATAATATATATATATCCTCGTATGTATATAATATTTCTCTATGGAAGAAACGGACGGAACCACACAGACTACTAAGGAGATACTACGTATGACGGAACGGAAGATCAGTTGCTACCAGCAAATTCTTTCCAAAAATCACAAAAAAGATATACGTAATAAGTGCAGTTTTATTTTTTATCGAACTAATTCAATGTGATCCTATAAGTGCTCGCCGTGCTCGATCACACTGCGGTTACGGTGCGTTTATTCTACCGCACGCAAATTTTGTGAAGTTGAATTATGGAATGTCATAGAAGTGCGCAAACTTGCGGTGAAACTGACGTAACTTTTTTGTATAGAGTTTATTCTACCACGCAGTAAAATAAACGACCCGTGATAATGTGCGCGCTCTGGCTAAGGGTTCGTGTTTCCTTTTGAGCTTACTTATAAGCCACTCTATTCAATCAAAATTTTTTTTATTGTTTCCTGATTTGTAGGGTTCCGAACCCAAAGGGTACCAACGGAACCCTATTACTGAGACTCCGCTGTCCGTCTGTCTGTCTGTCTGTCCGTCTGACACCAGGCTGTATCTCATGAACCGTGATAGTAAGACGGTTGAAATTGTTACAAATGATGTATTTCTGTTACCGCTATGACAAAAATACTAAAAACAGAACAAAGTTAAAAATTAAAGGGGGTCCCCATACAAAAAACGTGTTTTTACTACAGCGCCATCTATGAACGATTGTTTAACTTATTAATAAATCATATTTATTACCTACCTTTGTGTTAACGTTCACTTAGTTGGTGTTAGAAGTTCCTTAAATATTCGTTAGATGGCGTTGTAGTTAATAGGCATGTTTGGTATTGACACGGTAATATAATATAATATAATATTTTTATATTATTAAACTGCGGTTTGTAACCCTCCGTTTGCGAGACAAAAGTCTGACTCGCACTTGGTCAGTTTTATTAATTTACATAATTATTTACAAGACTAGTTATGATGTTATTTATTAGGATTTATGATAAGCTCAATAAAAGGACGGTATATACACAGGAAGTTTCAACGTGTTTTGCACATTCCATATCTTAGATTATTAAATTCATAATTGTTAGAGTTAATGCTAATATCAAACATTATGAAATTCCAAAACATTTTATTCATTATTATGAAAGCTACGAATGTGAAATACTTGAAAACAACAAAAAACCTATAACGATACGATGGAGTACTTTCGAGTAATTTATGTATTATATATATTTATCTTAAAAACCAACCATTGAAGCGCCATAATAAAACAACTAAGTAGACTTAGTTGTTTTATTATTGCAATTTAAACGGTTGGTTTTTACGATAATTAATCATAAATTACTCGCAAGCTGAAAGTTTCGGATATAGTTTAATTGTATTAAAATCACTTGCTTTTGACCCTATATGACCTAACGGGAATTCACAACACAATACCGGTCATTCTGTATATTACTAATTTTACTGACTAACATAAAAGTTGTTAAATATAGTTAAAATGGAGCATGTTGGTAACACTGAGAACATTGTCAAAATCGAAGTGATTACTACTACTACTACTTACGGGAAATCACAAACCAAAGAGTAGTTTTTTTAGTTTTATTATGGCTCCACACGATTATTATATTTAGCCAGTGTCAAGTATTAAAATTCGTCACGTTTTGTGAGTAATTTAAGTCATAAAGATGGGTCTAAGTCACATTTCAGGTCAAAATGGTCATACTCTAGTCCAAGTCATAGCCTCAGTAAGGATATGGACTTTACATACATACATACAATCACGCATTTTTCCCGTTGGGGTAGGCAGAGACTACTTCTTTCCACATGCTACGATCCTGACATACCTCCTTCGCTTCTTCAACTTTCATGAGCGTCTTCATACATGCTCGCCGGTTATAGGTACTTTTGACTTGGCCTTTTTTTAAAACGTCTCCGATTGGCCTGGCCCATTCACACACGTCTCATAAATCTGTTTCGTCAATCTTTCTTCATCCATCCTCACTAGATGTCCAAACCATCTAAGCATCCCTTTCTCTATCTTTGTCACTACATCTTCTACCACACCACAACATTCTCTTATCACGCTGTTCTCCAACTTATCCATCAGAGTCACTCCGATCATACTTCTCAAACTTCTCATTTCTACAGCACTAATTTTACTTTCATGTTTCTTCTGCCATACCCAGCATTCACTACCATACATGAGTGTGGGAACCAACACTCCCCTATGTACAGCCAGTCGTGCTTTTTTAGACACGTTCTGACTTCTCATAAAGTTATGTAGTTCCCCACTCACTTGGTTTCCAGCCAAAACTCTTCGCTCAATATCACTTTCATACTTACCATCTCTCGTAAACTTAGAACCCAGGTACACAAACTCTTTCACTTGTTCCACTCTTTCTCCTTCAATCGTCACATAACAATCAGTCATTCTTTCTTCTCTTTCAAAAACCATTACTTTGGTCTTGCTTACGTTCACTTTCATCCCTTTGCTTTTTAAGGCGTCATGCATAATATTAACCATTCTTTGTAACTCCTCCTCCGATGATGCTAATATCACCTGATCATCAGCGTATAGGAGGCATTTGATGGTTAAATCATTCATTCTTAATCCGTACACACTTTCTTTCAGATCTGTCAAGCAATTGTCTATGAATAGGTTGAACAGCACTGGCGATGCTACACATCCCTGTCTAACACCTTTTTCGATGTTAAACCAGTCTGTGTACGCTCCGTTTATTCTGACACAAGCACTGGAACCCTCATAGAGTGATTTCAGTGCTCGTATCAAACTGCCGCCCACCCCATACATTGACAATGTTGACCACAATTCATTCCTCACCACTCTGTCATAGGCCTTTTCCAAGTCTACGAATGCGCAATAGACCTTTTGGTGTTTCGCCAAACATTTTTCGGCTATGCTTCGTAAAGAAAAGACCTGATTCATGCATCCCATTCCTCTCCTGAAACCCGCTTGTACATCCCACATTTTCTTATCAGTTTCATTCGTCACTCTTGTAATCAGTACCTTTGCATACAATTTTCCGACGATGCTGAGTAAGCTAATGCCCCGATAGTTTTTGTAGTCTTGCTGTGATCCCTTTCCTTTGTATAGCGGCACAATGACGGCTTTGCACCAGTCTTCTGGAACAATTCCATTCCTCCAGCAAAGGTTAAAAAGGCGATACAGCTGACTCGCTACCACACCTTGTCCAGCCCTCAGCATCTCGACCGAAATCCTGTCATACCCTGCAGCCTTACCCGATTTCATAGTTTTCAACGCTGTCATTATCTCTTCCATGCTGATATTACTTTCATCGCCATCTTCATTGGCGTTACCAGTTGTCACTGGCACTTGCATATCTTCCTTTTCAAATAAACTTTCAAAATATTCCTTCCATCTCTTTAGAACGCATTCCTCTCCTCTCACAATACTGCCATCCTGATTTCTGACTTTGTCCAGTTGCGAGGTATTAAGATTTCCTCTGGCTGACCTTATGGACTTCCAGAAAAACTTAATGTTGGTCTGGAAGTCGTCAGATAACCTCCTATCAAATTAATCTCTATCGTTATCTTTCTTTCTATCCACAACCTCTTGTGCTACATTCTTTAACCTTTTATACTCTTCCTTTGTCTTGCTTACATCTTCAGTCGTTCCTTTTTGCATTATTAGGTTGGCTTTTGAAGCTAACCAGTCTTGCCATGCTTTCTTCTTCTCAAATACAGCTTTTTGGACATCTTTACACACATTCTTAAATTTACACCCTTTTTTTCTCTTACTTACACCACACACTTCTACAGCAACTTCCACGATCCCTTCCTTAAACGGCTTCCATAAATCTTCAACCTCACACACTTCATCTAATAACTCAAACTTCTCGATCAATTTACTTACAAACTCATCTTTCACAATGTCTTCTTGTAAATTCTCAACTTTTATGCGTTCCAGTACACTAACGGGTTCATGCGCACGATGCCGCCATCGCTTAAAGAGACCACTTATTCGGCACATCACCAGAAAGTGGTCTGAGCCCACGCCGACACCGCGGTACACCCGAGTGTCCTGTACTTTCTTTCTCAGTCTTTCATCCACTATAAAAAAATCGATCATACTTCTCACGCTTCCTTCTTCCCTAGTATACATGTGGATCTTCTTATGGTCAAACCAAGTGTTTGTTACCACAAGATTCCACCCAAGACATACTTCAAGCAAACTTTCCCCGTTTTCATTCACCCTGTCATCGCCGAACCTTCCCAACACACTTTTATATCCATCACGCTTCACACCTACCCAGCTATTAAAGTCGCCTAGCATTACTACTCTTTCATTTTGTTCGCATTTACTCATAACATCTTTCATGCTATCCCAATACTCCTGCCTCTCTGCTTGGGCTACAGTGGAACCGTTCCAACGCGCATCTTGTGGAGCATAGACTCCTAATATGAAGATACGCGTTAGACCCACCTTCAACCTCATCCAGAGGAGTCTTGGACTCACACATTCAAAGTCAGTCACAAATTCATTCATTCTAGCGGAAAGCAGTACACCAACTCCCTGACAACCTCTGCTGGTATCTGGAACTCCAGACCAGTAGGCTGTGTAGGGTCCATGCGTGGTGGTGTCGCAACCTTTCCGCTTAGTCTCATTTACACAAAGAGCATCAATCCGCCTTTCACTCATCATTTCGCATACTTCATCAATCTTATCATCCATTCCTCCTCTAACATTCAACGTAGCAAAGTGGCTTTCCGCAGCCCACTTTTCGCCCCCACGGGAAACGAGACGTGACGGGTGGCGAACCACGTCGCCGCCATTTAAATTGGAGAAAAAGTTTGTGCTCTGCATTGCGTTCCCACGAGAAGCTAGGGAAAGTGAGGTCCATCCAAGTAGAGCCCCGCTTACTTGGGTAAGGCTAGCCATTTTCTGGGGTCGCCTGGTCCCAGGACTATGGACTTTACTAAAGAATTTCAGTAGGATGTTAGTGAGAAAGCATATAGCATGTTTTTCGACATTGTGCTGTTTCCCTACAACACTCATTAACCAGCACTTTGTTGTTTAGAATCTACATTTCTTACACATTACCTTGCGGAAGAACACAAGTTTTAGGAAAAAATACATTAAGAGCACACGCACTTTTAGGGTTCCGTATCAGCATTCCATACATGAAACTAAAACAAAAAAAATATATTTATACCTGTACGTGTGGGGTGTTTATGGATAGGTCTTTAAAAATCACATTGAGGTTCTTAAAACCATTTTTCTCAAAGTCTGTGGGGAACCCTAAGCACAGCGGTGGAGCAGTGGACTGTATTTCTTCGGGTGAGGCCTTCGGATTCCCACACTTATACTGTGAAGCTTTGGAGCTGGGATTTAAACACGTCTTCAAGCCTTGAAACGCTAATTTATTCCTTCTTCACAATTTTCTTATAGCTACTGAGCTATTCACTAGTCACTATCACTATTCACTAGACTTCCTAGTTTTCCTTTCTTCTTTCTTCTAGAGCCGCCGTTGGTGAACTGAACAACTTGGCACGGTAGCGACGCTCTATTTATATTGTTGTTGGTACTTGCAAAAGAGCGAGAGGTCGATAGTCTGGGAGCGCCCGCACTTTGTCTCGCGGGGCGTGTCCTTGTGTGGGCGCACGCACGAGATGCCGACTTTTCGGACATATACTCTCCCGAGATGCTGTTCAGTCGAGCGCTAACCATCAGAGAGTGCGGAGCTCTCCCAGACCTATGCTATTTGCAAGTACCAACCCTATTCCTAAACCTAACCTGGTCTAGGTTGACTATCTGTTACATTTATTAAAGCCGAACATGCTTTATTTTTATCTATTACCTATCTACTTAGGTTGTACGAATGACCTGTCTGTAGTCCTATAAGACCTATTATACTGTTACAAACCTTATACAAGTTACATTCCTATGTTCTAATAAGAATCTAACAAAATCTATCTATAATAAGGCTGTTTACGAATGCGATACAAATACAAGTTACTATCTATCTATACGAATATGAACGTTATACATTGTAAATTATATGTCTATCTATACGAAGCTATAACGAAATGCGAACTCTATACATGGCAAAGTACCCTACCTATCCTAGAGTACTAAGCTAAAACTTATCTTTATTATATACAACTTATAACTAACTATACATAGTGCGTTCATATCGTCGGTGTACGTCGTTGTCCGGAACATTCTCCCGCCGTGCTGCCTGCAGCAGAAGAGCCCGGTGTAGGAACGACGTCTTCGATTGGTAGGATGATCAGCTTCCTTACAGGCCGTCGTAGCACGCCGCCCTTGGTCTGGATGTCGACGGTGCGCACGATGCCATCGGGTCCCGGGAACGTGTTGATGACCTTGCCTCTGAGCCAGACGTTACGGGGTAGATTCGGGTCGACGAGCTGGATCAGGTCTCCGGTCTTCACCTCAGCTCCTTTCCCCTGGGGCTCCCGCCGGTGTTGTAGCTCGGGAAGCGCCTCCTGCAGCCACCGCGCCCAGAATGTGTCGGCGAGGCGTTGTGCAGCGCGCCAGCTGGAGATGGAGACGGTGCGCTCAATCTCCCCCAGGTATGGGAGACGAGCAGGGCCGCCCAGAAGGAAGTGGTTCGGAGTCAGGGCCTCTGGGTCCTCGGGGTTGACCGACACGTGTGTGAGTGGTCGGCTGTTTACGGTGAACTCCACCTCGGCGAGTAGAGTGGCGAGAACTTCCTCTCGCGGTCGGGTCTCGTGGAGCGTAGCGGCGAGTGCAGTTTTCACGGAGCGAACCATTCGCTCCCACGCGCCTCCCATAAACGGCGCGCCCGGTGGGATGAATCGCCAGTCGATGGTCCGCTTGGCTGCTTCCTGTGCTGTTGCTGCGTCGATCGTCTGTCGCAGCTCTCTCTCGGCGCCTCGGAGGTTGGTCCCGTTGTCAGAACAAATTTGAGTCGGACAGCCCCGTCGCGCCATCATGCGTCGCAGCGCCATCACCGCGGAGTCGGTGCTGAGCGATGCGGCGATCTCGAGGTGGATGGCCCGGGTGGTGAGACACGTGAAGATCGCCACGTATCTTTTCTGGTTGGTGCGGCCGACAGTCACTGTCACCGGCCCGAAGTAGTCGACGCCAGTGCAGGAGAAGGGCCGCTGATGATGAGCCAGCCGGCACGCCGGCAGGTCTCCGGTTCTCGGATACGGTGGTGCTGCGCTGCGAAGTCTGCAAAATAAACATCGCCTTACAATGGTTCGGGTTACTGGGCGTAAGCGTAGCACCCAGTACTGTTGACGACTCTCGTTCACCGTCGCTTCGACTCCGGCGTGATGCAGGCGGCGGTGGACGTGCAGAATCCAGAGCTTGACTGTCGGGTGGCCGCCGTCCAAAATCAGCGGGTTGTCTCGGTGGCTCGGTAGCTCTGAAGCGATGAGTCGATTCCGCAGTCGTAGAGTGTTGTCTTCATATACGACGCTCAGCTGTTGTAGGCGGCTATCTTTCCGAAGTGGTTTTCCTTTTTGCAGATCATCGATGTCGTCCGCGAATGATTCTTCCTGTGAGGCGCGCATAAGTAGCGCCTCCGCGGCCCTCAGTGTTTGCGCAGGAACAGGCAGGAACTTTTCTGTTTCTTCCTTTTTCGAATGTTGTACCGGTGCGGGCTTCTTAGCTGTTTTCTTGTTAGTCCAGGCGGGGTCATCGACCTTGTTCTGTTTGGTGCGTTTGTAGTACACCCGTTGAGCGCCCCTGCAGAGGTCAATGAATTGTAGTACTCGGGCTGCAGTGTAGCTAAGTCGGTCCCAGTTGGAGAAGCGGGACACGTCGGGTAGGGCTTCGCTCAGCTTCTGTCGGCGCTCGGTGAGGTGATGAACCCGTTCTTCACCGGTGTCTGTGTTCTGGGGCCTTATTCAGTATGACCAATGAGAAAACGCGTTCCTTAACGCGCCACGTCACGTTATTGAAATTTTGTATTCTGTATGCCACACGATAGGTAAATTATACAAAACGCGCGCGTTACACGTCCTCATATGTCACGATATTTTGACAGCTCAAAACGCGCTCATAACCTTACCCTACCGCAATTTAATTGGCATAGAGAATACCATAACGCGGAGATTACGTAACACGGCACGGTAAGACTTTAAAATGGTCATACTGAATAAGGCCCCTGTAGGGGTACGTCCTCGACGTACTCTTCGATACTGTTGAGCGCGTCCGCGTCCGGTGGTCCATCGACCTCACGCCGCTCGTTGCTGTCTTCGATGGTGAGCGCGTCCGTGTCCGGTGGTCCGTCGACCTCACGCCGCTCGCCGTTGAGCGCGTCCGTGACCGGTGGTTCGTTGACCTCACGCCGCTCCGATCTCGATGTGTACTGTGGGTTGATATACATGACGTCAGTCTCGAAATAGTCGCGAATCATCACGTCCAGGGCTGCATCTTCAGGCGACTCGGTGACGTAGGACACGAAGTCGATGCTCTTCCCGAGCGTTCTGCTGTGGCCCCCGTGTAGCACCCACCCGAGCGGCGTCAGCGACGCCACCGGTTGGTCTCGGGCGCCTCGGCGTGTCCTCGAAGCCAGCAGCAGCTCCCAGTTGTCCTGGCCGACCAGGATACCCGGCGAAGCACGCTGGTACGTCAGTAGGCTGCCGATGTCACGTAGATGCTTGCAGCCTCGTAGCGCAGACTTGTTTACTTCCTGCGGCGAGATGTCCAAGTTCTGTACTGTGCGCGCTCGAATCTTCTTTTCCTTCTTGACTGGTCCCTCTGCTCCGATTTCGACGGCGATGCGCTCGTCGACTAGGGTGACCGTCGAACCGTCGTCCAGTAGCGCGAAGGTGTCGACTGTGCCCGCTGGCCCCACAGCTCGAACTGGAATCATTTTCAGGTAAGACCTGTGATGCTCTGTGGTCCACGCGGAGTTGATGGCTTCGGTCACTGCACCCTTTTCATTTTTCTCGTAGTGCAGCATTCGGTGGTGGTGGGTCTTGCAGCCGTCGACTCCACACACCTTGGCACGGCAGCTGTGATCTCGCCTCCGGTAGCGTAGACACCTGAAACATAGCCGCTGTTTCTTCGCTATGTCCCAGCGCTCGTGCTCATCTGCTGTTTTGAATCTGTTGCAGTCTTCGGTGAAATGTCCCGGTTGTTCACACACGGGACAACGAGCTGTTGACTGCTGCGACTTCTGTTGTGGCTGCTGCTGTTGCGGTTGTTCGACGACGTTGTGTACTCGCTGCGTCCTCCTCTGAGGCCCCGGTGCTGGCGAGTTCACTGTTGAGTCGGGTTTCGCGAATGGTCCGCAAAACTCGGCTTCGCTCTTCAAGTAGCTTTGTATCTTGATCAGGTCCGGCGTGTCACGTGGTTGAGTAGCTGCGAACTTGTAGTAGTTGCGCGCCAGCGTTGGTGGTAGCTTCTCCACGATGGCCGGCTCCAGATTGAAGAGGTAGTAGCCGAAGTCGAGGGCTCGCAACATCGCCACGGCGTTGGTCACTTTGCAGGCGAACTGGCAGATGTCCGACGGTGACTCGGTGAGGCGCGGCAGGGACCGAAGATTGTCGATCTCGACCATCGCCAACGTTTCAGGACGACCGAAGCGCGTTGTGAGCGTTTCCATGACCTCTTCCGGTCTCGCGTTAGTGATGAGCAGGTTGCTGACGGCTTCTCGTGCTTTTCCCTTCAGGTTCCGGCGCAGGCGGTTAATGTTTTCAGTTGGTGAAAACATCGGTGCAGATTCGATGTACGCAGCCCGGAACGGCAGCCAGTCGAGGTGCGACCCGTCGAACATCGGTAGCTCGGCGAATCTCGGGCGCTGTCCGGCGATGACAGCTTGTGTGATGGCAGTCGACAGCTGAGAGAGGTCGCAGGCTCCCGCCGGTATGGACGGTGGCGGCGCCTGCCCTCCCATCGGTGGATGCACGTAGCTCGGCTTGTCGCGTAGTCCGTAGCTCTCCCGTAGCGGCTGATCTCGTAGCTGTTGGCTACGCCGTAGCTCGTAGCTCTCTCGTAGCTGTTGATCTCGTAGATCCTGGCTACGCCGTAGCTCGTAGCTCTCTCGTAGATCCTGGCTACGCCGTAGTTCGTAGTCTCGTAGCTGTTGGTAGCTTCTGTCTTGAAGCTCGGGTCCCACTGGTAGCAGCGCGCGTGGAGAATCACGTGGCACAGGCGGTGGCAGCGGCGGCTGTGGCACGGAGAGCAGCGGTCCACGCGGCTCAGGTGGGCACGTCGAATGGTAGCTCAGCTCGGCGCGGAGCTCGAAGCCCGCTGGCGGCGACACACGTGGGTGATCACGTGACACGGCGGCGGTCGGCGGCGGTGGCACGGAGGGTAGCGGGTCACGTGGCGTCTCAGCTGGGCGGAGGGTCTCGTTGGTCATGGCCAACAAGACCGGCGGCGGCGGCGGTGGTACCTGGTCACTCAACCAGGTGTCGACTCGATGTTGGGTGTCGGACTCGGTGACGACAGAGCCCCCCTCGGTGTCTTCTTCACTGTCGGATTGTTCGAGCGCGGCGAGACGACTCGTCGCGTACTCGATCTGTCGAAGAAGTTCTTGTTTAGCTGTAGCGTTGCGGTGCGACTTCTTCGAGCGGCGAGATTCCGCACGTTGACTGCGTGCGCGCTGCTCCGCGAGACTGTTCGTGTCCCGTGGCGGCCTCTCTCGACGCTCGGAGTGATGCTCGATGTGTTGCCCGAAGTGTGGCGCATGTTGCTCGAAGTGTGGCGCATGATGCTCGAAGTGCGGCGCGGCGAATGTTTCAGTCCCCAACGGCGGTGTCCGCGGCGTCACGGCGGCGGTGTGTGGCGCGGCGAATGATGCGGAGGTCGGCGCCAGTGGCGCCATCACGGCGGCAGGGTGCGGCGCGGCGAGTGAAGCGGGGGTGGGCGCCGGTGGCGCCATCACGGCGGCGGGGGGCGGCACGGTCGCGGTGTGATGCTCTGGAACGGCGTGTGGCGCCGTCGCGGCGGCGCGAAGCTGTAGGATGCCCGTCGCATTGGTGAGACCACAGCCGCTGACGCGTAGCCGCTGGTCGAAGGATGCTCCTCCGTGATGACTGTTGCCCCGGTGCGCGAAGTACCCGATGTTGACGCCGTTGTACCCGTTGTCGTGGTCTCGGCGGATGACTCTTGCTCGGAGGCCGGCGCTCGTCCTCTTCCTGTGGAGCGGGTGACCGGCATGGTAGCGGATATCGAATCGAAGTCATCGAGTCAACGACAAGTCTTGAAAAAGACTGTTTGCGGCGTTAGTTATCGGAGTCGACGAGAAGTAGTCTTAAAAAAGACTGTTTTACGGCGTTTAAATTAACGTTTAGTCTTGAAAAAGACTGTTAAGGTCATAATTATCCGGCCACGAAGGTCCAAAAATGTGGGGAACCCTAAGCACAGCGGTGGAGCAGTGGACTGTATTTCTTCGGGTGAGGCCTTCGGATTCCCACACTTATACTGTGAAGCTTTGGAGCTGGGATTTAAACACGTCTTCAAGCCTTGAAACGCTAATTTATTCCTTCTTCACAATCTTCTTATAGCTACTGAGCTATTCACTAGTCACTATCACTATTCACTAGACTTCCTAGTTTTCCTTTCTTCTTTCTTCTAGAGCCGACGAACTGAACAACTTGGCACGGTAGCGACGCTCTATTTATATTGTTGTTGGTACTTGCAAAAGAGCGAGAGGTCGATAGTCTGGGAGCGCCCGCACTCTGTCTCGCGGGGCGTGTCCTTGTGTGGGCGCACGCACGAGATGCCGACTTTTCGGAGATATACTCTCCCGAGATGCTGTTCAGTCGAGCGCTAACCATCAGAGAGTGCGGAGCTCTCCCAGACCTATGCTATTTGCAAGTACCAACCCTATTCCTAAACCTAACCTGGTCTAGGTTGACTATCTGTTACATTTATTAAAGCCGAACATGCTTTATTTTTATCTATTACCTATCTACTTAGGTTGTACGAATGACCTGTCTGTAGTCCTATAAGACCTATTATACTGTTACAAACCTTATACAAGTTACATTCCTATGTTCTAATAAGAATCTAACAAAATCTATCTATAATAAGGCTGTTTACGAATGCGATAGAAATACAAGTTACTATCTATCTATACGAATATGAACGTTATACATTGTAAATTATATGTCTATCTACACGAAGCTATAACGAAATGCGAACTCTATACATGACAAAGTACCCTACCTATCCTAGAGTACTAAGCTAAAACTTATCTTTATTATATACAACTTATAACTAACTATACATAGTGCGTTCATATCGTCGGTGTACGTCGTTGTCCGGAACAAAGTCAATCATTTGAAAGATACGTTTAAAGTGGTAAAATGGGGTGTGTTTCCCCCCCTCTAACTTTTAAAGTAAGGGAGTGAAAAATCTAGAAAAAAAAATCTGTAGATCAATAAATTTAAACAAAAACTTTCAACGAAAATTTGTTTGAACAAGATACAGTCAGCAGTTTTTATATATATATAAGATGATATAAAATGTAGAACTTTGTATGAATAAATTAATCATAACCCAACCGTGGTTTGATTCACCTCTCCTCCTCCGAGGACCACCACCCCCACCACTGCCCAGGAGCAGGCTCAGGGGAGCCTGGACGACTTCTACGCGACGATAGGCTGGCCAGCAAGAGGACCAGCCCGCCACCAGGGAGGTTCCGAGCCACCGCGGCCGCCGTCTGCCGGAACGCCGCCCGTCACTAGGGGGGTTCCACGACGCCGCCACTGGAGGTCCGGCTTCACAACGGTCCGCAGACTGCAACCGAGGGCCGACCGCCCCCACCGCTAGACCGCCAGCCGTGGCTGGGGTCCAGCCACCGTGCCCTGTCCAGTAACTTTCCGCTGGGCGGGTGACTACCCTTCCATTCCTCTCACGCGGATAACATTCCCTTGAGTGCCGTCACCCTCTGTGATCGGTAACGTGAGCCTGCGTTACCGGCGTGAGAAAATCTTTTCTGTGCACATTGCACGAGGAGCACATCCCTTTCTCCGTCCCCTTTCCGTCTGGGGTCTTAGGTCTCGTAGCACCAGGCATCCCGCACTATCTATATATGTATATATTACATTTATGGTATAGCTAGGGACATTAGGGAGGCAGGGACGATAGGGAAAGGGTAAGTATCCTACAGTTCTGTGATAGGATGTCGAGTCTACACCGGCTCGGCACGAGTAGGTTGCTAGGCGTGCCAAGTATAAAGCGACTTGGCACTACCAGAGATAGGAGTGTTAGTCACGAGCACGAGCACGAGGTAAGCGAGTTAGGGTTACTAGGCTTTTGTAGCTAGATCCCTCACGTTTCCATCAGGCGTTAGCTAACCGATAAGCTAGGTTGGTTCTCGCCTGTACAAAAGTCAAAAGTCAAAGCTAAACTTAAAGTTATAAAAATAACTGAAAAAGTAAGACGATTAATCCTAGAAAATAGTGTGATAATTACATGGAAAAAAGAATCATCGAAATCGGATAATATTAAGAGATAGAAAAAAGCTTTTTCTATTTGTATGGACACACACGCGCTCTATAATCCTCTTAAGGTTAGACCGCACTAAGCGACACTTTATGGCAGCGGCGCGACGCGACACGTAACGACACTATGAGGAATACCCATCAAATTATTACCTACATAATTCGATGGGTATACCGCACTTGAACAGCTAGGTTATTCTGTAAGCTAGTTTACGCATCTCGCAAGCGGTGAGATTTGATAGATAGCTAGATAGATAATCTCTTTATTGTATACCAGAAAGAAACTTTATATCTAGACATATAACAACCTAATTCGGTGATACAATCGGCGGTCTTATCGCAAAGAGCGATCTCTTCTAGACAACCAAGTGTGGAGTAGTAACAAAAAACAAAGGGAGTTTACCGATGGCAATTATTTATGTTAGCTGGAAACTATATGCACTATACAGTATATGCACTGCACTATATGCAATGCAATAAAATATTTATTTATTTTTATAAGTAAAATACTAAATATACATATATGGACATACATACAAATACATATATATTATATATATATATTATATAAACAAGTTATATATTTTTAAAATTTATACCATACATAACTACTTTATAAATACAAATAAATACATACACATAGCTGCATACATTCAAGTCTAAAACAAAGTGTGATCAGTAGAGTTAGCACTTTTGGGAAAAATAGTGATATTATGTTTCTTTGAAGTGTTACACACTTTATATTTTTGTAAATTGTTAAACACAATGCATAATTGGGTTAAAAAATGCAATCCACTAATTTCGTCGTAACGATACTTCGCATCGTGGCTTAATTGGCAAAGCACCGGAACATGATATCCTAGAAATCCTAGATCTGAATAAGGCATTCGACACGGTGTCTTGGCCAATCCTCCTTAGGAAGCTGGAGGCCCTGGGAGTGCGAGGCCTGGCGCTGAGCTGGTTTCAATCGTACTTAAGCGACAGAAACCAAAGAGTACGGATCTCTGACCAGTTCAGAGACTACTCCAGTATCTCCTATGGCATCCCGCAATGATCGGTGATCGGACCGACGCTCTTTCTGGCGTATCTCAATGATATGTGCCAATCCCAGCTGAGCAACTCAAGCATTTTTGCCTTTGCAGACGACACAGCGTTGATTTTTCACAGTGACAACTGGAATTCCGTTATTTCTACCGCACATCAAGGTTTATCCCAAATCGCGTCATGGCTGCAAAATAACCTGCTCACCTTAAATGCTGATAAGACCAAGTATATGGTTTTCCACAATTCTGCCAAATCATATCCCGGCTCTTTCGAGCTTAAGCTCCACACATGCAACTCCAGCTCTTCCCAAACTTGTCTAGGCCCGTTACTACAACGCGTCGACTACCTCAAATACATAGGCGTCACAATAGACCACCAACTAAAGTGGGAAAACCAGATAGGTGCTTTGTGTGGTCGTCTGCGTAAGATGATGTTCGTTTTTAAACGTCTAGGTTCTGTCGCCGATTCCGCTACACTTCGTCTAGTATACGAAGCCCTTTGCGAATCCATACTGACCTACTGCATCATGTGTTGGGGCGCCGCAAACAAGACCTTATTCCTGAGGATTGAAAGAGCGCAAAGAGCCCTTCTGAAGTTCGCATACAAAAAGCCGTACAGATACTCAACTGACCAATTGTATGACGATACACAACTCCTAAGGGTACGCCAGCTGTACATTCTCGCATTGGCTTTGCGCTTCCATAAGACGTCCTGGGAGCACGTTACGACCAACTCTCGTACTCCCAAAAATACTTGGGAAGCACCACGGGCTAGAACACAACTAGCACAGCGTTCATATTTACACAAAGGACCTAGAATTTATCAAAAGTTAGATAGATTTTTGACTACCAGCTAAAATGGCTGGAACATATAAAAGTACTAGTTGGTAGGGTACATAAATCATAGTGATCTCAGACATATAGGTGACATACTAATTTTAAAGATGACTTATTATGCACTATGTCACTCCTAGGAGAGGTTACTGTATTCTGGCGTGGGGTGGGACTCACAAAACATTTCTGCTACGCGTCGAGAGATCCCAAAGAGCTGTTCTGAAAGTTATGGTAGCGAAACCTTTCAGATATTCCACAAATAAATTATACACCGAAATATTTGTGAGACAGTGAGACAAATATTTGTACAAAAATCGGTATTAAAGACCCATTCAAATACGCATTTTGACATGATTACCTAACACAAGACGCAAAGATAGAATAATTTACCCAGAAACATTTTCATCTATGTATGCTAATAGGCATTTATGCACCACCCACACACACACACACACACACATACATACCCAACACTCATGCACGAACTTAAACACTGCATGGCATTTCAATTAACTTATAAATTAAATAATGTTCTGTAAATTGTTATTTTGTATATTGTAATATACAATATAATTTTTAATTATAATAATATAACAATTAATTAAAATAATTATATATCATTATTCTGAAGATTGTAACACTAGATACGCACGCAATTATAATCAATAATATTACGTTTCTCATATTGTCATTCTATATTGGGGGAGCACCTATCTCTGCAATACAGGCTTTCAGTCTAGCGCAGAGTTATGCAGCTTTAGCTCTATTATGTGCAACATTTTTATATAATGTCAACTATTGTGCTAATGAAATGTATAGTTTTCCATTATTCTTGTGAAATTAATAAATATATTTGATTTGATATGCTTTCTGGGTCCTCATCTATACATGAAAATCAGTAAAATAATAAATATTTATCCACTAACTTTGAATACATGTAGGATCGTAATTACTAAACTTCTCCTGACTCTGAGCTACGTTGACACTGAGAAATTAATGATATGCTACGTCTAAGTTATACACCTAGGTACGCATTTGTCCACACTATCTCTCTCTCACATACACACGCACACACGCACACACACACACACACACACTAAGCCCCTCCATTGAAACACTAACTCTATACCTAACTATATTTATAACTTTAACATTACATATTTTTGACGCACACGTTTATTCATATATATATATATAATTTATAACAAATAGCATTACGTACTATTAAGACTACAAGCTATTGTTTGTATAGTAGGTAAATACAAACCATAAAATTAGATATAAAAACAATAAAATGCTAAATATTATGTAATCGCAATAGCGACTCCAACATCTCTGTGCCGTGACATACCGCGCCATTGTCTCAGTAGTTAGATGCCTACATTTTAAAGGCAATACTATCGATACTATCGATGGTATTAGTATATTCAATAGTATTGCTCAAAAAGCGCTATCGATACTATCGATAGTATTGGCACATGGTAATACTATCGATAGATTGCAGTTACAATCGGTTTTGTCTTCAATATTGATAGACTATCGATACCGATAGCCTATCGATAGTGGACTATCGATATGCAACACTAGGTCAAAGTCACATTTCAGGTCAGTTCAGTAAAATTGTGGTGTTTACTGAAAATTTTCAGTGGAATTTTGGTGAGATCGTAAATAGCATGTTTTTCAACATTGTGCTCTTTTCCTACACTCGCAAACATTCACCGGCACTTAAATGTTAATAATCGACATTTATTACACATTAACTCGCGGAAAATACAAGTTTTAGGAAAAAATACAATGAGATCACCAACACTTTTCCACGTTCCCGCCAAAACTGAAAACTCAACTAACTTCTAAACGGAAGAACAGAACAGCAAAGAGAATATAGTACTAGTTACGTTAGTTACGTTATATTACCGTGCCACGGGCATAGAAGAGATAATAATGCTATGTACCACGGGTACCGATGCGACGTGACGATGCTTTTTGTTTCGCGCGGTGCAGCAAAACGCGCGACGCCACTAAATTATCTCAATTCAATGTGTATCTTATTATGCGTAGTATCCATAGTTGTCTGTGATGTTATTGTTTAGTTAAATTGTTTACAGTCCGGCAAGTATAACTTGGCGTGCCTGTGCGCCACTGTGCTTTTACTTAGTACTTTGATAACAGTTTCTCTTAAACCACTTTTAATTACTTTTGGCATTATTGAACTATTTTAATGTAGCAGATTTATCAACAATAATGTATAATATGTACGCGGTAATCTCTCAAACGTCAAACTCACAGTTTCAATTAAAAGAATTAGTTCCAAAAACCACCACCGCCAAGTTATACTTGTGGCACTGTATGACGCGGCTTCCCGCTGCGCCGCGCGGCTATTAATGTTAAAAACTTCCAAAATTGGGTATTTAAGTTTTTAACAAGATAAAAAAAAAACTGAATAAATGTTATTCAATGTTGTTTTATTCGTAGGGAACTTTGTGATAAAGCTTAATAAGTTATAAAATATTCAAGAATACTTAGAATGTAATAACAATGACATATAAAGTTTTTTTTTAAATAATTTTTGCGATTAGTGGTATACAATGTAATTTTTCTTAAAAAAACACTATAACATTAAGCGTGCATATTACTAATAAAACTTCCTAGTTAATTAAGCTTTACATCATTACTTTACATCATAAAACAAAGTCCTTCGCCGCATCTGTCTGTTCATGATAAACAACTACTGAACAGACTTTCATACGGTTTTCACCGATAGACAGTGATTCATGAGGAAGGTTTAGGTGAATAACCATAGGTTGAAATATGACAATTATTGTTGAAGATGTTATTTCGTACTCGACTCAGCAAACTGATGCAACTAATGTAGGCATATATGGGCTACCTGTGGGAAGATGAGGCGGGTAGCTAAATATAATAATTCAATAATTGAAATCTAAGTAATTATAATGATTGATTGAGGATAATACAAATTTTTCATTAGAATCAGTAAGAGCATCCTACAGTTTGTTTACATGTTGATAACAATGTTGACGGGACGTAACAAAGATTCACAAAACATGTTAAGATAACTATTGATTAGACTAAAGCTGTTGTCCAGTGCAAAATACTAGGTCCGGTTCATCAACACAATGGCAGCTGGAGGATAAGAACCAACAGAGAACTGGAGCGCGAAATTAAGGCACACAGGCTTTGACATATTGAGTGGATGGAATGAGTGGATGATCGTTCTGTGAAACGTGTATACTTAGAATGTGCAAAAGGGTGGCGTCCCGTTGGATGCCCCAGATACCGTTGATCAGACAAGGTCCTACGAGACAACTTGTAGTGTCTAACTGGGTAAGGACCGTATAATCCAGAGAGCAATATGGTGTCTTTTATTGTTGGAGGCCAAGATCCACTTTGGGGTCATCATACCAGTACATTAAGTAAGTGTTGTCCAGTATCTTGTCTCACCGCATCTCGCACAGTAAATATCAATTAGATAAAAATTTAAGATGATGCCAATTTCATTACAAGATTTTCATGTATTAATTTCAGAAGTTTGACATCCTCCAATGTCTTCCACCCGCTGCTTTCATACACAGTCTGGTTGTTTTCATCATTCACAAATTTAATTATATCCTCTTTTAAAGAGCTCACTGAATGAAGATCGGCGAGTACCAAGGTTTCAATTGCATTTTCCGTTGTCAATTTATTATACAGTTTTATAACACAGAGAGCCTTCAATCCAGTTAGCTGGTAGTAATCTGCTGCCACAAGTACTCCTGCTGCAATATTACCTAGCTTGGGTGCACAGTCTGTGTAAATGTAATGTAATACTTCTTGCAGTATCTCAGTATCAAATTTGGTCTTTATGACATTTGTTAAACTCTCCGTGGTGCCGTGCTCAAAATGAGCTTTGAAAACCTCACTTCTGGCAGCAAGTATATTTTTGTGCGCTGGTAATTGTACACCGTCTACTGATTCCAATGTTATATCAAAAAGTGTAGTGTTGTACAGTAAATTTTGCAGATCATTTTTCAGACATCTCTTTGGTAAATCTTGTTTCAATAACACATCTTGTCTAATTACAAACTTAACTACAAGTTTGAGTGAATTACAGTAAGTGGGCAGTTTTTCTGTTGGTATAACTTTCATCAATTTCCACTTGTTTGCAGAGACTCCACAATATTCCATAGTGGATAATAATTCCTGATCCTCTCTATTATAATAACTGCTTAAAGCATGAAGATTTAATTTTAGCAATGCATCGTTTGGAGGTTTATAGTAAATTTCAATCACGCTTTTATCGGTCGCGAATGATCTCCTCACTGAAAGCTCAAATTTTAAATCTTCGTCAGTATCGGTACCGTAGTCTGCTTTAGTAGTGCGGGCGAACAAGTTTGTTTTTTCTTCATTAACTTTTTTCTTAAATTCTGGAATTTCTAGGGTGACGGAAACAGTTTTTTCGTTCACTTCTGCAGAATTTATTTCAAAAGAAAACTTGTACATTTTTTGAGATTGATACATAGGTAACTAATATAATATAGCTCTAATACGTAGTATTTATATTCTCTTTGGCTCTAATAACAATAAGACAGGGCTGCGTTCACGACCTACGCTCCAAAGAGAATATAAATACTACGTCTACGCTTGGAGTGCACCCAAACCACAGAACACTATTACTCACGGGGAGAAGAACACCAACTTCATACAAAAAAAATTGGACTAGTAGACAACGGCGCTGTCTCTGTGTGGCCCCCCTATAATAATCGAAATGGCGGAAGATTCAAATTTCCTATACATCATTATAAAACGTAGGTATGTTGATCAAGTATACATACCTACATTATCTATTGTGTATAGGAAATTTGAATCTCAGGGTATAGGTTAAATATACAATACGAGTGATTACTTATTTATTTATTTTCATAAATTAAACAAAAATATACTTTTGTATTAATTTGACCCAAATTGACCCAAACGCTCTAACTAAACCGTTCACGACCTCTGGGGGCTTACCATGACCTTTTAAATAGCGATTCAATTCTGAGACGATTGTGTTAACTGGATCGTTTTCTTTCGTACTATGAGCTTAATTAAACAAAACCTAATGTGGATCGCTGCCACTAGAATGAATGAACGAATGTTCAATACTGAATTGCAAAATACATCACTAGTGTCGAGTCAACTTATTAGGCTACGTTCTAAAACCTAATCATCATCTTCTAACGGAAAGTTACGGTAAAATGAAATGTTTGATTTTATGAAAAAATATAGGTTGTTGTTCAATATAATGAATTAGTATTTTATTATGCTATTTAAATATCGTAAAATGTATCAAACTATATTAATTTGAGGACATCATAATCACAAAATCTCCACATAAAAAGATTTTGTATGGTATTGTTTGTTGGTTCTGAACGCGTCCTCTGTCATGGCGATTTGATATTAATGTAAACATTTCCGTTGCGGGAAATGTTTATGTTATATCAAATGGCCCTAACAATAGAGTACAGACGCAAGCGCGGTTGTTTTGAAGATGATTTGAGAAGTAGTTAATGAGTGTTATTACGAGATCTAATTTAATGGCCAAGTGCAAGTCGCATTCGCACTAGTAGGGTTCTGTAACACAGTAGAGTAATTTATAACTATAATTTTTCACTACCAAAAATGAATTTTATTTTTCATAGTGTTTGTAGGTATGAAAAACAAAGTTATATTTGCGGTCGCTATATCTTAAAAACTGCTGACTGTATCTCGTTCAAACCAAGTTTCGTTAAAAGTTTTTATGTATATCTACAGCATGGTATTAGGAAGACCTAACTATAGACACCACGCTCGTACATGTTTGATGATTTTTTTTTAGTTTCAGTTCTTAATATATATATATTTATATATATATATATTATTATTGTATAAAAATTGTAAAGCAGTTCACAGAATACACCTACCTACCAAGTTTTAACTGTGTAGTCCTAACAGTTTCTGAATAAAGTGGCTGTGACATACGGACGGACAGACATACAGAATTACAGACAGACAGATAGAAAGTCAGACAGATATGACGAATCTATAAGGGTTCTGTTTTTTGCCATTCGGCTACGGAACCCTAAAAATGAGGTATGTACAAGTTTTTACTTTGTAGCATTCGTAAATGGATACTAAGCCTGAATGTTATTTCTGATATTGATTATCGCGCAGCGTAATATTCATAAATGAAAACCTTGGTGCCTAAACTAGTCCAAGAAGTCTAGACTCTAGTGCATAATAATTACCATCACACAACTCGAGCACCTATGGGTTGGTATAGTTTTAAATAGGCGGAGAGACTTACTAAAATCCCAATATTACCACTTAAATGCTAAAACGTTTCAATATTCGCAGGAAATATAACAACTTTATCAGAATCGTTACATTTGACACATAGGAGTCGAAACAGAATCGCTATTATATAGCGATGGTACGAACTGAATGAATGAAATCAACTTTGCGACTCAGATTAGGTTTTCTTTTGGCGATTATTTAGTTGGTCCTTTTAATTGGATTTAAACGAGGTCATGGTACGAAAAAACAAAGCAGTTCAGTTTAGGTTCGCAATTGAATCGCAATAAGAGGTCATGGTAGGCCAGCTGGGCTGCGTTCACGACCTACGCTCGGAGTGCACCTAAACGCTCTAACTCTAACCCCGTTCACGACCTCAGAGCGTCGCACTCGGTTGTAGCAACTGTGTCGTTCACGACCTCGGTTGATTCACTCCGGTTGCAACTTTTTAACCATCAAATTTGATGGTTAAAAAACACTCTGACGTTTGTGACAGTAAATTTGGTGGGAATAGCTGTAATTTTTTTTACAGATTAAGGGGATCGGAAGAAATTGGCATTGTCGAGACCAAGACGTGACATGACGAGACATTAATCGTAAAAACAAACGGAAAATACTCAGATCAAGAAAAAAATATGAACATAACCACGAAATCCGAGTCTGCGCAAAATGTCAAAGTCACAATTTGAGTGAAAAACGCCCGTTCCGGACTTTTGAGCGAGTTGCAAAACAACCAAAAAACCTTCTCCGGAGGACGTGAACGGAGCCCAGCAAACCAAAGAATCACGCAAAGAATGCAAAGTATGCACACTATGCAGTATGCACAGACGTCAGATATCAGATACAGACTAAGTAGAGATGCTACCACAGACTAGTGTTGCATATCGATAGTCTATTCTCTATCGTTATGAACGCCATAAACGATAGGACAATTTCTCGAAACAATGATAGTCATTGTTCCGAGGACAATTTTCTCTTAGATCTTTTCAAATCATCATCATCATCAGCCAGTGTCAGTCCACCGATGGACGTAGACCTCTGACGATGCGCCACTGAGCCCGATTTTCGGCTCTTCTTTTCCAGTCACTGCCCACCGCTTTTCGTATGTCATCGCTCCACCTGGGCCCCTAGACAAAATCCAATTTCCTGTTTGCCTTCACGCTAACGCAAGTTCAAAATATATGGAATGACATTTCTGTTTCCGCAACTAAAATGTCATTCCATACATTTTGAACTTGCGTTAGCGTGAAGGCAAACAGGAAATTGGATTTTGTCTAGGGGCCCTGGTCACAAGACGTCCTACGCTACGTTTGCCGATTCGCAGTCTCCACTCTAGGACAAGTCTACCTATACGGTTATCAGTCCTGCGGCAGATATGACCAGCCCACTGCCATTTCAGCTTGCTAATCCGTTGAGCTATGTCGATAACTTTAGTTCTCTGGCGAATTACTTCGTTCCGGATTCTATCCCGCAGAGAAATACCGAGCATAGCTCTCTCCATAGCTCGCTGAGCGACTTTAAACTGGTGGACCAGTCGAACGGTGAGTGTCCACGTCTCGGCTCCGTATGTCATTACAGGTAGGACGCTGATCAAAGACCTTTGTCTTTAGACACTGCGGTATAGGCGACGAGAAGACTCGACGGAGTTTTCCGAATGCTGCCCAGCCCAGCTAAATTCTTCTCTGGATTTCCTTCTCGAAGTTGAGTTTGCCTAGTTGGAGCGTCTGCCCTAAGCAAACATGCTTAGTGACTACTTGAGTGGAATTCCATCTAAGGCAATCGGTTCCGGAACAACGTGCTCGTTGTACAGTATCGGTCAACATTGGAGAAGCAGTCTCAAAAAGCAATAGCATGACAGCAAAATATGCACATACGACCTTTTTCTATAAGACGTTTCGAAAGTAACATAATGAAAGAGAAAGTTAGAAGAGATAGAAAGACCCATATATCTCACTCTCTCATTATGAATCCATTAGAAAGAGCGCATGTATTTATTGTAGAATAGCTAGAGCAGTTTCGCTTCTTTTATCAGTTTTACAAATAATGAGGGTAGATTTGAAACAAAATGTATTGATGGCATAAATGTATGAAGATAACATTGTCGGTTGGTGAACTTTGGTGGTGGTTGAAGTTTGGTTAATAAATAACTTAAAAAATCAAAATGCAAGCAAATATAATTATTAAAGACAGCGAATATTGAGGCATTGCATAGAAATGGACTATATAAATTATATTATCTCAAATGTGTAGTGAAAGCGGCATAAGTGTAAGTTATTGCTGAGTGATAAGTGTTGAGAAATCCTAGTTGTGAAAGTAAATTGTTAATAAAGTGTGTTAATAAGATTTGGTGTTTTCAGACGGATTTTATTTGCAATTATAGAATGTTGGCCGCGCACCCCATGGGCATATTATTATTTTCTATGCCATGGGGTTTAATAATGCAAAGATGCGCGCGAGACGAGAGATGTCCTGAGCAACTGTAGCACAGATTATATAATAGCTACTTGGCTGTAGTCCCCCTGGATCTAGTTTGGGGAAAATTTACGTTACAGACATAATATGTGCGATTATAGTGGATTACGAAGGCTTCTTGGTTGAATACTCAAAGGCAGAAGCCTTGCAGATAAGAATATCTGCATCGAAAACAATAGAAGTCACACGAAATATAAATTTAAAAGTATATAAAAACTAGGCGATGTTCCGGCTGTGATAATTTGTAATAAGTAATTGTGTAAGTTATGATTATAAAGGATTAAGCTTCAATCCTCTTTTCTTATAGAAAATTAATAATTAAGCTTATAACCTTAAATAATCAATAGGTAAGAGCAATTCTTAGATGCAACCAAACGCGTGTTATTTTATCAAAGAATAAAATTGTCAATGAAGACGGTTTCAATTTAATATAATATTAAATAATAACTGGCCAAGTGCAAGTCGGACTCGCACTCGTAGAGTTCCACAATGGAATGGAAAAAATGGAATACATAACACAGTTATGTATTCCATAACTATGATTTTTCGCAACTACAAAATTAACTTTGTTTTTCATAGTGTTTGTATGAAAAACAAAGTTATCTTTGCGGTCGCCATTATCTCAAAAACTGCTGACTGTATCTCGTTCAAACCAATCTCGTTGTTAGTTTTAATTGAGATCTACAGCATATATTTTTTTCAGATTTTTCACTCCCATGCTTTAAAAGTTAGAGGCGGGGGGACACACATTTTACCACTTTAGACGCGCCTATCTTTCAAATGATTGACGATTGAGAAAAAATGATTGTAGGAAGCTCTATATCATTTTTGAATACCTATCCATAGACCCCACACGTATAGGTTTGAAGAAAAATTTTTTTTTTGTTTCAGTTCCATGAATGGGATGGCCCCCCTTAAACTTTTATATTTTTTATTTTTGTATAAAAATCGGAAAGCGGTTTACAGAATACATCTACCTACTAAGTTTCAATTCTGTAGTCTTAACAGTTTCGGAATAAAATGGCTGTGACATACGGACGGACAGACAGACAGACAGACAGACATGACGAATCTATAAGGGTTCCGTTTTTTGCCATTCGGCTACGGAACCCTAAAAATAGTAGTTTATGATATTTCGATATGTCGTCAATCAGTTTATTTAAAAACATTGTTGCTGTGTATTAATTTCCTCAAAAACTTAAGATAACATCACCGTGCTATTTATTTTATTTCACATATAACATAGATCACAAATTTACCTATAGTAGCGAAGTTTGTTTACACAGATATAAAATAATACAAGCTATTAATAATTGTTTTTATTTTAAATATTTTATAGACTAACGTTTGACCACTATCTCACTTGTTGGTAAGCGATGTTGCCGTCGAAGATGGTAAGCAGATGGGAACTGGCCTAGAATGGGAACATGCCTAGAATGGGAACTGGCCCTCAAGGATAGCTGCCGGAACACATTAGATGTTTGACGACAGATTTTCTAACTTGAGGGTGGTAGCTGGCCAGGCGGACACTAGATAGTGCCCTACCACCATGAGGAGGTTGTTGGTTTCTTAACGATGTTTTTCCTTCAAACCAAAAAAAAACTTCAAAAGCGCACATATTTTTTTCGATAGAAAATCCATTGTTGCGCGGCGGTTTGAACTCTGTACCTCTGGCATCATAGTTCAACCAAACGTTCTCGCGATTACGCCACCGAGCCCTCAAAATTATAACAAAATCATGCAGTGCATGGAGATTCGAACTCGGGCCTCATGCTTCCTTGTCAGTTCATTTTACCACTCGACCAATCTGCCATTTATGACACATTCGAATTTAAGCATCCGTTACTTGCCTAGCTTTCTCAACGTTATGTTAACTCACCAAAAATAAAACTAGTATACAGTGGAATATTGTTATCTTTACCAAATGTATCTGACGCTACGTTTCACCTTATTATTCGTCTGTGGTCTGGGTAAGCATGCCATCTATGCCGTACTTACGTGTTATTGTTTGCGTTGGAACATTCGACAGAAATATCGTGCAGGCTACTAACTACCTAGTATTATATTCTCTTTGCAGGCTACTATGAACATTGAGGTGCTACTGGACTATTGTCCCTCGATAGTACATGACTTGGTTTTATCCAAATTAGTCTTGTACCCTAGGATGATGGATTACAATGGAGCCATGTCAGCCATGTGACGTTGTCACATCGACTTTCATTCTATCAACACATTGTCCTACCCTTTCTATTACAGGGATCGCGAGATAAGAGTAAACGAGAAAGCTAATATCAAATTGACAACCTCGCGCATGGGTGATCGTGTCCATTTTTGACCGGCTAGCAGGCCATAATATAGCGACGCATCATACTTATAAATTAAAAATTAAAAAGAAACATAGCTTTAAAGACTGAAACCCTGTTACATGGTTAAATTATGTCGTGTTGTGCTGTGTTTTATCCATCAAGAACAACTAAAGGAGGCGTAAAAGATCCAGAATTATCATTTCACACGTAAGTCTTTGTGGCCATTTATTCTCATATATAACCACTTTTTGAATCAAAATATTTATTTTGCTTACATTATATACATCTTTTTCGTCATATAACTACCGAGGTGGTAAATGGTTATCATTTGAAAGCTCTAATTTATGTAAATAACAAACATTATTTTACGCCGCCCGGCTAGTGATGTACGAGAACCCTCCAAAACTTTGTCGATAAATACAGTCGATACCCTTATCAAAAGGAATATATAAATGCCTTTAAGTGTAATATTACACTGTAATTAGTGTAATATTATAATATTACACTAAAAACTTCAAATATATAAACCGTTTATATACATTTTGCACTAAATCTATACATATAAAAAAATTGAAGTGTCTGTTTGTAATTCCAAATTAACAGCTTTTCACTAAATGCATATGAAAGAATATACGGTACTTACATAAAAATCAAAATTTTAAATGTTTGTCTGTCTGTCTGTTTGTTCCGGTTTATCTCTGAAATGACTGGACCAATTTAACGGGACTTTCACTAGCAGAATGCTGATTTTAAAATATTAACTACCAAGTAACTTGGCTACTTTTATTTTAGAATAAAATAAAGCTCCGCGAAATCAAAATTGAAGCTAATGAAATAGGGAACAATATCTGATACAAATAGGGAAGGTTAATGTGCAAATTAAGCAGTGTTTTCTACCGCGCACAGCCCACGCGCATGTTGCCGCTGTCATTAAACGCGGACAAAGCCGCGGGACCCAGCTAGTTGATTTATAATATGAAGATTTTTTTTAAGGATGGAACGGTTAGCTTATGGCCTTGCTTAGAACGAAATTTGAATATTTTTAACCGACTTCACAATAAAAAGATGAGGTTCTCAGTTCGCCTTTTTTATGTTTGTTATCTCATAACTCCGTAAGTTCTTAACCGGATTGGAATTTTTTTTTCGAGAGTTTATTCTGCCCGTTTGGTCCCATTGTACATTTTTTGAAATATGATAAGTATCTCCAGAGATATGGACATAAACACCTCCAATTTTAACTTTATACTGAAAATGGATAGCGTGGCATTTGAAGTTGGTTTTTTCGTTTTGTGAACGATCTTAAAATATTATAAAAAGTGATCAAAGTAATGTCGCGCAAAATTAGTAGTAACTAGGTACCTAATTATATTATCAGCACTTATACTTACTCGTATTCAATCTATTATTACTTATGCTAATGCTATTATATATATTTTTATGAAGAATGTGTGACAGTTTACCACATTAATATATTATATCATTTTGTTGTAGGTTTCCAAAATGTCCGAAAATCCAATCAAGTGGATAAAGGCAGTAAGGCGTGAAAATTACGATCCAACGAAACACTTCAGACTTTGTTCTAAACATTTTGATAAATCAATTTTGTACCTACTAGATTATCAATCAAGCTGGAACTGACACCGAGGAAACGGAAAAGAGTAGAAGCTATTTTGATTTTAAAATTATCGTGAATTTTGTAACATTATTATTGTTATAAACCGGCTGTAATTCACGTACCTTTAGTCGAATTTACTGGTGAACATCGCGATCTCACCGCGTGACCTCACTCCCGAGCGACTGACTCGCTCGAAACCCAGGTCGAGAAAAATCGACTAATGGTACGTGAATTACAGCCGGTATATAACAATAAGAATAGAAGCTAGTGGAGTCAAGATAGAAAATCTTCCTGTAAGTCTTCCTATAATCTTCCTCTGCGAGCAATGAAGGATGATGAAACTGTTTTGAAAGTGTTTTAATCGAAAGTGTTATTAGCTCTGATTCATGAAAATCTGTTTAGCCGTTGTAAAACTATGAGCATTTTTCTAGTTGATGGCGCTATGAAATCAACTTTCATAGTGATTAATTCGAAATTCGGTATCCTTTTCTTCAACGACAAAGGTCACTGAAGCATTGACATGATGCTGGGACATCTTCTGGAATCTGCTGAATACTCAACTCCTCGCCAACTTACAGGTGAGATGTCGTGTTCAGACTCATTGGAATATTTTTATTTTCATTATAGATTATACATAGATCAGTCGGGGTGATTTCAAATTTTGAGTTTTGGAGAGTGGACAGCGACGGCATACGCAATGCGGTGGGCAGTGATTGGAAAAAAAGATCTGAAAATCGGGCTCAGTGGCGCATCTTGGGAGAGGCCTACAGTCCAGCAGTGGACTGACACTGGCTGATGATGATGATGATACAATAGATCATACTATATTGACATCAAATTACTTTATATCGTTAGCATTTACAAAAAAATGAGCTAATTTTTCTGTAGTGGTAGGACTTCTGCTAGTCCGCCTGGGCCGACCACTTTGCCAATTAATTTTCATGGGAATGTTTTTCGGTTGAAATGGCAAGGTGTCCAGTGAAATTACGGGGCATGTGAAACTTAACATCTTTATGTCTCAAGGTAACAGGCGCAGTGGAGTGACATGCAAAATTCTGGACTGCCAGAATTTTCCTGTATCGCTGTATCTGTAATAGGTAGACGTCATCGCTTACCATCAAGTGAGAGTCATGCTTGTCCTGTTACCTTTTACAATTAAAAATCTGATTAATGTCACAGAATAATGAATAGTACAATTAATGTTTACAAAGTAAGTATGGCGTATTTGTGGTTTCACTGCATTTTTTTTATTATTTGCGATGCGCGTAATTTTATATGATAATTTATCTAATACTATAAGAATCTTTGTCCTGACATACTGACTGCCTGACAGACAACGCACAGCCTAAACCGCTGGTCGTAGGGACTTGAAATTTAAAGAGTATATTTGTCTTAGTACGCAAGGGTGTAATAAGAAAGGATTTTTCAAAATTCACCCCGTTGGGGGGTTAAATGGAGGTTCAAAGTTTGTACGGATAAACAAGATTAGATAGTCTTTTCTATTCGAAACTTCATACAAGTGCTTCAGTAAAAAAATAAGTAAAAACGTGTTTCAAGCTTTTTCAAAATTCCACCCCTAAAAGAGTGAAATGAGGTAACAAAGTCTGAAAACCAATATTGTTTCGGGTTGCGCTTAAATTTGGCATCCAGTTGTTTTAACATAAGTATCCGTTTTTTCAAAATTCACTCTTTAAGGGGATGAAACGGGGGTTCAAAGTTTGGATAGTCATTTTATTCGACCTTCACGCAAACCGTACTTCTGTAAATAAATAAGTAAATACGAGTTTCAGGCTTTTTCAAACTGCCACCCTAAGAGGGTGAAGTGGAGTAACAAAGTCTGAAAATCAATATTGTTTCGGATTGCGCTGAAATTTAAAATGCAGATAGTTGTTATGACGTAGGTTTCCGCTGAGAAAGCATTTTGTAAACATTCCCCACGGATAATACTTATAATTTATAATGAAAAAATATATATATATATAAAAACTTATAGATTTACGTAAGTACTTCTATAAATAAATAAGTAAATACATGTTGCAAGATTTTTGCAAGGGGTTGGTAAAAAAAGTCTGACAGTCAATATGGTTTTTTAGGTTTTATAAATATGAATCCCTATTTCCCTTAGTCACGCAATAACTTGAAAACGGGTGAACCGATTTGGCTTTTACTTCTTTGATGTCTTTTATGATAGAAAGGTTTCACAAAATAAAGTTTAAAGTAAATAAAAGAAGTCTTTAACGCGACCGAAGCCGCAGGGCACTTCTAGTATTTTCATATAAATTATATACTGTAAAAGACAATTTTAATCTATGATATTGGGCCAAGATAATTAGCGTAATTATTCAAATAAGGATTAATACTGTATAGAAGAAAATACCCTTGAAAGTTCTGTAACATTTTTTTATTAAAAAATAAAGATTAAAATAGTTACTGTGAGTCTGTGCGATAGACATATGTTATCGCGGACTTTTTTGTAGGTCTTATTAAGTTGTACTACTCTTCGATACATACTTTCTTACATCTATTTCAGATAAATCATCTTTCGAAAAAAACGTGTTTTCTCGACCGTTTTATTGGCGACTTAAGTTGCAAAATAGTTCTTCACGAATATACCTATCTTTTAAACAGGATAATATATAGCCTATGTTCATTCTAAAAGACCATTAATATATTTATATATGAGAGAAAAAAATAATCGTCCTGTAGTTTTTGAGCTAACTCAATATAAACATACATGTTATCTCTTTATAATATTAGTATAGAAGTATAGATGCTTTGTAGCTCAAAATTGTAATATTTAATTGACGTATTGAAAACGCAAAAACATTTAAAATTTGTGATATAGAAAAGCTAAGAAATCTATACCGCCAGATTTAAGGTTGCCTAATTACAGTTAAGTACTGTAGCATTTTTTAACAATAACTAATTTCCATAAGTTCAGTAAAGTAACTATGTATTTTATCACATAAATTGTTTTCTTTTTACATAAGTTTTAGTTTTCTACATTTTTCACCTTTTTATCGATATGTTCTACACTAGTGATCACTTCCCTACTCACGCACACTCTAGCAGTTCTAGACACTAACACAAACAGAAAATGGACATGCTGCCAAAGTTTTGACGCCATCCATTGTAATCCATCATCCTAGCTTGTACCAAATCGGACAGTTAAGGGTTCGCACTCTAATGGTACAGTCCCACAGAATACTATTTATTACAGTCCAAAAAATGTACTAGTACAGTAGTACACATAGTACCTATTAGCACTCTTAACAGACTCGCGACCCGCTGTCTCTCTTGCTCTTTCATTACCTGTGTGATGCCATTGCACTCTTGACTCGGACCATGTATCTATCTCGTTCACTCCTATGTTTACTGTATAGTGCTTTTTCATTATAGTACAACGAATATTGGGCGAGGTGAGCACGGTAAAGTGTAGTGTACTAGTGTCCGAATGTCCGAGTAACGTTTAGCGTATGGTACTAGGTCTTTTAGGACAGTGTCGGGTATTGTTACTTTATAGTACATCGTACACGTACTACCCAAGTCTAATCCAAATTTATCCGGAGACCGATGCGACGAGAAGAATCAGCAAGGCCATTCAACATCATTTGTAGGTCCTGCAGCGTCTCTGCCATAACGACGATGTCATCTGCGAATCGTAAGTGAGATATGTACTTGCCGTTGATGTTAATGCCACAATCTTTCCAGTCCAGCGTCTTAAACATATCCTCCAAGGCGTTAGTGAACAGTTTCGGGAATATGACGTCCCCCTGTCTCAATCCTCGACGCAGGTGGACATGTTCAGTTCGCTAGTTCTGTACTTATACAGTCATCGTTGCGGCGTTATATAGACATATCATCACTTCGATATATCGCCAGTCGACTTGGCAACGCTGCAAGGACTCGAGAACAGACCCAGGTTTCGATTGAGTCAAAGGCCTTCTCATAGTCCACAAATGCTAAGCACAGGGGCCGATTGTACTCTGTACAATCAGCCGTATTGATGATTTTGCATTAGTTACTAGTTCGTTATCAGCTGTCAAAAATCTGTCAGACAAATTTCTACATATTTGCGCTGTCAGGAATAGACATGGGCGTTATTGGCTATTCCTGGCAACGGTTTTCTAACCGATATTTGGTGTCAATATCGGTTTTGACAACCGTTGCCGAATATCGGTATCAAAGCCAGTTTTCAGCTAGCTAATTCGCGTTTCGTTTGTGACTTCATTCTCATTATTTGAAGGTGGTTGCCTAAGGTCAGTTTGTTGTGCCAAAAAAATAGACGCATGAGCCTTTTTAAGGTGAGAGTTTAAATTCCCTGTCGAGGTTTTGTATGACAAAGTCTGTTTGCAATATTTACAAATAGCAAAAATATTATCCTTTTTCTCAAAATGGGTCCACACGACACCCTTTTTGCCAGACATTTTTATACAACAAAAACGTTTAATATTCCGTACAACACACAAAAACACTAATATCACTTACCTATTTAAAACTTTCTTTTTATATATACACTTTAGGTTCTATACAGCACAACTTACACAACACACAGCAACACTAATTTCACTTACTCACTAGAACTTTCTTTTTATAATAAGACACTTAACACTTAAATAATTATATGTATGTTGTACACAACTATATTCAAACAATATATACACACAATTATGTACTATTTTTAATTAGTCAATAATAGATAACACACTCAATCCAAAATTAAATCACTTAGGGGCTAAAAAACACAACACAGCAATTAACACAAAAAATATGGAATTCACCGCACGCACAAATCAATCGCTCAAAGCAATCGAACGAAGTAATTAAAAGTTTAAAAGTTTGATTGAAAACAAACACACGCGTCTTGGCGCCACCTGCGCGCGCATTCAAAAACCAATTCTACATTTCTTCTATCATCTTGTTATCGTCAAGTTATTACGACCTTATTTTGAAAGCGGTAAGGTGCAAAGTTGTAACTATAAAAACCTGTCAGAGGTCAACCTTTAATGAACGTTTTCGGTTTCGCGCCAATTCGCGCATGCGCAAAGCAAAGTGTAACTGCAAAAACCAACTGTCCATTACAGTTCGATCTAACGAACCTCATTTTTTAAGCCTTAGCGTAGTAGAGATAAGGTCGTCTTTGGTTTCATCAATAGTAGTGAAATGTTGCTGGATAATGGTAACTATGGCGATTTTGCCTGTTTTGTACGTGATGAATCAATTAGAATAAAAGAGAAGGCATAATTATTTTGGTTGTTGTTGCCAGTGGTTGGCAGGTTTCAGCCTTAGCACAGTAGAAATAAGGTCGTCTTTAGTTTCATCAACAGTAGTGAAATGTTGCTGGGATAATGGTAACTATGTCGATAGCCAATATTCGCTCTGTCCCTGTTTTGTACGTGATGAATCAATTAGAATTAAAGAGAAGGCATAATTATTTTGATTGTTGTTGCCAGTGGTTGGCAGCGTTGCGCGCGCTATCGTAGTTATTAGTTATTGTACCTAACTACTATATGTATAGTTTTAGTTGCCGCCGTAGTTGGTTTGGTTGGTAACCAACACCAACAACCAGACCACCACCACCAACAACCAAAACCGTTGCTAGCTATGTCAATATCGATACGGTACGTTAGAGGAGTGGCAACCGATTTCAGTTACGTTTCGCTATAGCTGACCCATGTCTAGTCAGGAACCGGTGAACACATATAGTAATACACACATAAACTGTGGGTGAAACCAGTATTATACAAGGTACTCTGTGGGTGAAACTGAAACTAGCCCCGAGTGAGTTTGTTTTGTTTAATATAAAGTTAAAAAGTTTATACTGTGAATTCAGTCTCGGAGCAGATTGTGATATTGTGAATTTACTGACACCCTATCTATCTTTTCTATTTACTAACGTCAAACGTGCCTACAGATAAGTAATAGGTATAGTAACTTATTGCAAAAATGTACAAGTTTTCTTACACTGACCTTGTAAAAAACGAAAAAGCTTTGAGCTGGGAAATTCCAAACTTTAAACAAAGAGTTAATGAATCGAAAACAAACATTTTTATTCGCACAAGTAAATCAGACTACGGTGATGACACGGATGAAGATTTAAAGTTTGAGCTTTTAATAAGATCAATTGGGACCAGTAAGAGAATCATAGAAATTCACTTTAAAATTCCAAATGCTACATGCCTGAAATATAGTTTATATACGAAAATCAACCAAGGCAATCAATTAATTTTAAGAAAGGAATACCACGAGGTCTTAGCAAACCAATGGCAATTGATGAGAGAACTTAATTTAGAAAACTTGGCGGTTAAAGCCGACGGTTCTCTTGAACTTGGTGTTTTGTTTGAAATTAAACAAAGTGTAACATTAAAAGAAAAGTTACCAAAAAATTGTTTGAAACATGATCTGGAAAATTTACTGAACAACACTACTCTGTGTGATGTAACATTGGAATCAGTAGATGGTGTACAATTACCAGCGCACAAAATTATACTTTCTGCCAGAAGCAAAGTTTTCAAAGCTCATTTTGAGCACGGCACTACAGAGAGCTTGACAAACATCATAAATACCAAATTCGATACTGAGATTCTGCAAGAAGTATTACATTACATTTACACAGACTGTGCACCCAAGCTAGGTAATATTGCAGCAGGAGTACTTGAAGCAGCAGATTACTACCAGCTAACAGGATTGAAGTCCCTCTGTGCTAAAGAACTGTATAATAAATTGACAACGGAAAATGCAATCGAAACCTTGGTACTGGCCGAGCTTCATTCAGTGAGTTCTTTAAAAGAGGATATATTTCAATTTTTGAATGATGATAACAACCGAGCTGTGTATGAAAGCACCGGGTGGAAGAAATTGGAGGATGCCAAACTTCTGAAATTAATACATGAAAATACTGTAATGAAATGATCATCTCACATTTGTATCTAATTGTTTTTTTTAATATTAAAATATGGCACTTATCGCGTTAAACCATAGTTTGTATTAACCTCAACGTTTAGACCAAGTTGCATTGATCGTGGTCACAAGACAACTGGAAGTTGTGATGTCGAGGTAAATAAAATATATGTACGTAGCACGATTAGTCCCATATTATGACTATGTGTTAAATTCACGAAAGGTAAAAGTTTATAATTGCTTATTATTGTAAGAGATAGTGAAATAAACCTTGTAGACATCATCATTATAATCAGGCAGTGTCAGTCCACTGCTGGATGTAGGCCTCTCCCAAGATACGCCACTGAGCCCTACGGCTCATTAGGAGGGATATGCCCTAATCGCCACGCTGGGCAGGTGGGATGGCGATCACAGGACGTAGCTCCTCGCACCGGTGACGCTGCTGCCCGTCAGCGGCCTGTAGTATTTAGCTACGCCATAATTTGAAATGGTTATACCACCATTTGTTGGTCGCTAGAGCCACATTTGTTGGTCAGCACTCAGCAGGATGCACCATGGCCAGGTGAGGTTGGCTGGGAGCACTGAGGTGGTATTTGTCCTCCCTTACATCCCATGGTCTATATACTTTTTCACTATCTCACCTGATATTAAGTGATGAGTTAGTTAACATGATATCATGTTTGTTTGGAGGTTGAATTCGGCAGTGAGACGAGACACTTTACAATGGCTCTAGTCCAATCCATTGTTTATTAACTTGTCTTGTGAATCTCCGTTTCATTCCATCAAAATAGTTAACTAAAAAACGAACTGCAGGATGCTCTAACCGATTCTATTGAAAAATTTGTATTGTAAATTAATAATGGAAGTAAGTATCTTAAAGTTACTTATTTTCTAAATTAAAAAGTTGTATTCACCTATTTAAATTAATTACTTTTATTTTAAAATTAATATCATATATATATATATATATATATATGTTATTAATTTTAAAATATGTAAGGTGGGATGTTTGACTAGGAGGAACTATATTAACAGTGTCGATAGCAGTGAACAGGTTAATTACCTACTGTTAATTAAGTTCATTCAATTCAATGATACTGAAGACAATAAGTAATAGATAGTGATAATACTTTTAAGTAATTACTTATATACATATATGAAAAAAAAATTACTAACACCCATATGCATAGTCGGTTCCTCAAGATTTCCTCCACTCGAATGTGATTTGACTCAACCTCAAGGATAAAATCGGTATGCAGAATTTTTAAAAAATCCTCGACTTGAGCAAATTCCTCAGTCGAGTCGAGTGAAAAACTGTCAAACTCAAGGTATGTCACGATCGAACTTAAGGTCTCCTCAAAGCTTGTTATCAGCGCTTTGTGCGTTATTTCTGAGGTTATTTCAAGTTTTAATACATAATGAATATCGTCCCATAAAGCTGATGTTGAGGAATTCCTTAGAAGGTTTCATTTAGAAAAGACAAAAATAAATGTCTCGAATGGAGGTTCCTCACTGGAGGGTGAAGCCGTAACTGAACATACTAATATCAAGGGTGTTTTAAGAATGCCTTGAGGTGACCTCGACTAAGGTCGAGTGGAGGAGGTCTCAAGAAAATAACTTTGCATATGGGTGTAAAAATTATTTCATTTTCAAAATTAAATAATTCTGTTTAACATTGATATTTCTACCTATCTGTTCTGTGAGTATAACATTTTTGTAATATTTTGAGCTAGGTCTAAGTCAATGATGTAGGTACATATAACACCACCTTAGGCTAGACCTCATCAGCATGTGTATTACTATTTATTAATAAATTATATAATTGTTTTAGTTAAAATAGTGGAAGTCTATCATAAATGCAAAAAAATATCTACTCTAACTATGTAAGCCACAACTTGAAAGATAATAATTTTGTATACCTACCTACTTGAATTAAGAGTTTTTAATAATGCAAAATATTTTTTTAAGATGTGTTTAGCAATTTATATATTATTTTTTATATTATTTTATTTATATTTTACAATTTATATTTTATTTATATAAATATATTAGCAATGAGTATAACAGTGCGTACAGACCATGTAACATGTTATGTTACATAGTCTGTACGCACCATAATGTATTTTATTAAAGTTATATTTTTAAGCTTAAGTACTGAATAACTATTGTGCCTTGTGCAGTCACAGAATAAATAATATTGTACTACTTCGACTTTTTTGTTATATAATTAAACTACATAATTACTCACCAACCTCAACCTCAAGGACAAAATCGGTATGCAGAATTTTTTTTAAATCCTCGACTATTCCTCAGTCGAGTCGAGTGAAAAACTGTCAAACTCAAGGTACGTCACGATCGAACTTAAGGTCTCCTCAAAGCTTGTTATCAGCGCTTTGTGCGTTATTTCTGAGGTTATTTCAAGTTTTAATACATAGTAAATATCGGCCCATAAAGCTGATGTTGAGGAATTCCTTAGAAGGTTTCATTTAGAAAAGACAAAAATAAATGTCTCGAATGGAGGTCCCTCACTGGAGGGTGAAGCCGTAACTGAACATACTAATTTCAAGGATGTTATCAAGAATTCCTTGAGGTGACCTCGACTAAGGTCGAGTGGGGAGGTTTCAAGAAAATAACCCTGCATATGGGTGTTAGAGGGAGGGGAAGAAGTTCCACGCATTCGTAAGTTCCGTACTTAGTAGGAATCTACGTTATTTCAAATAATAATATTATATATTTTAACGCATTTCCGGCAGGCAGCAAGGTTTGCTTAAATGCGCTTAGGCTGAGCGCAAAGCTGAGCGCAGACTATAGACAAAACAGTCTTAAGTCTGTCTAAAGACTGTCTCAAGACAGTTTCTCACGCTGCGCACACTGCGAACAAAACTTTTTTGTCTGCGATGATGCGACACAGAACAGATACGACGTATAGAATGAACACTTTGATCACTCCACCTATACACGTATTATGTACCTACCTACCATTTGTCTTTTTCAGTTATACAGTAACTAGATATCTACTTTATCGTTTTAAGGGTTCCGTATCTCAATAGATAAAAATAAACTGGCCAAGTGCAAGTCGGTCTCGCACTCGTAGGGTTACGTAACACACAGTAGAGTATTCTATAACTATGATTTTTCGCAACTACAAAATTAACGTTGTGTTTCATAGTGTTTGTATGAAAAACAAAGTTATACTTGCGGTCACTATATCTCAACAACTGCTGACTGTATCTCGTACAAACCAATTTTCGTTGTTAGTTTTATACACAGAATATATTTGTCCCAATTATTAGAAAATATTTTTTAGAAAAAATGATTGAAGAAACCTCAATGTCATTTTTAAAGACCTATACGTAGATACCCCACACGTATGTGTTTGAAGAAAAAAAAAATTTTTACAGTTCCATGTATATTTTATATTTAACTTTTATATTTTTTATTTTTGTATTAAAATCAAAAAGCAGTTTACAGAATACATCTACCTACCAAGTTTAATTTCTGTAGTCCTAATAGTTTCGGAATAAAATGGCTTTGACATACGGACGGACGGACAGACAGACAGCAAGACATGGCGAATCTATAAGGGTTCCGTTTTTTGCCATTCGGCTACGGAACCCTAAAAAGGAACTGAGCGCTCATACAATTTAAAGGTTAAGCTTAATTGGAACCAACCCTAAAAAACGTTAATAAATAAAATTGTGCTATTGAGTGATTTATTTTCGACGCGTCGTTCGCGTTTGGCGCGTCCTTGCTCAAGTTAGTTCGACAGCCCAGAATCGGTAGGGAGGTGAGTAAGCCTCGATTGTTGGGGCGAACAGACTGTCAATTCTATACGTAGTATCTGTTCTGTGTTGCATCGGTTTTGTTTGTCAGCACCGAGAACAGATAATAATACTACGTATAGAATAGACACTCTGTCCCACCCACCAATCGGGGCTTCCTCACTTCGCCACAGATTCTGGAGCTGCCGAGGAGTTCGTTTGAGCAAGACACCACACGCGGACGACAACAGAACAATTATACTACTCACGTAAAGATTAACATCAACTTCATACATATATGTTGGGACCAGTACACACAGGAGGTTTAAATGTACGTAGGTTCTATATTATAATATATAAAAACCAGCAAAATCGAATTAAATTCGCCCACCGAGGCTTCCGTACCAACTTCTCAGACTAGTAGTTTATGGGACAAACTTAACTTTGTAGTTCGATCCATAGGAAATGTATTGCAACAACTACAAATCATAAGTTTGTAAAAGTAAATTAACCGTTTTTAGGGTTCCGTATCTCAAAAGGTAAAAAAGGAATCCTTATATGATCACTTTCTTATCCGTCTGTCCGTCCGTATGTCCGTGTGTCACCACCGATTTTCTCAGGAACGAGTGGACCTAGCAAGTTTTATATGGCGTCATCTGTCAGACATCTATCTACAACTTTATCAGAAAACGTTGAAACTAGCCCTTAGACTCAGATTCAAATTAGAGTTTCAATTCGAAACGGAATAATGCGAAAAAAATATAAATTAACATTTAATTCAATCTTTAGGGCCAGTTTCACCAGTCCCTGACGAAGTTTCAGATAGTTATCTGACAGATAACGGGCATATAAAAACTATCAAAAATCTGCCAGATTAAAATCTATCAGGAACCGGTGAAACTGGCCCTTAATGTCTTAGTCTATTTGGCAGCAAATATTATTAAGTTCTTTGTCTGTACACATAAAGTATTATTTTAATGTGTAGGGCAGTGTAATCAAACCTACAAACTTTATACGTAATTTTTTTATATTATTACTACGATTCGATTCAGCCAATTTCGTAAGTTTTCTACTATGACTAGATAGCGAGTTTTGTTCCTTTTTTTTTGAGATATTTAACGAAATGAGAATGATGTTAAAGTGGGCAGAAGAGATAGTAAAAGTTTTCTATAAGAAAATGCTAAGCTCTTTTTGTGAGTGATTTTTCACGAAACTAAACTCGGTATTAGTTAAATTATTATAAAGAATCGGTATATTGGGCCTTATGTTCGCGCCTTGTTATTTACAATATTTCTCGTTAATTATTAAATAATATTTACAATGACCTACTTAAGTTTCTTTCGACGTCATTCGATGAAAATTAACGATTTACTAACAATTATTGGAAATAAGCTCGAAATTAATGAATACTCAAGATGTTCAAATGCATTTCGATATAACGACCAATTTATATTTGATTACTATGAAGAGGCTAAAAGGGCACAATTAAAATATGTTTGAAAAAAGTTATCCGCGAAGAAACTTAAAATATATATATATATGGTATATTTATATATATATATATATATATATATTAGCTGTGCCCGCGACTTCGTCCGCGTGGAATAGTGTCTTTGGGTAGCATTAACAAATAAGCCACAACTACACCGCGCTGTACCACGCCACGCTACTCCCCCTTTCTCTCTGCCCCTCACATACCCTCTCCTCCCTCTTACCCCTCAACCCTCATCCCCTCCCCCTCATTTATCTACCCCCTCCCCCTCTGGGGAAGGGGACTCCCCCCCATCCCCTCACTTCCACATCCCCTCCCCTCCAGCTATCCTCCCATCTATTTATCTCCAGAGATATGAAGATAAACACCTCAAACTTTGTACTGAAAATATAGCGCGGCATTTGAAGTCGAATGTTTTAGTTTTTTAAACGATGTTATTCTTTTATTTTGTCTTCTCTACAAACTTTTTCTTGGCAATGACAAGTGTTGACGACTCACCACTAGGCTAAAATGAAGTGACGAAACGAAATAATAACACAAACATGTTTGGCCGGTCGGCGAAAATCAAAGGGGCCGCCGGTGACGGACGCGGCCCCTTTGATTTTCGCCGCGCCTAGTGCTGCCACGCACTATGTCTTTGTGCGTGTAGTTCGTCAAGAGCGAGTCGATTTATGAAGGTTTGATTTCCAGTATCTAGTTAATTACATATATCATCATCATTATCAGCCGGTATCCGTCCACTGCTGGACGTAGGCCTCTCCGAAGGTGCGCCACTGAGCCCGGTCTTCGACTCTTCTTTTCCAGTCACTGCCCACCGCTTTGCGTATGTCGTCGCTCCACCTAGTCACAGGACGTCCTACGCTACGTTTGCCGATTCGCGGTCTCCACTCCAATTATCAACACCAATATTATAAATGCGAAAGTCAGTTTGTTTATTTGTTTGTTTGTTTGTTTGTTTGTTTGTTTGGGACTTCTTCACGGTCAAACGGCTTGACCGATTTGGCTGAAATTTTGTACAAAGATAGTACATAGGGCAGAATAGGATATAGAATACTTTTTTTTTGGCTATCGAGTCAGGGGGTCCAGATATTTTTTATTGAATTTTGTAAATATAAGACTGCTTCTCGAATAAACGGCTTGACCGATTTGCCTGAAATTTTGTATGAATACATGTCATAGGGCAGAATAGGATATAGGATACTTATTTTCTGGCTGTCGAGTCAGGGGGTCCAGATATTTTAAATTGAATATTGTAAATATAGGACCTCTTCACGGTCAAACGGCTTGACCGATTTGGCTGAAATTTTGTACAAAGATAGTACATAGGGCAGAATAGGATATAAAATACTTTTTTTTTGGCTATCGAGTCAGGGGGTCCAGATATTTTTTATTGAATTTTGTCAATATAAGACCTCTTCTCGAATAAACTGCTTGACCAATTTGCCTGAAACGTTGTATAAAGACAGTTCATAGGGCAGAGTAGGATATAGGATACTTTTTTTTTGGCTAACGAGTCTGGGTGTCCAGGTTTTTTTTATTGAATTTTGTGAATGTGTGACTTCTTATCAGCTAAACGGCTTAACCGATACGGCTGAAATTTTATATGAAAACAGTACAACTTTCAATATTCATCATGATTATTAACCTTAAAATAAGTGGCTATCAAGTTTAACTTTAGTGTCATCGGTGTTGATTTAGTAGGTCATAAAAAGTCGTCAAAATTTCTGGCGCTCGCTTCGCTCGCGCAGTGATAGCGCTCGCTACGCTCGCGCAAGCATTTTTTTGATCTACTTTGTGGGTAATATTTCAGCAACTTTTGTATATTAATAGCCACATGCATCAAAACGAGTCATAAATTAAAACAGTACAATCTTCAATAATCGTAATGACTATTATCCTTAAGATAAGTGAATATCAAGTTTAACCTGAGTATCATCGGTGTTGACTTAGTAGGTAATAAAAACTGTCAGGGTCATAAAAAGTCATAAAAAAATTTCGCGCTCGCTGCGCTCGCGCAAGCTTTTGTCTTATCTACTTTGTGAGTAATATTTCAGCAATTTTAATAGCCACATGCATCAAAACGAGTCATAAATTAAAACAGTTCAACCTTCAGTAATCATAATCATTATTAACCTTAAGATTAGTGGATATCAAATTTCACCTGAGTGTTATCAGTGTTCACTTAGGAGGTCATAAAAAGTCGTTCAAAAAATTTTTCGCGCTCGCTTCGCTCGCGCATTGATAGCGCTCGCTACGCTCGCCCAGTGATAGTGCTCGCTACGCTCGCGCAAGCATTTGTTTTGTCTACTTTGTGGGTAATGTTTCAGCAACTTTTGTATATTAATAGCCACATGCATCAAAACGAATCATAAATTAAAACAGTACAACCTTCAATAATCATAATTATTGTTAACCTTAAGCGCTCGCTTCGCTCGCGCGTTGATAGCGCTCGCTGCGCTCGCGCAAACATTTGTTTTATCTACTTTGTAGGCAATATTTCAGCAACTTTTGTATATTAATAGCCACATGCATCAAAACGAGTCATAAATTAAAACAGTACAACCTTCAGTAATCATAATCATTATTAACCTTAAGATTAGTGGATATCAAATTTCACCTGAGTGTTATCGGTGTTGACTTAGTAGGTCATAAAAATTGTCAGGGTCATAAAAAGTCATTAAACATTTTTCGCGCTCGCTTCGCTCGCGCATTGATAGTGCTCGCTACGCTCGCCCGGTGATAGTGCTCGCTACGCTCGCGCAAGCATTTGTTTTGTCTACTTTGTGGGTAATGTTTCAGCAACTTTTGTATATTAATAGCCATATGCATCAAAACGAATCATAAATTAAAACAGTACAACCTTCAATAATCATAATTATTGTTAACCTTAAGCGCTCGCTTCGCTCGCGCATTGATAGCGCTCGCTGCGCTCGCGCAAATATTTGTTTTATCTACTTTGTAGGCAATATTTCAGCAACTTTTGTATATTAATAGCCACATGCATCAAAACGAGTCATAAATTAAAACAGTATAACCTTCAGTAATCATAATCATTATTAACCTTAAGATTAGTGGATATCAAATTTCACCTGAGTGTTATCGGTGTTGACTTAGTAGGTCATAAAAATTGTCAGGGTCATAAAAAGTCATTAAACATTTTTCGCGCTCGCTTCGCTCGCGCATTGATAGTGCTCGCTACGCTCGCCCGGTGATAGTGCTCGCTACGCTCGCGCAAGCATTTGTTTTGTCTACTTTGTGGGTAATGTTTCAGCAACTTTTGTATATTAATAGCCATATGCATCAAAACGAATCATAAATTAAAACAGTACAACCTTCAATAATCATAATTATTGTTAACCTTAAGCGCTCGCTTCGCTCGCGCATTGATAGCGCTCGCTGCGCTCGCGCAAATATTTGTTTTATCTACTTTGTAGGCAATATTTCAGCAACTTTTGTATATTAATAGCCACATGCATCAAAACGAGTCATAAATTAAAACAGTATAACCTTCAGTAATCATAATCATTATTAACCTTAAGATTAGTGGATATCAAATTAAACCTGAGTGTTATCGATGTTGACTTAGTAGGTCATAAAAATTGTCAGGGTCATAAAAAGTCGTAATAAAATTTCGCGCTCGGTACGCTCGCGCAGTGATAGCGCTCGCTACGCTCGCCCGGTGATAGTGCTCGCTACGCTCGCGCAAGCATTTGTTTTGTCTACTTTGTGGGTAATATTTCAGCAACTTTTGTCTATCAATAACCACATGCATCAAAACGAATCATAAATTAAAACAGTACAACCTTCAATAATCATAATTATTGTTAACCTTAAGATTAGTAGATATCAAGTTTAACCTGAGTGTCATCGGTGTTGACTTAGTAGATCATAAATACTGTCAGGGTCATAAAAAGTCGTAAAAAATTTTCGCGAGTGATGGCGCTCGCTACGCTCGCCCAGAGATAGTGTTCGCTACGCTCGCGCAAGCATTTGTTTTGTCTACTTTGTGGGTAATATTTCAGCAACTTTTGTATATTAATAGCCACATGCATCAAAACGAATCATAAATTAAAACAGTACAACCTTCAGTAATCATAATTATTGTTAACCTTAACATTAGTAGATATCAAGTTTAACCTGAGTGTCATCGGTGTTGACTTAGTAGATCATAAAAACTGTCAGGGTCATAAAAAGTCGTAAAAAAATTCGCGCTCGCTACGCTCGAGCAAGCATTTGTTTTATCTTCTTTGTAGGTAATATTTCAGCAACTTTTGTATATAAATAGCCACGTGCATCAAAACGAGTCATAAATTAAAACAGTACAACCTTCAGTAATCATAATCATTATTAACCTTAAGATTAGTGGATATCAAATTAAACCTGAGTGTTATCGATGTTGACTTAGTAGGTCATAAAAATTGTCAGGGTCATAAAAAGTCGTAAAAAATTTTTGCGCTTGCTGTGCTCGCGCAAACATTTGTTTTATCTACTTTGTGGGTAATATTTCAGCAACTTTTGTATATTAATAGCCACATGCATCAAAACGAATCATAAATTAAAACAGTACAACCTTCAGTAATCATAATTATTGTTAACCTTAACATTAATAGATATCAAGTTTAACCTGAGTGTCATCGGTGTTGACTTAGTAGATCATAAAAACTGTCAGGGTCATAAAAAGTCGTAAAAAAAATTCGCGCTCGCTTCGCTCGCGCAGTGATAGCGCTCGCTACGCTCGCGTGGTAATAGTGCTCGCTACGCTCGAGCAAGCATTTGTTTTATCTTCTTTGTAGGTAATATTTCAGCAACTTTTGTATATAAATAGCCACATGCATCAAAACGAGTCATAAATTAAATCATAATCATTATTAACCTTAAGATTAGTAGATATCAAGTTTAACCTGAGTGTTATCGGTGTTGACTTAGTAGATCATAAAAACTGTCAGGGTCATAAAAAGTCGTAAAAAAAATTCGCGCTCGCTTCGCTCGCGCAGTGATAGCGCTCGCTACGCTCGCGTGGTAATAGTGCTCGCTACGCTCGAGCAAGCATTTGTTTTATCTTCTTTGTAGGTAATATTTCAGCAACTTTTGTATATAAATAGCCACATGCATCAAAACGAGTCATAAATTAAATCATTATCATTATTAACCTTAAGATTAGTGGATATCAAGTTTAACCTGAGTGTCATCGGTGTTGACTTAGTAGGTCATAAAAACTGTCAGGGTCATAAAAAGTCGTAAATTTTTTTTATTGTAAAAAGTAATTATTAATGACTTTAACAATAGACGATAGATAAACTCTTTATTGTATACCAAGAAAGAAACTTAAGTCTAGACATATTAACATTTATTTAATCGGTGATACAATCGGCGGTCTTATCGCATAAAGTGATCTCTTCCAGACAACCAAGTGTGGAGTAGTAACAAAAACAAAGGGAGTTTCGCGATGGCGATTATATGATACAGGAAACTGCAATAAACATATAACTTATTAATATAAATATAATACTTACTATACACATAATATATGCAGGTTCATACATACAAATACCATAGTAAAATATATATTATATTATACAGACACATACTTATACATTACTTACACTATACCTACCTATATAGGTATATAAATAAACATACATGTAAATATATACATAAATATATATCACCATATATATTTCAATAAATGCATACAATATATTATTATTTTAAATAATATATAATACATACTTTATATGTACAACAAATACATATATCGAGTTCTACCTAAGAGTCATCTACAGTGAGTTGATTATTAGGTCGTAAAACTGTCAGGGTCATAAAATGTCATAAAAAATGTTCGCTTGCGCAATGATTGCACTCGCTGCGCTTGCGCAGCTATTCACCTTATTTGCTTTGCAAGAAATGTTTCAGGAACTTTTGTGTTGAGTCAAACATTTAAGCAGCATAACTTCGTATACCTAACCAAAATGATTAATGACTTTAACAATAGAGGATATTGAGTTCGACTTTAGGGTCATCTATGGTGACTTGGCCAAAGAGATCATAGATCTTGACCTCAAAGGTCATAAAGACTTAAATGACGCGGGCGAAGCCGCGGGTAACAGCTAGTATATATATATATTTTTATATATATATTTTTACTGATTCGTGTTCTTTACATGGAGTATAATACTTACCCCTGCAAATATGGCGGGACTTCAAAACTTTGTACATACAGATCTGATAGTATTCTCATCTGCAATTGAACGAAGCTTTTTGAAAACAAGAAGCATCTTTCTAATACTTGATGTAATCTATTGACACGACTCACATAAAAATACGATAAGCCATTCAGGCTCTAGGACGTGCCAAAGAAATATACATACATTCATACATATATATGTATATATACATACATAAACATATATGTATATGCATATATACATATGTTCATATATACATATATAAACATGTATGTATATTATATATGTATAATATGTATATACTGCGGAAGAAGGAGGGTTATGTTTTAAAAACAGCCGTCTCGTTGCGGCGTCGCGTCGTCCGCGTGTTGCACGTCCTTGCTCAAGTTAGCTCCTCGACAGGGCTGTCGATATCAATTCTGAGCAGAATTGATAGGGAGGAGAGGGAGCTCCGATTGGTGGGTGGTACAGAGTGTCTATTCTATACGTAGTATTATTATCTGTTCTCGGTGCCGACAAAAACAAACAAAAACGATGCGACTCAGAACAGATACTACGTATAGAATGGACTCTCTGTTCGCTCCAACAATCGAGGCTTCTTCACCTTACCGATTCTGAGCTGTCAAGGAACAAACTTGAGCAAGGACGCGCCACACGCGAACGACGCGTCGAAAAGAAATCACTCAATAGCACAGTTTTATTTATTTACCTTATTTAAGTTTGGTGCTAATTACGCTAGACCCCTAAATTGTATGAGAGCTTATATAACTCAGAGGCATATCTTAACTGGCGTTAATTATGTATTACTGTTACTACTACTGTTATGACACCATTTATTTTTTTTTTCGTTTTTGGAATTTTCCCTTTCTTTGTCCTGTAGACTTTGCTCTTTGTCGAATTTCTCGATTCTAGCTCAACGGGAAGTACCTTACAGGATTTTGACCCAAAACCTATAGGGTACTAGGTCCGGTTGAATTAGAATAAAGAAATTCGACAAAGAGCAAGGTCTTACAGGAAAGCTAAAAAGTTAAGAATTAAGGTCATTTTGGGTACTTACAAGTTTCCGCGAAAATCTAAATATATCTATATCTTATTATCGTGTTGACTCAGGACCTTGATTTTTATTATCTAATAAGAACTATAAACATCAGTATCTGGTATAAATTTGAACTTGCTAGGTCCACCCGTTACTGAGAAAATCGGTGGTGATACACGGACATACGAAAGGACAGACGGTTAAGAAAGTGATGATATAAGGATTCCTTTTTTACCTTTTGAGATACGGAACCCTAAAAACGGTTAATTTACCTTTACAAACTTATGATTTGTAGTTGTTGCAATACATTTCCTATGGCTCGAACTACAAAGTTAAGTTTGTCCCTTAAACTACTAGTCTGAGAAGTTGGTACGGAAGCCTCGGTGGGCGAGTTCAACTCGGTTTTGCTGGTTTTTATAAATAATACAGAACCTACGTAAATTTAAACCTCCTGTGTGTACTGGTCCCAACATATATGTATGAAGTTGATGTTAAGCTTCACGTGAGTAGTATTATTGTTCTGTTTTCGTCCGCGTGTGGTGCCTTGCTCAAACTAACTCCTCGGCAGCTCTAGAATCAGTGGCGAGGTGAGGAAGCCCCGATTGGTGGGTGGGACAGAGTGTCTATTCTATGCGTAGTATTATTATCTGTTCTCGGTGCCGACAAACAAAACCGATGCAACACAGAACAGATACTACGTATAGAATGGACAGTCTGTACGCCCCAACAATCGAGGCTTACTCACCTCCCTACCGATTCTGAGCTGTCGAGGAACTAACTTGAGCAAAGACGCGCTACACGCGAACGACGCGACGAAAATAAATCACTCAATAGCACAATTGTATTTATTTACATTTTTTAAGGTTGGTTCCAATTAAGCTAGACCTCTAAATTGTATGAGCGCTCAGTTCCTTTTTTTACCTTTTGAGATACGGAACCCTCAAAAACTTATATATTTTAGAAACGGGAATTTAACGTGACTTACGCGATGTCGATATAGCGATCGACATATGTTTCAGCCTCATCCGGAGGCCTTCTTCAGGATGTTGAGTGCGGGGCGCTCGCTGACGCGTTCAGCCTCGCACTGCGAGCCGCTGCTCGTGCAGCGCGGGCGGACGGAGCGGGCGGCGGCGGCGGCGGCGGTGTTGGTGGGGGGTGATGATGCGGTGTACATAGTGGAGGCGCGGGATTAGGTTGGAGGGCTTCGTCTTCATCACTGCTGTTTTCTTCAGACGAAACCACATCCAACCGGCAAACGGAACTCAAGGTGTCCTCCTCACCGTTGCCACTGGTGACGTGCTTTCCATGAAGAACGGTTTTCCACGTATGTGACAGGTACCACCCTCTGTCTCTGTTGAAGTTACGACGACGACTGATCTCAATGGCTTCTCGGATTTTGCGGGGCACAAAGTGTTTTCACGCGCCAAAATCCGTGCCTTGTCAAATCTGATGTAGTGCGTCGTCCCAGATGTGAGAGCGTGCTCTGTAACCGCCGAGCTACCGCTGTCCACGTTCTTCATGGAAGCAATGTGTTCTTTGAGCCTTGTGGACACCTTGTGGTCTCGCCTACATAGCTTGCACCACAGTCGCAAGGAACGACGTAGACCCCAGGAGCTCCTAGGGGATTCTTATCCTTTGGAGAGCGCAACAATTGCCTGACACGTGAGGGGGGGCGGAATATCGTCTTGATGCTATATCTGCGGCGTAACAAGTGTCCAATTTTGTCCGTGACCCCCTTGACGTATGGTAGGTACGTTGCTGCTCTCTCAACCGATGTTATTCGGCACTTTGTGGAGTTGTTCGCAATCCGATTACTCTGCTTCCAGCTGTATCCGTTTGCCTCTAACATCGCCTTCACATGCGCGAGTTCCGTGTCTACATGTTGTGGGTCACATAATCTCAGCGCTCTGTTGATAAGTGTCAGTGATAAACAGCAGTGATGAAGACGAAGCCCTCCAACCTAATCCCGCGCCTCCACTATGTACACCGCATCATCACCCCCCACCAACACCGCCGCCGTCGCCGCCGCCCGCTCCGTCCGCCCGCGCTGCACGAGCAGCGGCCCGCAGTGCGAGGCTGAACGCGTCGGCGAGCGCCCTGCACTCAAGATCCTGAAGAAGGCCTCCGGATGAGGCTGAAACATATGTCGATCGCTATATCGACATCGCGTAAGTCACGTTAAATTCCCGTTTCTAAAATGTATAAGTTTAAAATGAACGTGAGTTTTTATAATAAAATTGTAACCCTCAAAAAGATAAAGTAGATATCTAGTTACTGTATAACTGAAGAAGACAAATGGAAGGTAGGCACATAATACGTGTATTGGTGGAGTGATCAGAGTGTCCATTCTATACTTAGTATCTGTTCTGTGTCAGACAAAACAGTTTTGTTCGCAGTGTGCGCAGGGTGATAGACAAAACTGTCTTGAGACAGACTTGTCTGTCCCAGGCAAAACTGTCTTAAGTCTGTCTAAAGACAGTCTCAAGACAGTTTTGTCTATCACGCTGCGCACACTGCGAACAAAACTTTTTTGTCTGCGATGATGCGACACAGAACAGATACGACGTTTAGAATGGACACTTTGATCACTCCACCAATGCACGTATTATGTACCTACCTACCATTTGTCTTTTTCAGTTATACAGTAACTAGATATCTATTTTATCGTTTTAAGGGTTCCGTATCTCAAAAGGTAAAAATAAACTGGCCAAGTGCAAGTCGGAGTCGCACTCGTAGGGTTCTCTTTCACTCCCTTACTTTAGAAGTTAGAGAGGAGGGGGGAACACATTATACCACTTAAATTATTAACTTTGAAAAAAAATGATTGTAGAAACCTCAATGTCATTTTTAAAGACCTATACATATATATATATATAGCCCACACGTATAGGATTAACGAAAAATTTTTTTTTTCCAGTTCCATGTATGGGATGCACCCCTTAAACTTTTGTATTTTTTGTTTTTGTATAAAAATCAAAAAGTGGTTTACAGAATACATCTACCTACCAAGTTTCATTTCTGTAATCTTAATAGTTTCGTAATAAAATGGCTGTTACATACGGACGGACAGACAGACAGACATGGCGAATCTATAAGGGTTCCGTTTTTTGCCATTCGACTACGGAACCCCTAAAAAGGAACTGAGCGCTCATACAATTTAAAGGTCTAGCATCTAGCTTAAATGGAACCAACTTAAAAAAAATGTAATGAAATAAAATTGAGCTATTGAGTGATTTATCTTTCGTCACGTCGTTTGCGTGTGGCGCGTCCTTGTTCAAGTTAGTTCTTCGACAGCTCAGAATCGGTAGGGAAGCGAGTAAGCCTCGATTATTGGGGCGAACAGACTGTCCATTCTACACGTAGTATCTGTTCTGTGTTGCATCGGTTTTGTTTGTCGGCACCGAGAACAGATAATAATACTACGTATAGAATAGACACTCTGTCCCACCCACCAATCGGGGCTTCCTCACCTCGCCAGTGATTCTGGAGCTGCCGAGGAGTTAGTTTGAGCAAGGCACCACACGCAGACGACAACAGAACGATAATACTACTCACGTAAAGATATAATATCATCAACTTCATACATATATGTTGGGACCAGTACACACAGTAGGTTTAAATTTACGTAGGTTCTATATTATATATAAAAACCAGTAAAACCGAGTTGAACTCGTCCACTGAGGCTTCCGTACCAACTTCTAAGACTAGTAGTTTAAGGGACAAACTTTACTTTGTAGTTCGATCCATAGGAAATGTATTGCAACAACTACAAATCATAAGTTTGTAAAGGTAAATTAACCGTTTTTAGGGTTCCGTATCTCAAAAGTTAAAAAAGGAATCCTTATGAGATCACTTTCTTATCCGTCTGTCCGTCTGTATGTTCGTGTGTCACCACAGATTTTCTCAGGAACGGGTGGATCTAGCAAGTTCAAATGTATACCAGATACTGATGTTTATAGTCCTAATTATATTATAAAAATCAAGGTCCTGAGTCAACACGATAGTAAGATATAGACATATTTAGATTTCGCGGAAACTTATAAGTACCCAAAATTACCTTAATTTTCCACTTTTTTAGCTTTCCTGTAAGACCTTGCTCTTTGTCGAATTTCTTTATTCTAATTCAACCGGAAGTACCCTATAGGTTTTGGGTCGACCTGTAAGGTACTTCCCGTTGACCTAGAATCATGATTTTTCGCAACTACAAAAATAACTTTGTTTTTCATAGTATTTGTATGAAAAACAAAGTTATATTAGCGGTCGCTATATCTCAACAACTGCTGACTGTATCTCGTTCAAACCAATTTACGTTGAAAGTTTTTATTGAGATCTACAGAATATATTTTTTCTAGATTTTTCACTCCCTTACTTAAGAAGTTAGAGGGGGGGGAGGGGGATACACATTTTACCACTTTAGACGCGCCTATCTTTTAAATGATTGACTTTGAGGAAAAATGATTTTTCGAACCTGAATGTCATTTTTAAAGACCTATCTATAGACACCCCACACGTATAGGTTTGAAGAAAATTTTTTTTTTGTTCCAGTTCCATGTATGGGATGCCCCCCCTTAAATTTTTATATTTATTATTTTTGTATAAAAATCGGTAAGCGGTTTACAGAATACATCTACTTACCAAGTTTCAATTCTGTAGTCCTAATAGTTTCGGAATAAAATGGCTGTGACATACGGACGGACAAACAGACAGACAGACAGACATGGTGAATCTATAAGGGTTCTGTTTTTGCCATACGGCTACGGAACCCTAAAAACGAAAAAAAAAAAATGGTGTCCCATACATACATAATTAACGCTAGTTAAGATATGCCTCTGAGTTTTATGAGCGCTCATACAATTTAGAGGTCTAGCTTAACTGGAAACAACCTTAAAAAATGTATATAAATAAAATTGTGCTATTGAGTGATTTATTTTCGACGCGTCGTTCGCGTAAAGCGCGTCCTTGCTCAAGTTTGTTCCTCGAAAGCTCGGAATCGGTAAGGTGAAGAAGCCTCGATTGTTGGAGCGAACAGTGAGTCCATTCTATACGTAGTATTTGTTATGAGTCGTATCGGTTTTGTTTGTCGGCACCTAGAACAGATAATAATACTACGTATAGAATAGACACTCTGTCCCACCCACCAATCGGGGCTTCCTCACCTCGCCACTGATTCTGGAGCTGCCGAGGAGCTAGCTTTAGCATGGTACCACACGCGGACGACTACAGAACAATAATAGGTACTACTCACGCGGAAATGAACATCAACTTCATACATATATGTTGGGACCAGTCGGTACACACAGGAGATTCAAATTTACGAAGGCTCTATATTATATATAAAAACCAGCTAAGTCGAGTGAATTCACCCACCGAGGCTTCCGTACCAACTTCTCAGACTAGTAATTTAAGGGACAAACTTAACTTTGTAGTTCGATCCATAGGAAATGTATTGCAACAACTACAAATCATAAGTTTGTAAAAGTAATTTAACCGTTTTTAAGAAATTCGATAAAGAGCAAAGTCTTACAGGACAAAGAAAGGGAAAATTCCAAAAACGAAAAAAATTAAATGGTGACCTATTAGTAATACATAATTAACGCCAGTTAAGATATGCCTCTGAGTTATATGAGCGCTCATACAATTTAGGGGTCTAGCTTAATTGAAACCAAACTTAAATAAGGTAAATAAATAAAACTGTGCTATTGAGTGATTTATTTTCGACGCTTCGTTAGCGTGTGGCGCGTCCTTGCTTAAGTTTGTTCCTTGACAGCTCAAAATCGGTAAGGTGAAGAAGCCTCGATTGTTGGAGCGAACAGAGAGTCCATTCTATACGTAGTATCTGTTCTGAGTCGCATCGGTTTTGTTTATCGGCACAGAGAACAGATAATAATACTACGTATAGAATAGATACTCTGTACCACCCACCAATCGGAGCTTCCTCTCCTCCCTATCAATTCTGAGCTGTGGAGGAGCTAACTTGAGCAAGGACGTGCAACACGCGGACGACGCGACGCCGCAACGAGACGGTTGTTTTCCTACCCTATAATATATAACCCTCCTTCTTCCGCAGTCGGGTGACTGCGAAAGAAGGGTTAATTTTTTTTCGAGTGTATGTATGTATATATATATATATGTTTATATATGTATATATTCATATATATGTATGAATGTATGTATATTTCTTTGGCATGCCCTAGAGCCTGAATGGCTTATCGTATTTTTATGTGAGTGGTGTATGACCTCTATATATATATCTCCTTTCCAACATAAAAAAATCAAAATCGGTTCATAAACGACGCGGTTATCCGCGAACAAACTTAACAATATATATACATAAATATGTACATATATATGTGTATATATATATATATATACATATATATATTAGCTGTGCCCGCGACTTCGTCCGCGTGGAATAGTGTCTTTAGGTAGCATTAACAAATAAGACACATACGTATCCCAACTACACCGCGCCTTACCACGCTACGCTACTCCCCCTTTCCCTCCGCCCCTCACATACCCTCCCCTTCCCCCTTACCCTTCAACCCCCTCCCCTCCCCCTCACTTACCTACCCTCCCCCTCTGCGACTACCCCCCCCCCTTCCCCTCACTTCCAAATCTCCTCCACTCCATCTATCATCCCATCTATGTATCTCCAGAGATATGAAGATAAACACCTCAAACTTTATACTGAAAATGTAGCGCGGCATTTGAAGTCGAATGTTTTAGTTTTTTAAACGATGTTATTCTTTTATTTTGTCTTCTCTACAAACTTTTTCTTGGCAATGACAAGTGTTGACGACTCACCACTAGGCTAAAATGAAGTGACGAAACGAAATAATAACACAAACATGTTTGGCCGGTCGCCGCCGAGTCGGCGGCGAAAATCAAAGAGGCCGCGTCCGTCGGCGGCGGCCCCTTTGATTTTCGCCGCGCCTATGTCTGTATGCGTGTAATTCGTCAAGAGCGAGTCGATTTAAGAAGGTTTGATTTCTAGTACCTTGTTCATTATATATATATATATATATATATACTAGCTGTTACCCGCGGCTTCGCCCGCGTTATTTGAGTCTTTATGACCTTTGAGGTCAAGATCGATGATCTCTTAGGCTTTAAGTCAGCATAGATGACCCTAAAGTCGAACTCAATATACTATTTTGTTAAAGTCATTAATCATTTTGGTTAGGTATACGAAGTTGTGCTGTTTAAATGTTTGACTCAACACAAAAGTTCCTGAAACATTTCTTACAAAGAAAATAAGGTGAATAGCTGCGCGAGCGAACATTTTTGATGACCCTGACAGTTTTACGACCTAATAATTAACTCACTATAGATGACTCTTAGGTCGAACTGGATATCGTCTATCGTTAAAGTTACTAATAATTACTTGGTAAACCTAACCAAGGTTTACTAAGTTTTGCTGTTTAAGTATTTCAGTCAGTCTAATGTATGAGGCTGTTGAAACACGCTATTATACGCTATATAGCGTTATAACTGCGCGAGCGAAGCGAGCGCGAAAAATTTTTACGACTTTTTATGACCCTGACAGTTTTTATGACCTACTAAGTCAACACTGAAGACAATCAGGTAAAATTGGATAATCACTTATTTTAAGGTTTATAATCATCATGATTATTGAAGGTTGTACTGTTTCAATTTATGACTCGTTTTGATGCATGTGGCTATTAAAATACAAAAGTTGTTGAAATATTACCTACAAAGTAGATAAAACCAATGCTTGCGCGAGCGCGAAAAATTGACGACTTTTTATGACAACACCAATTACACTCAGATTAAACTTGATATCCACTTATTTTAAAGTTAATCATTATTATGATCATTGAAAGTTGTAATGTTTCAATTTATGACTTGTTTTGATGCATGTGGTTATTTATATACAAAAGTTGCTGAAATCTTACATACAAAGTAAATTAAACAAATGTTTGCGCGAGCGAAGCGAGCGCGAAAAGTTTTACGACTTTTTATGACCCTGACAGTTTTTATGACCAACTAAATCAACACCGATTACCCTAAGGTTAAATGTGGCCGTTAAGACGCGAAAGTTTCTGAAATGCTTCCCACAAAGCAGATAAACACGTTGGGCAAGCAAAGCCAGCGCGTAAATTTTGATGACTAATAATGACCCTGACAGTTTTATGGCCTAATTAAGACACTAATTAAGTCATTATAGACGAACCTAAGGTCAAATTTTTATGATTATGTTAATTCTATATAAGTTTACAAAAAATATAGGCACCTACACTTAACTGTCGAAAAAAATATTCTTTGCCTTTTTATGCCCTATTAAGTGTCTTTGTACAAAATGTCATGTGAATCGGTCAAGCCTTTTGGCCGAAAAGAGGCCAAACATTTATAAAATTCAATAATATAAAACTGACAACTGGACTCGATTGTAAAAAAAGTAAGCTATGTGCTCGGATAATAGATTCTACTCTTGGTCTATGTCTTATTGACTGTCTCTGTACAATTTTTGCTCAATCGGTCAACTCGTTTAACCGAGAAGAGGGTCACACGTTTAAAAAATTCGATAAAAAGTGTTACCCAGACTCAACCGCTAAAAAAAAATCCTTTGTCGTTCTATGCCCTATTAACTGTATTTGTACAAAATTTAAGTGTTATGTTATGTTATGTAAGAGGCCACACATTATTCCATAGTAAAAATCTGGACACCCAAAATTGCCAGCCAAAAAAAAAGTATCCTATGTCTTATTGACTGTCTGTGTACAACATTTCAGCTGAAATGGTTGACCCGTTTGACTGAGAGGAGGCCACACATTTACAAAGTTCAATAAAAAAAAATCTGGACACTTGGACTCAACTGCCAGAAAAAAAGTATCCTATGTGCTTCTATGCCATATGAGCTGTATATGTAGAAAATTTCAGCCGTATCGGTCAAGCCGTTTTGCTGATAAGAAGCCACACATGCACAAAATTCAATAAAAAAAATCTGGTTACCCAGACTCGATAGCAAAAAAAAAGTATCCTATATCTTATTCTGCCCTATGAAGTGTCTTTATACAACATGTCAGGAAAATTGGTCAAGCCGTTTATTCGAGAAGAGGTCCTATATTTACAAAATTCAATTAAAAATATCTGGACCCCCTGACTCGACCGCCAGAAAAAAAGTATCCGATATCCTATTCTGCCCTATGAACTGTCTTTATACTACATTTCAGGCAAATCGGTCAAGCCGTTTATTCGAAAAGAAGTCATATTATTTATACATTTACAAAATTCAACTAAAAATATCTGGACCCCCTGAGTCGATAGCCAAAAAAAAAGTATTCTATATCCTATTCTGCCCTATGTACTATCTTTGTACAAAATTTCAGCCAAATCGGTCAAGCCGTTTGACCGTGAAGAAGTCCCAAAAAAACAAACAAATAAACAAACTGACTTTCGCATTTATAATATTGGTGTTGATTTCGTTATTTACGTTAAACTGTATTTCCCTACATAGTGAATGGAACCAGGAAATACATGTTTTCTATACTTACAAATTTCATTTTGCACACTAATGTTGAGTGAATCAAACCAAGTTTGTAATAAAATTTACCATAGAAACTTTATCACCTATTTAACCATTTTAGGGATGATTTTTGAAAACTAAAGTACCGTATTATGTTTTATTTCAGGACCTATACTATCTACATTTCCAATATCATCAAAATCGATTTAGTAGTTATACAGATACGTGGAAACAAACATTAATGTATTTTTTATGATTTCTCCAGATAAAATTACATATTCACTCCCCCAAGGGGTAAATTTGAAAGAAATAAAAAATACATGTTTCATTATTTGTTTTAAGTTTTATTTGTACCTTTTTTGTATTGTACAGTTTTGAGTGAACCAGACCAAGGAATAACATTTTTATAGAAACTTTATCAACCTATGTTACCCCTTCAGGGGTTGAATTTTGAAAATCAAATTACTCTATATGTTATTTTAAAACTTACACTATCTACGTGTCAAATTTTTATTGAAATCGGTTTATTAGTTATGCAGATACGTTAAAACAAACATGACTGGATTTTATATATGATTTTTCCATACAAAATTAATTTTACAGACCCCCTAGGGGTAGATTTGGAAAATAATAAAATACGTGTCTCGCTATTTGTTTTATAGATTATATGTACCGAGTTTTGAGTGAATCGGACCAAGGAATACGTGGAAACAAACATTACTGAATTTTCTATGACTTATCCAAACAAAATTATAAACAATTTTACACCGCCCTTAGGGGTAGATTTGAAATAATATCGTTTAAAAACTAAAAAAGAACTGACTTCAATGCCGTGCTATTCATTTTCAGTACCAATTTTGAGGTGTTTATCTCAATATCTCTGGAGATATTATTAGACCTCGATAAAATTACCATGGTACCACACTTGGGATATCTCCTTTCCAACAAAAAAGAATAATCAAAATCGGTTCATAAACGACGAAGTCATCCGCGAACAAACATAAAAAAAATAATATATATATATATACGGTCGGATTGAGAAACCTCCTCCTTTTCTTGAAGTCGGTTAAAAATAAAAAAACACGTGTCTCATTATTTGTTTTAAGGTTTGTTTGTGCCGAGTTTTGAGTGAATAGGACAAAGGAATACGTGAAAACAAATATTACCGATTTTTTTATATTTTTTACAAAGAAAAATCATTTTCAAGCCCCTTAAGGGGTAATTTTGAAAAAATGAAATACATGTGTATCATCATTTGTTGGATAGATTATATGTACCGAGTTTTAAGTGAATCGGGTCAAGGAATACGTGAAAACAAACATTACTGAATTTTCTATCTATTCCAAACAAAACCATTTTACACCCCCCTAAGGGGTAGTTTTGAAAAAATGAAATACACGTGTCTCATTTTTTGTTGGATAGATTATATGTACCGAGTTTTGAGTGAATCGGGCCAAAGGAATACGGGGAAACAAACATTACTGAATTTTCTACGACTTTTTCAAACAAAATCATTTCACACCCCCCTTAGCGGTAGATTTGAAAAAATAAAAAACACCTATCTCACTATTTGTTTTAAGGTTTCTTTGTACCGAGTTTTGAGTGAATCGGACAAAGGAATACATGAAAACAAACATTACTGAATTTTCTATCTATTCCAAACAAAATCATTTTACACCCCCCTAAGGGGTAGTTTTACAAAAATGAAATACACGTATCTCATTATTTGTTGGATAGATTATATGTACCGAGTTTTGAGTGAATCGCGCCAAGGAATACGTGGAAACAAACATTACTGAATTTTCTACGACTTTTTCAAACAAAATCATTTTACACCCCCCTTAGGGGTAGATTTGAAAAAATAAAAAACATGTGTCTCATTATTTGTTTTAAGGTTTCTTTGTACCGAGTTTTGAGTGAATCGGACAAAGGAATATGTGAGAACAAATATCAATGATTTTTTTACAATTTTTACAAAGAAAATTCATTTTTCAAGCCTCCTAGGGGTGGTTTTGAAAAAATGAAAAACACGTGTCTCATTATTTGTTTTAAGGTTTATTTGTACCGAGTTTTGAGTAAATCGGCCCAGGGAATAAAATTTTCCATAAAAACTTTATCACCCTATTTAACCCCTTTACGGGATGATTTTCAAAAATAATATTAGCCTGTCTTAAGTTAAAACCTACACTATCTACGTTTTAAATTTCATCAAAATTGGTTTAGTGGTTATCGAGATACGTGGTAACAAACATTCACACACACACACACACACACACTTACTTTCGCATTTATAATATTAGTAGGATAGGATATATATATATATATGTTTATATATATTTTTTACTGATTCGTGTTCTTTATATGGAGTATAATACCTACCCCTGCAAATATGGCGGGAATTCAAAACTTTGTATATACAGATCTGATAGTATTCTCATCTGCAATTGAACGAAGCTTTTTGAAAACAAGAAGCATCTTTCTAATACTTGATGTAATCTACTGACACCTCTCACATAAAAATACGATAAGCCATTCAGGCTCTAAGACGTCCCAAAGAAATATACATGCATTCATACATATATGTATATATATATACATATATAAACATATATTTATATATTATATAAATATATATATTCGGAGCTACCTCTGCTCCCTATCAATTCTATTATATTTTAATTATATATTATATATATATATATATATATATACATACATACATACACTCGAAAAAAATTAACCCTTCTTTCGCAGTCACCCGACTGCGGAAGAAGGAGGGTTATGTTTTAAAAACAACCGTCTCGTTGCGGCGTCGCGCCGTCCGCGTGTTTCACGTCCTTGCTCAAGTTAGCTCCTCGACAGCTCAGAATTGATAGGGAGCAGAGGTAGCTCCGAATGGTGGGTGGTACAGAGTGTCTATTCTATACGTAGTATTATTATCTGTTCTTGGTGCCGAGAAACAAAACCGATGCAACACAGAACAGATACTACGTATAGAATGGACAGCCTGTTCGCCCCAACAATTGTGGATTACTCACCTCCCCACCGATTCTGAGCTGTCGAGGAACTAACTTGAGCAAGGACGCGCCACACGCGAACGACGCGACGAAAATAAATCACTCAATAGCACAATTTTATTTATTTACATATTTTAAGGTTGGTGTTCCAATTAAGCTAGACCTCTAAATTGTATGAGCGCTCAGTTCCTTTTTTTACCTTTTGAGATACGGAACCCTCAAAAAGATAAAGTAGATATCTAGTTACTGTATAACTGAAGAAGACAAATGGAAGGTAGGCACATAATACGTGTATTGGTGAAGTGATCAGATTGACCATTCTATACGTAGTATCTGTTCTGTGTCAGACAAATCAGTTTCGTTCGCAGTGTGCGCAGGGTGATAGACAAAACTGTCTTGAGACAGACTTGTCTGTCCCAGACAAAACTGTCTTTAGACAGACTTAATTTAATTAAGATTGTTTTGTCTATAGTCTGCACTCAGCCTTACAAAATAATAACAAAAAGAGCGAGAAAGAGGGCGGATGACAGGGTTGCGGCGCGTTCATAGGTCGTAATTATTAGATGCGTTCAAAACATAGTTGGTACATGATTCGATTCGATTCAAGTACGATACTAAAAGTACTTAGTTGGTATCGTAATATAAGTATCGAGTACATACTGATATTCACTTGAATCGGAACATCTAATATCAATATGCAATTCATGTTATTGTTTTGTTTTGTTTTGTACCGGCCGTGGTACCGGCAAGATATACAGGAGTAAATGTACGAGTACATTGTATGTCTATGAATTATAAAAACTACACAATGAATAATGTAATAATATTCGTAGTTATTGATATCCGATCTTCCAAAAGATCGGATCATTCGGATAGGATCGGCGCGTCGCTATAGACCTAACCTAGTCTGTGTCTTTGCTAGCGTAGTATTATTATTAGCGATGGTCTTACTTGATAAATCCAGTACCAGGGCTACGTAGTACGCCCACCATTAACTACCAGGGCTGAAAACCAGGGTTCAAAATACTTTCAAGTATTTATCGAGCCGGGCTAAAATACTTGCATAGGAATTTAATACATGCATTAACATAATAGAGGCGAATATCGTGTGTATAAAAATGAAATACTTCCAAGTGTAGGAATCAAAAATACTTGCATAGAAAATTGACCCTTATTCTTGTCGGTATAAGGCGCAATATAGCGTTCACAATAAAAAAAAACTTTTAAGACCTGCAAGTTGCAAAAACCTTCAAAGTATTTCGTATGAGACGGGCGCGCCCGATGCGACTGAGCCTAGCCGAAATACTTGCATAGGAATTTGATCCATGTGCTTAAGAGAATAGAGGCGAATATCGTGTGTATAAAAATGAAATACTTCCAAGCGTAGGAATTGAAAATACTTGCATAGAAAATTGACTCTTATTATTAATATTAAATAAGGCGCAATATAGCGTTACATAAAAAAGACTTCCAAGTTAACGAGTGAGTGGTTGAATAAAATACTTTTAAGTCTTGCAAGTCTTTAAGGTCGGACCCTGGTTGGCGTACTTGCAAGCATTAACCAGGTTTTAAAACCTTGTAACGTAAATACGTACCTTCCCTAATTATTATATTCTCTTTGGTATTTGCGGCCGGCGGCGGCGGTAAACTCAGTCATTTTGGAATTTGGATATTTTCTTTCCGATTGTTCTATCTTCCTGCTTTGCTTGCTTTTATTTTAATTGGACTCGTATATAGCAACTGCCAGTAAAAAAAGAAGCGTTATAAAGTAAACTGTAGCGCACTAAAATAAAATAAGAGGATATGGCAATGCGAAACGTAGAAATCAAAGCTAGAATAAAAAACTATGCGAATATATGCAAAGTTGCCGAGGAACTCAGCGGTGGACTGCCTACGATTATCGAACAAAATGATACATTTTATTGTGTAAACAAAGGACGGTTGAAAATGCGATTTTACGCTGATAATTCCGCTACGTTAGTCCGATATAGTAGAGACGATGAATCGGGCCCAAAACTTTGCAACTACGAACTTTTACAGTTTTCCAAAGAAGAAAATAAGGCGAAGCTCTTGGATGAAATGTTGAAGAAATGTTTAGGAATCAGAGGCCGGGTTATAAAGAAACGGTATGTTGTCTTAAGTCTGCAACTAATATATAAAATATACAACTTATTTGTATTTTAAGGGTTCTGTACCACAAAAGGTAAAAAAAAGGAACCCTTATATGATCACATTCTTGTCCGTCTTTCGGTGCGTCACCACCGATTTTTTTAGGAATGGGTAGACCTAGCAAGTTGAAATTTATACCAGATACTGAGGTCTATAGTCCCTATTATGTGTATAAAAATCAAGGTCCTGAACACGATAAAAAGATATTGGCAAATTTATATTTTCGCGAAAACTTGTAAGTACCAAAATTTACCTTTAATTTTCAACTTTTTTTATTTTTGGGAATTTTTCTTTACATTTTCTGTAAGACTGAGCAAAATTGACAATTCTAGGTCAACGGGAAGTATCCTATAGGTTTCGGGTCGAAAACCTATAGGGTACTTCCCGTTGATCTAGAATCATGAAATTTGGCAAGAAGCACAAGGTCTTACAGCACAAATAAAGGAAAAATTCCTAAAAATAAAAAAAAGTTTAAAATTATAGGGTGTCCCCATACATACATAGTTTCACCAATTAAGATAGGCCTCTGAGTTATATGAGCGCTCATACAATTTAGAGGTCTAGCTTAATTGGTACTAATCAACGTTGGTACGGAAGCATCAGTGGGAGAGTCCAACTTGACTTAGCCGGTTTTATTTTAATTTTTAAATAGTTTAGCACGCTCCACTATCTGACCTGATGTTAACCTTATTGGCAGTGTCTGAGTGAATTGAATTGTGTCCATGATTTACATTTATAGTTAAAAAATCCAATAAATAAAATATTTAAAATAGATACGCCACCGTCCGTCGCAGTCTCTCAATACCACTATCAGTTTGGTTGTCTGGAAGAAATCGCTTTAAGCGATAAGACCACCCTTTGAATTACTTAAAATAAGTCTGTTACCTTAAGTATTTTCTGTATTATTGGTGTGCAAATAAAGTATTTATCTATCTATCTAAATCGAGGACTTACTCCTTTTTTTGAAGTCAGTCAAAAAATACATCTCACTGAATGTTTGACAGGAACAACTGGAACTGGGCCTTACTTACTTCTTGCGGCACTACCACCCTACATGGGTCTTGGCCTCCTCTACTAGCTTCCACCAGTCATTTCTGTCTCTGGCTGCGTTCTTCCATGTCCTTTTGTCCCAGGGCTTCAATTTCTCTCAGATCTTCCTCCACACCTTTTTGCCAACTTTTTTCAGGTCTTCCTTGGGGTCTTTTTTGTTGTGGAGTCCAATCTGAGAGAATTATAACCTTTTGAGCGCCACTGTATGCCAAACAAGTATGGTTTTATACTTCTATAGACGTCATTAGCGTATAGGGCCCACAAGTGCTTGTCACGTATATGTGACTTTGGTGCTCAAAAGGTTAGCTGGGCCTTAATATATTTAAATCTTTGTGAATTCAACCTAAGTTTTCCTTTTAAATTGCAGAAAATTATATATGGTTGGCCAGACTCGTATCCACATAGACTCAGTCCAGGGGCTTGGAGACTTCATGGAGTTGGAAGTAGTTCTCACCAATGATCAGAGCATGGAGTATGGACAGGCTGTGGCTAGAGACCTGCAGTTGAAGCTCGGAGTCGCTGATGATGATCTGATACAATGTGCTTATGTCGATTTACTTGATAGGAAATAATTGTATGAGTTTTAAGATTGAAATATTTGTATATGTAGGTATTTTACAACAATTTTCTATTCGTGGCCTATTACCATCGATTGTTTAGTCCCTTACCAACAGGTGAGATAGTGGTCAAATGCTAGAGTATGATATAAACAAGTAATATTTTTTAAAATCCATTTAAACACAAGCTTTTACACAACCTAGGACCAGAAAGTGAAGACAATCAAGACAAATCCAATGAGCCCAAACACGACGGGTATAACATGTGTAGTTTAGGAGTTCCTTTGGCCACCCTCCAGGTCCATCATCAGATCAGCACCACGTCATAATAATATTGCATTGTCACGCGATTATGCAAAATTTCAGCTCAATCGGTAACCAGGAAGTGGATCAAATTTGATGACAAACATTGGGACAGGTGAAACTAAATACAAACTTGTAAAAACATGACCTGATTTTATTGTGAAGTGGTGAGATTTGAGCCAGTCTGCTTAAGGTAGTAACTACTGCTGTGTCTATCATTATTCCTTTGTCTGTTTAACTAATCAAAGTCAAGGATGATACAACGTAGACGAAGCGTCCAGTGAAATATAAGTGTCAAGTGACACTTAGGCCTGCATTATTGAACTATACTTTAGCACTGATTTAGTCTTAGCAGATTGTAACTGTACCTCTTCTTACGTTTTACATTGTGAATCTTAAACGGATTTTCAAACAAAATGAAAGGAACATTTTGTTTGAAAATCTGTTTATGATAACACATTCGTGCCCGTGCATGGAATGACATTTATGTTTCCACAACAAAAATGTTATTTCCATACATTTTCAAGTTGCGTTAGCGTGAAGGCAAACAGGAAATTGGATTTTGTCTAGGGGCCCTGAGCCTAAGCAAATGCATGTCCGTCAGAATGGTAGGTCACTATTTATTTATAGTCTTAGTTGAACGTTGAAATGGGGGGCAATAATTGCTGCCTAAGTGCTTCTATTTGCTGCTGGCCATGAGACAATTGCTGCCTATCTATTTTTTAATAAACGAAACATTTAGGGTGACTGTCCATTCTGACGTCAGGATGGTTGGTCATCTGTTCTGTTGTAGTATACATGCTGTGTGGAATCACTGAAATATTAATTAGGCAATTATTGGTGCCCATTTGCTGCCTTAAATTTCTGTATACCTAGATCTTGTAGCTGTTAAGGAAATAAAGATATTTATTAGAGTCTGTTTGTTTTTAAGTTCTGATCATCTTTTTCTATCCACTGTAGGACATAGGTCTCCTCCTTAATATGTTATTCTACATGATCCTGAGCAGTTCTCTGCCAAGTTCTGCTTGCAGTTTTCACCACATCCTCCATCCATCTAGCTGCTGGTCTTCTGGGGGACGTTTCAGTGGTGGACGTTGGGAATATACCTTTCCGCAACCCAAAAACGCCAAAAAAGTCAACAAGGTCCTGTACTTATCGAATTTTATTAAGGTTTATGCATAAAATATAACCTGGGGTCGCAATATCAAAAAGGTTGCGGACCGCTGCTCTAGGCCACCAACCACTCTGTTACCATTTTTGTCCATCTGTTGTTCTGAAGTCTGGCCAAGTGTCCTGCCCACCACCATTTTAGATTTGTATTCTGTTAGTCAATGTTGAATGCTCTTGTCTTGTTCGTCTCCTTTATAGAGGGAAAATTAATTAGAGAGAACATTAGCTTATGCGAATGAAATAGCTATAGAGATATAACCCAACTAAAATGAACATGTGATACATATGCCAGTTATAAGATAAAATGATCAACGTAATTTAGTCGGGTCATACATGACAGCGGGTGAAAGCCAATGGGTGCACTAGAACTGAGAGCCAGTTTGTAAAATCGCATATGCAGAGAAGGATAAACAAGTGTTGTTCATCTCTCTTTCTCATACTAGTGATTGTATAGTTTTATCCTTCTCATGTTATTATTGTTATTTAAATGCCAAATCCATTTAATACTCCAATCGTGTATTATATTCTCTTTGCTCCAATCCATAGTCGCCTTATTTCTGTATCTCGAGACGGTCTGTTAGTGAGAGTACCTGCCTAGTTAAAGTTGGAAGTAATTTAAGGTATAATTAAAGCCAGATTACTTTGAAGTTTGTTTGTATTGTACACAATATTCTTAACAGAAAATCCAGTACTCGGATTTGAGTTGTATATACATTATTTGCCAGTTAAATGTAACTTAATATTGCGAATTACAATTAAACTTAAATAATTCCATAATTTGATAACAAAAAAACGGATAACCGCAATCCCATTTAAGTTGGTCAACTTACATAGTTTAAGAAAAACAAAAAAAATGATTTCTGTACCTAAAGGGTGCATTCAAGCGGGACCCTATGACTCCGCTGTCCGTCCGTCTGTCTGTCACAGGGCTGTATCTTCTGAACTTAAAGATGAACATTAAATTAAATAATAAAATTTTCAGTGTGTATTGTTACTGTTGTGGCCAATATAACAAATAATTTAAAAAAAAACATACAGACGAATTGAGAATCTCCTCCTTTTTTGTGAAGTCGGTTAAAAACAAAATAAAAGTTAAACAAGAGGGTGCGTAGAAAGCTACGCGTTAGAAGTTAAACTTCCAAGTTAATTCAATTTCTCAACATCACTAATAATTTTGTACAACGCCATCTGTTGACCTTAAGCGAATACATCTTCATAGTTACGCCGTTGTACAATAGAGGGCGTTTATAAATGTAACATGACGCTTACTTCATTTCCGTTGCCTTCGGATTGTGACGCTACGTTACTTCCGTCAAAATGTACCCCAGTGCGCCTAAAGTAGTTTTTTGGGGGAGGGGGGGTATATATACATTACAATAGATCAGGATGATGCCGTTTCATATGATAACTGAGACTGCTAGACTGCACAAAATCTTGTCCGCAAACTTTGCACACATGCCTCTTATCTCCCGCGTGTATTCTTTGATGTATCTTCAAATATTTCTTGTCCTTGAAACTTTTCCCGCAGAGCGTACATAGACAATCTCTCACAATTTTGTGGGTAATAATATGACGCTTTAAACTCATGCTATTGCCAACGAAATCGCATTTGGTGCATTTTTCTTGAATACCTAATTTATGAAATGAATTTAAATGTTTGTTCAAATGATGCTGTGTGTTGAATTTCTTGTTACATGCGTTGCAGGTTACTCTATCGTCTATATCGTGTTCGGTAATTTTGTGGTTCACTCGATGAGATTCTGTTGGGAATATCAACGGGCAGTTTGAACATTTGTATCTGAATATTTGTAAATGGTGCAGTTTAATATGGGCCCTAATGTAATCTCGTGTTCTGGATGTTCTGCCACATTTACAACATTCGTATATGTTGTTGTTAACAACGAAATCTACACCTTTTTTTATAACTGCCGGATCACGCGGCTTCAATATTTTGATATCTGGAAAAATGTACACATTTGTTAATATTGTTAAAAAATGTAAAATGTATACAATATCTAAGTATTTATATATATGGCGTGGCGAAAGTATGTTTGTATATCTGTTCGTAAGTCTGGTTGTATAATTTAACTTAATATAAAAGCATATAGATGGCGCTGGACTAGGTTGCACAGATCTTTAGCTTTAAAATAAATAAAAAAAATTAAATAAAGTTTCGTAGAAACCTACGCGTTAGCAGTAAAACTTCCAAGTTCATTCAATTTATTTCTCAACATCACAATTTTTTTGTACAACTCCATCTGTTGAACTTAGCGGCCCCAATGATAGCGAATACCAGCAGCTTGTCCACAGCATGACCGGCACCGGGCGACGTCATCCCGGCCGCCGATATTTCGAGTAGATCGGCGCGACCGCTAGAAACCGGCCAGAGATTTTGCCGGGCCGATGTGCCGGCATTGGCTCGCAATACAAAACACGTTTGATCTTGTCCACACACTACCGGCGCCCGACGCCGTTCGATAGGTTATTGTTTTTTTGTCTGAGGTTGTTTGTTTCATTTCTATGGAAACGCATCTACCACGCTTGACAGCTAGAAGAAACAGAACCACCGGAATCGGTGGCGGTGGAAAAACGATCGCTGGCACGTCATTTTCAAATCGGCCCGAAAAATCTCGGTGCCGGTGACGTCCCGGTGCCGTTGCTGTGGACAAACGCTCTACGTCTTCGTAGTTACGCCGTTCTACAATAGAGGGCGTTTATAAATATAAAATATAACATGACGCTTACGTCACTTCTGTCAAATTTTACCTCAGTACGCCTAAACTTCAAAAATAAATTAGTTATAGTATAGTTATCAGCGTTACTTCTAAACGTGCCTCAAATTTTGAGCAATTGCTGAACTACTGATCAAGGAAAATCTCACTCATAAACAGTAATCAAAGTTGAGAGGTCGTTGAGCATTGCATTGACAGCTCTCAACGTTAAGCACTTGCTGAGAGGCAAGATGGCGTTGACAGAACCAATCAGCTGATATATGGGTAGTTTATCGATTTTCGAATTTCGCGGTATTTTTTGTCACTTGATCTGTCAAATCTACAGCCCGTTACAGATAAAAAATGAATATCTTAGGGCTGGAATCGTTCTTTAGTCGACTAATTTGGTTATATCTATGTCAACAGCCCATGGAGCATATCTATTTCGTGTCTCAACCACATGAGTAAAGAAGGAACAGAGACAAACCTTCTAAGGAACGGACAAAATGTTTACCTATTCTTGTAGGGTTGGTACAAAACAAACCAAGAAAAATCTTTATCGTAATAAAATCCACCTTCAAGTAAACATAGACTTGCTTTTTTATTTTTCAAGCTTCATTATTGGCGACAACGATGTACAGTGCCACAAGTATAACTTGGCGGTGGTGGTTTTTGGAACTAAGTCTTTTAATTGATACTGTGAGTTTGACGTTTGAGAGATTACGGCGACATTATTGTTGATAAATCTGCTACATTAAAATAGTTTAATAATGCCAAAAGTAATTAAAAGTGGTTTAAGAGAAACTGTTATCAAAGTACAAAGTAAAAGCACAGTGGCGCACAGGCACGCCAAGTTATACTTGCCGGACTGTATGTCGATCATGATCATTTAATGTCATGATATGTCAGGAAATGTCACAAAATGTCACGAAATGTCATGTAATGTTATGAAATGTCAAGGAATTTCATTTAAACTCCTTAGACAGGGCACTATATAAGAACATTCATAAGCCAAAAAATAAAAAATCACTTTCCCACCCTAGGGCGGAAAAGACTTACTTTGCGCGCACTTATCGAGGAACCAACTATCACTTTTCAAATAGATGGGATGAAAAATAATATAATATAACGTGACGCGTCGCCAGCAACAGCCGAGCCACTATAAACCGGTCTCACTCCGTACGTGACAGGCGGCACACAGGCCGCTAGTGCTCACGCACACACGCGCGTCTACGTCATCATCACAGCGCAGTTGTATGAAGCTTTGTCTCTATTCCTTCTTTACTCATGTGTCTCAACCAAGCAACGACTAACATTTATGAGTGAAAAAAAGTTGAGCAATGATCAAGTCCTTGAGAGCTTCTCAGTTGAGAGGGCAGTTCAGCAATATAACAGATCTTTATTAGTAACACTGTTAGGGTTTAAGTAAAGAAGAAGTACTAACCTTGCTCTATGGTTGAAGCATCTTTAGCTACGGTTATTCTTTTACGAACACGTTTCGGTGATGCTTGAGGAATGACTTTACGTTTGTTTGGTGGCTTTGTGTTTACATGCGGTTCGTTCATACTCTGCGACGCTATAGTAGTGTTTGAGACGAGACCTGATATAAAAATTTACTATGTAAGAAACTAGCTGTGCCCCGCGGTTTTACCCGCGTAGACATCGTTCCAATGGGAGTATCAAGATAAAAAGTATTGAATATGTTATTCCAGGGTCTAGGCTATCTACATACCAAATTTCAGCTCAATCGGTTCATTAGTTTTAGCGTGAAGAAGGAACTTTACACACAACTTTCGCTTTTATAATATTTGTAGGAAGTAGGATTATAAAAGCTTAAACTTAGGTTTATTTAGAAGTGGTAGGACTTCTGCTAGCCCACACCACCACTTTGCCAATCAATTCAGCGGTGAAATAGGAATGTGTTTTGGTTTAAATGGCAATAGGCCGGGAGACAGAAAATAATGATGGTCATAGCGCTGGTACCGGCGGCCCAATCTCGTGGGCGTTAACCGAACGTGTCGGATAAATTATAGTGTCGTGTCGAACGATTTGTTCCACAAAAATGCTTGTATTTTCCGATAGTAGATAAAAAAGAAGTAGGCGGTAGCGTAATGCCATACTTCTCCGATGTGATTTACAGCCCGCCATACCTACGCGAATACATTAATTTTAATAAAACAATCCAACCATTTGTTCCAGGCTTATTTTTGCACGGCTAATCATCGTCGAGTAGCTATTCACGGAAATCACCTTGCCATACTTTTCCGAGGGTTCCCAATGGCCGCCATACCACCGCAAAGGATTTTTTTTTATTGCTACACGATTTTATTTTGTTTGTAATTGTACTCATTGTAATTTCATCGAGATCTGATAAGTATCTCCAGAGATATGACGATAAACGTTTCAAACTTGCTACTGAAGTGACTCGCGCGGCATTGAAGTCGGTTGTTTTAGTTTTTAAACTTCTTTACTTCGTAAATTGTTAAACACAATCCAAAATTTCATCGTACCGACGGGAATTGAACCCGCAACCTCCGGAATAACATGTTCCGGTGCTTTGCCAATTAAGCCACGGTGCGAAGTATCGTTACGACGAAATTTGTGGATTGCATTTGTTAACCCAATTATGCATTGGTGGCGCCATCTATGACTACTTATTACGTAAGTTAATCATTCGGAAGAAATCATTACAGTTTTCAAATCCGACGAGAGATGTTGCACTGCGTAAATCAAATATTATATTTCTTTGAAGTGTTTCACACTTAATATTTTTTTAAAAAATTGTTAAACACAATCTAAAGTCCCGTCGGTACGATGAAATTTTGGATTGTGTTTAACAATTTACAAAAATATAAAGTGTGAAACACTTCAAAGAAACATAATATTTGATTTACGCAGTGCAACATCTCTCGTCGGATTTGAAAACTGTAATGAGTGCTTCCGAATGATTAACTTACGTAATAAGTAGTCATAGATGGCGCCACCAATGCATAATTGGGTTAACAAATGCAATCCACTAATTTCGTCGTAACGATACTTCGCACCGTGGCTTAATTGGCAAAGCGCCGGAACATGTTATTCCGGAGGTTGCGGGTTCAAGTCCCGTCGGTACTATGAAATTTTGGATTGTGTTTAACAATTTACAAAAATACAAAGTGTGAAACACTTCAAAGAAACATAATATTTTCATTACTTCGTTTTAAAATTTAAATCTTTATCACTACATAGTATATAAACTGTAAAACAAAGTTGCTTCCCGCTGTCTGTCCCTATATGTATGCTTAGATCTTTAACACTAAGCAACGGATTTAGATGCGGTTTTTTTTAAATAGATAGAGTGATTCAAGAGAAAGGTTTATATGTATAATACATGCATAATATAGTAGAGAAACACTGATAATTTTAGAGGTTTCTTATATGATGTCGTAAATAAAGACACTTTTTGGCGCTTACATTGCAAACGCTGGCTGAGCTCTACGAGATAGATCAAAATAATGTACTACAGTATTGTACACCTTAAAAAGGTCTACAAAAAAGTCTGTGATAGTGTATGTCTATCTCTTAGGGATAACCCACAATACCAATTTTCATCATTTACTTTTTATGAGAAATATAGAAATGTATACATTATAATCACACTTTTTTAGGGTTCCGTAGTCCTGACAAGGAACCCTTATAGTTTCGTCATGTCCGTCTGTCTGTCTGTCTGTCCGAGGTTTTGCTAAGAGACCGTTAAAACTAGAGAGCTGTAATTTTGCAGGGGTATGTATGTATATAAATTACGCCGAAAAAGTGGTGAAATAAAATTTTGAAAAAAAAAAGTCGCTGTATCTCAAAAACTGCTGACTGTATCTCGTTCAATACAATTTTCGTTGGAATTGTTCATTGAGAACTACAGCATATATATTTTTTTATATTTTTCACTCCCCATTTTAGGCGCAAAATGCCAAATTCTCAAAATGGCGAATTATTTTTTTTTTAATAAAAAAGCTTTATGTGTAATGATCGAACTCACGACCAGCCATTGGGCTATAGTTAGTTCCTGAAGACTTGACAGATGGATTTCAAAACGCAATGGGCTGACATTGTAGCGCTGGATAAATCTGACAAATCCATGGATTTACAATGTAAGGATCGTGCACAGCAGATAGTTTTACAAATTCAATTTTATCCGTATGCTCTGGACATAAGGTTGTAATTGCTATGTACTATCGAGGGATAATAGTCCAGTAGCACCTCAATGTTCATAGTAGCCGGCACGATACTTCTGTCGAATGTTCCAACGCAAACAATAACACGTAAGTATGGCATAGATGGCATGCTTAGCCAGACCACAGACGAATAAAAAGGTGAAACGTAGCGTCAGATACATTTGGTAAACATCAAATAAAGATAACAATATTCCACTGTATACTCGTTATTTTTTGTATATAATATATATTATATACTAGCTGACCCGGCGAACTTCGTATCGCGAATATAAATAAACTGTCCAAGTGAGAGTCGGACCCGCACACGCAGGGTTCCGTTTTAACAAATTTGGCCAAAAATACGTTTCTTGTATCGGGACCTTCTATAATTTTTAATCGTTCCTCGCAATTTTTCTCACCGTTTAAACCTTCCCTGAACTACGACAAACATTTCAAAACCAAAATCAGCTAAATCGTCCCGGCCATTTTCGAGTTTTAGCGAGACTAACGAACAGCAATTGATTTTTATATATATATAGATAGATAGAATAAACATAACGCCGTTTAAGCTACGCAACAACTAACGGATGCTTAAATTCGACTGAGTCCTTCGAGCATTTACCAATGGAGATGTTAACGTTGTAATCCGCAAACATTTTTTTCTGCCGATACTTACGGGGGACGAGGTAAACACGCATTGCACACACACAAATCACTCACTTTAACGATCCCGCACACTAGCTTGAAACACGCACACAGTATTAAAAATACAGCGTAGTTACGCACGCTTATATGGCCAAAAAGGGCTATATGGCCAGCAGAAGGGTACGCCTTGCGTTAACATCTCCTTTGGTAAATGCTCGAAAAGTCACTAAAACAGCATCTTGGTGGATTATACCTTGTCTTGACAACACTCACTTCGTTTGTCTTCATTTATTGGCGGGCGTCTATTCGGTGCATTGCTTACGGTTATGGGTCGATATTTCCTTTTTATGACAACCTTAGGGGTATCTTCGGCTACATCTGGGAAAATATAAACGTATATAATTAACTAGCGCATACCTAGCGTGTGTTAGTTACTACGCTAAAACAAGAAATGTGCCTAATACCAGGGCAGGTACTCTCTACATGCATAGCGATGAATTTCGAGCGATAATCGTCGATAAGAAAAGAGACGCAGATAACAACTGTCTATCTGCATCTCATTCTAGCAGACGTTAGCGATGACACGTAGACAGAGAAAAGAATAGACAGCGGGTAGCTCATCTGTCTCTTTCCCATATGAAATAGGGTATACTATGGACTTATTCCATGTAACGGAAAAGGACAAAGCTATAAATTTACAGTCTCTCAGTGTGTGCCGGTTTTTACAGGGTCAGTAACGTAGTTAGCAGTTTTTAGTTTAACGAACTTTGACCTTTATTGCTATGTGTCACTGGGTTCTAAATACATATATGGTTATGTCACAGATTATATAATAGTTACTTCGTGTTATGTTACAATCTTCTTTTTCATGTGGCCACGCTACCCAAATCTCTATAATTCCTTACAGTATGGCGATGGCAAGACGCATCGCTATCAATGTAGAGACTTCCACCCCTGGATCAGACCAGGCTATTTTGTTGCTCAACTTTCTAGGGATGTACGATACAAATGCTTTTTGGTGATTTATTAAAATATAGATAAATATAGTACAAAATTCGACATCCATAAATATAATACTTACTAGAAATAAAGATAAATTATACCTATCATAAGTAAGACTTACAAAGGTGAAGAAACAAGGAGAGTATAATAAACTAATCATGTATAATAATCTAATACTATAAGAATCTTTGTCCTGACATACTGACTGACTGACTGACAGACAACGCACAGCCGAAACCGCTGGTCGTAGAGACTTGAAATTTGGAGGGTATATTTGTCTTAGTACGTAAAGGTGTTCTAAGAAAGGATTTTTCAAAATCCCCTTAAGGGGTGAAATGGGGGTTCAAAGTTTGTATGGAAAAATAATATTAGATAGTCTTTTATATTCGAAATTTAACACAAGTACTTAAGTAAGTAAATACGTGTTTCAGGCTTTTTCGAATTTCCACCCCTAAAAGGGTGAAGTGGGGTAACAAAGTCTGAAATCAATATTGTTTCAGTTTGCGCTGAAATTTGGCATGCAGATAGTTATTTTGACTTAGGTATCCGCTAAGAAAGAATTTTTCATAATACACTCTTTAAGGGGATGAAGCGGGGGTTCAAAGTTTGGATAGTCGTTTTATTCGACATTTCACACAAGTACTTCTGTAAATAAATAAGTAAATACGAGTTTCAGACTTTTTCAAAATGCCACCCTAAGAGGATAAACTGGGGTAACAAAGTCTATAAATCAATATTGTTTCTGATTGCGCTAAAATTCAGAATGCAGATTTTTCGAAATGGGGTAGGTAACAAAGTCTGTAAATTTAGGTTTTTAGGGTTTTATAAATATGAATCCCGAATTGCCTTAGTAACGCAAAAACATGAAAACGGGTGAACCGATTTGGCTAATTCTTATTTGATGTGTTTAATGATAGAATCGTTTTTACAAAAGAAAAGTTTTAAGTAAATAAAAGAAGGTTTTAACGCGGGCGAAGCCGCGGGACACTTCTAGTTAATAATAAATTACCAACTAGTATAACTAAATTACCAATGCCTGACTTCAAAACCAAAATTATTATTTCTTTAGAAACAATGCCTTTTATAGTATTAATGAATGTATGACAATGAAGCTAAATGAAAATTCCTTCAACATCAGACATGAAACTTGCATGCACAAATGACTAATGTTGTATGTGTTGGTTTGTGTTATGTTATTTCTTTTGTTATCTTTTATATATAAATAATAATAATAATAAAATAATAAAAATTCTTTATTTAAGTCTACAAATTGGTGTTGGTACATAGCAATAGAGTTACAGTTTATATTTTCAATGCAGTATGGATAGTACCTTAGCTGACCTCTGTACCCAGCACTAGGTCTCCTAGGAGCCTGTATTGCGGGTTACAGTGACCTTCTTTGGTCCTTAACCATTTGCAAATGTTACAATGTTAGAGTAATATATATGTAGACAGTACCTACAAAGCTTTGAAATTAGTTCGTACATACTGTCATGTAATAAGATTGTATAGTTGATGTATAAGTTACAATAAGATGATATTTAATGCAAATTGTTAATAATTATGTAAACGACGTGCCTAATATAATGTTCATGTTATATGAATGGTCAGTAAATATTTTGTTTTCTGATTTCTGATACGAGTTACAACAAATACTCATTCGATACTTTCCTGTAGATTAAATCGCGCTTGATTAGCCAATCAAATAGCTTAATACTATAATATCGTTTAAAAACTAAAAAACAACCGACTTCAATGCCGCGCTATTCATTTTCAGTACCAATTTTGAGATGTTTATCTCAATATCTCTGGAGATACTTATCATACCTCAATAAAATTACCATGGTACCACACTTGGGATATCTCCTTTCGAACAAAAAAAGAATCATCGAAGTCGGTTCATAAACGACGAAGTTATCCGCGAACAAACATAAAAAAAAAAAAAAATATACGGTCGAATTGAGAAACCTCCTCCTTTTTTTGAAGTCGGTTAAAAACTTATTATCGCTCTATAATGCCAGTCTAAATGTTCTTCTGAGACAAATTATTGAGTAACTAGACAAGTACTTTTAACCGGTACCTACTCAGTATCGATACTAAAAGTACTTGCAATCGAATGAAAAGTACACCCCTAGGAATTTAAGCAACAAACATAGCTTAGTGTGAACCTGGCATTATTCTTTGTTTTAGTAGTTTGAAAGCTTCGCATTATTGCCTTTCTACATCATTTAAATGATTTTAAAGTCTATAACGGAAATAAACAAATGTTGTGTTTTATCCTTACTATCGACACTAATATTATAATAATTAAGATAGTTAAAAAAAACTAAAACAACCGACTTCAATGCCGAGTCAATTTCAGTAGCAAGTTTGAGACGTTTATCGTCATATCTCTGGAGATACTTATCAGATCTGGATGAAATTACAATGGGAACACCTCGGAAACGTACCCTACCGATTAAAAAAAGAATCATTCGAATCAGTGATCAAATCAGCAGACAAATTTTAATGAAATATTTAACCAAAAAACTACTTAAAAAATGTATATATATATAAAAAAGATTTATATATATATATTTATTTAAACAACTTAAAATTAATGAAATAAAAAAATAAAATAAATAAAACATTAACATCATCTTCCTACCCGTATCCCACTAGGGTGGAGTAGGTGTAACATGTCATTCAAAGCGATTGGAATAAAAAAAAAAAAAAAAAAAAACGACAAACTTAAAATTACAATTCATTATTAATACACAAATTACAAAACATAAATACAAAATACATAACATCAACAAATCACATCCAATCAATCACCCTGTATATATAGATCAACAAAACCGGTTCCGCATTTGTCTTGTCCAAGCCTACCGCTGAGTACAAACAACTTAAAAGCGAATAGTTGCTTTTGTGTTTATTTCTTATACTCATTCATATTTTTACCTTTCATTTGAATACATTAAGTTTTTTTTTTGGTTTAGTTAGAAATTAGTGTAGATTTAAGATGTAGCTTAGTAGTTATTAATTATTAGTAGTAGCACGTTGCGGATGTGAGTACCAGCACAAACAAAAAATAGTTTATTGGTACTCAATTCTTTGTATAAAATGTATTATATTTAAAGATTAATAAATTGAAAAAAAAAAAAAAAAGTTCACAATTGACGGAGTATACGCGTAACATCAACATCATCATTATCATCATCAGCCTGTATCAGTCCACTGCTGGACGTAGGCCTCTCCCAAGATGCGCCACTGAGCCCGATCTTCGGCTCTTCTCTTCCAGTCACAGCCCACCGCTTTGCGTATGTCGTCGCTCCACCTGGTCACAGGACGTCCTACGCTACGTTTGCCGATTCGCGGTCTCCAGTCTAGGACAAGTCTGCCCCAATGGTTATCAGTCCTGCGGCAGATATGACCAGCCCACTGCCACTTCAGCTTGCTCTCCGCTAATCCGTTGCTAATCCGTTGAGCTATGTCGATTTTTAACTTTAGTTCTCTGGCGAATTACTTCGTTCCGGATTCGATCCCGCAGAGAAATACCGAGCATAGCTCTCTCCATAGCTCGCTGAGCGTCTTTAAACTGGTGGACCAGTCGGACTGTGAGTGTCCACGTCTCGGCTCCGTATGTCATCACAGATAGGACGCACTGGTTGACTTTTGTCTTTAGACACTGTGGTATAGGCGACGAGAAAACTCGACGGAGTTTTCCGAATGCTGCCCAGCCTAGCTGAATTCTTCTCTGGATTTCCTTCTCGAAGTTATGTTTGCCTAGTTGGAGCCTCTGCCCTAGGTAAACATACTTAGTGACAACTTCGAGTGGGATTCCATCTACGGCAATCGGTTCCGGAACAACGTGCTCGTTGTACATGACTTTGGTTTTATCCAAATTCATCCGGAGACCGATGCGACGAGAAGAATCAGCTAGGCCATTCAACATCCTTTGTAGATCCTGCAGCGTCTCTGCCATAATGACGATGTCATCTGTGAATCGTAAGTGAGAGATGTACCTGCCGTTGATGTTAATGCCACGATCTTTCCAGTCCCGCGTCTTAAACATATCCTCCAAGGCGTTAGTGAACAGTTTCGGGGATATGACGTCCCCCTGTCTCACTCCTCGACGCAGGTGGACATGTTTAGTTCGCTGGTTCTGTACTTGTACAGTCATCGTTGCGGCATTATATAGACATCTCATCACTTCGATATATCGCCAGTCGACATGGCAACGCTGCAAGGACTCGAGAACAAACCAGGTTTCGATTGAGTCAAAGGCCTTCTCATAGTCCACAAATGCTAAGCACAGGGGCCGATTGTACTCTTCGGTCTTCTGTACAATCTGCCGCACCGTGTGGATGTGGTCTATGGTGCCCTAACCGCTTTGAAACCCGGCCTGTTCCGAAGGTTGAAACTCGTCGAGTCTTCGCGCAAGACGGTTCGTGATGACCCTTGAAAACAGATTGTAGACATGGCCCAGAAGCGAAATCGGGCGGTAGTTTTTCAATAGGGTTTTGTCTCCTTTTTTGAAAAACATAACTACCATGCTTCTGTTCCATGCCTGTGGAGCTCTCCCAGTGAAAAGAACGGAATTAAATAGCTGCTGAAGCTGTTGAACTGCTGGAGCTCCTCCGGCTTTTAAAAGCTCCGTTGTGATTCCGTCTTCTCCTGGGGCTTTTCCATTTTCGAGTTGTTTAAGGGCCATCACGATTTCGTCTCGGCTAATTTCGGGCAGATCTTCTGTGAAGTGGCGGGTTAAGGTGGCTCTAGAATCCTCAGTATCGGGTTCGGGCCTTGAAGCATGCGATGCGTAGAGCTTGCCGTAGAAGTCTTCAACTTCCGACAGAATCTCCGCCTTGGATGCGACGACGTTCCCCGTTGACGTTGTCAGCTTTGTGAGGTGGCTTCTACCCAGAGGCTGGACGAACACTTTTAGTTAGTTTAACTACATTTAGCTTTTTTTTCTCATATAAAGTAAAACACTCTACTGTATGACTCTGTTTAGTAGTCAGCAAGATTACGGGGAAATTTCCAACCTGGTATATTGTCCAGAAAAACAGTTTTGCATTTGACTTTATCAATTGGTGCATTGACTACAGTTATTTGTCGCCTCTTAACCTTTCCTTGTAAGCTTATATCGTTGGTATCTGGAGAATAACAGATAGTTAAAGAAGCGTATTTTTAGGGTTCCGTACCCAAAGGGTAAAACGGGACCCTATTACTAAGACTCCGCTGTCCGTCTGTCTGTCACCAGGCTGTATATCATGAACCGTGATAGTTAGACAGTTAAAATTTTCACAGATGATGTATTTCTGTTGCCGCTATAACAACAAATACTAAAAACAGAATAAAGTTAAAAATAATAGAGGGTCCCCATACAAGAAACGTGTTTTTAGGGTTCCGAACCCAAAGGGTACCAACGAAACCCTATTACTGAGACTCCGCTGTCCGTCTCTCTGTTTGTCTGTCCGTCTGTCACCAGGCTGTATCTCATGAACCGTGATAGTTAGACGGTTGAAATTTTCACAGATGATGTATTTCTGTTGCCGCTATAACAACAAATACTAAGAACAGAACAAAGTTAAAAATTAAACGGATTAAAACAAAAAACGTGTTTTTTACGATACGATACGATACGAAATTAATTCATATCGACGCAGCTAGATGGCAGCACAGGAAAAATTAGCACGCGCAAGCGTTTCATTTGTTAAATTTGTGGGCCTCGGTCGATTTGTTTACTTAGTCATCGAAAAGATAATAATACTACGTATAGAACTGACACTCTGTTCCCCCCACCAATTCCGGGCTTCCTCACCCCGCCACCGCTCCGGAGCTGTCGAGGAGCTGCGCTGAGCAAGGACGCCACACGCGTACGACACGATAGAACAATTACTACTCACGGAGAGAAGAACATCAACTTCATACATTTATGTTGGGACCAGTAGACACTGGAGGTTCAAATTTACGTATTTATATAATAAACACTTAATTATATTAGTATACCTACCTACATATTCGTATTTTAGAATTCATTTTCATAAATGAAACAACGATATATATATATATATACTCGTGCGTAAATAACGCTTAATTTGTAAAATATTAAAAAAAACTTTCACGTTTTAACATTTTTATAACACAGCAATTGGGAACTTGATGTAGGTACGTAGTATTTATATAGTAACGTATACGTTGTAACTATTATATAATCTGTGATACGGTGATTACGGGCGACAACCTTAGACATCACGCACACAAATGCACGTATAGAAAAACGACCCGTGTGTAGTGTCTGTGTCGGTGTCACAGTGTCGGTCGTTAAAACGCTAGTTTGTACGGAGGTTTAGCGAGTGTCCGGGGTGTGACTTAGTTTAGGTTAATTCACACAAATGAAGTGTACAGTATTTAATATTAAATCTTTAATTTTAGTACTTAAAGAGCTTCAATTAGCTAGAATCAGTAGAAAGTTAGTCATACGAACACTCGGTCTTCCAGATATTTAATTATTTATATTAATTACCTTTGTGTTAATATTTACTTAGTTGGTGTTAGAAGTTCGTGGCGTTCGGACTTCGGAAATTCGGAACCCTCCGTGTGCGGGACAAAAGTCTGACTCGCACTTGGCCAGTTTTATTTTCGGCATTTCACGCCATCTATGAACGCTTAGTTAGGTAAACGTTCCATATATGGCGTTATATTGAAATGTCGATCCTAACACCTTTGTTAGACGTTAGATGGCGTTATAAGAAATAATTTTTTTTATTAATTACTAGCTGTACCCTGCGGCTTTGCCTGCGTTAAAACAACTTTTATTTATTTTAATTTTTTTTTTCATAAGAACCATCTCCTAACGATAAAAAACACAACAAAAAAAGAATTAGCGAAATCGGTACAGCCGTCCACGCGTGATGCCGTGACCAAGGGCAATTGGAATTCATTTTTATATATAAAGATTATTATTTGCTGGCGAAAAATGATAGAGGTATTTTTTGCTCGATCTTATAAAATACTGTAGTGTGGTACGGAACCCTATTAGTGCGAGTCCGACGTGCACTTGGCCAGTTTATTTTTAATAATTGATAAGCAAGCGTTTGACCACTATCTCACCTGATGTTAAGTGAAGATGTGATCGACGATGTAGCACGCTTGCCTAGAAGATACCTGTTCACTCGCGATTTGAAGACCCCCGGATTGTACTTAACAGGAAACTCAGACTCTGGCAGGGAATTCCATATTATGTTATCAACCGACTTAAAAAAAAAAGGAGGTTTCGCAATTCGAATTCGCGGATAACTTTGTCGTTTATGAACCAATTTTGATTCTTCTTTTTTTGTTGGAAAGGAGATATCCCAAGTGTGGTACCATGGTAATTTTATCGAGGTCTGATAAGTATCTCCAGAGATATGGATATAAACACCTCAAAATTAGTACTGAAAATTAATAGCGCGGTATTGAAGTCGGTTCTTTTAGTTTTTTAAACGATCTTATTAATATTATGTTTCTTAAAGTGTCCACACACACACAACACAAACTTTCATGGTACCGACGGGACTCGAAGCCATGTCTCCCAGGAAACATGGCCAGGTGCTGTTACCAACTCAGCTACAGTACGACCCTTTTTTTTATAGGCTGGCTAGCTACCACCCTCAAGTTAGAAAATCTGTTGCCAAACATGTAATGTGTTCTGACAGCTAGCCTTTTTTTTATACTAACCGATGATAAAACTGATGAAACAAATTTACGCTCTACCCGTGCGAAGCCAGGGCGGGTCGCTAGTCAAGAATAAAAATAAAACTGGCCAAGTGCGAGTCAGACTTTTGTCCCGCACACGGAGGGTTCCGAATTTCCGAAGTCCGTCCGAACGCCACGAACTTTTAACACCAACTAAGTAAATATTAACACAAAGGTAATTAATATAAATAATAAAATATCTATCTGGAAGACCTAGTGTTCGTATGACTAACTTTCTACTGATTCTAGCTAATTGAAGCTCTTTAAGTACTAAAATTAAAGATATAATATTCAATACTGTACACTATATGTGTGCAAATTAACCTTAACTAAGTAAACAAATCGACCGAAGCCCATAAATTTAACAAATGAAACACTTGCGCGTGCTAAATTTTCCTGTGCTGCCATCTAGCTGCGTCGAGGTGAATTAATTTCATATCGTATCGTATCGTAAAAAACACGTTTTTTGTTTTAAACCCTTTAATTTTTAATTTTGTTCTGTTCTTAGTATTTGTTGTTATAGCGGCAACAGAAATACATCATCTGTGAAAATTTCAACCGTCTAACTATCACGGTTCATGAGATACAGCCTGGTGACAGACGGACAGACAGACAGACAGACAGACAGACAGACAGACAGACAGACAGACAGACAGACAGACGGACAGCGGAGTCTCAGTAATAGGGTTCCGTTGGTACCTTTTGGGTTCAGAACCCGAAAAAAGACAAATATCTTACCAATTTGTGTTTGTTGTTTGTCAAATATTGGAACATCAACATTCAATATTTCATCATCAGGCTTCATATCATTGCATAAATAGTTTTTTAATTTGGTGTCATCTTCATCAAAATCTGACATAATCTCATCATCATACTTTATCTTATCATCTAATCTTAGTTCATCCTCATTAGAATTTTTTTTTCTTTCTGAAATTGTTTCATCATCATCAAGTACTGCTTTAACATCTGATATTTTTATATCATATAATGTATCATCATTTAACAATATACTATCATGTATTACGGTATTAGATTCAAAGTTTTCTTCTTTGTTAACTGTAACTATGATTTCATCTGAAACAAGGATACTCATACATTATTGAAAAAATATTGAAATTTTGGATTGTGTGTAACAAAACAATGTACAAAAATATAAGGTGTGTAAAACACTTAAAAATATAAATCTAATACTATAAGAATCTTTGTCCTGACATACTGACTGACTGACTGACTCACTGACAGACAACGCACAGCCTAAACCGCTGGTCGTAGAAACTTGAAATTTGGTGGGTATATTTGTCTTAGTACGTAGGGGTGTACTAAGAAAGGATTTTTCAAAATTCACCCCTTAAGGGGATGAAATGGGGGTTCAAAGTTTGTATGGAGAAACAAGATTAGATAGTCTTTTCTATCCGAAACTTCACACAAGTGCTTCAGTACAAAAATAAGTAGATACGTGTTTCAGGTTATTTTGAAATTCCACCCCTAAGAGGGTGAAATGGGGTAACAAAGTGTGAAAATCAATATTTTTTCGGATTGCGCTAAAACTTGGCATGCAGATAATGATTACAACGTTAGTTACCTTTGAAAAAGGATTTTACAAATTTCACCCCTGAAGGGGATGAAACGGGGGTTCAAAGTTTCTATGGAGAAACAAGATTAGATAGTCTATTCTAATCGAAATTTCACACAAAAGCTTCAGGACATAAATAAGTAAACACGTGTTGTAGGTTTTTTCGAAATTCTACCCCTAAGAGGGTGAACTGGGGTAACAAAGTCTGAAAATTAATATTGTTTTGGATTGCGCTGAAATTTGGCATACAGGTGGTTATTATGACGTTAGTATCAGCTAAGAAAGGAATTTCTAAAATTCACCCCTTAAAGGGATGAAACGGGGGTTCAAAGTTTCTATGGAGAAACAACATTAGATAATCTTTTCTATTCGAAACTTTACACAAGTGCTTGAGTACATAAATAAGTAAATACGTGTTTAAGGCTTTTTAGAAATTTCACCCCTAAGAGGCTGCAATGGGGTAACAAAGTCTGAAAATCAATATTGTTTCGGATTGCGCTGAAATTTGGCATACAGGTGGTTGTTATGACGTAAGTATCAGCTAAGAAAGGATTTTCTAAAATTCACCCCTTAAAGGGATGAAACGGGGGTACAAAGTTTCTATAAAGAAACATTATTAGAGTCTTTTCTATTCGAAACTTCACACAAGTGCTTCAGGACATAAATAAGTAAACACATGTTTTAGGTTTTTTTCGAAATTCCACCCCTAAGAGGGTGAAATGGGGTAACAAAGTGTGAAAATCAATATTGTTTCGGATTGCGCTGAAATTTGGCATGCAGATATTTATTACGACGATAGTTACCTCTGAGAAAGGATTTTCCAAAATTCACCCCTGAAGGGGATGAAACGGGGGTTCAAAGTATGTATGGAAAAACAAGATGAGATAGTCTTTTCTATCCGAAACTTCACATTAGTGCTTCAGTAAAAAAATAATTAAATATGTGTTGCAGGTTTCTTTGAAATTCCCCCCCTAAGAGGGTGAAATGGGGTAACAAAGTGTGAAAATCCATATTGTATCGGATTGCGCTGAAATTTGGCATGCAGATAGTTATTACAACGATAGTTCCATCTTAGAAAGGACTTTCCAAAATTCACCCCTAAAGGGGATGAAACGGGGATTCAACGTTTGTATGGAAAAACAAGATTAGATAGTATTTTCTATTCGAAAATTCATACAAGTACTTCTGTAAATAAATAAGTAAATATGATTTCAGACTTTTTCAAAATGCCACCCTAAGAGGATAAACTGGGGTAACAAAGTCTAAAAATCAATATTGTTTCGGATTGCGCTGAAATTTGGCATGCAGATATTTATTACGACGATAGTTACCTCTGAGAAAGGATTTTCCAAAATTCACCCCTGAAGGGGATGAAACGGGGGTTCAAAGTATGTATGGAAAAACAAGATGAGATAGTCTTTTCTATCCGAAACTTCACATTAGTGCTTCAGTAAAAAAATAATTAAATATGTGTTGCAGGTTTCTTTGAAATTCCCCCCCTAAGAGGGTGAAATGGGGTAACAAAGTGTGAAAATCCATATTGTATCGGATTGCGCTGAAATTTGGCATGCAGATAGTTATTACAACGATAGTTCCATCTTAGAAAGGACTTTCCAAAATTCACCCCTAAAGGGGATGAAACGGGGATTCAACGTTTGTATGGAAAAACAAGATTAGATAGTATTTTCTATTCGAAAATTCATACAAGTACTTAAGTAAGTAAATACGTGTTCAGGCTTTTTCGAAATTCCACCCCTAAAAGGGTGAAGTGTGGTAACAAAGTCTGAAATCAATATTGTTTCGGATTGCGCTGAAATTTGGCATGCAGATAGTTATTACAACGATAGTTCCATCTTAGAAAGGACTTTCCAAAATTCACCCCTAAAGGGGATGAAACGGGGATTCAACGTTTGTATGGAAAAACAAGATTAGATAGTATTTTCTATTCGAAAATTCATACAAGTACTTCTGTAAATAAATAAGTAAATATGATTTCAGACTTTTTCAAAATGCCACCCTAAGAGGATAAACTGGGGTAACAAAGTCTAAAAATCAATATTGTTTCGGATTGCGCTGAAATTCAGAATGCACATAGTTATTATGACGTAGTTATCCGCTCAGAAATGATTTTCTGAAAATTCTTCCCGGATACGGAACGGGGATTCAAAGTTTGTATGGCGAAAAAAGATGTGATAAAGTACGTGTTGTAGGATTTTTCGAAATGGGGTAGGTAACAAAGTCTGTAAATTTAGGTTTTTAGGGTTTTATAAATATGAATCCAGAATTGCCTTAGTAACGCAAAAACATGAAAACGGGTGAACCGATTTGGCTAATTCTTATTTGATGTGTTTAATGATAGAATCGTTTTTACAAAAAAAAAGTTCTAAGTAAATAAAAGAAGGTTTTAACGCGGGCGAAGCCGCGGGACACTTCTAGTATATAATAAAGCCTAAATTTCCCGAAAATATTACATTTGTTAAATATTTTTCCTGATTATTAAATAGAAAAATTTTAAAAGTTAAAATCTCCACTAATATCACAAAATGTCTCTTATTTCGGTGAGCCTTACGGTACAGGCCTCCTCTAACTCTTTCCACTGCTTTCTGTCTGGCGCCACTCTTATCCAAAGGGGTCCTAGGGTCATTTTTAGGGTTCCGTACCCAAAGGGTAAAACGGGACTCTATTACTAAGACTCCGCTGTCCATCTTTCTGTCTGTCATCAGGCTATAGCTCATTAACCGTGATAGTTAGACAGTTGAAATTTTCACAGATGGTGTATTTCTGTTGCCGCTATAACAACAAATACTAAAAACAGAATAAAGTTAAAAATAATAGAGGGTCCCCATACAAGAAACGTGTTTTTTTCGGCATTTCACGCCATCTATAAACGCTTAGTTAGGTAAACGTCCCATAGATGGCGTTATATTGAAATGTCGATCCCTAACACCTTTCTTAGCCGTTAGATGGCGTTATAAGAAATAAAATGTTTATTAATTATTATTTTTTGCTGGCGAAAAATGATAGTGGTATTTTTTGCTCGATCTTATAAAATACTGTAGTGAGGTACGGAACCCTACAAGTGCGAGTCTGACTTGCAATTGGCCAGTTTATTCGTTCGTCCTCTCATATTGTTGCTTTACGACCTTGGCTCCTAGTGCCATCCCTTGGGTACTTAACTGTCACCTGTTTGCTTTTGTGAAAAACACTTAAGGGAGAGTTTTGACGGGAACGTGGAAAAGTGTGTGTGCTCTCATTCCTAAAACTTGTGTTCTTCCATTAATGTGTAATAAATGTGGATTATTAACCATTAAGTGCCGGTGAATGTGTGTGAGTGTAGGCAAACAATACAATGTTGAAAAACATACTAAGTATTTGCTTTCTCACCAAATTTCAACTGAAAACCTTCAATAAATAAAGTCCACATTTTTACTGAGGATATGACTTGGACTAGACTATGACTTCAACTTGACCTGAAATGTGACTTTGACCCATCTTTATGACTTGAAAAATTTTAATATTTAACACACTAATCGTGTGGAGCCATTACGAAATTTAAAAAAAAACACTTAAAGAAACATAAACAAACATATTTAATTATTACCATGTTTCAAATAATCTTTGTAGAGTTCTTTGAATTCTGCATCACATTTTAACACTTGCATCTTAAAGTTGTTAGCATCCTTCAGTTTCTTGATGCATTCCTCACAGATTGTGTTCAACGCTAGCGGATATGTTTCAGGCAGAGAATTGAGCTGAAATAGAAAATACAAAATTCATCATCAAATCAGCCGGTATCAGTCCACTGCTGGACGTAGGCCTCTCCCAAGTCATGCCACTGAGCCCGATCTTCGGCTCTTTGTTTCCAGTCACTGCCCCTTCGCTTTACGAATGTCGTCGCTCCACCTGGTAACAGGGCGTCCTATGCTACGTTTACCGATTCGCGGTCTCCACTCTAGAACCAGTCTACCCCAACGGTTATCGGTCCTACGGCAGATATGACCAGCCCACTGCCACTTCAGCTTGCTAATCCGATGAGCTATGTCGATCACTTTAGTTCTCTGGCGGATTACTTCGTTCCGGATTCGATCTCGCAGAGAAACACAAAATTGCTTTACTTCAAATATATAAATATATTTCAAAGAAAATCTGAAACCCTGCTGCCACAAAAAAGGAGAAGGTTTTCAATTCGACTGTATTTTATTTTCGTTACCTCAGAACTCCATGAAATATACCACTTTGAAAAATTATTTTTTTGTTTGAGAGACTATGCCTCCCGTTTGGTTCCATTCAAATTTTATCATCATCATCATCAGCCAGTGTCAGTCCACTGCTGGACGTAGGCCTCTCCCAAGATGCACCACTTAGCCCTGAGCAAATTTTATCGAGATCTCATAATCATCTCCGGAGATATGTAGATAAACAATATAAACAAATTTGATACCTTGATAACATTGAATATTTTCACTATCCTGGCATGTGAAGTTTTTAGGGTTCCGTACCCAAAGGGTAAAACGGGACCCTATTACTAAGACTCCGCTGTCCATCTGTCTGTCTGTCATCAGGCTATAGCTCATTAACCGTGATAGTTAGACAGTTGAAATTTTCACAGATGGTGTATTTCTGTTGCCGCTAGAACAACAAATACTAAAAACAAAATAAAGTTAAAAATTAAAAGGGGTCCCCATACAAAAAACGTGTGTGTAAACGCCATCTATCTAATTAGTTTCGGCAAAATGACATAGATGGCGCTAGTAAATGAGCCCCGTCTTTCTAGATCACGACCAAACCAAATATTCTTGGTAATATCAATTCATCAAATATATGAGGTTAAAACTCTGTTATGTTTCGTATTGTACGGAACCCTCCCTAAGTGTGCGATAAGAGATGCGATGCTGACTCGCACTTGGCCAGTTTTATTTCGTTTAGTAGGTATGATCACTAATTACTGTTTTAGTTTATAACTGTGAATGTATGAAATAATACCCAACAAATGACTGACCAGTTGGTCTAGTCACGTTTAGGTTAACCATCACTTACCAACAGGTGAGATAGGTGTCAAATGCTAGCCTATATGATATTGCCGATATACAAATATTTTGTTAATAATAAAAAATACCAGGTCAGTTGCTGAATCCTTACCAAGCACAAGTCCGATCGTGTATGGAGTAATGTTCTCACCTTTGGGATGGTTCTGCCAAATACTAGCTGGAGACACAGGAAGCCATTCGGAGGAGAGCCAAGAAGGTCATTAGTGACAACCTACTAGTAAGCAAGAGACTCCAGAGTCTCGCGCATTGCCGAAGTAGCTTGTTTGTCAGTTTTTTATCAGATACATTTGGAGAGTGTGCTATGGAACAGAATAATTTGAATCCACCATCCCCATTTTATAATCAGACATACAAAGACACTAAAAGGTGCCACCGATTTATGGTGGATATACCATCTACCCATGATCCACAAGCAATTGTTTTGAGTCTGGGTGTAATTGTATCTTATACGCTAGCATTTTACCACTATCTTACCTGGTGGTAAGCAACGATATGGTTGAAGATGTTGAATACACTAGACCTAGAATACTCTGACTCTCAAGGGCTGTGTGATGCAGTAACACCGTAAGCTTATTGCGGCAGATTTTCTCCTTGATGGTGGTAAGCTCCTTTTTTGTAGCAAGTTGGGCAGAACATCAATATTAATGCTCCCTACCACCTGTGGTAGGTGAGCTCTATAGTAAGGTGGTAAGCTTACCTGAATCCCAAAACATTCTTGTAACAAATCCGAGTATACAACTCTAATTTCCCGACAGACATAACATTCATATAAATTCTTAAGGACTCCTTCAGAGAGACAGCATCGACATACATCCTTCTTGGATTCACACTTTAGCTCCATCTGAGTGTGAATATTTAAGACTTTAAACACAGAACACAATAATAGGGTTAGCTTTGCCAAGAAGTTTTACATGAACCTTTTTGTTCTACCAAAAATGTTAATTCCAAACTTCTTGGAGTGAATTCACAAAGAATTATGGAGACTCTACGGATCAAAGAGAATATAATACTCGGATAGTAAACTATTCTTGAGGGTGATAGGCGATGATGTCCAGCTTGGGGTGTATTGTATTTCTCCTTAAAACAATAACTCATAATAACCTCAGCTAGGGTTAGGATCGCTGGTAGGTATATCGCCCCAGTGGAAAATTAAGGCGTTGAGAGAATAATACTAGTTGTAGTAGCTAGAAGTAAAGTAATTCATAGCATTGAATCATTCATCTTTAACAGTAATAGACACGGTACAGTGTAGCAAGACGGTAAAGAAATAGAGCATATTATGTCGAGATACTCACAATAGTGCTACACAGTCAGTATTACAAGAAATATATGTTATTTAAATAAACGCAACGTATTTATATAACAGATTACTTTAATAAAAAGTTAGGACAATAATTGCATTGCAAAACTTTTATCATTATTATTTTCTTAGTTCTTTTCATTTGTTCAAAGAGAATATAATCATTTGTTTACAATTTTGATTGACCACAGATTACTATATGTGTCAGACAGAGTGACAGAAACAAAAAGTGCTGGGACCACAGATTACTATATGGGCTGGGACAGACAGACATCAAACCCACAGATTACTTTACAATAATATACTACTGTTGGCGTAAGGTCGCCACAAATTGTAATACATGACACTGCCTAATACACTAACCGTGTGGAGCCAAGATGAAACTAAAAAAAAAATACGTGTATGTATTCGTTACTATAAAACATTGAACTTGTTACTTTCGTATCGTTACTCGTTAGTTTCGTTACAGTCGCGCAGACCCTGCCAATTACAGGCCTATCTCAGTCACTTCCATACTCTGTAAGACTATGGAACGTGTACTGAACCACAGGCTCCTGGCATACCTAGAAGTGAAGTCCCTAGAAGTAGTCTTCCGACCAATTGGCCATAAATGCCGGAGTCCCTCAAGGATCAGTACTCTCTGCAACACTTTTTCTGCTGCATATTAATGACCTGCTTAAACCCGGTATCATTGGGTACGCAGATGACAGCACTGTTGTAGAGAGCTATGCATCCAACGCACGAACCAGTGCATTAAAAATCCAGTCTCATAGAGAAGCGATGGTCGAGCGCTTGAACTATTCTTTGAAGGCAGTCTCCGATTGGGGCGATGCCAATCTGGTCAAGTTCAATGCTGCTAAAACCCAGGCGTGTCTCTTCTCCGCTAAACGGAGCCCATTTCTACTGGCTCCTACTTTCCGGGATGTGTCCGTTCCGATAAGTAACAATCTCGAGCTTCTTGGCATCTCTTTGACACCAACTCTCAATTTCGGCTCTTGTATTGAGTCTAGAGCCCAGCTAGCCTCAAAAAAGCTTGGCATTTTGGCTAAGGTGAGACGGTACTTCACACCGGAACAGTTGCTTAATCTTTACCAAGCAGAAGTCCGGTCGTGTATGGAGTACTGTACTCACCTTTGGGATGGCTCTGCCAAATACCAGCTGGAGACACTGGAAGCTATTGAGAGGAGAGCAAAGAAACTCATAAGCGACGACCTACTAGTAAGCAAGAGACTCCAGAGTCTCGCGCATCGCCGCAATGTCGCTTGCTTATCGGTTTTCTATCGAATACATTTCGGAGAGTGTGCAATGGAACTGCATGATTTGATTCCACCATCCCCATTTTATAATCGGACATCCAGAGACACTAAAAGGCGCCACCGATTTATGGTGGATATACCATCTACCCGAACGAAGCGATTTGCTTCTTCGTTCATCATACGAACCGCCAAAGAATGGAATACTCTGCCTGAGTCTGTGTTTCCAGTTAAGTACGATATGGGGGTCTTCAAATCGCGAGTGAATAGGTATCTTCTGGGTAAGCACGCTCCATCATCGATCGCATCATCACTTAACATCAGGTGAGATAGTGATCAAGTGCTACCCAGTTCGGAATAAAAAAAAAAAAAACTACTTTCCTAAACACCTTGACCTTCTTCCTAAACACTGTGTAAAGGCCGGTTTACACTTTGCGAAGTGTGAAGTGTTAAGCGTTAACTTAACGCGATAAGTCTCAAGTGTTAATTAGCCTAATCATCTCCGTTAACACAGTGTTTAGGAAGAAGCTCAAAGTAGTGGTACTGTCCGTTGTGCATAGAAAATGGAAGATGAACAGCGCTTAATATTGAAAATAAATCAATAGGCCTAAGAGATTATTGTAAAGAAAATGGATTACCAGACGTTCTCAGTATGGAGCAATAAACTTTTTGAAGAAATTGTTAAGGAAGATCCTTCTGAATTTTACAGATCAATGCGAATGACAGAAACGCAATTTGAAGAGTTGCTGACGCACGTTGAGCCCGCCATAAAAAAACCGATACTTTTATGAGGAGTGCACTCACGCCAAAAATAAAACTTCAGATAGTGTTGTATTTTCTTTCCACTGGTTGTAGTCTGCGTACTTTGTCACATTTATTCAGAGTATCTAAACCAGCAATAAGTTTAATGATACCGATAGTCTGCAATGCTGTATACAACGCCTTAAAAAATTATAAAAAGGTTAGTAAAACACATTAACAAATATTTTATATCGGTTTTATTTTTAGAAATAAAATTACAAACATTAAACTGTATTGGAATGTTGTAAATTCCTTATGCAGAGTCTCAAGCTTGGGTTAACACATCATTTCTAGCAACAACAGAAGTAAATGCATTTTCAGAATTTGACTGATTTGTCACAACAGTTGTATTTGTATTTTCAAGATTTTCATAACTCAATGTGGCATTTTCATTGTATGTATCATCGTTGCTCGTATAATAAGAATTTCTAGAAATGGTTGAAGTCGGAGGAGACGACATAAAATGTGATTGTGTTCTGTTTTCTACCATTTCATACATGAAATTGGATGTTTGAGACTGATGGCGGATATGTTTCAAGCGCAAACCAGAAAGATAATTTTGAATATACTGTTGTGCTTCAATTGCTGACTCCATTGGTAAATTTTTCAATTGAACTGCAACCATTCGTCCAAATAAGTCGAATTCATTCTCTGATACAACAGAGCTGTTGACACTGTTGGCTACATTTTGGGCCTTTGTTAGTAAGTTATCATAGTCTCGTAGCATCATCCTTTTCTGAGGATTTTTCCCTTTGAATGACTGGCCCGAGTCATTGCTTGAGGTTCCAACTCCTGAAGTATTTTCAACAGCCTTCTCGCCGTCAGTGTCTCTTGTCTCAACATTATCTTCATTGATTTTATCTTGAGACTCCAGGTTCTGTAAATACATAACATGGCATTAATAAATATATTTATTATTTGTTGCAGATTCCCAGAAGTACAGAAGAATAGAAAAGTATTGAAGAAGGATTCAGTCAAAAATGGAACTTTCCCGGTTACTGTGGTGCATTAGACGGTAAACACGTCGTACTGAATGCACCATATGATTCTGGAAGTTATTATTACAATTACAAGAACCAGCACAGCATCGTTCTTATGGCATTAGTAGACCATGATTATTGTTTTATTTATTTTGACATTGGATGCAATAGACGAATCAGTGATGGAGGAGTTTTCCGAAACTGCAGCTTGAGCCACGCTCTAGAGAATAATTTTCTTCCATCAAACCGTGTGATTGTTGCAGATAATGCTTTCCCATTGAAAACGTACCTTATGAAACCATACGGAGGAAAAAAATTATCTCTTAAGCAAAAAGTGTTCAACTACAGATTATCACGGGCCAGACGGGTCGTTGAAAATGCCTTCGGAATATTAGTGTGTAAATTTAGAATATTTCTGAAACCCCTCCCATATGCTCCCGCTAAAGCTGATAAAATAGTTAAAACGTGTGTTGCTTTGCATAATTGGCTTAGAAAAACGCAAGGTACTATTCAAAGTGTAACAGTTGATACAGAAAACATCGAAACGGGGAACATCACACCTGGTTCCTGGAGAGAGTTTCTAGCAGCAGGTATAGTAAACATTGAAAGAAGTTTGCAAAATAGATCATCACAACAAGCTCACAATGTACGAGATCGCTATGCAGATTATTTTGTTGGTGAAGGCTCAGTACCCTGGCAGGCAAGAATGGTACATTAATAGCAATCGGTTTCAGTACAATTTCCTACCTAGTAAGTTAGCATATAAGATACTATAAATAAATGTATTCTACATAATTTTAGGTGTTTTCTTTCACTTTCTCGCTATCGGTCGGCCCCTGCCTATTGAAGTTACTATAAATTCTAAGCTTTATTTGCCTACCCGTAGTGCGGTGAAAAAAACATAGTACCTATGGAATACTCACCATATTACTCGATGTCTCTCTGCATTCTCCAACATTTACTGCCTTTAGGGCATCATCCATCACTTTGTACCATTTGATATTTGGCACATATATATCATCAAGCCCTGCACCCGATTTAATAGAATCTTTTACTTTTTTGTGCTCTTGGGAGAAGGTCGATTTCAAGCTTCGTATTTTGTTGTACGCTTCTTTGGGACCGAAGTCGGAAATTTCCATCGCTTCACTCAGTTTCAATAGGGCCGCATCTCTCAACTGTTTGTTTTTAAATTCTGCGCACTTTACATTGTATAGACATTCATACTTTATGTATTCTTGTACGAATTTTAAAGTATGTTGTTCCGTCCACTTCATTTTAGCTTTGAACTTGACATTGCGCACTTAACACACACGTGTTTACACACTGATTAGTACAGGCGAACAGCGAGAGAGGGGAGTAGAACAGTACAAGGGGGGAGGTCACTTAACAGCAAAAATAGACCTTGATTCTATTCACTCGCACTAATCAATAAGCACTAATCGCACTTAACACTAATCACTTCACGCTTCCGTTCACACCTTGATTACTATACACCTGCACTAATCACCTGCAATGTTAATTTAACAAAGTGTAAACCGGCTATAAACGGAGATGGAAAAGACTACTTAACACTTGAGACTTATCGCGTTAAGTTAACGCTTAACACTTCACACTTCGCAAAGTGTAAACCAGCCTTTAGTAACGAATACATACGGTTCGACACAGCTTTAATAGCACTCGGGGACTGCCGCGGTAAAGCTATTGCATAGCTTATTTTTTTATTTATGCAGTATTTTTCTTTCTTTGATATTAATTCAAGTTACACTTTTTGAGCGTGGTGACCGATAAGAAAACAATTTTTTTCCTTTCATTAAATAAATGAGAAGTGAGCTACTTTTAATATCGCTCATTTTAATATCAAAAATTTTGGTTATCTTTATAGCAGTATTATATATAAATGAACAAAACAAAAAATAATACTGCCTTTGTGATAATAATAATAAAATGTATGTATATAGAGTACTCACTCATTTTCTTTCACTATGTTTTTCGTGACTTTCTTCATTCATAAATGCACGTTGTTTATTAATATTCAAAACACTTTGTACACAAATTATACGAGTACAGATATTCACTGTTGTACATAGATGACAAATACCTAGACACCGATCTGTGTCACGGCTACATGTATGAAGGCAGTGAGTGTTTAACAAGGAGGAATTATGTAAAGATCCGAGGAATTGTTCACCCTTGACATAATTTGAAAATAGAATTCGGAATTTATATTTGAAAAAGGAACGACAAGACAAAATCTGTGCAACTGCAAAAACCAACTGTCAATCACAGATAACTAACTGTATATTAGTCCGAGATCCATTAAGCCGGCTTTTCACTATGGGATATAATATGTTGTATATATCTTGATCAGGACAGTGTGAACAGCAATCGCGGGATGTAATATATAGCTCAAGATGTAATGTAATTTACATTATATCCCATAGTGAAAAGCCAGCTTTACAGTTCGATCTAACGAACCTCATTTATTAAGCCATAGCGTAGTAGAGATAAGGTCGTCTTTGGTTTCATCAATAGTAGTGAAATGTTGCTGGATAATGGTATTTAATTATTTGGGGTGTTAGATTATTTTCGTTACGGAATTTCTGAATTCGGTCTCCACGCTCAAGGCCCGCGATAGAAGCTATGCAATAGCTTAAAAATAAATCTGTGATCTGTGAGTTCTGTTCTATGACAGCAGTTGGTTTTCACTCTCCGAAGAAACGCCGAAAGGCGAAAATGAAAGAAGTCAAGCTATTGTGCAAGCTAGTAATTACAATTTAGCTTATTAGCTTTATCGTGGTAATTTATATAAATATTTGGTGTACCATTGCGACATATAACGTCCATATAATGTCAGAAACATCGTATAACTCGACTCTAACGGCGTCAACATGTAAATCAGAGAGGCATTTATGCCGGTGTTGTCACGCAGAAGGCGTCTACAAAAGTTTGTACAAATCATATTTCTTGCTAGACATTGGTGAAGTTGTGTACTTTGACATGCTACGAGATACATTAGGTGTAGAGGTAAGCTATGAAACAACTTAGAAGTTTTTTTATCTCTACTAATTTTAAACACATTTTCAAGAACTCAATAATTTGAGGATTGAGCTGTCAATGTATTATTTATACAATATTCCTACCTCGTATAGCGTTCGTTCAAGTATAAGCCACGAGCCCAACTACAGTGTTTCAGTTATATTCTAGTATTTTAAAATAATTGATTATCGATTGGCTGAATTTCAATATGATATACTGACTGAGAGAGTTGAGAGTGAGAATTTCTGCAACACAATATGACTAAAGGCCTTCACACTTGGTAGCTGTAATGTACATTACATCCCAGGATGCATAGCTTTGAAAAGTGTCTATTCAGTTAAATTTAAGCTCACAAAATGCTTGGTAACTTATATTAATTTATAAATATTAAGATAGTTTAAAAACTAAAACAACCGACTTCCATGCCCCGCGAGTCAATTTGAGTAGCAAGTTTGAGACATTTATTGTTATATCTCTAGAGATACTTATCAGATCTCGATAAAATTACAATAGGACCACCTTGGAAATGTACCCTACCGATTAAAAAAATAATCATTCAAATCGGTTCTCAATTGACGGAGTAATCGCATAACATATATTTAAAAAAAATAACATTCAGACGAATTGAGAACCTCCTTCTTTTTGGAAGTCGGTTGAAAATAAAAACCTATAACACTAATGATAATATTATTCTCAATTTAATTTAATTTGAGGGAGTGAGAGATCACCAAACTTTACTCTGCTGAGAGTTTGAGTAAAACTGCGCTCAAAGATTGGCTGAAGTGAATAGAAATATTTTTAAATAACATTTTTAAGGTGTAACTACTTTAGGCACATTGGGGTAACATTTTATATTAACAGAAACGACATAGCATCACAGTCCTAATCAACGGAAGTGACACAAGCATCATGTTATATACTATATATATAAACACCCTGTAAAATTGTAGAATGGAATTATATTGTAATAAGGGACTTATCCCGTTAAAAACATAATTTTATTTACCTCTTTAATACCTTTATTAACAATATAAAATAATTGTATTACCTTTAGCGCGATAAGTCCAGTATTACAATATAATTACGTGTGTAAATTGCAAACGTTTAAAATTTACTAACAATCTAAATGGTTTTTATTGAATTAAGGTCTTAATAGATAACATTGTGGTATAAAAATTAGTAGTATTCAATGTTTATAAATTCTAGATGGTGACAGTAAAAGAGCCCATGCTATGCACTATATGTGACGAGTGCATACAGAAGCTGCTAGATGTGAGGCAGTTCAAACAGCAGGTCATGAAGCGTGAAGAACACTTCAGGAATCTCTACTTTAAACATATTGCCAAAGGTAAATTGTTATTTATCCTTGTTATTAATCCTAGGGTCCTTAGGCTGGTAACCTATAGTAATATTTTCATCATCATCATCAGCCTGTATCAGTCCACAGCTGGACATAGGCCTCTCCCAAGATGCGCCACTGAGCCCGATCTTCGGCTCTTCTCTTCCAGTCACTGCCTACCGCATTGCATATGTCGTCGCTCCACCTGGTCACTGGACGTCCTATGCTACATTTAGCAATTCACGGTCACCACTCTAGGACAAGTCTACCCGAACGGTTATCAGTCCTGCGGCAGATATGACCAGCCCACTGCCACTTTAGCTTGCTAATCCGTTGAGCTATGTCGATAACTTTAGTTCTGTAAATAATTGAGTAATATTATAATAAAAATAAATTAAGTAAAACATTTTTTTATGTTGAATGATATCATTGCAAAATAAATATTAGTCAAACCCATTGATTTGATACTCATATTGAAGGTATACATAGTACAATCACTTTTATATCAGCTAGGACCAGAGTATGTTTATTACACAAGCTATGCACCGCAGTTTGACCCGCATAGACATTGTTTCATTTGTATTGTGTGGGAATAAGTTAATTAGTTTTAGAGTGATGAAGTAACAAACATAATTTTTTATTTATTTATTAGCCATTTATTTATCCTTAATTACAATAAAACAGTTCTTAATAAATCATGTAGGTTTAGTTATTTCTCTATTAAGGACCTCTTTTCGAGTAAAGGCCTCCTCCATTTCACTCCAAAGTTTTCTATTTTTGGCTTTTGGCGTCCAGTTGCCTCCAGTTATCTTTTTAATTTCATCAAGCCACTTATCAGGGGGCCTACCCTGTTTCCTTTTACCTAAAGGGCCAAGCCAGTGAGTTACTTTGTTGGATCATCTATCTGGGTTCATACGTGCCACGTGGCCTGCCCATTTCCACTTAATTTTTTTGCAGTGGTTTAGAGCATCTATTTCCTTTGTTTGTTTCCTTATGTCTGTATTTCTTTGTTTGTCGATGCGTATTTTAGGTTTAAAATGCTCGTTTCCATTGCTCTTTGGCAGGTTTGGATTTTACTTTCGGTCTTTTTGTTATAGATCCATGTTTGGCAAGCATATGAGAGGCAGAGCAGGGGCAACAAACATACTTACAAACTCACAAACTTTTGCCTTTATAATATTAGTAGGAAGCAGGATGTATAAAGGTCATGAAAATACAAACACGATGGGTTTGTCATGTTTGTATGGCCACCTTCCAGCTCCATCATCAGACCATAGACACTACCTTTGACTATAGTTCTTGTCGAGTTACGAGCTCAATACCATATCATAGTACCATAACATTTACACATGTATGCAAAATTTCTTGATTAATATCAAGAAATTTTTAAACATTAATTTGGTTAAACATTTTTGAGAGAGAATTGGTTTATCTTGAATCTTAATTAATAATTATAATTTAATTTGCAGATGAACTCGACGCAGAAGTAAAGGAAATTGAAGTCAAACTAGAACCAGAATCAGAGGGTAAGTTGTTGCATGATTCATATATAATAGTGTACAAGTCAAAGCATTTATTCAGTATATAAGCAATTTAAAAATCAAAAAAATATATTATTCTAAATATAACAAAAGCATAACTAACCATATAAGCATATATAGCTTAGTTGGAGGGGTTAACAAGAATACTAGTAATGTGAAACACACATTGCGAGTATCTTCTTCTAATATATAAAATTCTCGTGTCACAGTTTTCGTTGCCATACTCCTCCGAAACGGCTTGACCGATTTTGATGAAATTTTTTGTGCTTATCCGGTATCTATGAGAATCGGCCAACATCTATTTTTCATCCCCCTAAATGTTAGGCGTAGTCCACCCCTATTTTATTTTTTAGGCAAAATTTTTAATTTCTATTTTTTTATGATACAACATACAAAAATACATACAATCCTCAATTTTCACCCTTCTACGATCAACCCTTATTTTTTAATAGCCATTTATTTATATGGCAAAACAACGTTTGCCGGGTCAGCTAGTCTTTTTATAAATCTTTTATCTGTTCGCCTCTAGAAGGGCTTGCACTCTGTTTATTTTCATTTTCAACCAAGTTAAAAAAAAGCGAAGGTTATTTTTAAATTTGTCTATGTTGTTTTTTTTTTTTGTTACGCGATTACTCCATCAATTGTGAACTAATTCGAATAATTCTTAATTTTTTTATCGGTCGAATATGTACCCTACCGATTAAAAACTTATGGCACCTTGGAAAAATTTCTAAGCTGATCCCATTGTAATTTAATCGAGATCTGATAAGTAGCTTCAGAGATATGACGATAAACGTCTTCAAACTTGCTACTGAAACTGACTCGCGGGGCAAAGAAGTCGGTGTAGATGACTTCAAATTGTATTTTTTGCTAATATAATATATAATAATATATACAATATATACAATATATATATAATATAATAATATATACATATATATAAAACATTCCCATTTCCCATTCTATGCCTAGCGTGCTTACCTTCTTCGACTGCATCATCCCTTAACAACAGCTGAGATAATGATCAAACGCTAGACTTTTTGAAATTAAAATAAAACTGGCTAAGTCGAGTTGGACTCGCCCACCGAGGCTTCCGTACCAACGTTGGTTGGTACCAATTAAGCTAGACCTCAAAATTGTATGAGCGCTCATATAACTCAGAGGCCTATCTTAATTGGCGAAACTATGTATGTATGGGGACACCCTTAAATTTTCAACTTTTTAATTTTTTGAAATTTTTCCTTTATTTGTGCTGTAAGATCTTGCTTCTTGCCAAGTTTCAGGATTCTAGACCGAAAACCTATAGGGTACTTCCGGTTGACCTAGAATTGTAAATTTTGGTCAATGCAAAAAAGTTGAAAATTAAGGTAAATTTTGGTACTTACAAGTTTTCGCGAAAAACTAAATTTGCCCATATCTTTTTATCGAGTTGACTCAGGACCTTGATTTTTATACACCTAATAGGGACTATAGACCTCAGTATCTGGTATAAATTTCAACTTGCTAGGTCCACCTGTTCCTGAGAATATCGGTTGTGACACACGGACAGACAGACAGACAGACAGACGGACTAGAAAGTGATCTTATAAGGGTTCTTTTTTTTACAATTTGAGGTAGGTACGAAACCCTAAAAATTGTTAGAACTTTTTTTTATTCGGCATCAAATATAATAATATATGTATATATATAACCTATAACCCCAAATGTTCACGCTCCTACCCCCACCCTCTAATTGCTCTAATTGTTTTTCAGCTTGCTAATCCTTTGAGCTATGTCGATAATTTTAGTTCTCTTACGTATGACTTCGTTTCGAATTCCATCCTTCAGTGATATATCCTTCGGCTCGGCAAACTTAGTGTAGGACGCCCTCCAGCTAGGTGGAGCGATTATATACGCAAGGTGGCTGGCAGCGGTTGTGAAACGAATAGCTGATGATCGAGCTCAGTGCCGTACCATGGGAGTGGCCTATGTCCAGCAGTGGACGGAAATCGGCTGAAAATTATGATGATGATGATGATGAATTACATTATATATACGTTAGTGAGGTTGCCACTTTTGTCAAGTGCAACCCGTCGTTGTTTGAGAAGCACACTGTTGGTATAGTCTGGCCATAACTGCTGTACACTCCCTGAGGTATGCGCGCGGCGAGACGGGGGGGACGCGCTCCGTCAGTCTGCCTCTGTTTCCCCGGCTCCCACCTCGCCGCGCAAACCTCAGGGAGTGTACAACAGTTATGGCCAGACTATAGGAGAAGACCAGAAACTCTAAAACACCAAGTAGGTAGAACAAAACAATTCCACAACAGCGTGTTCTGTGTGGCACCCACCATCTGCAATAAAATCCCGCAAAAGCAACACCAACGTTAATATATTCAAAAACGCGCTTAATTTTTTTTTTATAAAAAAGACATTACAGCGTTGACGACTTTTTAAATGAAAAACTGTGAAATTGTGCTTATCAAACTAAAATACCATTTTTATTACTTGCTACTACGTGCTTGTAGACTTTACGAAGCGGATCTAGCGATTTTTTTAAAATTGTAACACCACTTAATGTAATACCTAGACCACAAGCCAATAAATCATTTCATTTCATCATTTAATTTCGTTTCATTTCATTCATTTCAATTTTTAACGTTTTTAATGTTACATACAGATACAAGCGGAGTGAAGGATGGTGTCATGGACTCTAGCATCAACAGTGCTCCCGTCGATGATGATGATGACGACTTCAGACCTTCGGACCGCGAGGACGACTTCCAATTGAAACTTGAAGAAGGTTTGTATAATAGGCCAAAGTCAAAGAATTTACTCAGTATATGGGAACTATTACACACGTCAAATAACTAAGTACACGTAAATACAGTGTACGCACTTTATTGCCAGTCCATATGGCACAGACGGTTTATAGTTACCTACCTATTCAAATAAAAAAGTTAGCTAAAAAAACATAACAATTCGAGATTAACAAGCGGCGATAACCCAATGGATAAGGTGTCGGACTGGCGATCGAGAGGTCGTTACTTCGATCCCCACCCATTGCACTATTGACGTGAACCCACTCCGGACACAAGCATATTTAGCTTAGTTGGAGAGGGGTTATCAACACTATTAGTAAAGTGTAACCCACATTGCTAGAAAGCTTAAAAAAAAGGCTCCGTAACCATCGGTCAACCGCGCATGCGCCCTAGCGCGGCCCCCATAAACAAAAATAAACATTTATTCAGTAGCGGCGTTAGGGTAGGGTGCGGTTGGGCGACCGCCCAGGGCGCCGGGCACAAAGGGGCAGCCTGTGGCGCCCCTTTGTTTTTACGGCTTTTATTTTGTTTTTACCTCTTTTGTTTGAAGGGCGTTTCTATACTTATACGTAAACTAGAAGTGTCCCGCGGCTTCGTCCGCGTTAAATACTTCTTTTATTTACATAAAACTTTTCTTTTGTAAAAACGATTCTATCATTAAACACATCAAATAAGAATTAGCCAAATCGGTTAACCCGTTTTCATGTTATCGCGTGATTAAGGCAATTCGGGATTCATATTTATAAAACCCTAAAAATCGAAATTTACAGACTTTGTTACCTACCCCATTTAGAAAAATCCTACAACTCGTACTTTATCCCATCTTGTTTCGCCATACAAACTTTGAATCCCCGTTCCGTATGCGGGAGGAATTTTCAGAAAATCATTTCTGAGCGGATATCTACGTCATAATAACTATCTGCATTCTGAATTTCAGCGCAATCACAGAATAATGAATAGTACAAGGCGCAATCCGAAACAATATTGATTTTTAGACTTTGTTACCCCAGTTTATCCTCTTAGGGTAGCATTTTGAAAAAGTCTGAAACTCGTATTTACTTATTTATTAACTGAAGTACTTGTGTGAAATGTCGAATAAAACGACTATCCAAACTTTGAACCCCCGCTTCATCCCCTTAAAGAGTGTATTATGAAAAAATCTTTCTTAGCGGATACCTAAGTTAAAATAACTATCTGCATGCCAAATTTCAGCGCAATCCGAAACAATATTGATTTCAGACATTGTTACCCCCTTCACCCTTTTAGGGGTGGAATTTCGAAAAAGCCTGAAACACGTATTTACTTTTAAGTACTTGTGTCAAATTTCGAATATAAAAGACAATATTGTTTTTCCATACAAACTTTGAACTCCCGTTTCATCCCTTTCAGGGGTGAATTTTGGAAAATCCTTTCTCAGAGGGAACTAACGTTGTAATCATTATCTGCATGCCAAGTTTTAGCGCAATCCGAAAAAATATTGATTTTCACACTTTGTTACCCTATTTCACCCTCTTAGGGGTGGAATTTCAAAAAAACCTGAAACACGTATTTACTTATTTTTTTACTGAAGCACTTGTGTGAAGTTTCGGATAGAAAAGACTATCTAATCTTGTTTCTCCATACAAACTTTGAACCGCCATTTCATCCCCTTAAGGGGTGAATTTTGAAAAATCCTTTCTTAGTACACCCCTACGTACTAAGACAAATATACCCTCCAAATTTCAAGTCTCTACGACCAGCGGTTTAGGCTGTGCGTTGTCTGTCAGTGAGTTATTATGTCAGGACAAAGATTCTTATAGTATTAGATTCCCTAAATTTAGGGGAAATAATTATGTTGGCAACACTAAACTGGTTCGCACCGTTCAATCCGGGATCAACGCGGGAATCAACCTCCCCAGGGGTCGCCGTATGAATCTCGCCCAGGGCGCTGGAAGTGCTAAAACCGGCACTGCATTTATTGAACCCCCGCATGGTGGTAGGACACTATCTGGTGTCCGCCTGGCCAGCTTCCACCCTCAATTTAGAGAATCTGTCGCCAAAACATCTAATGTGTTGCGGCAGCTATCCTTGAGAGCCAGTTCCCATTCTAGGCCTAGCGTGCTTACCATCGTCGACCATATCATCACTTACCAACAGGTGAGATAGTGGTCAAACGCTAGCCTATAGGCTAGCGGGTTATATTTATATATCTTATAAGATGTATAAATATAACCCGACTAAAATGATGAACACGTGATACAAATGCCAGCTATAAGAAAAATGAAAAACGTAATTTGGTCGGGTCATATATGACTGCAGGTGAAAGTCATAAGTCATCTGTTGGGCGCCACTAGTGCTGAACAATAAAATCGCATATGCAAAGAGAGATAAAAATATGTTGTCCGTCTCGCTCTCTCTTACTACTGATTGTATAGTGTTATCCTTCTCATATTATTTTTGTTATTTTAATGCCGGGTCCATTTAATATACTCCGTCCACGACGTGAACCCACTCCAGACACAAGCATATTTAGCTTAGTTTGAGGGGTTAACAAGACTACTAGTAATGTGCTTGCTACCTACATTGCTTGTAAACTTTTTTTTATTAATAATTTAAGATCGTTTAAAAAACTAAAATAACCGACTTCAAACGTCGCGCTAGTCAAAGTAGCCAGTAATCAGAAGCATGTCATCGAGGCATATAAATGCATCGTAATACAAATGTTGATATATTAAAAACCGCTCGACCGATTTCGTTAAAATTTAAATGGGACCACCTGGGAAGGGTGTAATTTCAGCTCAATCGATTCTGTAGTTTTTGCGTGAAAGAGTAACAAATATCCATCCATACATAAAACAAAAAAAGAATTTTCCAAATCGGTTCAGACATCTTCGAGTAATCAGTTAACACACAAAAAAAGGTTGCGACGAATTGAGAACCTCCTCCTTTTTTGTGAAGTCGGTTAAAAAAATACTATTAATTTAATTTTACAGAAGAGAAACCAAAGGCTGGCAAGAAAACGAAATGTAAAAAGCCTAAAAAAGAAACAGCGGATACGAAAAGAAAAACGAAGAAAAAAGCAGCGCCGAAGAAGGAACCGAAGCAAACGCCGAATGACCAAGAAACTATTGAAGGTACGTACTTTGTTTACCGTCCTCATTAGGAGTCATACATAAAGTACGTCACAATAATTTCGTGATTTGTTTGACCCCCTACCCCGTCCTTGTTACATACATACATACATACAATCACGCCTTTTTCCCGTTGGGGTAGGCAGAGACTATATCTTTCCACATGCTACGATCCTGACATACCTTGTTACAGTTGATTACATTTGTGAGACCCCTAGTGTGACTTCACATATTTTACAATTTACATACAATACATACAATCACGCCTTTTTCCCGTTGGGGTAGGCAGAGACTATTTCTTTCCACATGCTACGATCCTGACATACCTTGTTACAGTTGATTACATTTGTGAGACCCCTAGTGTGACTTCACATATTTTACAATTTACATACAATACATACAATGACGCCTTTTTCCCGTTGGGGTAGGCAGAGACTATTTCTTTCCACATGCTACGATCCTGACATACCTTGTTACAGTTGATTACATTTGTGAGACCCCTAGTGTGACTTCACATATTTTACAATTTACATACAATACATACAATGACGCCTTTTTCCCGTTGGGGTAGGCAGAGACTATTTCTTTCCACATGCTACGATCCTGACATACCTTGTTACAGTTGATTACATTTGTGAGACCCCTAGTGTGACTTCACATATTTTACAATTTACATACAATACATACAATCACGCCTTTTTCCCGTTGGGGTAGGCAGAGACTATTTCTTTCCACATGCTACGATCCTGACATACCTTGTTACAGTTGATTACATTTGTGAGACCCCTAGTGTGACTTCACATATTTTACAATTTACATACAATACATACAATCACGCCTTTTTCCCGTTGGGGTAGGCAGAGACTATTTCTTTCCACATGCTACGATCCTGACATACCTTGTTACAGTTGATTACATTTGTGAGACCCCTAGTGTGACTTCACATATTTTACAATTTACATACAATACATACAATCACGCCTTTTTCTGTTGGGGTAGGCAGAGACTATTTCTTTCCACATGCTACGATCCTGACATACCTTGTTACAGTTGATTACATTTGTGAGACCCCCCATCCCTAGTGTGACTTCACATATTTTACATCTATAATTTATTATTATACTAGCTGTGCCCCGCGGTTTCACCCGCGTCGACATCTTCCCGTGGGAATATTAGGATAAAAAGTATCCTATGTGTTATTCCAGGGTCTAGGCTATCTACATACCAAATTTCAGCTCAATCGGTTCTGTAATTTTTGCGTGAAAGAGTAACAAACATCCATCCATACATCCATACATAAAAACTTTTGCGTTTATAATATTAGTAAGGGGTCGTCCATTCATCGCGTGATCTTTTTTTTAACATTATTTAACCCGCCCCCCTCCCCCTTGGTGATACATGGTGAGGTTTAAGACTAACCCCTCACCCCCCACCCAACACCACGTGTATATTTGATATCTACAAAAATCTTAATTTTTTTAGAATTTTTTTAGAAATTATTATCTTAAGCGGCATGTGAGAAGGTACTACGTTTCTAGCAACGGCGAGTCAAGGTCACACTACACGCCGCTTTTCGATTTAAAAATCGCGCGTTTGAAAAAATAATGAAAAAATAAGTACCTACTCGTGATTTCTTACTACTTACTACAGCCCCCTCCCTCCTTGTGACATTTCGTGATTTTTGTCAAACCTCTCCCCCTCCCCCCTTTTAAGCCTCACGTGATTAATGGACGGCCCCTAAGGATAACAGCAGTCCCAGCAGAAATTAGCCAATAAAACAATTGCTAAAACAAAACACAAGAGTTGGAAATATTTTTACGGTTTTTCGTTAATAGTTCAAATTTGGAGTTTTAACATTAAGATGTATTAAGATCTTGAAACGTGACGTCACGACATTTAGAATCCCTTTCAATCTCTTGTCACACAATGTCGACCCTCTCCCTCCCCCTCCCCCTTAACGTGTGACGTACTTTATAGCTGGTCCCTTATAAGAAGGAAGTTTGCAATGAAGCGTTTAAAAAAAAGTGTGTGTATACTTAAGTACGCATATAAGAAGTTATACTTCTTTGGCGTAACAAAATAAAAATAGCTAAACATTCCATGTATGTATGTACACTGTATGCTACAACCATAGACGTAATATAAAGGGATCGTGCACTGCAGATGTTTTGACAAATTCAATTTAATCCGTATGCTTTAACAATAAGGTTGTAATTGCTTTGTAGAACAAAACAGTCCAATCGAAAGGCACCCGGGTGGGAGTGTGTCCTTGTCTAACAACCTACTAGTGCTATATATGTTCTATACTATATGTATAGTATATATATATATAAGTCGTACATACAAAAGAAAGGGACAAACTCCGTTTTATATAGGTCGGTCTCATCAGGGCCGTTTTGCGCAGTTATTTTATATTACGTCTATGGCTACAACTTTTTGTTTGTAAAAGGAATGATAATTTGACAGACAGTTAACAGCTAACTTCATGTCAGTGTGCGCGCGCATCGTAAACAACAGCTAACTTCATTATGTATTATGTTTCTTTAAGTGTTACCTACACACACATTTTTGTACATTGTTGCACACAATTCAAAATTTCATCGTTCCGACGGGATTCGAACTCGCACCCCCTGGGAGACATGCCCAAGTGCTCTGACCGACTATGCCACAGTACGCCCCTATCAATACAACGAAATTAATGGATTTCATATTTAACTGATTATGCATTGGTGGCGCCATCTATGATAACTATTTAGAAGTTGAATCATTCGGATGACATCATTAGTTTTCGGATCAGACGAGAGATGTCGCACTGCTTAAATTAAAATATTTTGTTTCTTTGAGTGTTTCACACTTTATATTTTTGGAAATTGTTAAACACAATCCATAATTTCATCGTACCGTCGGGAGTTGAACCCGCACCCCCCGGATTACACGTCCAGGATTTAATTTTAAATCCAATTATGCATTTGTGGCGCCATCTATGATAACTATTCAGAAGTAACATATAATAACACTTCAAGAAACTAAATATTTGCTTTACGCAATGCAAACATCTCTCGTCGGATTAGAAAACTGTTACGATTTCCTCCGAATGATTAACTTTCGAAATAAGTAGTCATAGATGGCGCCACCAATGCATATTCGGGTTAAATATGCAATCCAGTAATTTCGTTGTATCGATGGATCGAACCGTGGCTTAATTGGCAGAGCACATGGACGCGTAATCCGGGGGTTGCGGGCTCGAGTCCCGTCGGTACGATGAGATTTTGGATTGTGTTTAAGAATTTAACAATCCTTCGTTTGTTGTCTTTCTGGCTGTCGGTGCGCGCGCATCGTAAACATTTTACGCTCATAATATTTTCAAACGCGCCAAAAGAAGTATAACTTCTAAAATACAATCATACTTCTGTCACTGTCATTGCATTTTTTTATGGCAGAGGGGCAAGCGTTTGAACACTATCTCACCTGGGTTGGTAAGTGATGATGCGGTTGAAGATGGCATCACGCTAGGCCTAGAATGGGAACTGGCTCTCAAGGATAGCTGCCGGAACACATTAGATGTTTGGCGATAGATTTTTTAACTGCTGATAAAAAAATGCTGCTGTCAAAAATGGGATGACAGTGACATCCTAAAGACTTCGGTTATTTCGGAAAACGTAATATTATTGCTATTGTTCCTTTTTTGGCCGACTTCACAAAAGCAGGAGGGAGGTAGTTATTCGCGTGAATGTTGCTTTTTAAGTTTTTCAACCAACTTCCAAAAAGCTGGAGGTTCTCAATTCGTCTGTTTTTTTTTGTATGTTTGTTACGCGATTACTCCGTCAATTGTGAGCCGATTCGAATTATTAATTTTTCAATCGGTAGGGTAAATTTTCGAGGTGGTCCCATTGTAATTTCATCGAGATTTGATAAGTATCTCCAGAGATATGACGATAAACGTCTCAAACTTGCTACCGAAACTGACTCGCGGGGCATAAAAGTCGGTTGTTTTAGTTTTAAAACTTTCTTAATTAATAGTTTTTAAACTCTTAATTATTAGTTTTAAACTATCTTAATTTTTAAACTTTTTTAATGATTAGTTTTAAAACTATCTTCATTATTTTATTATTTATTATAGCTCATAACTCTGGTATTTGTTAACCGATTTGGATTGTAATATTTTTGTTAAAAAGGGTATAAATGTGGGTTGATTCCGTATAAGTTTTGTCAAAATCTAATAGATACATCCATATCTACAGAGATAGAGACTTGACATTTTCTCATTGTGTGTATTATAATGGTTGCTACAATATCAAATAATAAAAACTCAATATACAAATTTAATTATTCGCGTTACCAATATTACCAATAAAATACAATCTCGCTACAATCTTATGAAATGCTTTATTTTGTTTACTATGATTTTTTTCTATACAATCCAGTAATCCGAACGTTTCAATAATCCGGCACTCTTTAGTTTTTAATAGTGCCGGATTATTGAAACGTTCTAACGTTTTAACTACACTATTCTCATTTGAAAAAGCAGGTAAATATGTGCACTTGATAAGTTTTAAGGTTATATTTGACGGCAAGGGAGCGCATATACGCTGAGCGTGGCGTAGGGATAGGCGAGGGAAGCGCGGGCTGAGGGTGCCGGATTATTGGATGTATCGGTCTATTAAAGTGCCGGATTAGTGAGATTGTACTGTGATTGTAAGCGGCAATATCCCAATGGCTAAGGCGTCGGCCTGACGATCGAGAGGTCGAGAGTTCGATCTCCCCCCCATTGCACTATTGACGTGAGCCCACTCCAGACACAAGCATTTTTAGCTTAGTTGGAGGGGTTAACAAGACTACTAGTAATGTGCAATCCACATTGCTAGTAAGCTTTATAAAAATACAATGACACTACATCGCATTCGGTAACCTTCGTATATTTAATTGACATTTTCTAATATTTATATAATTTTTTAACTTATGTGTAATAATGTAATAATGAATGATAAATGATTTAAATTAATACATACATACAGTCACGCCTTTTTTCCGTTGGGGTAGGCAGATACTACTTCTTTCCACATGCTACGATCCTGACATACCTCTTTCGCTTCTTCCACTTTCATGAGCGCCTTCATACGTGCTCGCCGGTTATAGGTACTTTTGACTTGGCCTTTTTTTAAAACGTCTCCGATCTGGTCGTGATACGTTCGCCTAGGTCGACCTCTACCGGCTGCCCCATTCACACTCGTCTCATAAATCTGTTTCGTCGATCTTTCTTCATCCATCCTCTCTAGATGTCCAAACCATCTAAGCATCCCTTTCTCTTTGTCACTACATCTTCTACGACACCACAACATTCCCTTATCATGCTGTTCTCCACCTTATCCATCAGAGTCACTCCAATCGTACTTCTCAAACTTCTCATTTATACAGCATTAATTTTACTTTCATGCTTCTTCTGCCATACCCAGCATTCACTACCATACATGAGAGTGGGAACCGACACTCCCCTATGTACAGCCAGTCGTGCTTTTCTAGCCACGTTTTGACTTCTCATAAAGTTATGCAGTGCCCCACTCACTTGGTTTCTAGCCAAAACTCTTCGCTCAATATCACTTTCATACTTACCGTCTCTCGTAAACACAGAATCCAGGTACACAAACTCTTTCACTTGTTCCACTCTTTCTCCTTCAATCGTAACCTTACAATCTGTCATTCTTTCTTCTCTTTCAAAAACCATTACTTTGGTCTTACTTACATTCACTTTCATCCCTATCCTTTTTAAGGCGTCATGCATAATATTAACCATCCTCTGCAACTCCTCCTCCGATGATGCTAATATCACCTGATCATCAGCGTATAGGAGGCATTTGATGGTTAAATCATTCATTCCTTATCCGTACCCGCTTTCTTTCGGATCTGTCAAGCAATTTTCTAGGTCTATGTCTATCAATAGGTTGAACAGCACTGGCGATGCAACACATCCCTGTCACACCTTTTTCGATGTTAAACCAGATGTCCATCCACAAAATAATCTTACTTTGGGCTTTTTAATTTCAATAAAAGGAGGAGGTTTTCAATTTGACTGTATTTTTAAATTTTTCATGTGTCTGTTTATTTTTTTATAGAACTCCGTCACTTATTTTATTGAGATTTGATTGATAAGTATGTCCAGAGATATGAACAATTGCAATGCGAATATAGGTATATAGTGTTAGTACAATTTTAAGTAACCGCTACATTCTGACATTAGGCGTGCAAATATAAAAAGTATTACAATAATAATAATTTACAATAATAAAAATAATAACAATACAATACAAAACAAACTAGATAGCGTCTCATGTAAAATTAGCACGCGATATCGTTTCATTGATAAGTTTAGCTACAACGACTCAAAATTACTTAGGTATACATACTTACATTAGTTTAAGAACTTAGTTATTATGTTTAGTTAAAAACTCAAAACAATTACAAAAATATATATTTATGTATACTAACAGTACCCCTAGTACGAGTTTTTATCGTAAACGCTTTTGACAGATGTCACATAGTTTTCGACTTATTCTAGCTCCCTGATTGGTCTAAATTTAGTGAAGTGTAGTAACCACTAGAGGCGCTGTACTGTTTTTCATACAAAATTTGTTCGATATACGATATCGAGTTTGGTATGAAAACTCGTACTAAGGGTACTGTAGTTTAAGAACTTCGTTATTAAGGTTCAATAGAAACGTTTTAATTTTTTGCTTTTCAGTTTTTTCGGCGGTTTAATTTTTTAACCGACTTCACAAAAAAGGAGGAGGTTCTCAATTCGTCTGTATGTTTTTTTTTGTGTATGTTACGCGATTTCTCCATCAATTGTGAACGGATTCAAATTATTCTTTTTTTAATAGGTAGGATACGTTTCCGAGGTGGTCCCATTTTAATTTTATCGAGATCTGATTAGTATCACCAGAGATATGGAGATAAATACCTCAAACATAGGAGAATGTACTAGTTTTAGTAGAAGAGTCCCAAGAAGATTATACACAATGGAAGTTGCTATTGCATATAAGATGTTCTTACGGTAACTGTGAGCGAGATAGAAATAAAGGTGGGGATAATTTTTTTTTATATCTTATAGGCAAGCGTTTGACCACTATCTCACCTGTTGCTAAGTGATGATGCGGTCGAAGATAGAGAAGTGGAGTAGAATGGGAACTGGCTCTCAAGGATAGCTGCCGGAACACATTAGATATTTGGCGACAGATTTTCTGACTTGAGGGTGGTAGCTGGCCAGGCGGACACTAGATATGTTCTACGACCATGCGGGGGTTATTGGTTTCTTAACGATGTTTTCCTTCACCAGAGGGCCACTGTGAGAAGCGCACATATATTTTTCGATAGAAAAATTCATTTGTGCACGGCGGTTTGAACTCGGTACCACGGCATCAAAGCCGACCGTTCTTCCAATTACGCCACCGGGTCCTCAATAAATAATTATATATTAATAATTATAATAAATAAATATATATAAATATAAATAATTTGTCTTCACAGGAATGTTCTACCGGGCAAAGTCTTGTTAGGGTGCAAACTTTTTGAAACATACCTAATATTTTTTGACATGACATGACATTTGGCGAAGATGGCGGCCATTTCAGTCCCGCGACACTGCATACATAATTAAATAACTCAGAATTATGAACGTACTTTGTACCAATCAACACAGCAAAAAAAAATTATAAGCATAAAACCACATATTATATAATAGTTACTACGTAAATAATACTTTCCGTTGTTAGGTTGGCTACACAGTGCTTTCATAATTCGGGTATCCACAATATAGGGAAGTGCCTCTTATAACGTAGTAGAGTGATTCAGTACTGTTGGCCATATGGCGGCAATTAATGTTAATAATCGCAAATAATACTTTTTAATATTCATTTTGGAATACTACTAGTCCGTGTTATAAAAGTATTTGGAATTATTGTAATAAAATAGACAATTAATTATCGTGTGTGTCAGATGCTTTAATTGTACAGGGCCATTTTAGTAAATATTTTCACTTTAGCGCGGCATTTAAAGTCAATTTTTTTAGGGTTCCGAACCCAAAGGCTACCAAATGAACACTTTCTGAGACTTTGTTGTCTGTTCGTCCGTCCGTCCGTCCGTCCGTCCGTGTGTCTATATGTGCGCACTTTACAGATCTGTATCTTCTTAACCGTTATAGGTACATACTTGAAATTTTCAAAAAGTATATATCCGTCAGTGTATAACGGCCCAGACACGAAATTTAATAGTAATTTCATTAAAACTTTTTTTTGCACTAAAAAGGGTAAAATAAGTTATTTAAAAAAAAAAAATAAACCGACTTCATAACCACAAAATGGCACTCAAAAGCGAAAAATAATTTACTTAAAATTATTATAAGCGTTACCCACTTCTCTATTTGAAGTCGGTGCCAGCCAAGTCTATTGGATATTAGATAGATACTATGTATGTAGTAGTAGTAAGTAGGTACATGTAGGTTAGTAAGTAGGTAGATACATGTAGGTATTATCTATCTACTACCTATTAGACTTGGCTGGCACCGACTTCAAATAGAGAAGTGGGTAACGCTTATAATAATTTTAAGTAAATTATTTTTCGCTTTTGAGTGCCTTTTTGCTGGTTATGAAGTCGGTTTTTTTTTTTTTAAATAACTTATTTGTTAAAAAGTTTTATTATACTTAGGCCGTTGGCCGGTGGTGGGAAACGCAAGAGCTGAGACCTAAGCTCACGGGTGGAAGCGTTAAAAGCATAAAACCGCTAGTAGAGTTTAGTGAAAGTGCAGCACACACATTTTCTCGTTCATTCATCTCTATACATTTGCCGCTTTTTAGGGTTCCGTACCCAAAGTGTACCAACGGAACCCTATTACTGAGACTCCGCTGTCCGTCTGTCTGTCTGTCTGTCTGTCTGTCCGTCCGTCTGTCACCAGGCTGTATCTCATGAACCGTGATAGTTAGACGGTTGAAATTTTCGCAGATGATGTATTTCTGTTGCCGCTATAACAACAAATACTAAGAACAGAACAAAGTTAAAAATTAAAGAAAAGTAAAAAAAAAAAGTTTTTTACGATAGCGCAGCGCCACCTATCTAGTTGCTAAGATGGCGCTATCGTCTTTACCTTAATCTGAATCTCGGAAGCGGCTCCAACGATCAAATAAAATTTAGTATACCTACAGGGGATTTCGGGGGCGATAAATCGATCTAGCTAGGAGTCATCTTCAGAAAATGTTGTTTTATTCGTGTTTTCAATAATCAACTTTATTGATAATCAACTTAAAATATACTCTTCCCGACATCTATTGGCGAGTAGAAGTACTGTATCAGTAAAGCAGTTAGTTGCTCTCAGTTAAAAAAAATAGTATTATTGTTCGTCAATAGATGTCGGGAAGAGTCATATTTGTCTGTTTAGTCTGTTGCGACCGTAGTCGTCAGTTCGCCTCACGACTACCTATGGCCTGCTAGTGTGTAGGCTCAGGGTATTCGATCATTGCCAGCAGTCAATGATTGATTTAGTAAGTGGGCTATGCAGACTTTGGACGACAGGCCGCCTGATACGACCAGAGAGTCTACAGGCGAACTGTTAACTGTGGGGCCCTTATGATGCACGGTTCGAGTTCCGTCTGACGGCGAAATTTTGGAATGGACATGTAGTGTTTTTCAACGTGGGGGTCAAGCCTCAGTAAAAGAATAGAAAAACAAAGTATGAAAATGTATTTTTGTAATACTTATTTTTATTTGATCTTTTTGTTTCGTATTATAATATAATATAGATTATAAACAATGGATGGTAAGGGGAAACTAAGGGGGTTGAAGGTTGAAAAAAAAACTGGACTCTAATGTATTTATGTTCTCTTTCTAGGCGTGATCAAAGTCGAAAAACATCCGACCAGGATCCGCATTCAAGAAGGCGTAGACTACAAAAAAGTCGATGATAGCACGTTCATATGTTGCAAATGCGATAGAAAATACAAATCCTCAGACAGTCTACAAAAACACGTTAAAAAAATGCATTTAAAAATATGCACGTTTTCTTGCCTCGAACCTGGATGCTTCAAAAAATTCCTCGGACCCGCCTCTTTAACTAAACACAAACTAGATGACCACAACATCGATCATAGAATTAAATGCAACGCGTGTGATAAGTACTTTAACTCGGTAAAACAAAAACGATCTCATATGAATTCTTTTCACAAGTTAGGTGTTAGACGCAAATGTTCAGAATGCGATTATGAATGCTTCGGTGTGCAATCGTTGAGAAGGCATAAATTAAAACATACGACTGAGAAAAATTACCATTGTAGATATTGTAATAAGTCTTTTGTGAGACGAGGGACGTGGCAGTTTCATGAAAGGATACATACAGGAGACCGGCGTAAGGTCTGTACAGTTTGTGGACAAGCGTTCGTACAGAAAGCCAGCTTGAATTATCATATGACTAAACACCACCCCGGGGTAGACTTTTAAAATAATGTGTTTGTTATGTTGTTTGACTTAGTGAATCCTAAGTTCGGACAATCGATTTTTATCTTTTTATTTATTTTGTTACAAGCTTTCAAGCAATGTCGCCCATTGCTAGTAGTCTTGTTAACCCCTCTAACTAAGCTAAATAAACGTGTTTCGGGCTCTGGAGTGAGTTCATGTCAATAGTGCAATGGATGGAGATCGAAATCACGACCTCTCGATCGCTAGACCGACGCCTTTTCCAAATATTTAGCATTTGGCTGTAATTGTTGCCAGTTGCCACCAAAAGCAGAAAATATATCCGTATGCACCACAATATTACATAGGTAGGTATAGAAAAATAAATATATTTAATAACCGGCCAAGTGCGTGTCGGGCCACGCGCAATGGGTTCCGTAGTAGCACGTTATTCAATGCAAGTCTTTACCCGTTATAAACAAGCAACTAGGTACTTCGTCTTTGTCACTTTAAAGGATTGATTCTAAGTATTTTGTATTTGGTACAAAATTATCCATTGCCCAAGTTCAACGACTATTACTGCTAAACTAATAAAGTTATCTCAACCGCTATAATTTTCCTTTAAAGTTTATGAAATGCGCTATTAACACGATCTTTTCCAGATTTTTCAAGCCAGCAGTTTAGATTTTAGAGTGGGGGGCGGGGGGCGCCCTACTGGAACAATTTGCACTTTAAAGTTTAATATTTCGTAAATGGAGCATTCAATCGAAAAATGATATTAGCAACCCTTAAGTCATTTTAAAAGACCTATTCAACGATACCCCACACGATGGGGTAGATGATGAAAAAAATATCATCCCCACTTCTCATATAGGGGAGCTACCCTAAAAAAAATATTGTTCACAATTTTATTTCAGCATTTTGTCGGCGTAATATATATACATACATACCCCCACAAAATTACAGTTTTCTAGTATTAACGGTCTCTTAGCAAAACCTCGGACAGACAGACAGACAGACAGACAGCCGGACATGACGAAACTATAAGGGTTCCATGTCAGGACTACGGAACCCTAAAAATGGCAGTCTTATTACTAAAAGCGTTCTTTTCCAGACAGCCTGGTATGGATAGGCATCAAAATTGATATTAACGACAGGTGGTGTTGGAAAATAATAATAAATAAGAGTCTAAATTGAAACAAATACAAAGAAACAAGCCATAAATGGCATCAAAACTGTTTAAAAAATAATGTGCTACTGAATGAAAAGCTCCATCATTTTGTGTGTAAAAGAACATTTTATCGTATTTATGTGCAAGAAAAATAAAATTACCTAGCCGGGGAATAAATAATTATATGAAAACAATTAATATAATGAAAACATAAAGAAATCTAGTACGTAACATTACGTGTAGGTTGAATAAATGCACAGTGTCACCCTGCTTCGTTTTATCGATCTGATTGCGTTTCTCGTAATTTTAATAATCCATCTGTCACTAACTTAATATTGAAGTTCGTTTTTGTAATGTCAGTCTTGCTTCTACAGTGCCACAAGTATAACTTGGCGGTGATGGTTTTTGGAACTAATTCTTTTAATTGAAACTGTGAGTTTGACGTTTGAGAGATTACCGCGACATTATTGTTGATAAATCTGTAACATTAAAATAGTTCAATAATGCCAAAAGTAATTAAAAGTGGTTTAAGAGAAACTATTATCAAAGTACAAAGTAAAAGCACAGTGGCGCACAGGCACGCCAAGTTATACTTGCCGGACTGTAATATATGATTGATATGATAGAACTGTCAATAGATAAGTAAACATCTTACTATTTATATAAAAGCATGTTTTGTTTATGTTTTTTTAGGGTTTCGTACCTCAAAAGAAATAAAGGAGCCCTTATAGGATCACTTTGTTGTCCGTCTGTCTGTCGGTCTGTCTGTCAAGACACCTTTTGCTCGGGGAGCGTCTCGAGAAATGCGACATCGATAATAGGATGATATGCAATGCTTGTCATAGCTTCTCTAATAAAAATAAATAAAAAGGCTTCTGTACCAACTTGTGAAACTCGGTTAAAGTACAAACTTATCTTAACAACTTAACTAGTTCGGATCCTTGGACCAATGTTAGACACTGTTCATACACCTGCCGCAAATAATAACTTGTATTTATATAGTTACTAGCAGCCCGCCCCGGCTTCGCACGGGTAGAACATATAAGCCTACAAAATTTGCATCAGTTTGTTGCATCGAATATAAAATATTAACATATTTAACAATCATCGTCATATTTCATCCAATTTACACAAAACCTTAACGAATTATGCACCTAAACCTTCCTCATAAACACTCTGGCTTTGGTGAAAACCGCATGATAATCCGTTCAGTAGCTATTGAGATTGTTGCGAACAGACCGACAGACGCAGTGATGGACTTTGATTTATAATACTTACGTAGTGATATTGGACGGCCCTTTGGCGTAAAGGATAGTTACCCTGATTCTGACTCGACGGTCGTTGGTTCTAATCCTAGCTATACAGTGTGGAAATTAAACTCAGGCCCTGGAGGGAAACTACTTTAAGCCCTTAAGCTAGCTCATTTTACTTAAAGGAGACATTCCTTTATATTTGAAAAGAAACAAATCTGCATTAAGTGATTTTTTAAAACTCGCTTGCTTCGCCCGGGACTCGAACCAACTAAAATTAAAAAAAATAAACACTCTTTATTTTATTATACTAATCGGTAGTATTAATATTCAGGATAAAGTTTCTCTAAAAAATGTTTGGTTACTGTTCAATTTTAACAAGTAAAAGACACGTAACAGTTCTGTTATCTCTCCAACACTCAAAGACTTCGTATGAAGTACACGCTTGCTAATTTATCGTTAAGTACCTTGATGAAATCTTCGATAAGAAAATTGTTCAATGGTGGTAATACCTCTATGCACATTTCCTTCTTACATGATCCGAGGCGCACAGTGGAGAAGTTTAAAAATGGAACGTTTGACTTTGTTTGCAATGCGGGACAATAATTTTAAAATTCGAACGATTTTTATCAACAGATTTTATTTAAGTAGTGTTGCTTTCCTTACGTAATTAAATTATCTCATAATGGCGTAATAAGTGTTACAAAATTGATAGTAAAATAAAGTTGATGTTAGATTTAACGATTATTTTTATTTTTAAGACCTAATGTTTGTTAGAGAAACTTTATCCTGAATATTAATACTACCGATTAGTATATTAAAATAAAGAGTGTTTATTTTTTTTAATTTTATTTGGTTCGAGTCCCGGGCGAAGCAAGCGAGTTTAAAAAAATCTTTTAATGCAGATTTGTTTCTTTTCAAAAATAAAGGAATGTCTCCTTTAAGTAAAATGAGCTAGCTTAAGGATTTAAAGTAGTTTCCCTCCAGGGCCTGAGTTTAATTTCCACACTGTATACCAATAAAAGTTTCATACCAATGAAAGTTTTATGTGCATTCATGAATCATGAGTTTTCGTACAGTGGTAGTGGGATCATTAAATCTACCAAAAAGAAGCTTACCACCAAGGAGAACATCTGCCGCCGTAACCTTACGCGTTCCCCGACGCAAAATGTAGGGGTAATATACGTTTAACGTGTGTATCTGTGTGTCTGTCTGTAGCATCTTAGCACCTAACCGGATGAACCGATTTTGTTTTTGTTATTGATCGTTTTTTTTGTTTGATAGATGTCTTCATCGAGAGTTTTCTTAGCTTTGATTCATGAAAATTCGTTCAATCGTTATAAAACTATGAGCTTTTTTCTAGTTAATTGCGCTATGAAATCAACTTTCATAGGTCTGATCAATTCGAAAATCTTCTTCTTCAACGATATTGTAAGAACATGGAAGCATTGACCTGATGCTGGGACATCTCCTGGACTCTGCAGAATACTCAAATCCTCACCAACTTACAGCTCAGATTTTAAATGTCGTGTTTGGAGTCATTATAATGCTTTTAATGAAAAGATTATATATATAGATCAGTCGGGGTGGTTTAAAATATTATATTATCTATACTAATATTATAAAGAGAGAACATTTGTATTTTTGTATGTTTGTAATGATTTGGCTCAAAAACTACTGAACCGATTTAAAAAATTCTTTCACTAATGCATAGAATGGACTGACTTTGGAATGAAAATAGGCTATATATTATCCCGTTTAAATCAAAGGTACATTCGTGGAGACCTAATTTGCAACCTAAGTCGGCAAAAAAACGGTCGAAAAAACACGTTTCTTACGAACGCTGCTTAATTGAAAATAGATAGAAGAATATTTTCTATGCAAGAGTTGTACAACTTAATAAGACCTACAAAAAAGTCCGCGACAGCATATGTCTATCTCTTAAGGTTGACTCACAGTAACCATTTTAATCTTAAAATTTTTGTTAAAAAATATTACATAACTTCCAAGGCTATTTTCAAGTATATAGTATTAATCCTTATCCAAATAATTACGTTAATTTGCTTGGCCACATATTATAGATTAAAATTGTCCTTTACAGTATATAATTCAAATGAAAAGAAGCAGCTCTAGAAGATATCACGAATTTCACATACACGCATCGCAAAATTAATAAAATATTTGAAGTGAAACCACAGATTAGGTCATAGTTACTACGGAATTATTATTATAAGCTTAGCTTTTCTGTAGATCCCCACCGATCACAATCAATTTGAAGTCAATATAGTATAATAATAATCTATTATATAATATAATCTATTGTATAAAATATTGTATCTATTGTATTATATAATCTATTGTATCTATTGTTTTTATTTGAATTATTAGTCATAGTCAATATTTTAGTTTAATAAGTTTTTAAATTGTGTTGAGTTTATCTTTAAATATGTATATAAAATCGGTTAAAATCATACATAACAGAAAAAAATTATAACTTTGTATAAAATAATATTCTATATATATAATAATATAATATTTTAAACCACCCCGACTGATCTATGTATAATATTTTCATTAAAAGCATTCCAATGACTCTAAACACGACATTTAAAATCTGAGCTGTAAGTTGGTGAGGATTTGAGTATTCTGTAGAGTCCAGATGTCCCTGCATCAGGTCAATGCTTCCATGTTCTTACAATATCGTTGAAGATGAAGATTTTCGCATTGATCAGACCTATGAAAGTTGATTTCATAGCGCAATTAACTAGAAAAAAGCTCATAGTTTTATAACGATTGAACGAATTTTCATTAATCAAAGCTAAGAACACTCTCGATGAAGACATCAAACAAAAAAAAAAAAAAAACAATAATAAAAGCAAAATCGGTTCATCCGGTTAGGTGCTAAGATGCTACAGAAGTACAGACAGACACACAGATTACACAGACAGATTAAACGTATATTACCCCTACTTTTTGCGTCGGGGAACGCCGTAAGGGTACGGCGGCAGATGTTCTCCATGGTGGTAAGCTACTTTTTGGTAGATTTAATGATCCCACTACCACTGTACAAAAACTCATGATTCATGAATGCACATAAAACTTTCATTGGTATGAAACTTTTATTGGTATATAGCAAGGATTAGAACCAACGACCGTCGGTTCAGAATCAGGGTAACTATCCTTTACGCCAAAGGGCCGTCCAATATCACTACGTAAGTATTATAAAACAAAGCCCATTACTGCGTCTGTCTGTCTGTTCGCAATAATCTCAATAGCTACTGAACGGATTATCCTGCGGTTTTCACCAATAGCCAGAGTGTTTATGAGGAAGGTTTAGGTGCATAATTCGTTAAGGTTTTGTGTAAATTGGTTGAAATATGACGATGATCGTTAAATATGTTCATATTTTATATACGATGCAACAAACTGATGCAAATTTTGTAGGCATATATGTTCTACCCGTGCGAAGCCGGGGCGGGCTGCTAGTTATATATATAGATGAATATTATATTATACAATAGATCATATTATTATACTATGTTGACTTCAAATTGATTGTGATCGGTGGGGATCTACAGCATAGCTAAGCTTATAATAATATGTTCGAAGTAACTATGACCTAATCTGTGGTTTCACTGGTTCACACTCATCTACAATATGTGGCCAAGCTAATTAACGTAATTATTTGGATAAGGATTAATACTATACCTATACTTGAAAATAGCCTTGGAAGTTATGTAATATTTTTTAACAAAAAATTTAAGATTAAAATGGTTACTGTGAGTCAACCTTAAGAGATAGACAAATGCTGTCGCGGACTTTTTTGTAGGTCTTATTAAGTTGTACAACTCTTGCATAGAAAATATTCTTCTATCTATTTTCAATTAAGCAGCGTTCGTAAGAAACGTGTTTTTTCGACCGTTTTTTTGCCGACTTAGGTTGCAAATTAGGTCTCCACGAATGTACCTTTGATTTAAACGGGATAATATATAGCCTATTTTCATTCCGAAAGTCCTAGTCCCTCTATATATTAGTGAAATAATTTTTTTAATCGGTTCAGTAGTTTTTGAGCCAAATCATTACAAACATACAAAAATACAAATGTTCTCTCTTTATAATATTAGTATAGATTAAACTACATATTTACGGTTTTCAGATTTATTCATGTACGTATAAGTTCTGCAAGACTTAGCTTCATGCCAATATTCATGTCTACGTCAACGGGAAGCACCTTATAGGTTTTGATTCCATTGTGAAATCGCAAAAAATGCGGAAATTGCGACTTAAACGGTCATATTTTATGGTTGCGTTGATTTACAAGTTACATTTTTTGACAGCCAAAAGATAACATAGACCAAGTTAATATATAACAGTAATACAATATAATAATACAAGATTCAACCGGATATATTTACGCGTACCTGAGAGAAAGGATATTGGCAGACAGACAGACGGACGACAAAGTGATCCTATAAATGTTCATTTTTACTTTTGAAGTACGGAACTCTAATAAATCCTGACATGAATATATTTCACAAGCTAGGTGTGCGATTAAAGTGCGCAAATTGTGAATATTAACGCATTGGCGGGCAAACGTTAAGACAAGCGTTTAGTACAGAAAACTAGCTTGAATTATTATATGACTAAACACCCATCCCAGGGTAGACTTTTGGGGTAGACATTGTATGCGCTGCTGCATATACTACCCCGTCCCTTCATGGATTATGCCTGTTGAATAAGAAAATATCCAAATTTCGCAACGTATACTGGAGATATGCGGTGATACTAATTTACAAGAATTGTTAAGGCCCGCCTTTTGTGAAGTCGCTCGAAAATAAGTTGGGAAACATTGATTATGTTTCTATTCATCTGTTCAAAATGAAATATATTGTTGTCCTAACATTCTCAGGATAAATATAAATGATATATGAGTTCACACAATATTCTCATTCTAGGCGGGATCAAAGTCGCAAAGCGTCCGCCCAGGATTCGTCTGCAAGAAGGGGTACACTACAACAAAGTCAACGATATGATTAAATGTTGTAAATGCGACGGCAAACGTTATAAATCCGTATTAACTGTAAGAAATCACTTAAGAGTTGTACACTTAAAAAAATTCAAATACACATGCCCCGAACCGGGATGTTTAAAGAGTTTTCCCACTACCACCAAATTCACTTTACACAAACTCGAGAAACACAACATCGATCATAGGATAAAATGCAACGCATGCGATAAGTCCTTTAACCATCGAGCGCAAATGAGAAACCATATGAATTCTTTTCATAAGTTAGGTATGACACGTAAGTGCACAGAATGCGATTATGAATGCTTTAGCCTTATGAACTTAAAAAGACACTCATTAAAACATAAAACTGTCAAAGATTACCATTGTCAGTACTGTAAGAAGTCATTTGTGAGACTAAATACGCTGCGATGTCATGAAAGGATACATACAGGAGACCGGCGTAAGGTCTGTAAAGTTTGTGATCAAGCGTTCGTACAGAAAGCTAGCTTGAATTATCATATGGCTAAACACCACCCTGGGGTAGACTTTTAAAACTATATTTTAGTTTTGTCGTTTTACTTTGCTAATTCAGGTTGGTAAATTGCCCCTGAGTAAATTTAACTTGTAAAGATTTCTAATCACTCAGATTGTGGAGTCATTTTAACGGCGCCATGACACCGAAATAGTGTCAGAACAATTGTTGACAAACGTTTTGTGAAGAACTCCAGCAGTGCGCTTATTTGAGCTGTAGATGTCGTTTGTTTGTTTACACCGTCAAAATGGTGTGTAGCTTTTGTAAACGTGCTGTCTATGGTGCTGTGCAGCAAAATTGTACACGAACATGTTCTCCGCTATCTTTTTCTTTTCTCTTCGGTGTTGGAGGTTTACCATGACCTTTTAAATAGCGATTCAATTCTGAGGCGACTGTGTTTACTGGATCGTTTTATTTATTTTTGTTCTATGAGTTTTATTAAACAAAACCTAGTGTGAATCGCTGCCACTAAAATACATCACTAGTGTCGAGTCAAATAAAGGCTGCGTTCTAAAACCTAATCATATACTTCTAACGGAAAGTTACGGTAAAATTAAATGTTTGATTATGAAAAATATAGGATTTTGTCCATTATAATGAACTAGAAGTGCCCCGCGGCTTCGCCGGCGTTAAATACTTCTTTTATTTACTTAAAACTTTTATTTTTTAAAACCTTTCAATCACAAAAGACATCAAAGAAGTAAAAGCCAAATCGGTTCAAACTTTGAACCCTCGTTTCATCCCCTTAAGGAGTGAATTTTGAAAAATCCTTTCTTAGCCTACGTCAATATCTGCATCTGCATATAAACTACAACTATAAACTATAACTATAACTATCTGCATGCCAAATTTCAGCGCAATCCGAAACAATATTGATTTCAAACTTTGTATCCCCACTTCACTCTTTTAGGGGTGGCATTTCGAAAAAGTCTGAAACACGTGTTTTCTTATTTATTTACTGAAGTACTTGTGCGAAGTTTCGAATAGAAAAGACTATCTTATCTTGTTTCTCCATACAAACTTTGAACCCCCATTTCATCCCCTTAAAGAGGGAATTTTCAAAATCCTTTAATAGCAGATACCTACGTCAATATAACTATATGCATGCCAGATTTCAGCGCAATCCGAAACAATATTGATTTCAGACTGTGTTACCCCCACTTCACCCTTTTAAGGGGTGGCATTTCGAAAAAGTCTGAAACACGTATTTACTTTTTTATTTTTAAAAGCACTTGTGTGAAGTTTCGAATAGAAAAAACTATATAATCTTGTTCCTCGAAACAAACTTTGAACCCCCACTTCATCCCCTTTGAGGGTGAATTTTAGAAAATCATTTCTCAGAAGGAACTAACGTCGTAATAACTATCTGCATGTCAAATTTCAGCGCAATCCGAAATAATATTTATTTTCAGATTTTGGTACACCCTCTTAGGGGTAGAGTTTCAAAAAAGCCTGAAACACGTATTTACTTATTTTTTTATTGAAGCACTTATGTGAAGTTTCGAATATAATACTATCTAATCTTGTTTCTCCATACAAACTTTGAACCCCCATTTCATTCCCTAAAGGGGTGAATTTTGGAAAATCCTTTCTTAGTACACCTTTACGTACTAAGGCAAATATACCGTCCGAATTTCAAGTCTCTACGACCAGCGGTTTAGGCTGTGCGTTGTCTGTCAGTCAGTCAGTCAGTCAGTATGCCAGGACAAAAATTCTTATAGTATTAGATCAGTATGCTATTTTTTTATTTAAATATTTTAAAAAGAAACAAACTACATGAATTTCAGGTCATCATAATCACAAAATCTTCACATACAAAGATTTTTTATGCTATATTTTGTTGGTTTTGAACGCATTCTCTGTCATGGCGATTTGACATAACGTAAACATTTCCCGCAACAAATAGAGTACAGACGCAAGCGCGGTTGTTTTGATTTGTTTTCAAAGTGATTCGGAGTTTGAAAAGTAGATATTCAGTGTTTTACGAGATCTAGAAGTGTAAACTTGTACGTACCACAAGTTTTTACTATGTAGCATTCTTTAATGAAACGTGGAAACTTAGCGTCAATATATGTTTCCTAAGATTGTCGCGCAGCGTTATATTCTTATATGAAAACCTTAGTACCGAAACTCGTCCAAGAATTACCTACTATAATTTCGATACGAGAATATAATACATTTTTAACCGACGAAAAAAAAACGGAGGAGGTTATCAAGTCGACGTGTATATATATTTTTTTTTTTATGTATGACCACGCATAACTTTTTGTTGCATACAAATCTCAAAATATCTTACAATGTAACTGTGCAATCGACAAGTTTTGTTGTACCTACACCACTTGAGTGAAATATTTTAGGTGGTTTTTAGGGTTCCGTTTCCAAAGGGTAAAACGGGACCCTATTACTAAGACTCCGCTGTCCGTCTGTCTGTCTGTCTGTCTGTCTGTCTGTCCGTCCGTCTGTCACCAGGCTATAGCTCATTAACCGTGATAGTTAGACAGTTGAAATTTTTACAGATGGTGTTTTTCTGTTGCCGCTAGAATAACAAATACTAAAAACAAAATTTAGTTAAAAATGAAAGGGGGTCCCCATACAAAAAACGTGTTTTTAAACGCCATCTATCTAATTAGTTTCGGCAAAATGACATAGATGGCGCTAGTAAACGAGTCCCGTCTTTCTAGATGGCGATCAAACCAAATATTCTTGGTAATATCAATTAATCAAATATATGAGCTTGAAACTCTGTTATGTTTCGTATTGTACGGAACCCTTCCTAAGTGTGCGATAAGAGACGCGATGCTGACTCGCATTTGGCCAGTTTATTTGTATTCGATGAACCCCCGCGGCGGAAAGCGGAAAGACACACACACAGCTCGAACACCTATGGGAATTTTGAATAGGCGGAGAGACGTAATTACACACGTAATTACCTTTTATATTCAGTTAATGTCTCAAAATTACCACTTAAATACTAAAACATTTCACTATTCGCAGGAAATTTTACAACTTTATCAAAATCGTTAGATTTGACAGATGAGCGTCGAATTAGAATCGCTATTATATGGTGATGGTACGAACTGAATGAACGAAATCAACTTTGCGATTCCGATTAGGTTTTGTTTTGGCGATATTATTAGAGAGGCGAGAATCTCTCCTTTAAATATTGCCTAAATGTATGAGATCCTGCATCGCGCAAACGATATTTTCCGCAACATTGAATGAAACCGATGCACATGCTTCGTGATTAGACATCTCAATAGTTGAACTCGTTTAAAAACTTCCCTTTATACTATTAGTCTGGATGTTGTAAGTGCAGAAAATATAAATCCTCAGACAGTGTACTAAAACACGTAAAACGCATACACTTAAAAATATGCAGTAGGACGTGCCAAAAATCGGGTTGTTTTAAAAAGTTCACCGCTCCTTCTTTCACACAGCATCTCGAGAAATGCAATATCGATAATAGGATGAAATGCTACGCTTGCGACAATAGCTTCTCTAATATAAATAAATTTATTTTTAAAATATAAAGATTACTCGCAATGTGGGTTGCACATTACTAGTATTCTTGATAACCCATCCAACTAAGCTAAATATGCTTGTGTCTGGGGTGGGTTTACGTCAATAGTGCAATGGGTGGGGTGGGGATCGAACTCACGACCTCTCGATCGCCAGTCCGACCCTATCCATTGGGCTATTGCCGACTTAAAAATATAAATATAAAAATATAAAACCGGTAAGTGCGACTTGGACTCGCGCATAGAGGCTTCCGTACATACTTGTCAAACTAGGTCAAAGACAAACTTAAACTTTCCAGATTATACCGATGCCTAGACACTGTTTATGCACCAACCGCAAATAATAAGTTGGTAATAGTAAATTCGCTTTTTTTTTATTAAACTACATATTCAAGGTTTTCATTGTTTCCTATATAAGTTCTGCTAGACCTTGCTTCTTGCCAAATTTCATGATTCTGGGTCAACGGGAAGTACCCTATAAGTTTCGATTCCCCTGTGAAATCGCAAAAAATGCAAAAATATGCGTCAAACGGTCATAATATCTTATGATCGCGTTGAATAACCAGTTAAATATTTTCACAGCCAAAAGATATCATAGACTCGAGTATTTAATACAAGTTTCAACCTGATATCTCTACGCGTTCCTGAGAATAAGGGTATTGACAGACAGACAGACATACAGACAGACAGACAGACAGACAGACAGACAGACATACAGACAGACAGACAGACATACAGACAGACAGATATACAGACAGACGGACAACAAAGTGTTTCTATAAATGATCTTTTTACTTTTACTTTTGAAGTACGGAACTCTAAAAAGATCTCACATGAATATATTATATCACAAGCTAGGTGTGCAAATAAAGTGCAAAAATTATGATTATGAATGCATTGGCGGGTAAACGTTAAAAAGACGAATTTAAACATAAGACTGTGAAGGATTACTCAATACTCAATACTTTATTGCTTCCATAATTGTTGTACATAAAGTTCTTTTTATTTATTTTATTATTACTATTGTAAGTACTGTAAAAAGTCATTTTTGAGACCAAATACGCTGCAGTTTCATGAAAGGATACATACAGGAAACCGGAGTAAGGTCTGCAAAGTTTGTGGACAGTACAAAAGGGCTAGCTTGTTATATGACTGAATGACCCTTAGGTAGACGTTGTATGCCTGGCATATTATTACCCAACCCTACCCTTAATGGATTATGCCTGTTGATTAAAAAATATCCAAATTGCGCAACGTATACCGGAAATATACTAATTTTCAAAACCTGCCTTTTGTGAAGTCGCTCGAAAATAAGTCGGGAAATATTGAGTCGGTTTATTTAATCTGTTCAAAATTAAATATATTGTTGTCCTGGCTTTTATACGATAAATATTAATTATACATGAGTTCACACAATATTCTCTTTCTAGGCAGGACCAAAGTCGCAAAGCGTCCGCCCGGCATTCGTCTGCAAGAAGGCGTACACTACAACAAAGTCAACGATATGTTCAAATGTTGTAAATGCGACCGCAAAAACTATAAATCTTTAAAAACTTTAAGAACTCACATAAATACTATACACTTTAAACATTGGAAACATACATGCCCCGTACCGGGTTGTTTAAAGAATTTTCCCACTACCGTTAAATTCACTTTACACAAACTCGAGGAACACAATATCGATCACAGAATCAAATGCAACGCATGCGATAAGTCCTTTAACCATCGATTTCAAGTAAGACTCCATATGAATAATTTTCATAAGTTAGGTTTAAGACGTAAGTGCACAGAATGCGATTATGAATGCTTTAGCCTTTTGACATTACAGAGACATCAATTAAAACATAAAACTGTGAAAGATTATCATTGTAAGTACTGTGAGAAGTCATTTGTGAGACAAAATACACTACGGTTTCATGAAAGGATACATACAGGAGATCGGCGTAAGGTCTGTAATGTTTGTGGACAAGCGTTCGTACAGAAAGCCAGCTTGAATTATCATATGGCTAAACACCACCCTGGGGTAGACTTTTAAAAATATATTTTAGTTTCGTCGTTTAATTTTGCTTATACAGATTGGTAGAATTGCCCCTGTGTAAATGTTTAATAGTGAAGATTTCTATTTACTTAGATTGCGGAGTCATTCTTAAGGCGCCGTAACACCGAGATAGTGTCAGCACTTTGATTGACAAACGTTTCGTGAAGAATTCCAGCAGTGCGCTTATTTGAGCTGTAGATGTCGTTTGTCTGTGTACACCGGCAATATTGTGTATAGCTTTTGTAAACGTGATGTGCTTCACATTTGTACACGAACATGTTCTCTGCTGTCCTTTTCTTCTCTCTTCGGTACTGAGCCTATTATAAATTTCCACTTCCCTAATTCCTCAGTCTGGTCACAATCAAAAGTTGAACACAACTCTTGATCAGTAAGTATCAGGCTTATTAACGGACTTCCCAAAAAATCGCTCTCTCTCTCTCTCTCTCTCTCTCTCTGTACATTTGAACTGTACATCTGTAATGTAGCTCTATTTAATGTAAATACATTATAATGTCATGATTTCCAATATTGGTTGCAGTATAATATACCGTAGAAGTATATTTTAAAGTTTTCAACTCACACTTGATAATTTGAACCGTTGTTCCAACGTAATGCACATTTAACTTGTTGTCAAAAATTTTATTACACATGTTTGTTTCAGAAAACTATAATTTTGCGTGTAAAACAAGATATTAACAATTTTATTGAAAACATTTAATATCATGTAGGTTGAATAGGTGCACACTTGGCACCTCTATCACCCTGCTTCGTTGTATCGAGCAGAGCTCTTATCGCGTTTTTCGTAATTTTAAAACTTTAGGTCTGGGTGGGGTTTAGTCATTTATACACTAATATACGAGGGTCATTCAATAAGTACTTAGCCTCATCGCCCAATGGCACTGCGATTACAAAAAAAATTTACCATAGTACAGTGCAATGTTTTTGAAGCCTATTGTCAAAGTTTTAAACAATAACCTCTATTAGTTTTGTTTTAATAGCCTTTGAAAGCGAACGTGTCGGTCAGTTTAACAAAAATGGAAAAAGAGCAGTATCGTTCGGTGATTCGATTTTTATTTTTGGAAGGGAAAACGCGCAGTGAAATTAAAAATCGCTTGGATGCTGTGTACAGTGACTCTTCTCCTTCGATGGCAACCGTCAAGAATTGGTTTAACGAGTTTGCTCGTGGCCGCAAGTCGGTTTTTGATGAGCCACGCCCAGGTGCCCCGAAATCAGCTACTACGCAGGAAAACATAAAAAAAATCCATGATCTCGTGTTGGCAGACCGCCGATTGAAGGTTCGCGAGATAGCTGACACTGTGGGCATTGCAGAAGGAACGGTGCATCATATTCTCCACGAAGAACTGGGCATGAGAAAGCTGTCAGCGCGATGGGTGCCGCGTTTGCTCACACTGGACAACAACCACGACAACGCGCCGGCTCACACCTCTGCCGTTGCCATGGCCAAATTATTTGAATTGCGCTACGAATTGCTGCCCCATCCACCTAACTCTCTAGACTTGGCCCCCTGTGACTTCTTTTTGTTTCCAAACCTGAAAGGTCACTCGCCGGAAAAAGATTTGGGTCGAATGAGGAGGTCATCACCGCCACGGAGGCCTATTTTGCAGACTTCAGGAAAACGTATTTTTTAGACGGGTTAAAAAAGTTGGAGCATCGCTGGGCCAAGTGTATTGAGTTAAAAGGAGATTATGTAGAAAAATAAATCGGCACTTTCCGAAAATTTTCGTTTTTCTTTTGTAGGCTATGTATTTATTGAACGACCCTCGTATATGTATTGTGGCACCACCTGTGTAATACGTAGGTACCTCCTTTTGTGAAGTTGCCGAATAATAAGTAACAAAATTCGCTACTTCTAAGCGTGATCTAATACGAAAAGCATCCGACCAGCATTCGTCTGGAAGAATTCGTAGTGTACAATGAAGTCGACGATACTATTAAGATAAAGATCATCTATTTACTTGAAACATGAGTATACATACAGTAATAAAATGCGTGCACTATGGTAAATTTCATAGAGAACATGCATGTTTTGTCAGTTAAGGCGTACACATTAATTGTAAATAACAAAATCATAGTTTCCAACTGATATCAATTATTGAACATGAAAATACCGCATTATGAATGATTAATTAATCTTTATATTATATTGTTTATACTATTATTAAGTTTTCATGGTCAATATCACTAGTATTAGTATTGTTTATGGGATATTTATCATGTTTTTCGTTTTATATGAGTTTGCGATATTTCGGTGCTGTTACAAGCGCCGTGTTCACGGACGAACTCATATTAAAAAAAAACATTGTAAATATCCCGTAAACAATACTAATAATCTGAATTGTTACACACAATCCAAAATTTCATCGTACCGACGGTACTCGAACACGCACCCCCCGGATAACATGTCCAGGTGCTCTGACAATTAAGCCACGGTCCGCTACAATCGATAGGACGAAATTAGAGTAAATTAACAATTTACAAAAAATATAAAGTGTGTAACACTTCAAGAAACTTAATACTTATAATAGTGTAAATACTATGTTTACCTATATATTGTAAATGCAACAGAAAATATAAATCCTTGAGTGTGTGTACACTACAAAGATACGTAAAATGAACACTTAAAATTATGCACTTGGACGTGCCTCGAATCAGGTTGTTTTAAAAAGTTCACCGGTCTAATACCTAGACATTGTTCACGCACCGACCGCATATAATATGTTTGTAATAGTTAATTTGCTTGTTTTTGTATTATTGTATTAAACTACCTTCAGATTCATATTCAGATTTTTATTTGCATAAAATACAGGTTTATAACAACATCGAAAAATACAATATAAGACCTTATCCGTATTTTGCCATTGGTGGCAAATCTTTAAAAATGAAATTATAAGATCAGAAATAAATAATATTTGTCCTATATGTATAATGTATCACTGTAAGTATAATAATAAATAACAATTCCATTATTACAGTTCGGTCAATATTTTATAACTTTTCAAATCTTTATAATTATTACTACATATTTTTTATTTATATTATATTAACATACAAATATTTAAACATGTCACCATTTTTACATTACCACTCAAATATCTGTTTTTAGGGTTCCGTACCTCAAAAGGTAAAAAAGGGAACCCTTATAAGATCACTTTCTTGTCCGTCTGTCTGTCTGTATATCTGTCCGTGTGTGACCACTTATTTTATCAGGAACGGGTGGACCTAGCAAATTGAAATGTATACCAGATACTGAAGTCTATAGTCCCTATTCGGTGTATAAAAATCAAGGTTCTGAATCAACACGATAAAAAGGTTTTTACACCAAATTTAAATTTTCGCGAAAACTTGTAAGTACAAAATGTACCTTAATTTTCAACTTAATTTACGGAAGCCTCGTTGGGCGAGTCCAACTCGACTTGGCCGGTTGTATTAATTTCTGGTAATGGTAGAGATTTTAAACTATGTGGCAACTTATTAAAAACTTTTGTCGCCATGGAATAAGTGCCAATTGATGTTGAGTGTTTCTTTACTTTTGGGTATACACAAGTTTATCAGGAAAACGACTGTTGAAATCGGAAACCTCTCTCATATATAAGGAAAATATGCGACATAAACGGTCATATCTATTGATCACGTTGATTTACAAGTTTTCATTACATTTTTTCACAGCCAAAAGATATCATAGACCTCGAGTCGATCGAAAGTATTGAATGAAAAAAGGTCTTGACAAACGGACAGACAGGCAAGCAGACAGAAAGACGGATAGACGGATAACAAAGTGATCCTATAAAGGTTCATTTTTAGGCTTTCGAACCCAAAGGGTATCAACGGACCCTATTGCTGAGACCCTGCTCCAGGTTGTATCTCATGAACTGTGATATTTTGACGATAGAAATTTTCACAGATGTTGCCGCTATAACAACAAATACTAAAAACAGAACAAAGTTAAACATTTCCCATACAAAAAAAAACGTGTTTTTTAATATAGCGCCATCTATGAACGATTGTTTACCTCAGTGTTTTTAACCTTTTTCATGACGCGACCCCCTTAGTATGAATAAACATTCACGAACCCCTACTTGCACTGTTTATAATCTGTATTTTGTTATATTGCTAGCTTCTGTCCGCGGCTTCATTCGTGTGGCCTACAGGAAACAATTTACAAATTTTTCTTTTGAAACAAATATTTTAAGCACACAATCACAACAGCTAGCAATGCTCTTTAATTAATATTTTCTTTAAAGTATATTTTCTAACTTTTTTTTTTCTTTTACTGAGGCTTCGCGACCCTCAGCGACTCCCTTATAGAGGCTTCACGACCCCTCAGGGGTCGCGACACACGTTGAAAAACACTGGTTCCCCTTATTTTATCTACTTTAACACCTTTGTGCTAACGTTCACTTAGTTGGTGTTAGAAGTTCGTTAGATATTCGTTAGATGGCGTTGTAGTAAATAGCATGTTTAGTATTGACACGGTATTTATATATTTTAAAAAATATATTTAAATATTATAATAGTTTTGTTTAATTTGCATTTAGCAACTTGCATTTAGCAAGTAATGTAGATCTAGTATTAGAATAAGTAATTATGTAACTGTTAATGGATAGCCTAAATAAATAAATATCGATGTTAAAACTATGTAATTAATTTTTCCGGCAAATTTTATTCAATCGATACCCTGTGCGAGTCCGACTCGGACTTGACCAGTTTATTCCTTTTGATGTAGGTACGGAACTGAAAGTCTCTCAGAAGATCTCAGATATGACAAGACATGAATATATTTTACAAGCTGCAAGCGATGAAAGTGCACAAATTGTGATTCTGAATGCATCTGTCGCAATCTGCGCGCAAACGTCAAAAGACACAAATTTATACACAAAACTGTGAAGGATTACCATTGTTAATTCTGTAAAAATTCATTTTTGAGACCATCTACGCTGCGGATTCGTGAAAGGAAGTTTCATACTGGAGACCGGGGTAAGGTCTGTAAAGAATAAAGATTGTAATCAAGCGTTTAGTACAGGGCCAGCTTGAATTGTTATATAACTGAACACCATCCTGGGTAGACTTTTAGGGTAGACGTTGTATGCTATGCATATTATTACCCTACTCGACCCTTCATGGACTAAGCCTGTTGAATAAAAACAAATATCCAAATTGCGCAACGTATACCGAAGATATGCTATATATATATATATATATATATAATACTAATTTACTAGAATTATGAAGGACTGCCTTTTGTGAAGTCGCTCGAAAATAAGTCGAGAAAAAATGAGTTTTCTATTCATCTGTTCAAAATAAAATATATTGTTGTCCTGGCTTTCAGGATTTCAGATTAATTATAAATGAGTTCACACAATATTTTCATTCTAGGCGGGATCAAAGTCGCAAATCGTCCGCCTAGCATTCGTCTACAAGAAGGCGTACACTACAAAAAAGTCAACGATATGTTCAAATGTTGTAAATGCGACGGAAAAAGTTATAAATCTGTATATTCTGTAAGAAATCACTTAAGAGTTGTACACTTAAAAAAATTCAAATACACATGCCCCGAACCGGGTTGTTTAAAGAGTTTTCCCACTACCGTCAAATTCACTTTACACAAACTCGAGAAACACAACATCGATCATAGGATAAAATGCAACGCATGCGATAAGTCCTTTAACCATCGAGCGCAAATGAGAAACCATATGAATTCTTTTCATAAGTTAGGTATGACACGTAAGTGCACAGAATGCGATTATGAATGCTTTAGCCTTATGAACTTAAAGAGACACAAATTAAAACATAAAACTGTCAAAGATTACCAATGTAAGTATTGTAAGAAGTCGTTTGTGAGACTAAATACGCTGCGATTTCATGAACGGATACATACAGGAGACCGACGTAAGGTCTGTAAAATTTGTGATCAAGCGTTCGTACAGAAAGCTAGCTTGAATTATCATATGGCTAAACACCACCCTGGGGTAGACTTTTAAAACTATATTTTAGTTTTATCGTTTTACTTTGCTAATTCAGGTTGGCAAATTGCCCCTGAGGAAATTTAACTAGTGAAGATTTCTATGCACTCAGATTGTGGAGTCATTTTTACGGCGCCATGGCACCGAAATAGTGTCAGAACATTTTGACAAACGTTTTGTGAAGAACTCCAGCAATGCGCTGATTTTAGATGTCGTTTCGTCTGTTTAAACCGTCAAAATTGTGTGTAGCTTTTGTAAACGTACTTTGCAGCACAATTGTGCACGAACATGTTCGTCGCTATCTTTTACTTCTCTCTTCGATACTGAGCCTAAATAATCTTCCTTTTCCATAATACCTCAATCGAGTCACAATCAAAGGTGTTGTCATGCTTTATATTCTTTAATCTGGGCGACAAGAATTTTATATTAACTTAATAATTTAATTGTTATTAATTACAAATTAATATAATGTTTGCAATATTTTCAAGAATAGATGTGACTAAATACTATCACACGTTCTGTTGCACACTCCGAAAAGGAGTAGATTGTACGGCTTCTCATAATAATTAAGACCACCATTGTTATAACCTACATTCTACACAATAAATGATTTATAATTTATCGGTTTGTCAGTCGTATCGCCTTGAAGTCCACTTATACGACACTTATTTACATTGAAAAGATTATATCTTCGTCATTAGAAATCAACACCTATATTATAAATGTGAAGTCAGTATTATATCTTGAATGATTTAACTGCCAAAACCTCATTCCCCTCACTATGTACTACAGATTTGCCGTCCTTGTGATCGGAGCTTTATACAATAAGTGCTTTTCCAAATAATAAATGAATTACTTACTAGGGTTCATCCATAGAATCCGGATATATCATGTAACTCGCATTCATACGGATTAGCTTGATAGATCTACCTTCTTTTGTGAAGTCTCTCAAAAAAGATCAGCAAGTCAATATAGACCGATGATTTACCGGTTATTGTTTTTCTGTTATCAGTTAAATATGTTGGTTATATCCTGGCCTATGCCGGTTATACCTACAATGATTTAATTAATTAATTCACAAAATGTTCTCTTTCTAGGCGTGATCAAATTCGAAAAGCATCCGACCAGCATTCGTCTGGAAGAAGGTGTAGACTACAATAAAGTCGACGACGCATTCATGTGTTCCAAATGTGATGACAGAAAATACCAATTATTGAGCAGTTTACAAAAACATGTAAAAAACACGCATTTAAAAATCCCCAGATTTACTTGTCCCGAACCAGGTTGTTCACAAAGTTTCCCCGGTCCTTCCTCGTTCACTATACACAAACTAGAGGTACACAACATTGACGATAGGATCAAATGTAACGCGTGCGATGGTTATTTCAACTCAAAATTAATATTAAAATCTCATATGAATACATTTCACAAGTTAGGTATGAGACGTAAATGCGCTGACTGTGATTATGAATGCTTTAGCGTTCAATCTTTAAGGAGGCATCGATTAAAACATAAAACTGTTAAAGATTACCATTGTAAGTATTGTAAGAAGTCATTTGTGAGGCGAGGAACGTGGGTTTTACACGAAAAGATACACACAGGAGACCGGCGTAAGGTCTGCAAAGTATGTGGACAGGCGTTTGTACAGAAAGCTAGCTTGAATTATCATATGACTAAACACCACCCTGACGTAGACTTTTGAAGAGTTTTTTGTTAAGAGCAAGCATTGGTTCTAGGTTAAAATTATCTGTGAATTATGAAATATTAATTATATTAAGAAAATATTTAGTGATCCGTGTATGATTACACAAGAAGTTAAGAGCGAACGCAGGGTGCACTTTTCCATGCAAATGTATTCCCCCGTTTCCTCCCTGGAAAATGCTTCTAGAGCAAAATTTGTTTCTACAAAAAATCAAGGATTGCTGTAGCTACGCCCCCTAGCATTTTCTTTTTTTGACTAACCAATTGTAAATAGAAATATGACTCTTCAAAAATATCAAAGAGGAGATTAAAAGGCTTATATTTCTTCTATCTTATATTTGCAATTGGTTGGTCAAAAAAGCAAATGATAGGGGCGGCATATTCGAGCTTCAACTTTAACTCGAATTATTGTTAATCAAACTCATTGAGCGTTTTATCATTAAAATTTGTAACGGAAATCCCAACATCAAAGAAATAATCAAATGGCGGCAAACCATAATACACAGTTCTTAAACGAAATACATAGCTGTATAAAATAAATTAATTTAAAATGCTCTTGGATTTTTTTGGTCATGGTAGATTTTAGAATAAGTAACCATAATTTCCTTACTGCAAAAGAAGAGCCGAAGATCAGGCTTAGTGGCGAGTCTTGGGAGACGCTTTTGTCGAGCTGTGGACTGACACCGGCTGATTCTGATAATGATGATGAACATGAATAGGGAATATGCATGTTTTTTTTAATATATTTATTTCACTCATTACATCCATATAACATAATAAAAAAAAAATATACTGCTGAAATTGGTCTAATTATTTTTTAAATAAATATTTAAATATACAAATAAATTTGAGCAGTTTAAACGCCATCATTTCCCGGGCTCTTTGGTAGTGCATTGTGACCGCACGCACTTACGTCAGACACACGCCGCTTGAAGCAAACTAGCTTTTTTTTCTTTAACTATACTACGGCCGTTCAGAGAATGCGTTCCTGACACGTCGCGATTGAACTGACGACGTAACTTTGTAATGGCGTTGCAATTACGATAAAAATACTGGCTGGTTGTTTACCGTTTTAACAATTGATGAGCATTAAAACAACATTATTATATCAATAATCAATGAATGTTATAATTTTGTGCCAAACTGAGTGTCAAATAACTTGGTAAACAATATTTTTCTAAATCTATACTGCGCTATTACAAGGTTATGTCAGCGCTTTATATTTGTAGTGCTGTGCTAACAATAACAGGCAATAATAGTATCGTAATCTGTTCTTATACAGTTATCTATACTAATATTATAAAGAGAGAACATTTGTATTTTTGTATGTTTGTAATGATTTGGCTCCAAAACTACTGGACCGATTTAAAAAAATCTTTCACTATTATATAAAAATTGAATTTTTATATAATAGTGAAAGAAGACAAACAAGTGAAAGAAAGAAAAAATGGACTTTAGAAATGAAAATAGGCTATATATTATCCCGTTTAAATCAAAGGTACATTCGTGGAGACCTAATTTGCAACCTAAGCCGACAAAAAAACGGTCGAAAAAACACGTTTCTTACGAACGCTGCTCAATTGAAAACAGATGGAAGCATATTTTCTATGGAAGAGTTGTACAACTTAATAATACCTACAATAAAGTCCGCGACAGCATATGTGTATCTCTTAAGGTTGACTCACAATAACCATTTTGATCTTTAATTTTTTATTCAAAAATATTACATAACTTCCAGGGTTATTTTCAAGTATATAGTAATAATCCTTATCCAAATAATTACTTTAATAAGCTTGGCCACATATTACAGATTAAAATTGTCCTTAACAGTATATAATGCAAATGAAAACTCTAGAAGATATCCCGGATTTCACAAACACGCATCGCAAAATTAATAAAATATTTGCAGTGAAACCACAGAATAGGTCATAGTTACTACGAAAATATTACTATAAGCTTAGCTTTTCTGTAGATCCCCACCGATCACAATCAATTTGAAGTCAATATAGAATAATAATATGATCTATTGTATAAAATAATAATGATCTATATATATCATATAATATTTTAAACCACCCCGACTGATATATGTATAATCTTTTAATTAAAAGCATTCCAATGACTCTAAACACGACATTTATAATCTGAGCTGTAAGTTGGTGAGGATTTGAGTATTCTGTAGAGTCCAGGAGATGTCCCAGCATCAGGTCAATGCTTCCATGTTCTTACTATATCGTTGAAGAAGATTTTCGAATTGATTAGACCTATGAAAGTTGATTAAAGCTCATAGTTTTATAACGATTGAACGAATTTTCATGAATCAAAGCTAAGAACACTCTCGATGAAGACATCTATAAAAAAACTATTAATAATAAAATCAAAATCGGTTCATCCGGTTGGGTGCTAAGATGCTACAAACAGACACACAGATACACACGTTAAACGTATAATACCTCTACTTTAAATCAAAATCGGTTCATCCGGTTGGGTGCTAAGATGCTACAGACAGACAGACACACAGATACACACGTTAAACGTATAATACTCCTACTTTATGCGTCGGGGAACGCCGTAAGGTTACGGCGGCAGATGTTCTCCTTGGTGGTAAGCTACTTTTCAACTGACTTCCAAAAAGAAGGAAGCTCTCAATTCGTCTGTATGTTTTTTTTTTCTTCCTTATTTTTGTGTGTGTAAGTTACGCGATTACTCCGTCAATTGTGAACTGATTCGAATGATTAATTTTGTAATCGGGTACGTTTCCGAGGTGGTCCCATTGTAATTTCATTGAGATGTGATAAGTAAGTAGTAAGTCTTCAGAGATATGACGATAAACGTCTCAAACTTGCTACTGAAACTGACTCGCGGGGCATTGAAGTCAGTTGTTTTAGTTTTTAAACTATCTTAATTATTATGGTAGATTTAATGATCCCACTACCTCTGTACAAAAACCCATAATTCATGAATGCATATAAAACTTTCATTGGTAGGTATATAGCTAGGATTAGAACCAACGACCGTCGATTCAGAATCAGGGTAACTATCCTTTACGCCAAAGGGCCGTCCAATATCACTACGTAAGTATTATAAAACAATGTCCATCACTGCGTCTGTCTGTCTGTTCGCAATAATCTCAATAGCTGCTGAATGGATTATCATGCGATTTTCACCAATAGCCAGAGTGTTTATGAGGAAGGTTTACGGTCTTAGGTGCATAATTCGTTAAGGTTTTGTGTAAATTGGTTGAAATACGAAGATGATGGTTAATATGTTAATATTTTATATTCGATGCAACAAACTGATGCAAATTTTGTAGGCATATATGTTCTACCCGTGCGAAGCCGGGGCGGGCTGCTAGTACTTTATAAAATAATACGTTTTGATTTTCTTTTTAAGAATTTGAAAATAATGGACTATAAGATAACTTTTATGAAATATAAAAATAAAACTACGACCAAACCGAACGCGCGAAAGAAAGTAGCATTTTTATATTTAGGTTGAAAATGGTAACCCCAAATGGCGTTACTAGCATTTTTATACTTAGACTAGAAGTCCCCCGCGGCTACGCCCGCGTTAAAAACTCCTTTTATTTACTTAAAACTTTTCTTTTGTAAAAACGATTCTATCATTAAAGACATCAAATAAAAATTAGCCAAATTGGTTCACCTGTTTTCATGTTATCGCGTGACTAAGACAAATCAGGATTCATATTTTTAAAACCCGAAAACCCAATAAAGCGCAATCCGAAACTATATTGATTTTCAGACTTTTTTACCCCAGTTCACTCTTTAGGGTGGCATTTTGAAAAAGTCTGAAACTCGTATTTACTTATTTATTTACAGAAGTACTTGTGTGAAATGTCGAATAAAATGACTATCCAAAATTTGAGCCCCCGCTTCATCCCTTGAAGAGTGAATTTTGAAAAATCCTTTCTCAGCGGATACCTACGTCAAAATTTCTATCTGGATGCAAAATATCAGCGCAATCCGAAACAATATTGATTTCAGACATTGTTACTCCACTTAACCCTTTTAGGAATAGAATTTCAAAAAGCCTGAAACACGTATTTACTCATTTATTTACTCAATTACTTGTGTGAAGTTTCGAATATAAGAGACAATCAATTCTTGTTTCTCCATACAAACTTTGAACCCTCGCTTCATCCTCTTCAGGGATGAATTTTGGAAAACCTTTCTCAGAGGGAACTAACGTCGTAATTAATAACTATCTGCATGCCAAATTTCAGCGCAATCCGAAACAATATTGATTTTTACACTTTATTACCCCATTTCACCCTCTTAGGGGTGGAATTACAAAAAAACCTGAAACACGTCTTTACTTATTTTTTTACTGAAGCACTTATGTGAAGTTTCGGATAGAAAAGACGATCTAATCTTGTTTCTCCATACAAACTTTCAACCCCCGTTTCATCCCCTTCGAGGGTTAATTTTGGGAAATCCTTTCAAAGAGGGATCTAACGTCGTAATAACTATCTGCATGCCAAATTTCAGCGCAATCTGAAACAATATTGATTTTACACTTTATTACCCCATTTCACCCTCTAAGGGGTGGAATTACAAAAAAACCTGAAACACGTGTTTACTTATTTTTTTACTGAAGCACTTGTGTGAAGTTTCGGATAGAAAAGCCTATCTAATCTTGTTTCTCCATATAAACTTTGAACCCCCGTTTCATCCCCTTAGAGGGTTAATTTTGGAAAATCCTTTCTTAGAGGGAATTAACGTCGTAATAACTATCTGCATGCCAAATTTCAGCGTAATTCGAAACAATATTGATTTTACACTTTATTACCCCATTTCACCCTCTTAAGGGTGGAATTTCAAAAAAACCTGATACACGTGTTTACTTATTTTTTTACTGAAGCACTTGTGTGGAGTTTCGGGTAGAAAAAACTATCTAATCTTGTTTCTCCATACAAACTTTGAACCCCCGTTTCATCCCCTTCGAGGGTCAATTTTGAAAAATCCTTTCTCAGAGGGAACTAACGTCGTAATAACTATCTGCATGCCAAATTTCAGCGCAATCCGAAACAATATTGATTTTCACACTTTATTACCCAATTGCACCCTCTTAGGGGTGGAATTAAAAAAAACCTGAAACACGTGTTTACTTATTTTTTTACTGAAGCACTTGTGTGGAGTTTCAGATAGAAAAGACTATCTAATCTTGTTTCTCCATACAAATTTGAACCCCCGTTTCATCCCCTTCGAGGGTTAATTTTGGAAAATCCTTTCTCAGTGGGAACTAACGTCGTAATAACTATCTGCATGCCAAATTTCAGCGCAATCCGAAACAATATTGATTTTCACACTTTATTACCCAATTTCACCCTCTTAGGGGTGGAATTAAAAAAAACCTGAAACACGTGTTTACTTATTTTTTTACTGAAGCACTTGTGTGGAGTTTCAGATAGAAAAGACTATCTAATCTTGTTTCTCCATACAAACTTTGAACCCCCGTTTCATCCCCTTCGAGGGTTAATTTTGGAAAATCCTTTCTCAGTGGGAACTAACGTCGTAATAACTATTTGCATGCCAAATTTCAGCGCAATCCGAAACAATATTGATTTTACACTTTATTACCCCATTTCACCCTCTTAGGGGTGGAATTCCAAAAAAACCTGAAACACGTCTTTACTTATTTTTTTATTGAAGCACTTATGTGAAGTTTCGGATAGAAAAGACGATCTAATCTTGTTTCTCCATACAAACTTTGAACCCCCATTTCATCCCCTTAAGGGGTGAATTTTGGAAAATCCTTTCTTAGTACACCCTTACGTACTAAGACAAATATACCCTCCAAATTTCAAGTCTCTACGACCAGCGGTTTAGGCTGTGCGTTGTCTGTCAGTGAGTCAGTGAGTCAGTGAGTCAGTCAGTATGTCAGGACAAAGATTCTTATAGTATTAGATTAAAAATGGTAACCCCAAATGGCGTTATGGGCCGCCATTTTGTGACGCTAAAACAGTCGTCTGTTGTCGTTTCGTGCGCATAGACCACGTTCTTCAAGTGTTTTCGATCGGTTTTTATTATTTTGGAACATTTTGACCGAGATATCAGGATTGATTCTGTTATTGATAATAATATAATTATACATGTAGGCGAAGATGATGATGAAGACACCACCTCCTCAAGCGAATCGGAATCTGATTAATATTCTGTACGTACATTCAATTCAATGTACTTTATTGCATAGAAATACAGATTGTAACTTTGTAACAAAGAATAAATAAAACAATTTTATGATATTAATATTACCTTTTTTTGGTTTCCACTTAAATAACTAAAATATAAATTTTAAATGATTCCGCCAATTTATCTATTATTTCTTATAATCTTTTATTATAATCTTAAAAATAATGCGGCGGTTCATTTTGGAGGAACGGTAACGAACTCAGTGTTATGTTGTGCCCATCACTAGTCGTGACTAACTGATAGGTGTCAGGAACGCATTCTCTGAACGGCCGAAGTATAAGACTCCGCGCGATTATTGTATTTAGCCAATAGCATGTTTTTATTAAATTATGCAGTTTCTCTAATGTCGTACTCATTTTTACCTATATTAAATGGTTAGTAATATACATTTTTGCACAATAATACGCGGCAAACACAATATATGGAAATAAATACAATAAGACCACATCATACATTCATATTTATGTTCCCGCGCTCAATGTTTCTATCACGTGGAGTAGTGAATTATGTAGTCTACTTTCGATTCGACCAATGGTGATCTGTTTTACAAAATTTAATTTCCCTCGCTTAAATTGCATTTTTCATTTATTATTTTAAGCAAATAAAATGGAATTTAATTTGAAAAAAAAAAAAGGTTTTACATATAACTCCAGGACAACAAAGATTCGTGAAAAAAATAATTTTCAATAAATCTGAGCTACACACATATTCCCTATTATGTGTATACAACATTACGTGTTGTCGACCGTTGCTGAGTTTCCTCTTCTAGAGCCAACCCTGGGTGTAAAAACAGCATGATTATCATAACAATTCACTGTCATCTGATGGTGATTTTTTTTTGCAGAGATGAAGAGATTTATTTGAAGAGATTTCTGTTCAGATGAACAGAAATCTCTTCAAATCACGAGTGAATAGGTATTTTCTGGGTAAGCACGCTCCATCATCGATCGTATCATCACTTTACATCATATATCACATCATAGTGAAAAGAGCGAATATGTGAAATTTCATCTCCGTATGATTAGAGGAAGTTGTTCTAATCCTCATTAGAACAACTTTCTGAGTTTTTTTTAAAATATCATATAGGCTAGCGTTTAACCCAAAGTTTGACCACTATCTTAGCTGTCGGTAAGTGATGATGCAGTCGAGGTATAGTCGATGGTAGCACGCTAAGCCTAGAATGGGAACTGGCTCTCAAGGATAGCTGCCGGAACACATTAGATGTTTGGCGACGGATTTTCTAACTTGGTTTCCAGGTACTCAACAGATGGCGTCGTACATGACAAATCAAATAAAATACACAAATCTGACAAACCTCGTCATTTGTTTTTGATTGATATAATGGAAGCCACTAATATTCAATTTGCACGACCTTTGCTACAAGAAATACAAATATTTTCCCTAAAAGAGAATAAACAATCTCAAACGATGCTGTAGGTTTTTTTTGTTTTAAAATGATCGTGAATTTGTAACATTAATGTTATCTACCGGCTGTAAGTTCTGAATTCATAGACTAGTTTTATAGATTGGTTTACTTACTCGATCACGTTACAATTAGTCTGCGTTTTATTTATTTATTATGTTTCATTAATTCATTATTTTTTGGATAAAAATTGTCTGAAGTACTGAAACATGCACTGGGTTGCGGGTGCACGTAATAGTACGGTTGGCAACCTTACATTAATCAGGGGAATTAAACATGTGTTTTAAGTGTGACGTTCGACGTCTAGATGGAAGCTGAATGGCTCAATCAATACCTTTGTTTTTTTTGTAAATTCAAAGCAATAAGTTATGTTTCTGTTATATTTACAATAATTATTGAATATGCTCTATTTTATGTTATTTGACATGTGTAAGTGCAAATTTTTCGATTTGCCCATATACTGAATAAATGCTATGACTTTTTTTGACAATAAACGCAGATTTGTACGGATATGAAGAGCGCCATCTAGTGTGCGTAAGAGGTAATATTTTAATTTCCATACAAATCTGCGTTTACTTTAACGTGATCGAATGAGTTAATGCATCTAAAGAAACTCGCACCAGGTACTCGGGATTTGAATGTTGAAAGTTCTGTAGTTAAATTTTCGACGTGGATATCTTTTAGAAAAAAATCACAGATGTTTCGAATTGCAATGTCATAATAAATATAGTTTAAAAACTAAACAACTGACTTATATGCCCCGCGAGTAAATTTCAGTAGCAAGTTTGAGACGTTTATCGTCATTAATCTGGAGATACTTATCAGATTTCGATGAAATTACAATGGGATCACAGTACTAACCGACTACAACAAACGTACCCTACCGATTAAAAAAAATCATTCGAATCGGTTCCACAATTGACGGAGTAAATAATCGCGTAACATACACACACAAAAAAAACATACAGACGAATTGAGAACCTCCTTATTTTTGGCAGTCGGTTGAAAAGTTGCCCATCTTTATATACTTTACATACCCGTTACAAAGATCATAGTTGAAATACAATCAGTTTTCGAACCCGAATTGTTATCAAATTATTATGCTGTGTGGCATAATACTTTGAGCTTCGAACATTTACCAATGGAGATGTTAACGTTGTAATCCGCAAAAATTTTTTTCTGCCGATACTTACGGGGGACGAGGTAAACACGCATTGCACACACACAAATCACTCACTCTAACGATCCCGCACACTAGCTTGGAACACGCACACAGTATTAAAAATACAGCGTAGTTACGCACGCTCATATGGCCAAAAATGGCTATATGGCCAGCAGAGGGGTACGCCTTGCGTTAACATCTCCTTTGGTAAATGCTCGAAGACTTTGAGTGAAGAAGGTATTGGTGATGTCGAAGCACATGACATACCTATACAATTCGGTTTAACATGCCGCGCGAGTCATCAGTAGCAAGTTTGCGGTGTTTATCTATCTCCATATCTCTGGAGATACTCATCAAATACCGAAACAAAGAACTTTCAAACAAAAGTGTTCACCCCATTTAACCCTCTTCGGGGTGGAATTTCCAAAAAATCCGTTCGTAGTTCTACTTCCTTTTCTTTACTCATATGGTTTTACACCCCTACGTACTAAGACAAAGATACCCACTAAATTTCAAGTCTCTACGACCAGCGGTTTAAGGCAGTCAGTCAGTGAGTACCTACCTATGTCAGGACAAACATGCTTATAACATTAGATTTAGGTCATATTTAAAGTACTTATGTTTGTAATCACCTAGTATCGGTCTTACCAGTCACCCAGTACGTATACAAAGTAGGCTTGCATAGGCTTTTTGATTTTATTCCCATACTTTAAAATTGGAAAGCTTTAATTTAAATTAATCCGTGAGTTATTTAGTTGCGGAAACATTTTTCCAAAATTCACAGATTTTTCGAATTGAATTGTCAAAAGATCACAATTTATGTAGTGGTAGGACCGTAGACAGAGTATATTAAAATAGACCTGCCCCCGTATCTCGAACCTCGACAGTTGATTATTGAATGAACTAAATGACGGGGACGCAGCTATGTAGGCTGTAAAGCTTCATCTCTGTCATTTCGTTCATTCCAGTCCCTATCAAACTTCGTGATTAGGCCTGCTGGCATTAAAATAACAATATAATATTATGAGAAGGATAAAACTATACAATCACTAGCATGAGAGAGCGAGATGGACAGCAATTAGTGGGGGAGATCTCCTACAGATATTAAATCGCACACATATTCACTGCATTATTAAGCTGCATCTGCTTCTTCTTGGTCTGTACAATCGTAATATGAGTTCCATTTATTTGATAACTTGGCCTTCCTAATTACTTTTAATAATGTAATATGTTTTGCTGTTGTATTAAAATTGCAGTTTTTATTTAGGTATGAATTAAGTATTTTTAAATGGCAAGTAATACAAATGTTACAAAAATGTAAAAAAAGACTTACTGCTATGTTATTAGTTTAATTTTTAAATTATTTCAATAAGAAAATGTAGTTAAAACTTATGTGAAATGGAACGTATCTTAAAACGTCTATAAGTATCTAGTGACACAAGAACTGTTTCTAAATAAATAAAGTAAACAAAATTTCCACCAAATTTTCTTTCATTGGTTTATTTTGCTTTCTATCTATATTGGCTTACGAATAATGTTGAATCCTGCTACGCTTTTCAGTGAAGTTGAGTTTAAATCTATTTTGTCCTTCAAAAAAGCATCTACGTTTAACGGTGGCGTGAGCTAAACTACTCATAAAATTCAAATTTTTTTCTTCCATTTCTTTTATTTCTTCCAACCGACTTCCAAAAAGAAGGTTTTCAATTTGAATGTTTTTTAGGGTTCCGAACCCAAAGGGTAAAACGAGACCCTATTACTAAGACTTAGCTTTCCTTCTGTCTGTCTGTGTATCCGCCTGTCTCCAGGCTGTATCTCATTAACCGTGATAGTTAGACAGTTGAAATTTTCACAGATGGTGTATTTCTGTTGCCGCTAGAAAAACAAATGCTAAAAACAAATTAAAATTAAAAATTAAAGAGTGTCCCCATACAAAAAAACGTGTTTTTTAGTATAACGCCGTCTATGTTTATTAAGCTAACAACCTTTCCAATTAGTTTCGGCAAAATGAATGGCGCTAGTAAAAGAGCCCCGTCTTTCTAGATCGCGCTGTCGAGCTTCTCCGTGAACTCGTATACCAAACAAAATGTTCTTGGTAATATCAATTATTCAAATATGAGGTTGAAACTCTGTTATGTTTCGTATTGTACTGTAGTACGGAACCCTGGGGATGTAAGGGAGCACAAATACGACCTCGGTGCTCCCAGCCAACCTCACCTGCCCGTGGTGCATCCTGCTGACCAACAGACGGGGCTCTGGCGACCGACAAATGGCGGTATAACCATTTCATATCTATGGCGTAGCCAAATTCTACAGGCCGGTGACGGGCAGCAGCGTCACCGGTGCGAGAAGCTACGTCCTGCGATCGCCAACACGCCTGCCCAGCATGGCGATTAGGGCATATCCCTCCCAAGGGATGCATGCATGAAATGGAAAGTCATAATAAGCCGCGGCCCCAGTTCCCGGCCGCCCTGCTATTCCTGACCACGGCGGCGGTCACGGTAACGGCAGGGCAGGGGGTGCTAAGAATCCCCGGGTTACGGTAGGCCGCCAGAACAAACTGACCCTCGCAACGTACAATGGACGCACGATTCGGCTGGACGATCATCTGGCGCAGCTAGAGGAGGAGCTGAAACACATAAGATGGCACATTCTGGGGTTATGTGAAGTCCGAAGACAGGGAGAGGACACCATAACCTTAGTATCGGGCCATCTTATGTACTACAGAGAAGGAGATCAGCCATCCCAAGGCGGCGTCGGGTTTCTGGTCAACAAGGTTCTCAGTGACAACGTTGTAGAAATCTCCAGTGTGTCGACCAGGGTAGCGTACCTCATAATTAAGTTAACCAAGAGGTACAGCCTCAAGGTTATCCAGGTCTACGCACCGACCTCGACACACTTGGATGACGAGGTGGAGAGCATGTATGAAGATATCTCCAGAGCTTTACACACCACCTCCAAGGCTCACTACAACGTTGTCATGGGAGACTTTAACGCCAAAGTGGGAGTACAAACTTGCGGCGAATCGTCTATAGGACCCCACGGATTTGGGAGTAGGAATCACAGGGGACAAATGCTCGTCAATTTCCTCGAGAGAGAGGGGCTTTTCTTGATGAACTCGTTCTTCAAGAAACAGCCCCAAAGGAAATGGACGTGGCAAAGCCCCGACTTTGTGACTAAAAACGAGATTGACTTCATCATTACGGACAAACGGCGCATATTCAGAGACGTCTCAGTGATCACTAGGTTTAATACTGGAAGTGATCACCGACTTGTACGAGGCACTCTGGATATCGACTTTAAAGCCGAGAGATTCCGATTGATGAAGTCTACGCTCCGTCCGAACCTACTTCAAACCGCTGTTGGGTCCGAAACATTCCAATTAAAATTGGAAAATCGATTCGCTACCTTGGAAACCACAGATGACGTAGACCAGAAACTCGAAGAAGTGGTGGAAATCCTCAGGGATGAAGGGACGAAGTTTTGCGAGAGCAAGCGTACGGGCAAAAAGTCCAAACTCTCGGCAGAAACACTTCGGCTAATGGAAGAGAGACGAACAGACCCTTTGTCAGCTTTGTCAACTAACCTGGCGCGCAACAAATCCATAAAGAAGCTGGTACGACGCGACCTCCGATCCTCTAACACGTTCTTGATTAAAGAATCAATTGAGCAGATTCTGTCGGAAGTTGAAGACTTCTACGGCAAGCTCTACGCATCGCATGCTTCAAGGCCCGAACCCGATACTGAGGATTCTAGAGCCACCTTAAACCGCCACTTCACAGAAGATCTGCCCGAAATTAGCCGAGACGAAATCGTGATGGCCCTTAAACAACTCAAAAATGGAAAAGCCCCAGGAGAAGACGGAATCACAACGGAGCTTTTAAAAGCCGGAGAAGCTCCAGCAGTTCAACAGCTTCAGCAGCTATTTAATTCCGTTCTTTTTACTGGGAGAACTCCACAGGCATGGAACAGAAGCATGGTGGTTTTGTTTTTCAAAAAAGGAGACAAAACCCTATTGAAAAACTATCGCCCGATTTCGCTTCTGAGCCATGTCTACAAGCTGTTTTCAAGGGTCATCACGAACCGTCTTGCGCGACGACTCGACGAGTTTCAACCTCCGGAACAGGCCGGGTTTCGAAGCGGTTACGGCACCATAGACCACATCCACACGGTGCGGCAGATTGTACAGAAGACCGAAGAGTATAATCGGCCCCTGTGCTTAGCATTTGTGGACTATGAGAAGGCCTTTGACTCAATCGAAACCTGGTCTGTTCTCGAGTCCTTGCAGCGTTGCCAAGTCGACTGGCGATATATCGAAGTGATGAGATGTCTATATAATGCCGCAACGATGACTGTACAAGTACAGAACCAGCGAACTAAACATGTCCACCTGCGTCGAGGAGTGAGACAGGGGGACGTCATATCCCCGAAACTGTTCACTAACGCCTTGGAGGATATGTTTCAGACGCTGGACTGGAAAGATCGTGGCATTAACATCAACGGCAGGTACATCTCTCACTTACGATTCGCAGATGACATCGTCATTATGGCAGAGACGCTGCAGGACCTACAAAGGATGTTGAATGGCCTAGCTGATTCTTCTCGTAGCATCGGTCTCCGGATGAATTTGGACAAAACCAAAGTCATGTACAACGAGCACGTTGTCCCGGAACCGATTGCCGTAGATGGAATCCCACTCGAAGTTGTCACTAAGTATGTTTACCTAGGGCAAACGCTCCAACTAGGCAAAGATAACTTCGAGAAGGAAATCCAGAGAAGAATTCAGCTGGGCTGGGCAGCATTCGGAAAACTCCGTCGAGTCTTCTCGTCGCCTATACCACAGTGTCTAAAGACAAAAGTCTTTAACCAGTGCGTCCTACCTGTGATGACATACGGAGCCGAGACGTGGACACTCTCAGTCCGACTGGTCCACCAGTTTAAAGTCGCTCAGCGAGCTATGGAGAGAGCTATAGCTCGGTATTTCTCTGCGGGATCGAATCCGGAACGAAGTAATTCGCCAGAGAACTAAAGTTATCGACATAGCTCAACGGATTAGCAAGCTGAAGTGGCAGTGGGCTGGTCATACCTGCCGCAGGACTGATAACCGTTGGGGTAGACTTGTCCTAGAGTGGAGACCGCGAATCGGCAAACGTAGCGTAGGACGTCCTGTGACCAGGTGGAGCGACGACATACGCAAAGCGGTGGGCAGTGACTGGAAGAGAAGAGCCGAAGATCGGGCTCAGTGGCGCATCTTGGGAGAGGCCTATGTCCAGCAGTGGACTGATACAGGCTGATGATGATGATGACGGAATCCTCCCTAAGTGTGCGATGCGAGACGTGACTCTGACTCGCACTTGGCCAGTTTTATTTTGTACTATTATCTCAACCTTTGTTTAGTGTATTATTTGCATGCAAACCTAGGTGGAGATAGAGTCGGCGTTAATTATGATCTTTTAAAAACTATTATAACGTGCAGCGCTAGTCATTTTCAGTAGCAAATTTGTGGTATTATATCTTGGGAGATACTCATTCAGATCTTGATGAATTTTATAATTGGACCGAACGAAAGGTACATATACCCTTTCTAACAAAAAATATTTTTTCCAAATCGCTTATAAATGACGTAGTTCTGTGATAAAACATTATAAAATACAAGTTAATCTCCTCCTTTTTTGTGTAGTCGGTTCAAAATTGTATATATTTTAATTAGTTTGTGGACTGGATTTATAATGTCGCTTAAAAATAAGTGGAAAAGTAGTCGAGGCATCACCCTGTTTGTTTTGACTGTTTCCCGGTTAATCCAGCTGATATAAATTCATTTGTTTATTAGAGATTTACAGAATGATAAAATTTGCAAAGTATACTAAGCACGCATTATTCATAACGGTACGAAGTGAAAATGAAGAGCTTTTTGACCTGATTCCACCGTCGCCATTATTTATCGTACTGCTCAGCATCGTCAAAAAACTCACCCTCATCATTTTACAGACTTGGACGTCTCGCATTGCCCCTTTCAACCGAGGATTTTTACCGCGTGGCGCGTACCTGTAAGATGTGGAATGGCCTGCCCGCCGCGATCTTCCCACCTAGCTATAGGATGGGATCTTTTAAAAAGGGTATCCACAAAGTCCTCAAAGGTCGGCAACGCAGCAACAGCACTCACCATGAGTGCTGTTGATGCGTTGCAGTTGTCTATAGGCGACCGTAACCGCTTACCATCAGGTGGGCTGTCAGCTTGTTTGCCTACAATTTAAAAAATCCGTATGATTACGTGAAAACCAGTATGTGTCCTTCGGGGTATTCTATATTACGATTTATAAGATTGCTGGGTATTTTCTAAATGTAGTTGTAAATATAATGTTCATTGCAGAGACTATCTTTATCTTAACACCCATCGATTGGTTTAATATAATAGTTACTTTTATCTGCAGCGTTTTTTAATTTGTTGAGTAAGTTTTCATTCTAATATATTAAAATTCAGTTATTATTATTATAAAAACAAAATTGTCTTTCCTTCAATTTAATTGGATATAATAAGTATTTAGTGTGCATTTCCTCCGTATCACATTCTTTTTTCCATCCTGTATACATATTGTTTGCCACAATGCCAATTTAAAATTAATTCACGAAATGTTCCCTTTCTAGGCGAGATCAAAGTCGTGAAGCGTTCAACTAGAATTCGTGTGGAAGAAGGCGTACACTACAATATAGTCGATGATGCATTCATATGTTGCAAATGCGAGGACAATACATGCATATCCATTGGCGCTGTAAAAAGGCACATAAGAAAATGTCAATTTAATATAATACGGAAACTAACATGTCTAGAGCCGGGTTGTTCAAAGAGCTACTCCAATAAAGCCAATTTCACTGTACATAAACTCGAGGAACACAATATCGATCATAGGAGCAAATGTAACGTGTGCGATGTGTACTTTAACGAGAAAAAATATTTAGATAAACATATGAGGTCTTTTCACAAGTTAGGTTTGAGACGCAAGTGCACAGAATGTGATTATGAATGCTTTAGTCGTGCATCAATAAAGAAACATGAATTTAAACATAAAACTATTAAAGATTACCATTGTAATTACTGTAAGAAGTCATTTGTGAGACTAACAACGCTGCGGTTACATGAGAGGATACACACAGGAGACCGGCGTAAGGTCTGTAAAGTTTGTGGACAAGCGTTCGTGCAGAAAGCTAGCTTGAATTATCATATGGCTAAACAGCACCCCGGGGTAGACTTTTAAGATTGCCATTTTTAGGGTTCCGTAGCCGAATGGCAAAAAACGGAACCCTTATAGATTCGTCATGTCTGTCTGTCTGTCTGTCTGTCCGTCCGTATGTCACAGCCATTTTATTCCGAAACTGTTAGGACTACAGTATTGAAACTTGGTAGGTAGATGTATTTTGTGAACCGCTTTCCGATTTCAATACAAAAATAAAAAATATAAAAGTTTAAGGGGGGCGCATCCCATACATAAAACTGGAACAATTTTTTTTTCTCAAACCTATACGTGTGGGGTGTCTATGGATAGGTCTTTGAAAGTGACATTGAGGTTCCTAAAATATTTTTTTCTCAAAGTCTTTAATTTGAAAGATAGGCGCGTCTAAAGTGGTAAAATGTGTGTCCCCCCTCTAACTTTTAAAGTATGGGAGTGAAAAATCTAAAAAAAAATATATGCTGTAGATCTCAATAAAAACTAACAACGAAATTTGGTTTGAACGAGATACAGTCAGCAGTTTTAGAGATATGGCGACCGCAAAGTTAACTTTCTTTTTCATTCAAACACTATGAAAAACAAAGTTAATTTTGTAGTTGCGAAAAATCATAGTTATGGAATACTTAACTGTGTTACGGAACCCTACGAGTGCGAGTCAGACTTGCACTTGGCCAGTTTTTATTTTGATTTTTGCATGTCACACTGCACTGCGTCTGTTACCTCGATCGAGACAAAGATGTTAAAAATTATGTAAAGATTATGTAAAGAGGTCTCACATGCCCTGTAAGTTCACTGGACACTTAGCAATTTCAACCTAAAAACATTCCTATTTCACTGCTCAATTAATTGGCAAAGTATTGGTTTAGTAGAAGTCCTACCACTACATAACATTTTTGTTTTGTTGTTGGACTTTTATGAATTATGGCGAATATGTCCTAACTTTGACTAGTTCAGATATAAAAATATTTTACGTCTATAATAAAAAGTAAAAAATTATCTCCTAGATTTAACATACCTACCTACACAAGTTATTTTAATAATATAAGTACTTGTTCGTTTTTTTTTGCTTTCTGCTCATACCATGCCATATTTAATTGAATAATTATGCTACCGGAGGTACCTGAGTAGAAGAATAGAAATGTGTTTTCAATTTTGTTTATGGGTGTACAGTGAGGCTATTTTGTAAGCTCGTTTATGCATCTCAAGAGCGGAATCCGCGGTGAGATTTAAATTTCGTAATACAAAATTCAAATTTCACCGCGGATTCCGCTTCCGAGATGTGTAAACGAGCTTACAGAATAGCCCTACAGAACCTAAAATAATAAGTAATGAATTCGACATTTGAAATAAGTAACTATGGTGATTATACAATTTTATACGCCTCATGTAAATAATAGTAACGATACGGAGTTCAACAGTTGCAAGAACGGTTTTGTTTGATAGGTATTTATTTTAATACCTAAAATGTTATATTTTTAGGCCGAACGTTTCCTGGGGTCCCCACTGGAGCTAAGTGGAAAAAACATTATGATACTAACACCAGTCGCACATTATTCTTACGGTAGATAAGCAACAAAGGGACATTTCTTTCCTCGTCAGTGCCAATAAATAACTGAATTATTACTATGCCGTGGATTTGTACCGTAATGTTTAAGTTACTTTTTCGTCTCAGTTAAAACCATGCTTCCCGTTAGAGGTGGAATATTGTAGGGACCTCCCTGAACTGACTCTAGTCTAGTAATAGTAGGTAGGTAATCTGTGCTCTAGTCGTCTGTAGCAGCCAGTGACGTATGGGGTATCAGCCTATCAGGTCGCTGGTAGCAGCACTCTTGCAACTTTCCGTTTTCTCCGCGTTAATAAATGGATATTGTAACTTAAGATAAAAATGTTGATTTACTTTTAAATGAAGCCGAGCTTTGAATTGATTTTGCCACGCTAGCTCCGCCTATACCCTCTGCAGCACCTCCGCTCACGAATCCACGATATAGTGTGTCAGATCAAGAACTAGCGATATTGTAGGTACTTATATTGCGACATTTTTTATATAAAAAAACACTATTTAAAAGGTTAAGTGTTTTTATTGGTTTTATGTTTAGGATTCCAACAAACGTCTTTTGCGCTTGCGCATTCGCTATGTTCAAATGACAATATTTTTTTAGTAATTTACAATAACTTGTCGAATTGCATAATTTTATGTTATTTTTTTTTTATATTTCATTTTATTATTTTAAATCCGGTAATGTGAACCATTATTTCGTATTTTTTAACTAGGTAATATTGTTACCTTTTGAATAAGCTTATTTTTATCTTAGTGGGATCAACACTTCGAGAGATATGATTTTTTTGTAAACACGTAGAGAATATCTCTACATAAAAAACAAAATGGCTGCCACATTGAGGTGAGGGGGATTGGACCCGACTGTATAGTGTTTTTTGATATAAAAAATGTCGAAATATAAGTACCAAAAATATCGCTATTCCTTGACCAGACACACTGTATATAGGCGTGGCGGAAACGCGCCGCCCGTGCGCGCACGCGAGCTCGCCACTATACTTGCGTGAGATTTTCATTTATAAATATAAAGATTTTTTTCCCTCAAACGTTGTTCGGTTCATCGTCTTCTTATGAACATATTTTACGCTCCGCTAGAGAGAAAAGATCTACATGTTTTTATACGTATTACTACTTTGAGTATTACTACCACTACTAGGCTCTCACAACAACAGTTTAAAAAACTATTTTTAGCGAGCATATTATAAATATAATTAAAATTATTTAAATTGTAGCTACTAGTTGTAAGAACCTTCCAGTGAGAGAAAATAAATTGTGTTATTAATTTATAAAATGTCTCTTTCTAGGCGTGATCAAAGTCGTAAAGCGTGCCACCGGCGTCCGCCTTAAGAACGGCGTAGACTACAATTATGTCGACGAAACATTCAAATGTTGCAAATGCGACAAACAATGCAATTCCTACCACACCATAAGATCCCACATTAAATACACGCATTTAAATATATCAAAATTCACATGCCCTAATCCGAATTGCTTAGAAACTTTCTTCAGTCGTGCCGCATTTACTAAACACAAATTTGAAAAACATAACATAGACGATAGGTTAAAATGTAACGCGTGTGAATATTGTTGTACCACAAAAGTGCTGTTAAAAAGGCACATTAACTCATTTCACATGTTAGGTGAAAAACATAAGTGCCCTGAATGCGATTATGAGAGCTTTAGCGTTGAATCGTTACATAAACATAAATTTAAACACAAAACTGTGAAAGATTACCACTGTAAGTACTGTAGAAAGTCTTTTTTGAGAAAAACAACGCTGCAGTTACACGAAAGGATACACACAGGAGACCGGCGTAAGGTCTGTACAGTTTGTGGACAAGCGTTCGTACAGAAAGCCAGCTTGAATTATCATATGACTAAATATCATCCAGAAGTGGATTTTTAAAACTACACATATTTTTTAAGTGAAGTTTCTGGGGTAAAATTTGACGGAAATGACGTAGCGTCACGGTACGAAGGCAGCGGACGTGACGTAAGGAACATGTTATATTTTATATTTATGTACGCCCTTTATTGTAGAAGGGCGTGACTACGAAGACATGTTCACTAAAGTTCAACAGATGGAGTTGCACAAAAAATTATTTGTGATGTTGAGAAATAAATTGAATGAACTTGGAAGATTCACTTTTAACGCGTACCTAGTTTCTACGCATTCTAACTTTTGTTTTATTGTTGGGCTTTAAAATACCAAAATCATTAATGACGAATTAATTATCTGTGTGTTACATATGACTTCTCATTTAAAATTCAAATTGCAGAATATGTTTGACCTTGAAAAGCGGACTGTAACATATGTTTTAAAAAGTAGCAATTTTGTAACGATACACTTAAGTGTAACATTTGATTATTGCACAGATATTTGTATCTGTGGATTATTTGTTGTATACTAAATCACAATCTTTGATATTCATTTTCTGAAGCTATGTTTCAACTGTAAATAAAGTGCTTAACACACAAACTGCGTTATATGATCGATGTTGAATATTATTCGACCCATTACACCCACGTGATGCATCACAATTCACAACCCTCGTGATTCTTATAATCATAATTAGAAACAATTCATATTGTTAGGAAAAAAAAAACAATGCTAGCAACTTTTGTTAAAACTATAAATACAATATAAATAAACTAGGTACTCCTAAAACTATAATACAGTACCTTTAGTACGAGTTTTCGTACCAAACTCTGTATCGTATATCGAACAAATTTTGTATGAAAAACAGTACAGCGCCTCTAGTGGTTACTACACTTCACCAAATTTAGACCAATCAGAGCTAGAATAAGTCGAAAACTATGTGAGATATGTCAAAAGTGTTTACAATAAAAACTCGTCCTTAGGGTACAGACTATTTAAAATCTACAAATAAAAAACTGTAAAAGACAATTGTCAAAACTCGTATCCTTGGCTATAAGTTAAGTTACAATTCAATACTTATTTGGTACCTTCAGACGACTTAGTTTAGGCACTTTCGATACTTACTATCTGCTAAAAATCGCGACTGAATTTCGGTCGTGAATCGTCAACGTATAATCAGCGGCCGGTGATACACATGTTCAAAGGCGACGGTGACCACTTTAACATCAGGGCTTTGTTCACGTCCTCCGTAGAAGGATTTTTGGTTGTTTTGCAACTCGCTCGAAGGTCCGGAACGACCACGGGTGTTTTTCACTCAAATTGTGACTTTGACATTTTGCGCAGACTCGAATTTCGAGGTTATGTTCATTTTTCAACAAAATAACAAAATTTTTCTATTTCTAAATATTTGCGTTTGTTTTTACGATTAATGTCTCGTCATGACATGTCTTGGTCTCGACAATGCAAATTTCTTCTGATCCCCCTTAATCTGTAAAAAAAATTACGGCTTTTCCCGCCAAATTTACTGTCACAAACGTCAGAGTGTTTTTAACTATCGAATTTGATGGTTAAAAAGTTGCAACTGGAGTGAAACAACCGAGGTCGTGAACTACACAGTTGCTACAACCGAGTGCGACGCTCTGAGGTCGTGAACGAGGTTAGAGCGTTTGGGTGCACTCCGAGCGTAGGTCGTGAACGCAGCTCAGGTGGCCAGCGCTGCAGCGTCATATTGTTTGCCATGCCAACTCATACATGAAAAAAAGTAATACGTAAAAAAAAATATTGCGACCGAAATTCTGTCGCTATTTTTGTCTCTTCTATGTATAATGTACAAAAGCTATAATAAAAATAATACGTACGTTTATAATTAATATTACGCATCACATTGTTAAATTGTTTAAAATTATAATTACTTAGTTGTATTCTTATTGTAAATATTGAAAATATTAGTAGTAATTATGATATTACAAGATAAGTTAAGTTTATTTGTTGTATAATTATTAAACATGAAAATAATTAAGTTAATTGAATAAAGAAACTTTTTATACATATTTGTATGTTTTTTATTTGTGTCATTTTAACCGCGCCTTTTAGGATGGCTTGTCTAACTAAATCGAACCCAAATGCCTTACTTTAAGTATGTTTTAAGTTAAACCGCACCATCACTTACCAACACGTGAAATAGTGATTAAACGCTAGCCTATAAGATATAAAAAAAAACTTATAAAAATTACGGGTTGCACTCCGGGAGTGCCGGCAGAAGTGAAAACTTGAACGTTGTGCATTTTTGAATATTTTGGAATGGTTAGAGAATAATTTTGCTTAAAATATACATAGTATAAAAGTACTACAATTTATAACTTGAACGCGTAGTTTTTGAATATTTTGAAATGACACCTTGCGCAAGCGCCCTGCGCTCCGTCTTACGATCAGGACACGTGACCCTGACGCGAGTTTAAATTCTTTTACCCATCCCAAGAAAAGTGCACAACGCCGCTATAGAAGTTTTCACTTCAAAAAAACCAGAGAGCTTAAAGTAAACATGGTTCAAATAATTCGCAAGTTTTAGGCGACGGGCTAAGGTGTTCGGACCTCCGAGTGAGACTTCTTAATATGGTTAAAGTAGTTTAATCACTAAACACACATTACAACTTTATTTGAGAGTGAAAACGGTTTAATTACTACAAATCTAACAAAGTCGGCGCTCTTCGAGTTCGCGACGAAACGCGACGCGGCGCACAGTCCTTCTCTCTCACATCGTACTACTCGCCGCGCGAGAGGCGCTTCCCCATTGGTGCTAGAGGTCTGTGACGTAGCGGCGTTAGGTTGACGTCTGAGTCGTGGGGTTGCCACGCTACAAAATGTCATTATCAGTGGGCTGGTTATATCTTTCTGACCACTATCTCGCTCGGTGGTAAACGATGATGTGGTCGACGATGATGAAGCACGATAGGCCTAGAATACTCTTGCCTCTCAAGCTCTCTGTGCTGCCGGGACACCGTAAGGTTATGGCGGCAAATATTCTCCATGTTAGACTGAAGGAACATCGAATCTTCCCACCACCTGTGGATCATATCTGTTACGAAAATGATAACTGTTGAGGTAAGACATGCGACTGGTTCTAGAGTGGAGATCGCGAATCATCAAACGCAGTGCCACGCCCTGAGAACATACCCTTACAGCGTTTGTCCACAGCAACGGCACCGGGACGTCAACGGGAACAAAATGCCGGCGCCGAACTAGCGGTACATATGTATAGTATGGCAGCTTGTCCACAGCATGACCGGCACCGGGCGACGTCATCCCGGCCGCCGATATTTCGAGTAGATCGACGCGGCCGCTAGAAATCGGCCAGAGATTTTGACGGGTTGATGTGCCGGCATTGGCTCGCAATACAAAACACGTTTGATCTTGTCCACACACTGCCGGCGCCCGGCGCCGTTCGATCGGTTATAGTTTTTTTTTATCTGAGGTTTGTTTTATTTCTATGAAAACGCATCTGCCACTCATGACAGCTATAAGAAACAGAACCACCGGAATCGGTGGCGGTGGACAAACGATCGCTGGCACATCATTTTCAAATCGGCCCGAAAAAATATCGGTGCCGGCGACGTCCCGGTGCCGTTGCTGTGGACAAACGCTCTTATTGTCAATCATTCGAAAGCAAATTCTGATTCGGAAACTGCATCTCCATTGACTTAGATCTATCTCTAATCAGTAGTTAACTTTTTACCCACGACGGAACGGAGACTGTATATGCGTTTGGGGTGAGAGGATGTTTGTTTGTGTGTGCAAATCCATGTTGCCATTTTTCTTCAAAACGACTACTTAGTCCGATTTTGATGCAGTTTTCAGTTATGGGTTTTTGTTTGATTCTTAAATAGGTGTTAAGGTGCCAACTCACCAGGGGGCGCTCCAGTAAACATTTGTTGATACAAATCCATGTTGCCATTTTTCTCTAAAACTAGTTCGACGGTTCGTAATTAATCAGTGGGTTCTTAGTTTAGTTCTTAGATGTTGTGATGTTAATTTTCAAAAACATTGTCGTGGATGTTTATTCAAAATTTTAATTGTGTTACTTGTGATACTTATTTCAACTCCAAAAAAATCTATGACTCTGGTCGGAAAGGTTTCCACGACCAAAATAGCTCACGGAAAAATGTATGATCGTACAAAACGAAAAACCGCCTTCACATGCCGCGATAATCAAAGTAGCCAGTATCATGTCATCAAGGTATACAATTGAGTTTGAGATGTTTATCTCCATATCTCCGGAGATTATTGTCAGATCTCGATATTTTTTTGTGGGACCAAACGGGAAACATAATTTCTCAAACAAAAAGATTTTTCAAATCGGTTAAGATTTGACGGAGCTCTGAGGCACAGATTATATAATAGTTAAATAATAAATAAATAATAAGTTTATTTGCCTCCAAAAAATTACAAACAAATTAAAAGAACCATGTACTTAAATATTCAGAGTTACAAGTAAATGTGAGTATATAATAGAAACAAAATAATGTATAACATGACTCATTCTGATGTTTCTATAAAGGTAATTAAGTCGAGTACATGGATGAACCCTAACTCCTAACTAGGTTTCCCTGTATTTAGGAAATCAGTGTCTTTCCTGTCTTCGTCCTTCATTACAAATACGCGCGATTAATATGTATGTAGGTTAAGCTGCTAACTATAATACATTTGTAAAAGTTACTACGTAATCTGAGGTATATTACTACGTAATCTGAGGTATATTACTACGTAATCTGAGGTATATTACTACGTAATCTGAAATATAACAAATATGCATCGGTTTGTGGCGTCGAGTAGGTTGAATTTAGAAGTTTTAGAACATTTGACTACAGTGAGATGATTATAATTTATATTATAAATCTATTATTTATTTATATCCTAGAGAGAGAGAGAGAGAGAGAGAGAGAGAGAGAGAGAGAGAGAGAGAGAGTATTAGCATTATTTTAATCTAATATATAAAATTCTCGTGTCACAGTTTTCGTTGCCATACTCCTCCGAAACGGCTTGACCGATTTTGATGAAATTTTTTGTGCTTATCCGGTATCTATGAGAATCGGCCAACATCTATTTTTCATCCCCCTAAATGTTAGGGGTACTCCACCCCTAAATATTTTTTTTTATTTTTTAGACAAAATTTTTAATTTCTATTTTTTTATGATACAACATACAAAAATACATACAATCCTCAATTTTCACCCTTCTACGATCAACCCTTATATTTTAATAGCCATTTATTTATATGGCAAAACAACGTTTGCCGGGTCAGCTAGTAATATAATAATAATAATATTAACGCTTGGCACTGGAATTAGTGTATGAAGCGCGTTAAAAACTTTAATAATGAGTAGGTAAACACAGAGATTATTTTTCTTCCAGTCAGACGCCAGAATCATTCTATATCTCAAATGAAACGCTTGCGAGTTCTAATTTTGCCTGTGGCTCCATCTAGCCGTTTCATTGCGTGTCATTTATCTTTCGAAAACTCAACTGTGATTGGAAGCTACCATAAACCATTTACAACGGAAAGTAGGTATGTATAGGTCAGCTCAGACAGCGACGCGACACGACGCGCACTTTTTAAGCGAGTCATACAAAAAAGAACTTTATATACTACGCAAAATGATACATATTTCACTAGAGATAATTCGGCGGCTGGCACCGACTTCAAATAGATAAGTAGGTAGCGCTTTTAATAATTATATTAAGTAATTTATTTTTCGCTTTTGAGTACCTGTTTGTGGTTATGAAGTCGGTTTTTTTAAAAATAATTTATGTTAACACATGCCACTGAGATAATTCATTTTCTTTTATTTAATAGCGGCAATAGCCCAGCGGATAAGGTGTCGGCCTGGCGATCGAGAGGTCGTGAGTTCGGTCCCCACCCATTGCACTATTGACGTAAACCCACTCCAGACACAAGCATATTTAGCTTAGTTGGAGGGGGGTTAACATGACTACTAGTAATGTGCAACCCACGTTGCTGGTAAACTTTATAAAAAAAAAAACAGAGCGCGTCTCGTTGCGTCAAGCTGCACCGCTTTTCGCTTGCGTGGTGCGAAACTAGTACTTTTTCATACCAAACTCGATATCGTATGTCGAACAAATTTTGTATGAAAAACAGTACAGCGCCTCTAGTGGTTAGTAACTACGCATAACTAAATTTAGACCAATCAGGGAGCCAGAATTAGTCGAAAACTATGTGAGATCTGTCAAAAGCGTTTACGATAAAAACTCGTACTAAGGGTACTGTAGGGCTATTCTGTAAGCTAATCTCGGAAGCGAACTTCGCAGTGAGATTTGAATTTCGTGTTACGCAATTCAATCGTGTTACGATTTGAATTTCGTAGTACGACTCACCGCGGATTCCGCTTGCGAGATGCGTAAACTAGCTAACAGAATAGCCTGGTGAAAGCGAAGATAGGTTCCCTCCTGTAGTCGGGTAAAAAGTAAATGAAAGTTCAAATACATAGGTAATATTTTTTATTTACAGATGTTTATAATTATGTAAGTATATACATACAATATTTTTTACATTAATAAGTTATATTTACAACATCCTACTTACCTATATGAAGCTAATACCTTATATGGCACGACTTAAAAGTGTTAAGCTATAAATTACTAATTAAATTTTATTGTACGTTTCATAAATGCAGACCTTTAATAATATATATGTCAATGGTTGTGTGTTTGTGTGTGTTTTTAGGGTTCCGTAGCCGAATGGCAAAAAACGGAACCCTTATAGATTCGTCATGTCTGTCTGTCTGTCCGTCCGTATGTCACAGCCATTTTATTCCGAAACTGTTAGGACTACAGAATTGAAACTTGGTAGGTAGATGTATTCTGTGAACCCCTTTCCGATTTTAATACAAAAATAAAAATATAAAAGTTTAAGGGTAGGTATATGTAAGGTATCCCATACATGGAACTGAAACAAAAAAAAAGTTTTGCTTCAAAGCTATAAGTATGTTCTATGTATGCCCCCTTAAACTTTTGTATTTTTTATTTTTGTAAAAAAGTCGGAAAGCGGTTTACAGAATACATCTACCTACCAAGTTTCAATTCTGTAGTCCTAATAGTTTCGGAATAAAATGGCTGTGACATACGGACGGACAGACAGATAGACAGACATGACGAATCTATAAGGGTTCCGTTTTTTGCCATTCGGCGACGGAACCCTAAAAATGGCGGCAGATTTTTATATTTACGACTAAGCAAACATTTGACTACAATCTCACCTGATGGAAAAATATTTTTTCCTGTATGGTGGTAAGCGTGGAGGGACATTAAAAATCGCATAAAAATCTCGCTCTCTCATACTAGTGATTGTATAGTTTTATCCTACTCATTATTATTGTTATTTAAATGCCAGATCCATTTAATACTTCATCCACGGTGGTAACCTATTAGTATAGGATCCCGTCATACAACGACCTTCACCGAGCTGGTTAATGGATCAAACACATTTTTTATGTAATTTAATATATCAAAACATATATTGCATATGGGTTGCCTAACAAATTTCAGTCCAGGATATTTTTAATAAATTTTTAATTTTTTTTTAAATATATTTCACCGGTTTGGTTATAGATAAATTTTATACCAATCGAAAGTATGCATGCATATAGTATAATATGAAAAAGTTAGGTTGCCTATTTTTTTCCTGTCACAACCCTTGGGTTGCTAGGTATGAACTCGATAATAGTAATTTGCATCCTTCTTTGCATCGGTCTGGTTAATGAATGAAACTTAAATAAAAATAAAGTTTTTTTCATTACGAACACGGTGATATAGGGTTGCTTGCGAAAAATCAGTCCTGAATACCGGTTGCCGAATTTTAAAAGATTACATTTTGCTCCGAGTGAATGTGTGCGACTGAGAGGTTCCTACCAACCTCTCCAAACTCTGCCAACGCCGACGGACAAAAGGCGTGATTTTATGTATGTATATATCATAAACAAATTAATAGCTATCTTTTGAGCGCCACGCTACAACCGCACTCCCGTGCCCTGTACGCCAAGCCAAGCCAACAGAATAATGAATAGGCCAAGCGGTACTGTTTTGTATGGTTTTTGTCATCTAGAGTCTATTCAAAAAGAGGACCGTCGTAGAAATTGAGGTCGCGTCGGTCGTCGAACGTTTGAATTCACTGTTTTTGTTGGATTGACAACACTGCTGTCATTACTAGTACAACAAAAAATGTTAAATACTTGGTAGGTACCTACTCTTATCATTATCGTGTGCTACTAGGTAGGTATGTACCTTCCTTCCTTACCTTTCAATGTTAGTTCATCGTAACGCCACGACGGTTCTCTTTTTGCACAGATTCTATAGAGGACGCTTGGCGTACAGGGCCCGCCTTGTTTAGTTTACGCTACGCTACGTCCAGCAATGGACTGACACCGGCTGATTATGATGATTAAGAAAATCTGATATTACATAGGTACATAATATGTAACCTTCTTCGAATATAGACAATACAAGACATAACATGAAACAAAAGTGTGGTGTGGTTTTATGAAACCACGATGCAAGTGTAACTTTTTGTGTAGCTATAGTAACTCTAACTATGACAGCAGTTGACATGAAACATTAGCATGTATACAAATATGGCTGCGGAAGCGTCCGCCAATCACATCCAGACCTGAATGTCGTACATCATATCCACCAATCAGTACCCACTAAAATGCGACATTTTAGATTATTTAGATGGACGAAAAAATATGAGGCGATCTGATAAAAGTTTCAATTTAAAAAATTCTAAGTAAGTTGTGTTTCATTTGGGAACTCTTTTCTCCATCAAATGATGCGACTTCGTATGCACAGTCAAAGATCTCTGATTATCAAACGTCTTGTTACACGCTAAACCGTCCGTCACAGTCACGTTTTCTTTTTTACTATTGGGTTGTCTGGACGAAATCGCTCTAAGCGATAAGACCGCCCTTTGGATAGCTATAGTTATAAGTTTAGAGTATATTTTGTTTAAATTGTTTCTGTTCTTTTGGTGTGCAAATAAAGAGTTTATCTATCTATCTATGTAAACAATGTAGCACAACTGCTTTTACACCATGCACTTTAACTTCATGATCATTTTTCTTCGTATAATCATTGAATCTTTCACCACAATACGCGCATTTACTTCTTTTATGCATTAGAACATGGCGATCTGATAAAAGTTTCATTTAAAAAAATTCTAGTTACCTAAGTAAGTTGTGTTTCATTTGGGAACTCTTTTCTCCATCAGATGATGCGACTTCGTATGCACAGTCAAAGATCTCTGATTATCAAACGTCTTATTACAAGCTAAACAATGTAGCACAACTGCTTTTACACCATGCACTTTAACTTCATGATCATTTTTCTTCGTATAATCATTGAATCTTTCACCACAATACGCGCATTTACTCCTTTTATGCATTAGAACATGCGTCGCTCTTTCATGGTCCTTGCATTTAACTCTAGTATCGAAAACTTTGGAACAAAACGAGCACGTAAATACGCCTGTATTATGCCTGTACATATGAGTTTGAAAGATTTTCTTGTTGACAAAACCTCGGCCGCAAATCTCACAGACGTGGTTTCTGAAATGGACATTCATATGCTGTAATAATACTTTGAAGTTATTATATTGGTTCGAACATATAACGCATCTGGGCAAGTCTGGAGTGAATTTGAAAGGGAGGATGTGACTTTTTACATCTGTGTAGTAAGGTTTTTTGTGAACGGACGTTATGTGATTTGTTAGGTCGTCTAGGTTTGAGAATGGTGTGTGGCAGAGAGTGCATTGTAAGTCGGTTATGTCTAGTTTTACAACGAAGCCTGAAATGGTTTGTGAACGCATAAACGTCGTTTTTGCTGAGTCATCGTGGGTCTGGAAAGAAAAGAGAGGTCGTATTAAGAAATTGGATAATTCAATTCAATTTATTCCAAAAAATGAACGTAACATTACAGATTACAGAAAAAAAAGATATAAAAGAAAATCAATGTATGTAGTTACATTCTGATGGTAACGACATTTGACATATTATACTTACCTATTGAAAAAAATATGATCTTATATATTAAAAAAAGATACGATGATGATTAGGTACTACAGCGCTTGAAGCGAGACGAAGCGCTACATTTAAAGATTTTTTTATCATGTATCTTATTGGCTAGGGTTGGCCACTAATCTCGCCTGGTGGTAAGCGAAGATGTGGTCGAAGATGGTAAACACGCTAGGTCTAGAATAATCTGAGTCTCGAGGGCTGTGTGCTGCTGGAACTGCTGGCGGCAGATTTGGTGGATGATGGTAACCTACTTTTTGGTAGCAAGTCAGGCGGAACATCGATATAATATGCTCCTACCATACATGGTTTTTGTCCAATCCGTAAAGCGTAACTGTCTCATTCCGTCCTTTGAACTGGCTGGAAGGCATCACCACAGAATGATAGTAATAGTTGTTAAGAGATCACGAGTACGCCGTATATTTCGACGAATGCAAAGTGGTGAATTATACATTAAACAAGTCAAAAGCAAAGTTAATAATGTATTGGTAGTCCACTGAAATGTTACGTTTTTAATACGCTTTTATTAGCTTCAGACGTATGTATGTTTGTATGTTAGTATGTAACGGAATCTTTGAACATGATTTTAACCCCCTTCAAAACTTCGGATTAACTCGAAATTTGGCATACTTATTAAGGACCGATGACAATAAATAAATAAAAAAAAACATTTAAAAAAAAAAATTAAAAAAAAAATCGACTAAAAAATGAAAAATAAATAATATTTTAAAAAACCTAAAAAAATACGCTTTTATACAAAAACCAACTAAAAAATAGAAAATAAATTTTAATTAAAAATAGTGTAAGAAAAAATGATTTTATTGTAAAAAAAGCGTGGGGTGCCTTTCAGGATATTACCAAAATAGCCCTTCTAGTCATATCTGTTCATAAAATATTTGGAACTATTGATACCATGCACCCCACGCTTTTTTTTTTTTACAATAAAATCATTTTTTCTTACTCTATTTTTAATTCAAATTTATTAAAATTTATTTTCTATTTTTTAGTTGGATTTTCTATAAAAGCGTATTTTTTTAGTTTTTTTAAACTATTATTTATTTAAGCTTAGCGTGCATTTGTTAGAGGACGCAATTTTATTTTTCGATGTCAAGGGGGAGGTAAGGTTAAATCCAAGTTTGTGGGGTCGCATGACTTGTCGGTTCGCCGCCATCTTGGAAGAAGGAAGAAGAAGGTGCAGATGGTATGAAACGTGGTATAGAAAACAAACCTGCAAGGTATGTGTCTTCAGCAGTCCAGCCTCCGGGAACTGATGCGGACAGAAACAGCACATGAAACCCACACCGCCGTATCGACGGATCGGAGTCGCGTTAGAACTCAGCAGGATTGATCTGGAAATAAAAAACCACGGGCGTTAAGGTAAGGACATAAAGGCGGGTTTCCGGTGCAGATAAATCTTTACGTACGGGTAAGTACTGATACGTAGGTACTGGTAAAATATTCCAATGTTATCATATGCGCTTACGCATAAAGAAACAGGTTGGACAAAATGAAGAAACAATGCATCGATATATATGTAGGTACTACGTACCAGATGACGCGTCGCGAACTAGCTCTACGTTCAAATAAAAAAAGCAGTGCTGAATCTACATTTCGCTTAGTTTAGCGTAAGTACTCCTCACGCCCGATCGCGCGCCGCTCGGCATGTAAGTCAGTTTATGATGGGCGCCTCTGGTTCACATGTACCTCGATGAAACAATGGAATATTTTACCTGAACGGATCGGCATCCACCGTACTGGTACCGGTTTGTCTGCACCGGGAATCCGCCTCTTTATGTCCTCACCCTAAACCACTTTTTTTTATCTTACTAGGTGGGCCCCGCGGCTTTGCCCGCATTTAAACCTGGTTATAAACCTTCCTCTTGAATCACTCTATCTATTGATGAAATCTGCATTAAACATTTTAGAAATCTAAGCGTACAGACAGCGGGAGAAACTTAGTTTTATACTATGTACCTAAAGATAGGCTAGCGTTTGATCACTATCTCGCCTGGTGGTAAGCAATGATGTGGTCGAAGACGGTGAACACGCTAGGCCTAGAATACTCTGACTCTCAAGGATGGGATCGTCTAACTCACCTGATGTTGGTCTGATGTTTGCTGAGCTCCGCACACTTCTTGAATACTATCTTGACTGGCTGCTCCTCTTCTCTCGCTATCGTGATCACCTTCTTCTTCTTCTTACCGACTACCTTCTGGCTGGGCTTTGTTTTTCGGGACGTCTCTGTGGAACATTCATAATATTAGTCATGTTTTTTTCCTCGCTCTCCTTTGTGCTGTGGGTTCCTGCCCAGTCTCTCAACACGTTTATGGCTGAAGAATTCTGGCCGAGCGGTGTCAAGTTTCGCCGCTTTAGAGGTCGACTACCTGACACCAGAGATATACGTCGCACGACGTAGTATTAACGTGTCTAATAATGCTGTTAAATTTCATATTATATCTATGTTAGTCTGTAAAGTATATGTTTAAATATTGGCCTATGTAACGTCTATATTAAAGACCGGCAACCTCGTGCGCGATCGTCCCGCGGGGTGACAGACGGTGGCGGGGACGAGGTAGCGGTCATTCGGGCACACGGCTACGTAGTAACTATTATATAATCTGTGAAACGGCTAAACACGCTTCCCTTCCCCGCTGTACCACCCGCTACCCGCTGACATCTTGGATACCTTGTCCCCGCCACCGTCTGACACCCCGCGGGACGGTCGCGCACGAGATTGCCGGACTATAGGTGCCTGAATTAAATTGATTTATTATTATTATTATCTGTGTTTTTTTTTTAATCTTTCGTTACCGAGGTGCTAAACCATTTTCGCGGGAAATGGAAAATGGTTTATGATATTAGTCCTGTCACAAAAACTTGCGGACTATGCGGTACGTATTTAGGATTACCGCTTTTTGAATTAAAATATAAGTTAGCTCGTGGATATCAAGAGCTTTAAGGTTAGTTAGGAGAGAGCGCGGGATTATGCCAGTTGATGAAATGACTATGGGAATAGTCTTAACAGTTTTTACTCTCCATTGAGTTTTGAGTTCAATGAACAGATCGGTATACTTAGCAATTTTTTCTGTATATGTAGTAACGAGGTTGTTTGTATTGGGTACGGCTATGTCGATAAGGAATAATTTTTCATTTTTCTTGTCTTGTAAAAGAATATCTGGTCTATTGTAGTGTATTGTTTTATCAGTTATAATGGTTCTGTCCCAGTACATTTTGTAATCTCTTGATTCTAATATTATTTCTGGCTTGTATTTATAGTAAGCTGTCTTTTCATTTATAAGTTTGAATTTGAATGCGAGGTATTGATGTATAATTGCGGCGACTTGATCATGTTTGTGTTTATAGTCTGACTGAGTGATGAGTGAGCTCTGCAGGAACCTGTGATATGCTGTATTGTCTCTGAGCTACTATGGCAATGTCTGCACAGATCTGATTGGAGGGAACGGTCTTTTATTATGTGTTTTCTATAGTTCAGCGTGTGTATTGTTTGATCTTGGATAGCTCCAACAATTCTCCACGTTTAAGCCACGTGTTAGATGCAACTTTATCTACATTAGGGCTAATCAAATCGCGGCGGTGCCTTCCATGTAAATATTTTTGTAGCCAGGTGTTAATTTTGTTGTCAACTGTAACTATAGTTTCATTCTTTTGTAGTGTACGGTCTCTTAGATTTAGGGGTGTGTATTTAATGTCTGCAAGCACTATTGATTTGTGAAGAGAAGAGTGTTCAGCTTGATGGTGGAAAATTTTCCGGATAGATGTTATTTGTGAGTTATGAAGGTTTCCGATATCTATTAGAGCTCGACCTCCCTCGTGTTTTGGTAAGGTGAGCCTCTCGCTACAGGATCGTGGATGATGTTTTCTGTTCTTTGTCATTGTTGTGTTTATAAGGCGTTGCAATTTTTTAACGCGAGTTTGTGACCAATGCAAGATACCAAAAGAGTATGTCAGTACGGGAACAGCGAAGGTATTTATTGCCTTAATAGTGTTATGTGCATTAAGTTGTGTATTGAGAATCCTATTAAGACGTGCTTTAAATTGCTGCTCGATTTGTATTTTTGCTCGATTTTGGTGAATTTGTTGGGACTGGTGGAACCCTAGATATTTATACCCATTGATACTGTCTACTGGCTCTATTATTTCACCGTCAGGGAGAGGGTAAGTGTTTTGTTCTATTTTACCTCTTCGGATTGATTGAATTTTACATTTATCAATGCCGAATTGCATTCGTATGTCAGATGAAAAAGATTGTGTTATGTCTGCAAGAGTAGTAGTATATCGGTTAAAGTGGAAGCATACAGTTTGATATCGTCCATATACATTAAATGGGATAGGGTGTGCTGTGTTGTATCATATGTTATTTTATATCCTTTGCTGCTATTATCAAGCAGTTGGGACAGTGGGTTTAGAGCTAGGCAGAACCATAGTGGGCTGAGAGAATCTCCCTGAAAAATCCCTCTACGTATAGCTATGGTATCCGTTTCCAAGCAAGTATTATCGTTGTTTAGCTTTAATTTCTTCCAGGTTGTCATTGCATGTTTTAAGAAGTCTGTTATTATTGGATTAATTTTGTAGTGTTCTAATATGTATATCAGCCAACTATGTGGTACAGAGTCGTATGCTTTTTTATAATCAATATACATGGTAAAAATATTTCTCTTTCTGGATAATGCTTGCTTAGATACTACTGCGTCAATCGTAAGTTGCTCTTTGCACCCCAGGCTGCCTTCTCTACATCCTTTCTCCTGTTCCGCCAGGATATTTTGGGAATTGACATGCTTATAAATTAACTCTGAGATACAAGATGTTAAGATTTTGTATATGTTTTGGAGGCAAGTTATAAGTCTATACTTAGCTGGATTTTTTAAGTCGTTTTTGTCTTTAGGTATCATGTATGTCGTTCCTAGTGTAATGTAGTCAGGCATAGTTATGGGGTTATGGATAAATTCATTTAGGTGCTTAAGTAGCAAGGGGTGTATTGAAGTGAATTTCTTATACCAATAATTTTGTATTTTGTCGGCGCCTGGTGCCTTCCAGTTGTGCGTTTTGTTTATAACGAGTTTTAAAGTGTGTATAGATAAATCATCAAATTGCATATTAGGTAAATCGTTCAGTAGTTCTTGATTCTTTTCAATCCATTCGTTGTGTCGGTGTACTACGGGCTTTGACCAGATATCAGACCAAAATGTATGTAGGGTCTCTGCCTCAGGCATTTCTGATGTACTATTTTGGTTGTAGTCTTGTTTGTCTGCCATATTATATAATAGAAAACTATAAAAGAGTTTTTCATTGTTATTAAATAATGCATTTTGTTGTTTTCTTAATGAAGTTTGCTTATAACGCCGTAAACGACTTGCAAGTGCGCTTAACTTTTGTTTAAGGGTATCCAAAAAATGGGATAAGCTTGTGTTTTCGTTTTCATGTTGTGAATGAATTTTATAAGTTATTTTAATTTTGTTTATATGGCGTTGTAGTGATGGGCTATTGTTTCCATTAATATATTCTATTAGTCTAGCTATTTTTGCTCGTAGTTTCGATATCCTATCTTCTAAATGTTTTTGCCATTTAGGAGTAGTTCGGGTCCTGGGGTTGTTATTTTTATTACTATCATTGCTTAATTGGATCTGCGGTTTATTACTATTATAGCTAGCAACAGTAAGAGCAGCGCAATATATTGCATTTTGAGTTGTATTAAAACAAGCGTCTGATAAAATGTGCTTGGGTATAACAGACTGGTTTACGAAATGTACAATACTGGCTAACTTTTTGGATGTTTTTTGCTTTGGTATTGTTGGTCTAGACGTTGGGTTCATGTTTTTAAATTTATCACTGAACTCCAAAAATGTATTTTCTATGTCTGTTCTTAACTGGATTGGTAAATCGTAATCATCACTACTGTACTGTAAAGTGTCTACGTTTGTTGTTGGTGAAAAATTTGAATTTAATATTGGTATTGTAAGGTCGTTTGTTTCGTTTTCTAGGTCTTTTTCAGGAGATTCATCGGGTAATTCGGGTAATATTTGTTCCTGTGTATTTGTTTCAAGTATATTTGGTGATTGTATATCGATATATCTTTGAGAAGTTCTCATTGTGTCTTCAGCAGTTATAGGATTTAGTGATGTTGTGCTATGAATAGCCTGTACGTTTAATTCTATTGCGATTTCATCCCGTATATCTTGAATTCTTGTATCACTAATTAATTTATTATTGATTATGACTCTACGCTGATCGGAAATTCTTTGTTCGGAAATATGAGAAAGGTGTGGATATTCTGTAATAAAATGTTGGTGTAAAGGTCGTCAGTATGCGGTTTTCTTAGTCTCAACTTCGGTTATTCTATAATAGCTTTTCAAGATAAATTCGTTAACATCATTAGTCCACCGCATTCTTTGGCTATGATTGTTATAGGGTGTCTCATGCGAACTATTACTTGGATTATTTTTGAGATTATTTTCTGATTCCTTTCGTAATGTCTGTATTTGTTTGGCATTCAATAAGCCACTGTGAACTATTGCCCTTCTTTGGTCTCCTACTCTTTGTCTACTCACATTCATATCCGGGAATCTTTCCACAAACTTGCTGTGCAGTTCTGGGAGATACGATCTTACATTTGCTTCTAGTGATGTAAGAATAAAATATATGCGCAGAATTTCATTTCTTCTGTCCATTTTCTGCGTGCACGATTAGCCTTGGCGGGAATGGCGGGCACAGGGTTGTCGGCGCTTGCCTCCTGTACAACATCCGCGGCCGTTGTTGTCGAAGTAAGTTCAGAACCATCGGAGTCCGTAAAACTAGCATTGGTCGTCTGACAGTTAATCGATCCCGCCCGGAGATTCATCTTGCCCCTGACCACGGGGAGTTCCTGCCTACTGTCATCAGCATCACCCCCGGAGTCGCCGGGCACTTGGGGACATTGTAATGTTGTACCTTTCATGCAGCTAAGGACAAAATAACTCATGACGCACCTTGGTCCTGTACGTATGAATATGCAGTGAGCTGTCTAACTAAGCCCGTGGGCGCCGCCGTTGGTATCTAGCCTAGCTACTCTTCCGCCGCCACGCAAAACCACCATCCCGCATTAATGGCGATTGTTTCATGTAAACCTCATAGGGTTATTGTACCCAAGAGCCTTAACATGGCTTATTTTCCTTACTCGATCCATCTTAGATAGAAATAAAACCTGTATCTATCATCCTATACTGTCCACATCTCTAATGCCAGTTTTTGTCACTCTATTTCCTTTTAGTCACTTACCATCTCCATCACCATCTTTTATTCCCATCTATACTTCTTGCCTGTGTTACCTGACGTCTGTTTCCTTTTCGTCACTTACCATCTCCATCATCATTTTTATGCCTCTTTTTTATTTTTCCTAACCATCATAATTACTGATCTTCACTTACCATCGCCATCACCCTGTGTTACCTGACTTGTCTATTTCTTTTTCGTCACTTACCATCTCCATCATCATCTTTTATGCATCTTTTTATGTTTCCTAACCAACCTATTTACTTATCGTCACTTACCATCGCCATAACCATCTTTTATTCCCACTTATGCTTCTTATTTAAGTGTCCCGTCGCATCCGAGACGTGCGCACGCGCGCTTTGTGTACATCAAGAATATAATTGTGCCGCCGTTTGTTTACGATGGCTAATTACGTGAAATGTGCTACTTGTAATATAGTGATATGCGAGGTGCTCGCATTTATACAGAATCAAGTTGATGTCATGACAGAAGACAACATAATACGCTTGTGTATATCTACATATTCCTCCGAAGATATAGTAGCTGCAAAAAATTTGTTGTATCAGTCGGTGCAGACATCGCAAAGATTGATAAATAGAAGGGGCAATCAAGATGGAAAGATTCAACGAGACCTGGATGATATAATCTCCCTTATAAAATGTACTTCCGAAGAGCTGCTACCGATATTTGTGGCCCGCGAACTTCGAAAACTGCCACCTGTCACCTTTCAAGAAATAAATGTGACGAGCCTATTAAAAGATATAAACAGTCTAAAGGAACAAGTGCATATTATAAAGGAGCAATATGTAACCAATGAGCAATTAACTAGCTTGAAATCAGAATTACATAACTTAAAACAAGTGTCGTCGATCGGTAGTTTTGAACCGACAAACTACATAAATATGAATAGAGGTGTGAGAAATGGAAAGCGGTGTGAAAATCATGACTGTGACAGTGGACCATTTGCTATTATAAATATTACTCAAGATATTAATACTACAGAAGGTCGTCGATCCCCGATATCAGCTGTTCGAAACACAAGTCCGTTGACACAACAGAAGGTACAATGTCCACCAACGTCGGTTGTATCGCCGTCCTCGTTACTCACTGAACACAGCCGCTTGTCCGTCCCGCTCGCGCATAACAGCCGTGACGACACTCAGCGTGAACATGTGGAGGTACCTATTGCGGTTTCGACCGAAGTAAATAATGCCGAAACCGCGGTGAATGCACCGATGGCCTCAACATCGAGGAGCTCTGTGTTAGACACTGTCAACGAGAATAAATCGTTTTCACAAATGGCGCAAGGAGGCGAGTTTAACAGCAAAAATGACGAGAACTGGGTAAAAGTACAGCGAAATCGTCTTAGAAACCGATTTATTTGTACACATGGATAGTCTAAAGATCCTACAGGCAAGTTTAAAGCGGCGGAAATAAAAATTCCTTTGTTTAAAATTGCCTTTGTTGTAAAAATTAACAATGTCAACAAAGAATCGACGTCTAGAGATATAAGCGATTATATTTTTAAAAAGACGAGCGTTAATGTACAGTTAGTGGAAATTAAAATGAAACGTCAACGAGATTATAAGGCCTACAAAGTGTTCGTACCTAGAAATAAACTGAGTTTATTTTTAGAAGAGAATATGTGGCCAGAAGGTATTTCATTTCGGCGTTTTATATCCTTCAGAGAAAGAATACATGAATCCCCTCAAAGAGGGGCCACAGATGCAAACAGTAACTTACATTAATTATTATGGATTGTACACCAACACAAGATAACCTAATAATTAAGCTTGTTAGTTTCAACTGCAAGTCTGCATCTAGATCGATTGAAGGGATTAGAGAGATATGCAAAACGGCCCATGTCATCGCGCTTCAGGAGACCTGGCTCTTACCTCACGATGTAGCTTACATTGGTACGATAGACCGCGACTTCGAGTACACTAGTAAGTCGGCGGTAGACACAGGGGCTGGGATACTTCGAGGTCGACCTTACGGTGGTGTCGCGCTAATGTGGAAGAGAGGAATGTTTACATCTGCTGCTGTCGTACCCTGTCGTAGTGTTAGATTGACGGCGATTAAGTTTTGCATTAATAATAAGTCTCTGTTAGTGTTCTCGGTATATATGCCTACTGACTGCGCGGACAATTTAATCGAGTTTGCGGAAATACTAGGCGAAATAAGTGCGGTGATTGACAGTTGTGAGATCGAATCTGTATTAATTTTAGGAGATTTTAACGCTCATCCTAATGCGTTATTTTGTAATGAATTAATGAGTTTTTGTCAAGAGCAGCGTTGGCTTTGCGCTGATATCATCAAGTTGAATATATTATCTGACACATATACCTATGTAAGTGACATTCATAGCAACTGTAGACGCTGGCTCGATCATTGTATAACAACAGAGGCCGCCTGCCGCTGTGTATCTGATATAAAAGTACGTTACGATGTATACTGGTCTGATCATCTACCGCTAGAGATAGAATATGTGATAGGACACTTACCACGTAAAACTAATATTGTAGATGTAAGTTGTAGTAAAGTAAAATGGGGTAATAGAGGTGCGGAACAAATTGACAAATATTTTAAAATGTGTAATCTTGAATTGAAATGTATTGACTTTCCGGATGAATGTAATAAATGCGCTGACAATTTTTGTAACAATTTGAATCATAGGTTGGTGCTTAATGACATTTATAATAAAATTGTAAATATCTTGAGAATTGCATCGACGAGTTGTTGTAACAGAACTAAATATAATAGACGAAAACAGGTAGTTGGATGGAATAGATATGTAAGGGAGGCTCATCAGGAGGCTCGACTACGTTTCCAGCTTTGGATGCTCCAGGGTAACCACCGTCTGGCATGCTATATGACAGAATGTGTACTAGTAGGAGGCTCTTCAAGTCTAGACTCAAGTGGTGTCAAGACAATGAAGACCAGATTCAAATGGATATCTTGGCTACGCGACATAGAGATAAAAAATTTAAGGGTTTCTGGAAGCAAACCAAGACTTTGGACGCAGGGTCTTGCATGCCGGCTGGTGTGGAAGGTCAGTGTGACCCGAGGCAGATAGCTGACACTTTTAGAAAGCATTTTAAAGTTGACTCGTCGCTACCAAAAATGCAGCAATTGTTGAATACTGGGGTCATGCCTGGGGAAAATGTTATTAGATTTTCGGCTAAAAAAGTTGCCCAAATTATAAAAAAAAAACGAAAAGAGGCAAATCCCCAGGGCATGACGAACTTAGTATTGAACATTTGCAGTATGCAGGAGTACATCTACCCCGAGTGCTAGCAATGTTTTTTAATTTGTGTATTAGTCATACTTATCTTCCTCAGGCACTTATGAAGACAATAGTAGCTCCAATTGTAAAAAACAAAACTGGGGATGCCTCCGACAGGAACAACTACAGGCCGATTTCGCTGGCTACAGTGATAGCTAAAGTGCTGGACAGTTTGCTTGATCGTCAACTCAGCAAGCACGTAAATCTAAACGAGGCTCAGTTCGGTTATAGACCGGGCCTATCCACTGAAACTGCAATACTGAGGCTCAAGCATACTGTTCAGTACTACACGACTAGAAAGACACCGGTATATGCCTGTTTTTTGGACCTGTCGAAGGCGTTCGATCTTGTTTCCTACAATATCTTATGGGATAAGCTTATAAAGGAAACAAGTACACCAATTAAAGTTACGAGCCTTTTTAAATATTGGTATGAAAATCAAACCAACTGTGTGAAATGGACTGGTACTTTTTCGAACGAGTACAGATTGAATTGCGGTGTCAGACAGGGTGGTTTAACTTCGCCACGACTATTCAACCTGTACATGAATGGACTGATTGATGAGCTCAGCGAAGCCGGAGTTGGCTGCTTCATCGACGGCAAATTCGTCAACAATATAAGTTACGCTGACGATATGGTTTTGTTGACGCCGTCAGTCAGGGCTCTTCGGGTACTATTGAGTATCTGTGAGAGGTACGCGGAGGCCCATGGTCTAAGGTACAACTCTAAGAAAAGTGAACTGCTTATTTTTAAAGCCGGTAACAAGTTACCTGAGTCGGTACCACCGATTAGTCTTGGAGGGACGATTTTAAGCAGAGTCACCAAATTCAAATACCTTGGACATTGGGTCACCGAGGACCTCTCAGATGACCTTGATATGGAGAGGGAGCGTAGGGTATTGGCAGTTAGATGCAATATGTTGGCCCGTAGATTTGCACGGTGTACGGAAGATGTAAAAATAACCCTTTTTAAGGCTTATTGTCAAACTATGTACACCTGCAGTCTATGGACTAACTATAGGCAGAAGACTTTTGATGCCCTACGAATCCAGTATAATAATGGATTTAGGATGTTGTTTAGACTATCTCGGTTTTGTAGCGCATCAGGTATGTTCTCCCAGGCTCACACGGACTGTTTTAAAACAATACTGCGCAAACGTACTGCCTCCCTGATGAGACGCCTGAGAGACAGTAGCAACAGCCTCCTAAATACCATACTGTGGAGATCTGACTGTCCGATTGTGCGCCATTGGAACACAATACACAGACCAATAGCTAAATTTAATATAAAATAGTTATGTACAGTACTAAATTGATATTTTATAATGCAATTAATAATTTTTAAAATCAACTAGATATAATACTAATATTATTTTTAATTTTTGCGCTACTAACAATCTATGGATCAATGATCTGAAATAAATGATTAATAATAATAATAATAAATAATCCCGCAGGGGCGGCTTTGTGGCGAGCCGACGGTGAGTGGCGACACCGCGGACCCCTATCCCGTGAGGGCTAAATGAGACCCTCTGACCACCGGCTTGCCTTGACCGGCCGGCCGGTGGTGGGAATCGCAAGAGCTAAAACCTAAGCTCCAGGGTGGAAGTGTTAAAGGCATAAAGCCGCTAGTAGCGTTTAGTGAAAGTGCAGCACACCTCTCAACACCCTCAGCTATCCACGCCAATGTTGCCCCTCGGCGCCAATATAACGGTGCGCCTTTATGGGGGGCCCATTCAGTGGATGGCAAGTCACCACCCGCCTTAATATTTTGTAATGAGGCATAATTGGCGGGTGCCGTACCTCATCCCATAGACCAGAAAACAGTCATCAAGCAGCACACATTCATAGCCATAATAAATTATAGTACCATCTTTTTATAGTTTTTAATGTCTCCATCCACAAATCATATTTTTATTTAATTTAATATTGTAAAGGGCCTCTTGACGTTGGCTTCGGCTCCGTCAATGCCTTCCAAAGGACCGGGCGATTTGCAGCCCGTGATGTGAATTGAATAAAGAGTATAATAATAAAAAAAATAAAATAATAAACGCTTTAACTGACGGACGTGTCTTTTTACAAATTTATTTTTTATTTACTTTTATTGAACATCAACACCAATATTATAAATGCGAAAGTCAGTTTGTTTATTTGTTTGTTTGTTTGGGACTTCTTCACGGTCAAACGGCTTGACCGATTTGGCTGAAATTTTGTACAAAGATAGTACATAGGGCAGAATAGGATATAGAATACTTTTTTTTTGGCTATCGAGTCAGGGGGTCCAGATATTTTTTATTGAATTTTGTAAATATAAGACTGCTTCTCGAATAAACGGCTTGACCGATTTGCCTGCAATTTTGTATGAATACATGTCATAGGGCAGAATAGGATATAGGATACTTATTTTCTGGCTGTCGAGTCAGGGGGTCCAGATATTTTAAATTGAATATTGTAAATATAGGACCTCTTCACGGTCAAACGGCTTGACCGATTTGGCTGAAATTTTGTACAAAGATAGTACATAGGGCAGAATAGGATATAGGATACTTTTTTTTTGGCTATCGAGTCCAGGGGTCCAGATATTTTTTATTGAATTTTGTCAATATAAGACCTCTTCTCGAATAAACTGCTTGACCAATTTGCCTGAAACGTTGTATAAAGACAGTTCATAGGGCAGAGTAGGATATAGGATACTTTTTTTTTGGCTAACGAGTCTGGGTGTCCAGGTTTTTTTTATTGAATTTTGTGAATGTGTGACTTCTTATCAGCTAAACGGCTTAACCGATACGGCTGAAATTTTAAATGAAAACAGTACAACTTTCAATATTCATCATGATTATTAACCTTAAAATAAGTGGCTATCAAGTTTAACTTTAGTGTCATCGGTGTTGATTTAGTAGGTCATAAAAAGTCGTCAAAATTTCTGGCGCTCGCTTCGCTCGCGCAGTGATAGCGCTCGCTACGCTCGCGCAAGCATTTTTTTGATCTACTTTGTGGGTAATATTTCAGCAACTTTTGTATATTAATAGCCACATGCATCAAAACGAGTCATAAATTAAAACAGTACAATCTTCAATAATCGTAATGACTATTATCCTTAAGATAAGTGAATATCAAGTTTAACCTGAGTATCATCGGTGTTGACTTAGTAGGTAATAAAAACTGTCAGGGTCATAAAAAGTCATAAAAAAATTTCGCGCTCGCTGCGCTCGCGCAAGCTTTTGTTTTATCTACTTTGTGAGTAATATTTCAGCAATTTTAATAGCCACATGCATCAAAACGAGTCATAAATTAAAACAGTACAACCTTCAGTAATCATAATCATTATTAACCTTAAGATTAGTGGATATCAAATTTCACCTGAGTGTTATCAGTGTTCACTTAGTAGGTCATAAAAAGTCGTTAAAAATGTTTCGCGGTCGCTTCGCTCGCGCATTGATAGCGCTCGCTACGCTCGCCCAGTGATAGTGCTCGCTACGCTCGCGCAAGCATTTGTTTTGTCTACTTTGTGGGTAATGTTTCAGCAACTTTTGTATATTAATAGCCACATGCATTAAAACGAATCATAAATTAAAACAGTACAACCTTCAATAATCATAATTATTGTTAACCTTAAGCGCTCGCTTCGCTCGCGCATTGATAGCGCTCGCTGCGCTCGCGCAAACATTTGTTTTATCTACTTTGTAGGCAATATTTCAGCAACTTTTGTATATTAATAGCCACATGCATCAAAACGAGTCATAAATTAAAACAGTACAACCTTCAGTAATCATAATCATTATTAACCTTAAGATTAGTGGATATCAAATTTCACCTGAGTGTTATCGGTGTTGACTTAGTAGGTCATAAAAATTGTCAGGGTCATAAAAAGTCATTAAACATTTTTCGCAAGCATTTGTTTTGTCTACTTTGTGGGTAATATTTCAGCAACTTTTGTATATTAATAGCCACATGCATCAAAACGAGTCATAAATTAAAACAGTACAATCTTCAATAATCGTAATGACTATTATCCTTAAGATAAGTGAATATCAAGTTTAACCTGAGTATCATCGGTGTTGACTTAGTAGGTAATAAAAACTGTCAGGGTCATAAAAAGTCATAAAAAAATTTCGCGCTCGCTGCGCTCGCGCAAGCTTTTGTTTTATCTACTTTGTGAGTAATATTTCAGCAATTTTAATAGCCACATGCATCAAAACGAGTCATAAATTAAAACAGTACAACCTTCAGTAATCATAATCATTATTAACCTTAAGATTAGTGGATATCAAATTTCACCTGAGTGTTATCAGTGTTCACTTAGTAGGTCATAAAAAGTCGTTAAAAATGTTTCGCGGTCGCTTCGCTCGCGCATTGATAGCGCTCGCTACGCTCGCCCAGTGATAGTGCTCGCTACGCTCGCGCAAGCATTTGTTTTGTCTACTTTGTGGGTAATGTTTCAGCAACTTTTGTATATTAATAGCCACATGCATTAAAACGAATCATAAATTAAAACAGTACAACCTTCAATAATCATAATTATTGTTAACCTTAAGCGCTCGCTTCGCTCGCGCATTGATAGCGCTCGCTGCGCTCGCGCAAACATTTGTTTTATCTACTTTGTAGGCAATATTTCAGCAACTTTTGTATATTAATAGCCACATGCATCAAAACGAGTCATAAATTAAAACAGTACAACCTTCAGTAATCATAATCATTATTAACCTTAAGATTAGTGGATATCAAATTTCACCTGAGTGTTATCGGTGTTGACTTAGTAGGTCATAAAAATTGTCAGGGTCATAAAAAGTCATTAAACATTTTTCGCAAGCATTTGTTTTGTCTACTTTGTGGGTAATGTTTCAGCAACTTTTGTATATTAATAGCCATATGCATCAAAACGAATCATAAATTAAAACAGTACAACCTTGAATAATCATAATTATTGTTAACCTTAAGCGCTCGCTTCGCTCGCGCATTGATAGCGCTCGCTGCGCTCGCACAAACATTTGTTTTTTCTACTTTGTAGGCAAAATTTCAGCAACTTTTGTATATTAATAGCCACATATGCATCAAAACGAGTCATAAATTAAAACAGTATAACCTTCAGTAATCATAATCATTATTAACCTTAAGATTAGTGGATATCAAATTAAACCTGAGTGTTATCGATGTTGACTTAGTAGGTCATAAAAATTGTCACGGTCATAAAAAGTCGTAATAAAATTTCGCGCTCGGTACGCTCGCGCAGTGATAGCGCTCGCTACGCTCGCCCGGTGATAGTGCTCGCTACGCTCGCGCAAGCATTTGTTTTGTCTACTTTGTGGGTAATATTTCAGCAACTTTTGTCTATCAATAACCACATGCATCAAAACGAATCATAAATTAAAACAGTACAACCTTCAATAATCATAATTATTGTTAACCTTAAGATTAGTAGATATCAAGTTTACCCTGAGTGTCATCGGTGTTGACTTAGTAGATCATAAATACTGTCAGGGTCATAAAAAGTCGTAAAAAATTTTCGCGAGTGATGGCGCTCGCTACGCTCGCCCAGAGATAGTGTTCGCTACGCTCGCGCAAGCATTTGTTTTGTCTACTTTGTGGGTAATATTTCAGCAACTTTTGTATATTAATAGCCACATGCATCAAAACGAATCATAAATTAAAACAGTACAACCTTCAGTAATCATAATTATTGTTAACCTTAACATTAGTAGATATCAAGTTTAACCTGAGTGTCATCGGTGTTGACTTAGTAGATCATAAAAACTGTCAGGGTCATAAAAAGTCGTAAAAAAAATTCGCGCTCGCTTCGCTCGCGCAGTGATAGCGCTCGCTACGCTCGCGTGGTAATAGTGCTCGCTACGCTCGAGCAAGCATTTGTTTTATCTTCTTTGTAGGTAATATTTCAGCAACTTTTGTATATAAATAGCCACATGCATCAAAACGAGTCATAAATTAAAACAGTACAACCTTCAGTAATCATAATCATTATTAACCTTAAGATAAGTAGATATCAAGTTTAACCTGAGTGTCATCGGTGTTGACTTAGTAGATCATAAAAACTGCCAGGATCATAAAAAGTCGTAAAAAAATTCGCGCTCGCTACGCTCGCGTGGTAATAGTGCTCGCTACGCTCGAGCAAGCATTTGTTTTATCTTCTTTGTAGGTAATATTTCAGCAACTTTTGTATATAAATAGCCACATGCATCAAAACGAGTCATAAATTAAAACAGTACAACCTTCAGTAATCATAATCATTATTAACCTTAAGATTAGTGGATATCAAATTAAACCTGAGTGTTATCGATGTTGACTTAGTAGGTCATAAAAAGTCGTAAAATATTTTCGCGCTCGCTACGCTCGCGCATTGATAGCGCTTGCTGTGCTCGCGCAAACATTTGTTTTATCTACTTTGTGGGTAATATTTCAGCAACTTTTGTATATTAATAGCCACATGCATCAAAACGAATCATAAATTAAAACAGTTCAACCTTCAGTAATCATAATTATTGTTAACCTTAACATTAATAGATATCAAGTTTAACCTGAGTGTCATCGGTGTTGACTTAGTAGATCATAAAAACTGTCAGGGTCATAAAAAGTCGTAAAAAAAATTCGCGCTCGCTTCGCTCGCGCAGTGATAGCGCTCGCTACGCTCGCGTGGTAATAGTGCTCGCTACGCTCGAGCAAGCATTTGTTTTATCTTCTTTGTAGGTAATATTTCAGCAACTTTTGTATATAAATAGCCACATGCATCAAAACGAGTCATAAATTAAATCATAATCATTATTAACCTTAAGATTAGTGGATATCAAGTTTAACCTGAGTGTCATCGGTGTTGACTTAGTAGGTCATAAAAACTGTCAGGGTCATAAAAAGTCGTAAATTTTTTTTATTGTAAAAAGTAATTATTAATGACTTTAACAATAGACGATAGATAAACTCTTTATTGTATACCAAGAAAGAAACTTAAGTCTAGACATATTAACATTTATTTAATCGGTGATACAATCGGCGGTCTTATCGCATAAAGTGATCTCTTCCAGACAACCAAGTGTGGAGTAGTAACAAAAACAAAGGGAGTTTCGCGATGGCGATTATATGATACAGGAAACTGCAATAAACATATTACTTATTAATATAAGTATAATACTTACTATACACATAATATATGCAGGTTCATATATACAAATACCATAGTAAAATATATATTATATTATACAGACACATACTTATACATTACTTACACTATACCTACCTATATAGGTATATAAATAAACATACATGTAAATATATACATAAATATATATCACCATATATATTTCAATAAATGCATACAATATATTATTATTTTAAATTATATATAATACATACTTTATATGTACAACAAATACATATATCGAGTTCTACCTAAGAGTCATCTACAGTGAGTTGATTATTAGGTCGTAAAACTGTCAGGGTCATAAAATGTCATAAAAAATGTTCGCTTGCGCAATGATTGCACTCGCTGCGCTTGCGCAGCTATTCACCTTATTTGCTTTGCAAGAAATGTTTCAGGAACTTTTGTGTTGAGTCAAACATTTAAGCAGCACAACTTCGTATACCTAACCAAAATGATTAATGACTTTAACAATAGAGGATATTGAGTTCGACTTTAGGGTCATCTATGGTGACTTGGCCAAAGAGATCATAGATCTTGACCTCAAAGGTCATAAAGACTTAAATGACGCGGGCGAAGCCGCGGGTAACAGCTAGTATTTCCATAATCCACATTATTTGGCATCAACATATTCACAACAATATTAACCCTGCACCTATTAGTGATTATTTTACCCCTGTTCTGTGAAAATCCGAAGGACATCGCTATTATTTAACTGTGATAGTAATGACACAACATGTCAATAGTGAAAATAGTGAAAAACGAACAAACAATACGAGATGAAAGTAAATACAAGAAATGATAACTCGTTTGAAAGCACGTCGAGAACAAGCGGTACATAGCGCGCACCCACCACCTCCGCCCGTCGCATCATCTCCGAGCACATCGTCGGGAGACGAGTTTGTCACTCCCCCGGAGGGCAGCTCGTCGAGTGATGACGACGGGCCTACGCCGCCGCCGCCGCCACCACCATCTACGCGACGACGAGGACGGCCACCGCTACCGGCACGCTTGGGGCCCGTGGGGCATTCTGCTCCGCGCCCGGCTCTCGCTACCGGTGGTGTAGCGCGTCGCATGCGATGGACCCAGTCTTTAAATGAGAACTGCATGCGCGCCTACTACGGGGCTACAGAGGGAGGAACTAACCTGACCGCGTACCGCGATAGGATACTACCTCTGTTTCAGGCCCTTGAACCAGCCGTCACCGTTACCGCACAACGACTATCGGATCAGGTGCGGGCCATCCAGCGGCTCAAGCTGTTGGACGACTCTGCGCTTGATCGGCTGCGTCTGGAGGCGTTACCTATTATTCCTACTACTTCTGCTTTAGCGCGGGACCCGCCCAGTGTGTCGTCGACGCAGGGGCCGACAGGCTCGGCTTCGACGTCTGCCCCGGCGGATGCCGCGCTAGACGCAGACGATTGTACGAATACTAACGAAAATACCCAGACTAATGAGCATTTGAGGAGGGCTTTGGAAGACGCGATTTTGGAGTATCGCACTACTCCTGACTCTAGGCCGCGACTACCACGTTTGCCAATGAATAAAAGTACCCTGGCGTTAATGGGAGCCCTAAACGTTTTGCTAGTCCCATATATGCAGACTAGCGAAACATTACTTGATACACACTCGATTCTTTACTGCGCGGCTATAGCGGCGTGTCGCGTTGTTCGCGTCAAGTTTCCGGATACTGACCGAATACCGCGACGCCCCGCTATCCCAGCGTGGCAGGAACGAATCGAGTGTCGCATCAATATGTTTAGGACTCTTATTGCGAAGTTGATCTGCTTCAGAGGGGGTAATCATCGCCCCCGAGTCATGCGTTTCGTGAACCAGGCCTTTGCTGGGACCGGGATTAGACCTCGGGACTACATAACTTGTGTCACGGAACGCATTGACTTTCTGAAGCAGAAAGTTTATGCATTGGCAAACCGTATTCGTCGCTATAGAGCGCGTGTAGATCGCTATTATCAAAATCGCCTCTTCCAAAGTGACCAAAGGAAGGTATACCGAGGTTGGGAAGGAACCAATCAACGTGTGAATGAGGAGCAGTGTCGGGATACTACTACCATGAATAACTTCTGGCGTAGTATCTGGTCGGTGCCCGTCGAACACACGGAGGGCGACTGGATGAGCGTCGTTGAGCGCGCGTGTGAGCCTATCGAATCCATGGGGGCTATTAGTATTAGCCCCGAAGACGTTAGTTGTGCGATCCGTACGGCCCAGAACTGGAAAAGTCCAGGACCGGACGGATTACACAACTTTTGGATAAAGTGGATTCGATGCTCACACGACTTAGCGGCGCAATTCCAACAAGCCCTCGAGGTTGGTTCCTTGCTAACATTTATGACAACCGGTGTCACCTTCCTGCTCCACAAGTCCGGTAGTACCACGGAACCGAAGAACTATAGACCCATTACATGCTTGCCAACGCTATACAAGCTTCTTACATCTATTCTGAGGTTTAAAATTAATTCGCACATTGTTGCGCATAATATTTTGGCCCCTTCTCAGAATGGATGTAAGGTTGGGTCCCGTGGTACTAAGGAGCTCCTCCTCATCGACACGACCATTTGCCAACAAGTCCGGCGGAACAGAGGGGTTCTCTCCACCGCCTGGATTGACTACAAGAAGGCCTATGATTCAGTGCCTCATACCTGGCTGGAGAGGATCTTGGAGTTGTATAAAATTGATACAACTCTGAGATCTTTTCTAGGTTCTTGTATGAGGCAGTGGACCACAGTCCTTCGTCAACCGGGTGATGGAGACAGCCCCTCTGATCCGCAGGACTTTATAAGGATTGAGCGAGGAATCTTCCAGGGTGATAGTCTGAGTCCGTTGTGGTTCTGTCTAGCCCTAAATCCTCTAAGCACATTATTAGAAGATTCAGGGCTGGGCTATCGGCTTAGGAGAGAGGGTGAAGTCATTTCACACTTGCTGTACATGGATGACCTCAAACTTTTTGCACCGAAGCGCCATGATTTGATGGAATTACTGAAAGTCACTGAGACTTTCAGCAACGCCATCAACATGGAGTTCGGTGTAGATAAGTGCGCGGTCATGCACGTACAGCGAGGGAAAGTTGTGAATTCATTGAATTTTCAACTTTCAGACACAATGACTATCAGATCTCTCTCCGAAGCCGACACCTATAAATACCTTGGTATATCAGAGTCATTAGGTATCGAGAGTGGGGGGATAAAACAGTCGGTGAAGGAGCGTTTCTTTGGTCGTCTGACGAAGGTACTTAACAGTCTTTTGTCAGGAGGCAACAAGGTACGTGCCTTCAACGGCTGGGTTATGCCCCTACTTATATACACCTTTGGCATACTAAGGTGGACTCAGACCGAATTAGACGCCCTGGACAGAAAGGTCCGACAGCAACTGACGTCACATCGCATGCTTCACCCACGCTCGTCTGTTATGAGACTGTATATTCCACGGAAATGGGGCGGACGAGGCTTTTTAAATGCCAAGACTCTCCATAACCGTGAGGTATAACGTCTCCGGGAATATTTCCTAAACAACGAGTGTGGGATGCATCGCGATGTGGTGGCGGTTGACAGGACCTTAACACCTCTCTCCTTAGGCAAAGAGAACTGGCGCAAACCTCAAGTGCTGAGCACCGAAGATCGCAAGGACGTCTGGAAGAGCAAGGAGTTGCACGGGAGGTTCTATCGAGTCTTAACGGGACCCGATGTGGACCTGCTCGCGTCGGTGAACTGGCTACGATTCGGAGACCTCTTTGGGGAAACCGAAGGTTTTGTTTGTGCAATTGCGGACGAAGTTATCAAGACGAACAACTACCGGAAATATATCATGAAGGACGGTACGGTCGACATTTGTCGGGCATGCCGCCGTCCCGGAGAGTCACTCAGGCATATTATTTCCGGTTGTTCTCATCTTGCTAACGGCGAGTACTTGCACAGACATAACCTCGTAGCCAGGATCATCCATCAGCAACTTGCTCTTCAATACGGCCTTGTCGAGTCTGAGGTGCCGTACTATAAGTACGCACCTGCACCAGTTCTTGAAAATGGTCGTGCTTTGCTCTATTGGGACCGATCGGTTATCACGGACAGGACTATTGTCGCCAATAAGCCTGATATCGTGATAGTCGACCGGTCCCAGCGGCGGGCAGTGTTAGTCGACATCACCATGCCGCATGATGAGAACCTCGTAAAGGCCGAGAAGGACAAGCTTAGCAAGTACCTTGACTTGGCCCACGAGGTTACCGCCATGTGGGATGTTGACTCGACTATCATTGTACCGATAGTCGTCTCTGCGAACGGCCTAATAGCGAAGAGTCTCGACCAACATCTCAAGAGGCTCTCGCTAGACGGCTGGATCAAGGGCCAGATACAGAAGGCAGTGCTTCTTGACACGGCACGCATCGTCAGGAGGTTTCTCTCTCTGCAGCCCTAACCCCCGGTAGCTTGGGCCCTGCCCCGCTACCGGCGGCACCCTAGGTTTAGGTTTTTTTATAGTATTGTTTATTTTATAATGATTTTTGTATTGTTGTTTTGATATCTATATTATAAAAAACCCTAGACTTAAGAAAAAAGAATAAATACGAGCATAATAATAATAAGTAACCTAACTTGTCTATTTCATTTTTGTCACTTACCATCACTGTTATCATCTTGTATGCCCACTTGAGCCTCTCTTCTTTTTTTGCCTAACCAATCTAATTTCTTATCGTCACTAACCATCACTATCACTATCTTTTGTTCCCGTTTATACCGCTTGCCTACATATGCACTTCCTGCCGTATCTGTTTACTTTTCGTCACTTACCATCGCTGTTAGCACCTTTTAAGCCTACACAAAAACCTTATTACTACCCAGTATAGGATTAAGCCGCGACTTCGGCTTCCTTGCTTCCGTTCCTATTTACTTCCCTATTTCTATCTTACTCTCCTCCTCCTCTTCTTCTCCTCTCCAACCTACCCTTAGCCGTTTAAGTTTCAAAAGTGAACGTTGCCCTCCCCCCACGTGGTCTGGTATTCGACTCGGACGTTAGGTAGGATTGAGGGGGGCTTATTATTATTATTTTGTATGGTATAAGGTAACACAAAACAACACAAGGTAACAGGGCAAGCTCGACGCTCGCCTGATGGTAAGCGATGACGTCTACCTATTTAAGGTACAGTAGCTTGCAAAATTCTAAAAACAAGTGAGTGTGACAGCTCCGACGCGTTACTGGAGTTAACTCTTTAAGAATTAACTTTAACCGTCTTCACAAAAAAGGAGGAGGTTCTCAATTCGTCGGAAACTTTTTTTTTAAAGAATTATTAATATTGTGGTCAAGGGGGCTAAATATGAAAATCGTTTCATAAGGAGCAAACTCTAGTATACTTTGTAATGTACACACATACATAATCTCGACTCGAAGTAAAAGGTGCGCAAAGGAATGTTACGCCTCACTTTTAGTTAACGCTCGATTTTACTCCTCATAAAATTTTCATACAGCGGGCTAAATATGTTAAATATGCTTAAAATCGTTTCTTAAGGAGTAAAATTAAAAATATATATATACACATACTTATGTTTTTATTTTATTTTTGACCACTATCTCGCCTGGTGGTCAGCGATCATGTGTTCGAAGATGGTGAACACGCTACGCCTAGAATACTCTGACTCTCAAGGACATGTGTCGTGTTACGTTGTTCCCTCCGTAAGGTTATTTTTTCCTTTAGTGATGGTGAGAGAGATGTTATGTCTCAATTACCTCACTTTGCCATACAAACTGAAAAACATTCCTATTTCACAGCCGAATAAGAACATCAACAGTATAGCTCTATTAAAACTTAAGTTATAAGGATTCGCAACTAACCGGACACCAGCTGTGATACCTCGGTAGCGCGACTGGTTGCGCCACCACTGGTGTCCTAATGAGATAGCGCTTAGCCTTGTGCCACATATTAACTAAGGACTATGCTAAGGTGTAGAGCTTGTGAAGTTAGAGCTTGTACAGCTAACTGTACAAGCTTCTAACTCTACACGCCCTATATCGTGTATAGTTAGCTTGGCTCTACCTACATGAGATCTTTTCAACCGATTTCCAAAACGAAGGAGTATATATTTTTTTGTATGTATGTTACGCGATTACTCCGTCAATTGTGAACCGATTCGAGTTAAGTATCTCCAGAGATATGAAGATAAACGTCTCAAAGTTGCTACTGAAACTGTCTCGCGGGGCATGGAAGTCGGTTGTTTTAGTTTTTAAACTATCCTAATCAGTACTAAGTTTGAGATGTTTATCTCTGGATATATTTGGAGATAGGTACTGAACATATATCGATAAAATGACCCTCTCAACAAAATAAGAATTTTCTACAGGATGACGAATTGAGAAACACCTCTTTTTTTCAAATCGGTTAAAAATAAGGAATCCGTACCTATTACTTTAATAAAATCCTTAAAATAAAACAAGTTTTTAAATTTGTTCGTTTATTCAAACGCTACCATAATTTAAACTAGAATGAGATACAAAAATCTATATTATTACGAAGCGTTATTCAAATAAGATGGGCACGACTTAAATTCTAGGTATCTATCAACAAATACTTATAGTAAATTGTTAAACACAATCCAAAATTTCATCGTACCGACGGGACTCGAACCCGCACCACCCGGATTACACGTCCAGGTGCTCTGCCAATTAAGCCACGGTTCGATCCATCGATACGACGAAATTAGTGGATATGGAATATAAAATGTGTGACACTTCAAAGAAACATAATATTTGAAATACTTATAGTACCTCGTTATATTATTATGCCTCCTCTACACTACTCGCGAAGTTCCTCGGCGAAGTACTCGGCCGAAGTTGACTGAAGTCCCTAAACACTCGTTCAACTTCGCGAGGAGCGCATTCGGGTAACTTCGTGCCCTTTGACTCGGGCGCAAAAACCGACAACAAACGGAAGTCGGCCGAGGCGAGGTAAAGTTGGACGAAGTAAGCCAAACTGCCTCTCTACATTATTCTATTCGTCTAACCTCGTTCAACTTCGCGAATAGTGTAGAGGAGGCATTATACTTTAGGTATAAAATAAACTGGAAAAATAAAACGTACTGCCCCTGATTCTCAATCATTTGAAAACCTATTCGGAGTCGGGAGCTTCATTTTTAGGGTTCCGTACCCAAAGGGCCCCTAACGCCCCTAACTAAAACGGGAGCCTATTACTAAGACTCCGCTGTCCGTCTGTCTGTCTGTCTGTCCATCTGTCACCAGGCTGTATCTAATGAACCGTGATAGTTAGACAGTTGAAATTTTCACAGATGATGTATTTCTGTTGCCGCTATAACAACAAATACAAAAACAGAATAAAGTTAAAAATTATACGGGGTTCCCATAAAAGAAACCTTTTTTTTTCGGCATTTCAATATAAAGCCATCTACGAACGCTTAGGTAAACGTCCATAGATGGCGTTATATTGAAATGCCGATCCCTAACACCTTTGTTAGACGTTAGATGGCGTTATAAGAAATAAAATGTTTATTAATTATAATTTTATTGCTGGCGAAAAATGATAGTGGTATTTTTTGCTCGATCTTATAAAATACTGTAGTGTGGTACGGAATCCTACGAGTGCGAGTCCGACTTGCACTTGGCCAGTTTATTAATCTTGAATATTGATAAATCCGTGAGCTATTTTGTCGCGGAAACCTTTCCAAAAAGAATCACTGATTTTTTCGAATTAAAATATTATAAGTAACCGATTGGAGCATTGTGAATTGCAAAGATCTAAAACGAAGTAAAATAAGTTTCCGAATCCGAATTTGCTTTCGAATGATTGAGAATCAGCTAGGCTATTCTGTAAGCTATCTCGACAACGGAATCCGCGGTGAGATTCGAATTTCGTACTTTGAAATTCAATCGTATCACGTTCGCAATACGGTTGAATTTCGTAGTACAACATTCAAATCTCACCGCGGATTCCGTTGTCGAGATAGCTTACAGAATAGCCTAGCAGGGAGCTGATTTTGGTACGATCGAAACAAAAAATTTAAAGTCGCAAGTTCATCATCTTAATCTGGATTTGATTGGCTGAATAAGAAACCGAGTGTAACCTGTTTTATTATTTCCACTCACACATACGCACGCGTACACACACACACACACACACACACACAAACACAAACACACGCACACAAACACTTAGAACACATAAATTATAAGTTCGAATAGAGAATTTTCCATGTTTCATAAACCTACTTAATAATAAAATCGTATAATTTAAGACCGTTATAAAAAATAAATGAACCGAATTTAAAGTGCCGCGCTATTAATTTTTTTCTGTACCAAGTTTATTTCCATTTCTCTGGAGATACAAGTCAGATCTCGATGAAATAAATGGTACATCGGAAGTATAGCATTTCAAACAAAAGAAATAATTTTCCGAAGAAGAAGAATTTTCCAAGTCCAGCCAATGCTTGGTTTATTTAACATTACATCAACTTTTTTGTAGTATAAGAACTGCGTTGCGAGACTTCAATTTGTTTTTTAATTTCTTCATATCTCCACACGGTTAGTGTATGTAGCCCACAGAACTAGGATTTCACTACGTTATAAGTGAAATCCTAGATCTGTAATTTAGCCAGTGTGAAGTATTAAAATTATTGTCCAAGTTTTTGTGAGTTCAGTTCAAGTCATAAAGATGGGTCAAAGTTACATTTCAGGTCAAGTTGAAGTCTTGGTCTAGTCCAACTCATACCCTCAGTAAAGATGTGGACCTTACTGAACATTTTCAGTGGAATTTTGGTGAGAACGCAAGTAGCATGGTTTTTAACATTTTTTTTTTTAAAAAAGAGCTTACTCGCAATGTTGGTTGCACATTGTGTTGTTTCCCTATCCCTACACTCGCACGCATACACCGGCACTAAATGGTTAATAAATAATCCACATTTATTACACATTTACTCGCGGAAGAACACAAGATTTAGAAAAATATAATGAGAGCACACACACTTTTTCTCGTTCGCGCCAAACTCTTACTTACCTACTTACTTTTCACATTTAATGTTTTTGATGTGATATAAGGTCTACGAATAAATAATAAGTCAGGAAATGTAACTGCGTTAAAAAAATGAGCCAACAAAAGTCGTGTCTAAGCAGGCGGGGTTAAGAGTACCTAAGAGTCGTGGGGTTGGATCTTATATCGAGTCGCCTGATTTTGAGTAAACTGCGAATGTGGGGGGGTTAAGGGGGTTCGTACTAAGCGCCCTGAAGCAAACTTGCTGCCGGAGATGCGATAAAATATTTAAAGTTATTTTTTGAAATTGCGTAAAATCCTACTACAGAACATACAAATGCGTATAATGAAACGTAACTTTTGATTGCTTATAATTTCAGAATTGTCAAAGTGCGTGAAAAGAAACTAAGCCGCCAATTTGTTGACATTGACAGATGCTTCCTAAAAACAATGGGCAGTAAGTAGTTATATATTTATGTTAAAAATTTGTTGTGTTTACTTATGGCCCTAAAGTGAAGGTTAGGTTATGTTAGAACAGTGACACCACATCGCGCGAGCCGAGCGAGCGTACCGAGCGTGCCGCGGCAGCGGCCGGCGAAGCGCTAGAAAGTAATATGATACAAATGTATAACTTCTCTTCTCCGGCAGGGAAAAACAAGTGGAGGGGGACTCCTCTCAACTCCCTCTACCTCCCCCGACTATTCCTATCTTCCTACGAAGGCGACTTGATTCAAGATCTTTACCGAGTCGTGTCCAGCGCGTCATTAGTCGGACATTTGTCTTGTTTTTCAACTGTCATAACAGACATTGCAGCACATGCGCGATCCCCAATCCCTGCTTTCGTTCCAAATTTAAATCAATCTCCAAGCCAATCATTTGTAACTTTGAAAGTGATTCTTATTTTAAATCTATGTCGTTTTGGTTTAAAGGAGGGCGCCACTTTTTGGGTGGAATTTGTTCTGAATTAGACTTCCTGACTTATTATTTATTCGTAGGATATAGTATATTTAAGTGTGAACGTGTTCTAAATAAATGAATGGTGAGCGATATTGTTGTGCTAAAAGCTATTATATTATAGCGTAGTCTGAAATGTGCTTCACAAAGAAGCACAGTAATATGTCTTTCAAGAATCAAGAATCAAAGCATTTATTCAGTATGTAGGCAGTATTAATATACGCACATATACACGTCAAAATCATAAATTATAATCAAGTATCAATCAAGTAAACATAGCAAAAGCAGAATTTAAAAAAAGACAAAGTAAGAACCATTCAGCTGTCATCCAATGGTTGACGTCAGACTATTAAAAAAATATTAAAGTAGGGTTGCCAACTATACACGTAATTGTGTGTTCAGTACTTCATACCTAACTTCATACATATAAAAAAAGGGAATTAGTGAAACTCAACCTAAAGAAACGAAACGAAACGAAACATCAATTATGAGTTATGACTATTTTATGTTCTTATATGCTGGCTGCTGGCTTATATGCTGGCTTTTCATCTTTTATAACTTGTATCTGATACAGAGTTCACACGAGGCGAATTTAGTTGTTCAACTGCTTAGGGATGTATGTAGGTATACGCTACGAGTAAATAAAAATATGTATTCGATAATTTTCTATCGATTAAATCGCGCTTGGTTAATCGATCAAGTAGCTTAATTCCAAGCTTCAGTATCGCTTTATAATGCCAGCCTAGATGTTCTTCCCGAGTCACATCATTGAGTAACGATACGAGTATTTTTAACTGATACCTACTCGGTATTGGTTCCAAAGTATCGATACCTACTAAAAGTACTTGGAAACGAAAAAAAAGTACAACCCTAGGAAGTAGAACAACTAAATACGCCTGGTGTAAACTCGGTATAACCAAAAGTTCTAAAAAACGTTCTTAACCTATAAAACACTCATCTTATCATGTTTTATTGTACTTAGTCGATACTCTTTGTTTTATTTCTAATCTGAGTAATGAAATTGGAATAAGTCATCAATAACATTTGCCCGTATTTACGGCCAGCTCATTTTAATCGATGATTTTAGAGATTATGCACAGCCTTCTTATGATCGATCATCCTGCTTCGTATCACGAAACTGGTATCACAGAATTCGCACACATAATTCCTGTAATGTTGAGACATATGCTCTTGGATTCCCTGGAATTCTATCTCGGCAGCACACACACTGCAAGTTAACTTCTCTTCGACCACTCTCAGCGGCATTATTTGATTCTTTATCACCAGGTGCATATTTTCGTCGTGGTCGTTCTTCAGATGTTCCATCAAAGCCTCCAAGCTAATCATTTCAAGCTGACAAAGAGTGCATTGCAACGCTGTCACGTCCAAATAAACGATGTGTTTCGACAGAGACGCGTAATGGATCTTCAAAAAGTCAGGCTTCTTTTTCTTATGAGACTTTGACGTTAGCGTATGGTCTTTCAGCTCAGACAGTTTATCGAATTGCAGCTTGCAGTAACTACACTGATATAACCCATTCTCTTCAGTTCTGATCGGAGTAGCGTTCGAGGAAGCAAGGATGACTTTTATATTTTCGAGATGCCACTCGATCTCCGTCACAGGCCGTTTTCTAACTTTCTCTTCGATGCTCTCTCTCGGTTTGGGAGCTTTGCGTTTCGGTCGCGCGGGTTTTGTCGACTTACGCTTCGGTTCGACTGGTTTCGGAATCGGTTCTAAAGGAAGTGGTTCCAGAGGCTCTAAAGGCTCGTGATCCATAGGCTCATCAAATATGATATCGTCTAATATGTTCTCTTTGTGTTTCTCGGCTTTCTTAAGCTTTTCTGAGTTGTTTTTGGAGCTCTTCTTTTTAGCGTCTGCTGGAAGGATGGATATGAAAGATGTAAAATTGACTCTCCTGTCAAGAGTGAGACGGTTTTCTTCGACGAAGATGAGAGGAGTATCGCTTTCTTCGCTGCTGCTGCGACGGGAATCTGGAATAAATTAATTGAGGAGATAAGAACAAAAGCTTTAAAAAACCAAATAAATTACTACACTTAAATCTCTGTTAGCAATTGTGTGCATAGCATTATAGGCATTTATTTTCATAAAAACAAAATACGACAAAAGAACAGACTGACCCATGATGTTAATCCGTGAGAGATTGTTCATCATAAAGTAACGTTGGAGAAACATCCAGTAGAAGATTGTTCCATAAATAACACTAATCAATAGGATTCAAAGGGAAAACATTAACACCAATATTTTGAATGCGAAAGTAAGTTTTTGACCTCTTCACTGCTGAACCACGGTAATGTTATATTTTATATTACCGTGGCGTTTAGCCACACTACCGATTTAGCTGTAATTTTCCAGTGATGCATCATCATTAGCTTATATCTGTCCACTGCTGGACATAGGCCTCACTTAGAATAGGAGTTACGATAAGTACATATATTAAAGCGCGGGGGAACCCACGCGGCGGGACTAGTCTGTTCTAATTCGGCAGAACAATTTTTCTAAGTTTTAATACTTCGGAACAGCCTGTATGTAGATAAATTTGGTAATTAAAGACTAATAACACTTTAATCTTATCGTCATTCCAAACGATTGATTCAGTATGCTACTATTAATTGTTGATTTGCTTAAATAAAATTTGTTAATATTTTTTTCTTTTCATCTCTTCAAATAATATTATAGCTTTCCTGAGAATTAACTCTACTCGGGATTTCGGTATTTGTCCAGAAGATAAAGACGCGATGTATAGTGGGTTCCACGAAGGTCTCTAGTGCCCCATGTAGGTAAATAACAAATATTAATAACATTGATATGTAACCGTAAGCTTGGCAGCTAATTCGAGATTTAATTCGCGTAACTGTGCTCTAAAATCTGAGTTCAAATCTCAATCACAGTTCATATTACTAGCTTTTTTTTTACTTGCCGTGTTGTATGTATGTATCTATGTATGTTTGTATGAATCAAATATTGAAGTTAAATTAGAACCACTTCCTGTAGGGCTATTCTGTAAGCTAGTTTACGCATCTCGCAAGCGGTGAGATTTGAATTTCGTATTACTAAATTCAACCGTATCACAATCGCATTACGATTTGAATTTCGTAGTACGACTCACCGCGATTGCGCTTGCGAGATGCGTAAACTAGCTTACAGAATAGCCCTACTGACGTTTGATTGCCTCATATTTGTTATACTTGAGGAAAGGAGGACAAAGTGACAATAGGATTTCATACAATCTCAATAAAAGTTTTTTATTATTTTTAATTGAATGTGTCGATCGATTTTTGAGTCCAATTGAAATGTTTCCTGTCAACATCATATAGAATAAAATACCCTAGCACGCACCGCAGTTTACTTTTGATTAGTTTAATATTATAAATAAAACTACATGGTCATATATTTAATCTACTTTAATGACTATCGCACTAATTAAGACGATTATTAATTTATATACAATTGCATAAATAACATTTACAAACACACGTACAGAATTAAAACAATGTATTATTATCCGTTCTGTGACAATGTGCCTAGCCAAACTAAAATCCTTTAAAGATTTATAGCGTACAATTTGAGACTCAATTTGAAAGTGGATAAGACTGGACTGATTAAACAATACCAAAACCGGTCAAAATTGTATTCTCATCTTCATCATCCTAATCATCATCAGCTTATACTAGTCCACTGCACTCAGGCGTCTCCAATAGCACGCCATTTAAACACCGAGTAATTTGTGCACCTGCTTCATATGCTCTTTCAACAGATAAGGATAAATAAATCCATGGTTACAAATTTCGCACTTGACTTTCCTCTCCTCCATGTGGTTTCGGGCGTGGTTCATCATCGTTTTCTTCGTCTTGAAGGTCCTAGGGCAGCCGAAACACTGGAACGTGTTCGTTTCCGAATGTATCGCCACGTGGTTCTTCAGTGTCGTCGTGTCAGCGAATCTTCGCCCGCACTGATCGCAAACAAACCTCTTCTCCAGCAAATGAACTCTCTGCGTATGCTTCAAGACGTAAATCTGCCGATCGAACTTCTTCCCACAAGCCAGACATTCGTATTCCTTCTTATGAGGCTTAAAGCCATCGTGAGTACCCATATGCTGTATTAGCAGATACTTTGTCTTGTATTCCGTAAAGCAAATCTCGCATTGGTACGTCCTGAACTCCGAATGTCTTCTCGCAGTATGGTTTTTCAACTGTGTTTCGTAAAACATCTTCCCGCAAATTGGACACTTGACTCTCTCCTCGCGCATGTGAACCTGTTTCATGTGATCGTCGAGGAAGCTCTTCCTGAAGAAAGCCTCCTCGCATTCGAAGCATTTATGTGTTCCTTTCAGTCTGTGTGTCTCTAGATGTCGCCGCAATGTCCTCTTCCATTTAAACATCTTGGCACATAAGTCGCATTGGTATGACCTCGTCTCCGTATGCTTGGACATGTGATGCATTAATGTTTGACGCTCGTAGAATCCTTTGCCACATTCATCGCATTTGAAATCCTTATCTTCCAACGAATGAGCTCTTCTCGCATGCGCTACCAACATTTTCTTCATAGGATAAATCTTGTTGCAAGCTCTGCATTTATATACGTGCCGACCATCATGTTCTTCAGTGACGTGATTCCTCAAGCATTCGTCTGATTCGAAATTCTGTCCGCAATGGATACATTTGTTAGTGTCAAGATCGAAGCCAGCGTGGGCAAGACTTTCATGGTGCTTCAGTTTGGAAAGTGTGTCGAAGATTTCGTAGCATAAAGGGCATTTGACTTCTCCAACCGTAAGGTCGTGTCCATTAACGTGAGCGATCAACATCCTGAAGTTTATAAAACCGGCGCCACAATCCGCACACAAGTAGTTCTTGTAATGTTCATTCATATGTTCCAGTAAAAATTTGAAGTTGCTGTACTCTTGATTACAATACAGGCAGCGTAAGTCATCAGAGTCAAATTTGAAACACGTTATTTGGTTCTTGATATCGGTATGAAGGATCACATCGTGTGTTGGAAAGTGTGGCAGCAATTCTTCGAGAGTTTTGAACTCTGTATTGCAGAGATTACAACGTAATCCAGTCACGTCCAACTTTACCACATAGGTGAAGATGGAAGTGCACTTTTCTTTGAATGTGTCGATGTCTGAAGCATGGTAAGCGATGTTGTGGTGCTTGAGATCGCCCGCCTTCTGGTACAGTTTATGGCAGAAACAGCAAGCGAAGCCGTCGTCAACGTGGTAAGCTCGGAACGGTGTAGCGTTGGAGTTGCGCAGTATGGTCAGCACATTATGTCGATGTTTCTGGAGCTCCACTGCGTGATCAACGACGGGCTCTAGTGGCCTTAAACACCACATTTTGTGATTCTTTAACAAATCTTTAACTGTTTCTGTCTCAGGCTCTTTTATAACTTTTTTAATTTTTATTTCGCGATTCACTGACTTAGGTTTCTTCAACTGCTTTTCTTTCTTTATCTCTTTTTCTTTTCGGATACCGTCTTCGGTTTTAATTTTTTTAATCGTGATTCCCCATCCGGTCTGGTCTTCTTTATGCTTGATCTTTGTGATGAGTTTTTCGAAACCTACAAATAGAAAAGAACCATTGGTGCCTTCGGTAGTCAATAAGATAATGTTTCAAACTAATTTATAGCATATCTTATTTATGCACATGAACACGAAAAATAAAAACGTAAAAAAGAAAACTTAAAAAGAATATACAAAGCTTTAAGTTAGTAAGGTAAAGTTTTAAGTTGAAATGAGACTAAGTCGATATAAAAAATAAAATGCGATGAATACGTGCATCTTATTATAACTACGACAAGGTAGATTATACTTTATCTACCTACATTTATATGACTTTAATTAAATTCTGATTATAAATTCAAAAATAGTACTGTAATGCAATAAAATAACTTTTTTCTATTATATTATAAATTTTATTACATATTTTATTAATCAATGATTTATTGTTACTTTGACATTTTGCGCTGACTCGAATTTCGAGGTTATGTTCATTTATTTTTCTTGTTCTGAATATTTTCCGTTTGTTTTTACGATTAATGTCTCCTCATGTCACGTCTTGGTCTCGACAATGCAAATTTCTTCCGATCCCCTTAATCTGTAAAAAATACAGCTTTCCCGGCAAATTTACTGTCACAAACGTCAGAGCGTTTTTTAACCATCGAATTTGATGAGTGAAACAACCGAGGTCTTGTACGACACAGTTGCTACAACCGAGTGCGACGCTCTGAGGTCGTGAACGGGGTTAGAGCGTTTGGGTGCACTCCGAGCGTAGGTCGTGAACGGGGTTAGAGCGTTTGGGTGCACTCCGAGCGTAGGTCGTGAACGCAGCCCAGGTCTCGTCACACAGCGAGCGCGGCGCGGCGGCACGGGACGGTAACGCGACGCCGAGCAGTTGTAATGTACTAGATAATACTGAAGACGCCACACAGAGCCGTCCCGCCGGGCGCGACGTTAACCGTCCCGCCCGGCGCGACGTTAACCGTCCCGCCCGGCGCGACGTTAACCGTCGCGCCTAGGGTAACCAGATGAAAAAATCAAAAGACCGGAGAAAAAGCCTGATTTCCATGGAAAAGTCCTGAGATTTTCTACAGTTTGAGAATTTTCTCTCAAGAGCGTAATATTATCGTTTTATACACTGCGGATCTAGCTCAGGCGTTGCAACTTGCATAGTTTGTGTTACTTGGATAAATAAGTATAAAATAAATACTTATTTATCCAAGTAACACAAACTGTTCAATTGATACAAAAAGAAGATTATTTTTAGTTTGTTTAACTTTTAATTAAAAAGATCTTTAAAATGTAACCTGTGTTTTATTGAAAATCTTGAGATATCACGAGATTTGCAAAATCCGGCCGCAATCCTGAGAAAAGTTGAAAAATCCTGAAATCTTAGGACGAATCCTGAGACGATTTTAGATGATGATAATTTTAGGTCGACAAAGATTAATAAGATTAGTAGGTACTGGTTCCGAGATATTGAAGGTACGTGGTAAAGATCTATCAAGCGGCGTTTCATACGTAGAGATTTTTTAAGAAGATAATTACATCAATGAGTCAGTCGATATAAAATAAAAACCGGCCAAGGCGAGTTGGACTCGCCCACCGAGGCTTCCGTACCAACTTTCCAGACTAGGTTAAGGGACAAAGTTAACTTTGTAGTTCGATCCATAGAAAATGTAACACTACAAATAACTACAAATAATAAGTTTGTAACAATAAATTTACCTGTGCTAAGTGCTGCAAGACCTTGCTTCTTGCCAAATTTCATGATTCTAGGTCTACGGGAAGTACCCTATAGGTTTTCTACCAAAAACCTACAGGATATTTCCGGTTGACCTAGAATTGTCAATTTTGGAAAAAACAATGTCTTACAGCAAAGTAAAGGGAAAATTCCAAAAAATAAAAAACTTGAAAATTAAGGAAAATTTTGGTACTTACAATTTTTCGCAAAAATCTATTTTTATATACACCTAATAAGACTACCTATAGTCCCTTCACTGTTCAGTATCTGTTATCGTCGTCAGTATCTGGTAAACATTTCAAATTGCTAGGTCCACCCGTTCCTTTATATTTATTACTTATTATCGTCGTCGGTATCTCGTAGTTCCACTTATTATAATTAAAGGTACTGACGAAGTTAATAAGGCGAAACATACACTGCCCCGCGCTACGCTGCGGGGTGCGTGGCGACGGAGCCACGCGTGCGGGTGCGGGAGTGCAGATCTGCATCATTATGCAGATTTTAAGCCAAGCGACACACAAACCTACGTGCGGGGGTGCGTTTCTCCGCATGTAGGCGCGTGATCTGCAACACTGCGCAATGCGCATGAATGCGTTTTCTGTGTGCGTTCACTAAGCGTATTTTCTATAGAACACAGATACTTGCGAACAACGTAAGAACACGCACTCCCACGCTACGCTGCGCGATGCGGTACAGTGTGCGAATCGACTTAGTAATTGCAATGAATTACAACTTTGAAATCAATGGCTTTGCGTTAGAGGTTTGTTTTGTAGAACGAGATGCAAATATATATACATCTGTCTCTATAAGATGTTCCGTCGGCAAAGAACGTCGGTATAGGTAACGCTAGCCTATATGATTATAGGCAAGCGTTTGACCACTATCCTGTACCTGTACCTGTTGGTAAGTGATGATGCGGTCGAGGATGGTAGTGCCCTAGGCCTAGAATGGGAACTGGCTCTCAAGGATAGCTGCTGGAACACATTAGCGGCCTTACTAATAAAGTTTTTTTCACTCTGTACACACGTTGTATACCACAAAAGCTGACCAATAAAAATATTTTTGACGTAAGCCTTGGATAAAGTTGGTATACAGATGTGCCATTATCAAAGGAGGCTGTCCATTTCTTAAACAGCCTGAGACCCTAGTTTAGCGAGTGTGTTAAGGATTAAAATGGCGGATTTCTCTATTATCAGCTGATTGAAATCATGTCTAGAAATAGTAACTATTATTGAATCTGTGTCTAGTATTCTGTAAAAAAACGTTTTGATTCTTCAAACTTCAAAAAGTATGCTGTCATTTGAGGATCGTTTGCATGTGTTAGATTTGTTCTCATTGAAATGGATTACATAAATTATTTCGACATATTTGACCATTGGGAGATAGAAGAGGCAAATAAAAAAATCGTAAACATTATGAAGACCGTGCAGATCCATTATTTTGAACAATTCAGATTTTCCATTTTAAATACAAATAACGGGTTTACGAAAAGCTATGCGGAAGAAACTAAACGCAGTGATTACATTCTCTTTGCAAATTGACAGTTTATTCAAAGATGGCTACAATCATGTTTATATTGTAGCCATAGAGACCGCTAGTCTCCATGGCTACAATGTCAACAGCGTAGACAGAGGACAACAGTCAATTTGAGTGTTTCGTTCTAAAATTTGTTTTAATTCTTTCACTCCTACTAAAAGAAAATATTTTCTATTATGTCAACTAATTTCAATAAAAAGTTCCAAAAACAACGTAGTTTGATTAATATTGCATTCCTAAAATAAAATTTCATGACTAATATTAATAATTAGTAAACTTTATGAAATAATAATTTACGGAACTATTTAAGACGTAAACAGTTTCTAAACGAATTGACTAATAGTTGCCAGATGAAAAATAAAAAAGTGTTAAACGTCTATGTAGATACCCACCTCCTATTCAACGTTTATTAGTCAAACATTAGATTGACGCGTGTTTAGCGCTTATTCTTTGTGCAACTGCACAACCGTTTAACAGACGTATAGGCAAATTTTTATTAGTAAGGCCGTAGATGTTTAGCGACAGATTTTCTAACTTGAGGGTGGTTAGGCGGACACTATACTTGGATAGAGTCCTACCACCATGCAAATATACAGATTATCAGCTAAGGAATCCTAATGTTTCTTTAAATGAGTCGCCGTGAACGAAATTTGGAAATGGACTAGCAGTTAAAAATCATAAATACATATAATTTCATTTTATTACATTTAATACACATATTAACACAAATACAATAAATCTAACAATAACTTATGAAATACTGATAAAATTTAAACGAGACTGTATTTACACTTACTTCTACTTTAGTACATTCACAATCAACAACTATTACCTACTTACATTTTTTTAATTATATTTACATGTTTTATACTGGACAAACACGCACATGGCTCCTTTCTCACCTGCCCCCACATTCTCAATAATTCGAAAGCAAATTCGGATTCGGAAACTTCCGTTCTTTCGACTCGGATCATTGCAATTTACAATACTCTAATCGAAAACTTTTTATGTTTTGATTCAAAAAAATCTGTGAATTTTAACGGAAAGGTTTCCGCGACCAAATATCTAAATTCAAAATACGCTACCGAATCCGAATAAAAGGTTTTCGAATGTTTGAGAATAAGGGGGCAGATGACGTTATGAGGTCTAGGATGGAACCGTGCTTCGCTGATAATGAAAGACAATAGTGAGAATGGGTGCAAGCATCGATTATATACAAAAAAGGTGAGATAAGGTACCCCGCTGCTCAACGTGGACCGTATGAATTAGGTTCGCGAACTTAATCTCACCTTAGTCATAATCGAACTAACGTTTGTGTAGCACGAACAGAATTACATGTGCAATTATCGCAGATCCATTTAAATAACTAGCAACAATGCCTTGCTCTGTTCTTCATGCACATCTAGCTCGACATAAGATATTCGTGTTTTCATGTAGTTGTTTCTAGTTCCATATGTTTACGTGGCATAAGAGTGAGTACCGCATCTCGCTTTTTATATCGATGGGTGCGAGCCAACTGACTTTAGTCCAATTCCAACGACGCAATTATCTAAACCCGTCTACAATCATTTACACAGTAACGTACTAATAATTTCAACAATATAATTGGATATCTAGTTTCGTTTTATTAACCCCTACCCCCGACACAAAAATAGGGGCGTTATAATTTTGACGTGCGTATCTGTGTGTGTGAGTGTATCCGTGTGTGTGAGTATATCTCTTGAGAGTCAGAGTATTCTAGCACAATTATAGGCCTTTGGTATCGTAGCCATATAGCGTATATCCTAGCGTAGCTTGAGTTGCGGTTCTCAAGGACCGGAACTCCGTAAGGACCATGGCGGCAGATTTTCTTCTTGATAGAGGTAAGCTACTTTTTGGTAGCAAATCACGCTGAGCATCGATATCACTATGCTCCTATCCTACCACCTGTGGGTGTACCACAAGGTTCTTGATATAAATGAGTCAAATTCAGCACAAAAATGAGACCATATCATGCTCGTCCGTCACTGAAGTAACTAATGAGTTCCACATTATTTAAGCCTAATAAAGATATGAGCATTTTTTGAAAGTTGAGTTGAGAGTCCAATTTTGGGAGATATGGTATTTGACATTCATGGGATTAAAAAAGTTATTAATCATCGGAATAAACATATTGTAATGACATTAATTTATTAAATTACTATCACTAACATTTTTAAATAGCACAAATGTTTCCAACACTGTTAAACCGTGACGTCTGCATGTAATTTTGGTGTACAGAGTGCCTGGTGCGAGCTTCTAGATTTATTTGGTGACTCAGGTTAAAGTAAACGCAGATTTGTATGGAAATTACAATGTTACCTCTTATGCACACTAGATGGCGTTTTTTAATTCCATACAAATCTGCGTTTACTGCAACGCAATCGAGTAATGGTCGGTTTCTGAGTTCAGTTTATTAAGAGTTAATCTACTCAATTGTACTCTCAATAAATGTACTCAGAAACCGGCCATAAGAAAAGCACTCTATAAAATTCGCATTAGACACTCAGAATCTATCAAGTTTACTTATATAGATGTTGTTTGAAATGTACGTTTTGTATGCTGTGATATGCGCCTTATAAATAAAGTAAATTTTCTAATTTATAAAATTGCCAGTTTAACATCGTGGGATTTATTAGTGACCTAAAAAGGAAGAGACCAACAAAACAATAAAGAAAAGGGGTATTTTAAAAGAGATCAACAGGTTAAATAAATAAAAATCAAATATGCCTTAAGTATTGCACTTGTGAATAGCTCGATCGATTTGGCAGATTGTTTTTGTGTTTATAATTGTCAGAGCAAGGTTTCTATAAAAGAAAATGTCACTACTCGTTCGAACGGGAAGACTGCTTTTCCAGAGTTTTCGCATTACAGGGGCTACAAAGTTTAAAAATTATTCTTATTTGAATCTTACTAGGACAATGGCGCTGCTCTACAGTATCACTGCATTTCGCTATCCAGCTGCAGCGTAGTGAGATTCAAACATAAATATATTAGAACTTTTGTAGGTCCGCTTGCCTTGCTACTTACAAAGAGGTAGAACATAATGGTTTTCAGTAGGAAAATGAATACGGCTGATAAACGAAACTATTGTTGAATCCGTTGACTGAGCTTGCGGGTTTGGCATTATGATAAATTAATACTACTAATCTGACAGTGACAGATGACGGATCTCCATGCGTGACTAGAACTGCAATGGACATGAAAGTGGACGGCTATAGAGGAAGAGGATGACCGAAGAAATTGTGGATGGACTGTGTGATAGAAGATATGGGTGTAAAAGGAGTGGATGCGGAAATGACTGTGGATAGAGACAAATGGAAGATAATGACATGTTGCACCGACCCCACTTAAATGGGATAAGGGTAGGAAGATGATGAATGAGTTTGCCTGCTTTTAATAGCCTTCCAAAAAGGAAAGGAAAATTTATCGAGATCGGATGAGTATCTCCAGATATATAGAAATAAACACCTCAAACTTTTCACAGAAAACGAACCGATTTTACTTATTCTAGAGTCGGGTACATAACTTAGGTAATTAGTCCTTTAGATCTTACAATAATTTCGAGAGAAATTGAGATAAACACCTTGCTGCTAAAAATGACTTGCACGGCATGTGAGGTGGTTTTTTTTTACAAGTTTTAGATGTTGTTTAGGTATCTATTAATCTATTAAGTTGTCCATATGACAGTTATATAATTTGAGGTATTTGCTTGGTTGGTAGTCTGCGACTGAGACTGCTGGAAAATACACGCCCTATCACTACATCATCCGACTTGAGTAGGTAAGATAATCGTTAAGACACCGTAGAATCGATCTACTTAAAACTTTAAATCCTACAAGACTATGTTCAGGGGTAGAAGTTTCTACGTTGATATCGATGCGTTTTGTCATCGCAAACGACTTATAAAGGTAGATGCAGCTAGACAATAGCATAACTGCATCTCTTTTCGTACCAACGATTATCAATTGAAATTCATCGCTTATTATGTAGTCTACTGGCCATGGGGTACTTGTACTATTCATTATTCTGTCCCTGGGGTAGAAGTCTACATTGATATCGATGCTTCCTGTCATCGCAAATGTCTAATAGAAAGAGATGCTAAACAGTTGTATATTTGCATCTCTTTTCTTAGCGATTAGGATCATTGCTCAAAATTCATTGCTATGCCTGCAGAGTCTACCGTCCCTGTTCCATAAATATTTCGATGTCGCTTTAGATTTAGAAGAAAAATGTTCGAGGTTCTACCGCCGGTGGCCTTTCGTTGACAGGCGCGTTCACAGTTATCGATCGACTGGATTTATCGTTGGAATGAGTCCGCATATGCTGCCGTAAAGTCTTCTTCAACCTGAACGCTTTACAACATATCTCGCACAAGAACTCCCGTATGTCCGTATGTGTGACCATATGATTATCTCGCTCAGCTTTTGAGAAGAACCTCATATCGCAATGTTCGCATTCGAACCGTCGCTCCAATAAATGATCTCTTCGCTTGTGAGCCCACAAAGTAACCTTATTGGTGAACTGCCGCTCGCAAGCGGGACATTTGTATTCAAACTTCGCCCCGTGAACCGCCACCATATGATCCTTCTTAAGTTTCACAGATATAAACCTCTCGCCGCATTGGAAACATTTAAATTTAAAGCCGGAATGCATCTTTTCGTGCTGTCGAACTTTGTTCTGCGTATCGAATACTTTATCGCAGGATCTGCATTTGAATTCCCCGATAGTGTGCGCCGTCGCGTGTCTCGCTAGCATCCCCTGACTAACAAAACCCGCCGCACAAATCTCACAGATAAAATTCCTATAATGCTGATTCATGTGCTCCAATAGAGGCTTGAATGTAGTGTACTCTAGCTGACAGAACATGCACTTTAGTGCATCTCCGTCGAGCTTGAAACACACTATTTGATTCTTTATATCCGTGTAGAGACTTTTCTCGTGTGTTTGATTCAGATGATCGATCAGTTCGTCCACTAAGTTCAGTTCCAGCTTGCATATATTGCACGTCAGGGCTGTGATGTCGAGTTTCACCGTGAATTTGGACAGCGATTTCGTTTGCATGAACTTTACTTTGTCTTTGTTGTGTTTGTCGATTGTGTGGGATTTCAGATCGGCTCCTTTGTGGAAGAAGTCCTTGCAGAAACCGCAAGCGAAGCCGGTACCGGCGTAGTGAGCTCGGATGGGGGTCGCGTTAGAATATTGTAGGATCATTCGGATATTATACCGATGTTTGTGGAGCTCGGGGGGCTGTTTGGCAGGCTCTGTCAGTTCTAATTTTGATATCTTTTTCGATGGCTTCGGTTCTTTAGTTTTGGGCGCGGTTTTTTTGGTTTCCTTTTTAAGATTGGATTTGGGGAAAGAGGATACAGCAGGTTTTTTGCCTTGCTTTTGAATTCTCACCACTGGAGGCGGCTTAGCGAAACCACAACTATCCTCCACTTCTGTCTTTAGATTGCGGTCACCGACGGTACAAACGAAACCTACAACAAAAAACATTATTGATTTCTCCTGGTATATGTACGTTTAGAGTCTAACACGACAGGAGTAGGGATTATTATTTTTTTGTTATTGCATACTGCGATTTTTGTGGAAGTTTAACGAGAAATAAAGATTAGTAATTATTTCAAAATAACCACAACACTATATTCAAATAGGGCAATGAAAATATAATGAAATACTTAATTAGAATAACGAAGGGCTAAAATTCCAGCTTAAAGAAAGATAATTAAGTATGTTGAGTAGGAGAATAGAGGAGTATAGATTGGCGCAGTCTGTAGGATTGAAAACAATTGAGAGCGTCTGGTAAATCTAGTACTACAACTATTTCAGGTCCCGATTTAGAGTTTCTTTAAAATTTAATTTACGTTCACGCACCTAAGAACCACGAACGTTTATTTTGTGTTCTCCTGACTTTAAAACTATGTAACAGGTTTATATCCGAGTTGCCATAAATTTGATTGAAATAAAATGCTTTATTCGTTAGAGTTTTTAAATAACCAACAATAGATGATCTAACTAATTGAGACATACTTACATAGATACTATTAAGACAAACAATATAAATCACACCTCATTGAGTCGCTAGCTAAAAGCCATATTTAATACTTATTAAATCCACACCAACATTAATGCGAAAGTCAGTTTGTATATTTGTTTGTTTGGGATTTCTTCACGGTCAAACGGGTGGACCGATTTGGCTGAAATTTTGCACAGTATTAGCCAGTATTATGGATTAGGCTATAAAATACTTATACGCGAGCGAAGCCGCGGGACACAGCTAGTTGATAATATATAGGTACCTACATACTAAGTGTAGCGCAAAGAGTAGATATGTCGTTACCTAAGGGAGAACTATTATATACGCAAGCTGGCTGGCAGCGGTTGGAAACAAAGAGCTGAAGATCGAGCTCAGTGGCGTGCCATAGAAGAGGCCAAGTCCAGCAGTGGACAATACTTTAGTTATTGAATTACTAGAGTTATAGAACTTTTTCTAAGTTTTAAGAAAACCAACTTTGCTTAAACCCCGGAATGATCTCAAGTCAAAGATCTTTCAGTCTGTAAGGAAAGAAAATATTTAAATTGTATTTTCTGTGTCTTCTTTATTGTAAGCACAGATGAGCGAGTGTGTGTGTGTATTTTGGTATGTATATATATATATTTGGTATATGTTTTCACAGTGAGGGACGTACCATTACAATACAAACGTACAATTCTATATGTCTATTTTTTTAGAAGTGTTTGGACAGTTTCTCAATGTATTAATTGACAATTAGCCTATTCGAAAGTTTAATCATAGCTTGTAAAAGTGGCCTTTAGAACGACAAAAAATGTTCTTAATTGTATTTTATATGATTAGAATCACTACAATCCGTAACTATTTACACATTTTTAATGCATTGATTTTAGTACTTCTATATTACGATTTACGAAGAATCAATCACAGCGGAACAGATGCCAACGCTATGTAGAATCTCCATTTAAATTTTTGTTTTAAAGTTTACTAGCAATGTGGGTTGCATATTACTAGTAGTCTCGTTAACCCTCCAACTTAGCTAAAAATGCTTGTCTGGAGTGGGTTCACGTCAATAGTGGATTGACAGACAAACATTGGATGAGGATCGAACTCACGACCTCTTGATCTATTTATTGCCTAGGGCTATTGCCGCTATTGCTAATTCAAACTCGTGTATAGATTTACATAGCAACTCCATGCATAGTCATAACGTGACTCTGCAGACTAGCCATCGATTCAAACACCAGCGCACACCGATTACAGTTCAACACCTCACTATGGCATTGCATATGCGAGTCTAGATTGGCCTGCTTAAAGAATTCCTTCCTGCAAACAACGCAAGATAGCTTCCCATCCTCTTTATGTGTCCGCATGTGGTACTGAAGAGTTTTCTTCCTCGCAAAATCTTTGCCGCAAGCATCACACTTGAAGTCCCTAGTTCCCGTGTGTATCACTGTATGGTCTCTCATCAGAGCTAGAGTGAAGAACTTCTTATCGCAGTACTTGCAATCGAACCGCCTCTCCATTAGATGGTCTCTTTTGGTGTGGATTCGCAAGCCGTTCTTGTCTTTAAAAGTCTTTTCGCAAGCTAAGCAAGGGATCAACGCGTATTGCACTCCGTGAAACTCCGTCATATGTTCTTTCTTGAGGTTCAAAGTAGCGAATTTCTCGCCGCATTGGAAACACTTGTGCCTGCTAAGCACTACGTGAGCTCCTTTCTCGTGGTGCTTCAAAGATCTCAGTTTGTCGAACACTTTTTTGCAAATGGAACATTCGAATTCGCCGGTCACATGAGCCGGCTTGTGCATTATTAACATCCTCTGGTTCACAAAGCCAGTATCGCAGATCTTGCACACGTAATTCCTGAAGTGGTTATTCATATGTTCGAGAAGCTTCTTGAACGAATTGAACAAGTACTGACACATGATACATTTGAACTCGTCCTTCTCGAACTTGAAACACACTGTGAACTTCGTGATATCCGAGTAATATTTCTTATCATGGGATTCTTTCAAATGAGTGATCAGATCTTCCAATTGCTCGAATTCCATTTTGCATATGCAACTCAACGCCGTAATGTCTAATTTTACGAGAAAACTGGACAGCACAGCTTTTTGCATGAATTTGTTTTTCTCCTTTTTGTCGTGGTCTTCGATAGTGTGGGATTTAAGTTTTGCAGCCGTCGGGAAGAATTTGTCGCAGAAGCAGCATGCGTAGCCGTTCCCAGCGTAATGTGCGCGGATTGGTGTTGCGTTAGAACATTGCAAGATCAGCCGGATATTGAACCGCTGTTTATCTAACTCTATCATTTTCACTACATCTTCGTATCTCGCCTCTGTCGTCGAATTCAGTTTAACGTTTAAAGCGACTTTTCGTTTGGGTACGGAAACAGTTCGTACTTTTTTAGCAGTTGTATTAATTTCATTTATAACCTGTTCTAAGTTATCTATTTTTATGTTAACGTTTTTCGTGGGCAGTTTTTTACAGTAAGCGACCTTTTTTTTCTTGGTAGTTTTAAGGTCTCCCACTAGCCTTTGTTTGGTAGGTTGTCCCACCAGTCTAAAGTTGAGTTTGGTGGCTCGAGCGAGCTCTGTTCGAGTCTCGAGCGGGTTAGTCGGGTCGCGATCGATCTTCTTTATAGTTAACCCCCACTCGGTTTCCTCTTCTGTCTTAACGTTCACGTTACCGACGTTAAGGAAACCTACAAAGAAAAAAATGTTATTGAATCCGCTTATTGCCAAGATCTTCCGAACGACATATTGATTTTATGAGATGAAGAATTCATCTTATGAGCAAAAAGTCCATCTTTGGATAGGCAAACAGTGTGACAAAAAGTGAGACATGATAATAAATAGAGCGTAAAATAACTTGCAGATATTAAACATTATAAATGTATTACTTGTAAGCGTTAACCACAATGGTTCCTAAGCAAAACTTTTCCCTACAGATTCCTTCTGTATATTTTCACATTTCGATTTACAAATTTCATGTGACAAAGGTTAGTAGCTACCTACAAATGTTACCCATTGCGTTCTTTCATAAAATACTCTATCTATCAAATAATACAAACATTTTGTTAATGCAGCGTCTTAGTTTACGGCCTAAAGGAGGTACGCGTGTGGTTAGACACTTAAATAATCGTTTGTCTTTTTAGGGTTCCGTAGTCCTGATAAGGAACCCTTATAGTTTCGTCATGTCCGTCTGTCTGTCTGTCTGTCCGAGGTTTTGCTAAGAGATCGTTAATACTAGAAAGCTGTATTGTAGGGGTATGTATATAAATTACGCCGACAAAGTGGTGAAATAAAATTTTGAAAAATATTTTTTTAGGGTAGCTCCCCTACATGAGAAGTGGGGATGATTTTTTTTTGTCGTCTACCCCATCGTGTGGGGTATCGTTGAAAAGGTATTTTAAGATGACTTAAGGGTCCCCCCCTCCCCCCTCTAAAAGCTAAACTGCTGACTTGAAAAATCTGGAACAATTCCTGAATATAGTTGCTTTTCATGAACTTTAAAGGAAAACTATAGCGGTTAAGACAACTTTATTAGTTTAGCAGTAATAGTCGTTGAACTTGGGTGTTGGATAATTTTGTACCAAATACAAAATCCTTAGAATAAATCCTTTAAAGTGACAAAGACAAAGTACCGAGTTGCTTGTTTATAACGGGTAAAGACTTTCATTGAATAACGGGCTACTACGGAACCCTACATTGCGCGTGGCCCGACACGCACTTGGCCGGTTATTCATAGTAATTACATCGACATCAATCAGCACTAAGTGATTTGCTTTCACGTTCATCATACGTACCGCCACAGAATAATGTAATATACAGTAGAGTCCGTTTATAATGACATCGAAAGGAACTGACAAACAAGTCATAATAAGCGGACGTCATACAAAGCGTTTTGTGAAATGAAAAACCTTAATTTTTTTTATTTTATATATGAATGTACTTAAGTAGTTTAATACATAAACATAGTTCAAAACAAAAACGAGCCACGTGCCGAACGTCGTCGGGAATCAACGAACATTACCGAAGGTGTACAATCATGTCGGTCATTATAACCGGACATAATTTACATTTTTGTATTAAAAATGGGTCATAATAAGCGACATGTCACTGTAAGGGAAGTGGGAAGTCATTATATCCGACTATTTATAAAGAATTTCATATGAAAACCAAACTTCGTAGTATATTTACGTCATAATAACCGGTTGGTCAATATAGGCGGAGTCATAATAAACGGATTCTACTGTAATAGTATTTAGTATAAATGTAATTGTACAAGTACGGCTAGGAATTGGAACTCCTTGCCTGAGTCTATGTTTCCGGAAAGGTACAATCTATGGGCCTATAAGTCGCGAGTACCATACTATAGTACTTAGTACCTTAATAAAAAAAAATAAAAACACAGTGGTGCTTTTGTCACTACAAGACCCGTAAGTGCGAAATAGAGCACAACTGGCGGCGATCTTATCCTACATTTCATTGCCGCGAGCATTTACACATTATACACAGAATTCTAAATAGTATAATAAGGCACTATTTATTTAGACTTTAGGCAGTATAAGCCTAGATATCTCTATCCTATCGGATATACAGATCCTATCGGAAAACCTAGGAAACTGTGAATTGGTTTGGCCGGTAACATTTTTAACAGAATAAAACAACGTTTTATCTTCTAATAACAATATATTTAATATTCCTTAAATAAGTATGATTAAAAATAACAGGAATAAAATGTATAATACTCGTTGCGAGGAATGTACACAATGAATTAAAAAGTTTATCAACACCAATATTATAAATGCGAAAGTCAGTTTGTATATTTGTTTGCGACTTCTTCACGGTCAAACGGCTAGACCGATTTAGGTAAAATTTTGCACAGGGATAGCCAGTAGTATTATGGATTACTTAGGCCATAGGATAACTTATAACGCGAGCGAAGCCGCGGGGCACAGCTAGTATTTATATAATTGCATTACAAATAAATAAATGTTTGGAAAAGTTCAATAAAAGTCAAATGATTATATTAAATTCTATGCAATTTTTTTTACACTAACTAAACTTAATTACATTGTTCCTTTTCAAGGACTTCTACACTTATTTAGTTTCTTTATAGTTTCTCAGCATTAGTGTATTTAGCCAGTGTCAAAGTATTAGGATAGTTCAAGTAGTAAAGTCGAGTCATAGTAAAATTTAAGTAAATAAGTCGTAAATAAGTCATAATCCAGTCCAAATCATACCCTCAGTAAAGATGTGGACTTTACTGAAGGCTCCCTGAAGTAGAATTTAGTGTAAACGTAAAATTAAATGTTTCTCAACATTGTGCTGTTTCCATACACTCGCAATCTCGCACATATTAACTCGCGGAAGAACACAAGTTTTAGGAAATAATATCGTTTAAAAACTAAAAAAGAACCGACTTCAATGTTCATTTTCAGTACCAATTTTGAGATGTTTATCTCAATATCTCTGGTACGTGTTATATGTTATATATATAGATACTTCTCAGACCTCGATAAAGTTACCATGGTACCACACTTGGGATATCTCCTTTCGAACAAAAAAAGAATAATCAAAATCGGTGCATAAATGACGAAGTTATCCCCGAACAAACATAAAAAAAAAAAAAAAAAAAAAAATATATATATACGGTCGAATTGAGAAACCTCCTCCTTTTTTTGAAGTCGGTTAAAAACACTATGAGGGCACACGGACAAGTACTTTTAGAATGAGTTTTCATACCAAACTCGATATCGTATATAATCGAACACATTTTGTATGAGAAACAGTACAGCGGGTACCTTTAGTGGTTTTCACACTTCACTAAATTTAGACCAATCAGAGAGCCAGAATAAGTCGAAAACTATGTGAGATCTGTCAAAAGCGTTTACGATCAAAACTTGTACTAAGGGTAAAGATTTTTTTTTTTTTTTATACGTTATAGGCTAGCGTTTGACCACTATCTCAACTGTTGGTAAGTGATGATGCGGTCGAAGATGGTAAGCACGCTAGGCCTAGAATGGGAACTGGCTCTCAAGGATAGCTGCCGGAACACATTAGATGTTTGGTGACAGATTTTCTAACTTGAGGGTGGTAGCTGGCCAGGCGGACACTAGACAATGTCCTACCACCATGCGGGGGTTGTTGGTTTCTTAATGATGTTTTCCTTCACCTGAGGGCCACTGTGAGAAGCGCACATAAATTTTTCGATAGAAAAATCCATTGGTGTACGGCGGTTTGAACTCTGTACCACGGCATCAAAGCCGAACGTTCTCCCGATTACGCCACCGGGCCCTCAAAAAGAAGTGATAACATGTCTGTATAATCCTGCAACGATGACTGTACCAGAACCAACGTACTAAACATAACCTCCTGCGTCGAAGAATGAGACAGGGGGACGTCATATCCCCGAAACTATCCACTAACGCCTTGGAGGATATGTTTAAGACGCTGGACAAGAAAGATTGTGGCATTAACATCAACGGCAAGTACATTTCTCACTTACGATTCGCAGATGACATCGTCATTGTGGCAGAGACGCTGCAGGACCTACAAAGAATGGTCTAGCCGATTCTTTTCGTCGCATCGGTCTCCGAATGAATTTGGATAAAACCAAAACGAGCACGTTTTTCCGGCACTGATTGCCATAGATAGAATCCCACTCGAGGTTGTTACGCAGTATGGCTGGACTGATCAGCTTTTGGGAAACTCCGTCGAGGCTTGTCGTCGCCTATACCACAGTGCCTAAAGACAAAAATCAGTGCGTCCTACCACTCCTACCGTGACCGAGACGTGGAAACTCACGCTTTGACTGGTCCACCAATTTAAAGTCGTTCAGCGAGCTATAGAAAGACCTATATAATCGGTGTTTCTCTGCGGGATCGAATACAAAACGAAGTAATTCGCGAGATAAGTAAAGTGATCGACATAGCTCTACATATTAGCAAGCTGAAGTGGCAGTGGGCTGGTCATATCATGCGCAGGACTGATAACCGTTGGGATATACTTGTCCTAGAGTGGAGATCGCGAATCGGCACATGTAGCGTAGGACGTCCTGTGACCAGGTGGAGCGACGATTTACGCAAAGCGGTGGGCAGTGCTGGAAAAGAAGAGCCGAAGATCGGGCTCAGTGGCGTATCTTGGGAGAGGCCTATAACCAGCAGTGGACTGATACTGGCTGATTATGATGGTGGTGGGCTATTTTTTGGAAGCAAGTCAAGCGGAACATTGATATAATGCTACTACTTGTGAACATATGAATTTGAATTAAGTACCAACCACGTTAATTTGAGTGGGACAGAGAACATACCGAAGTTAATGAATTTATCTTCAGAGCATTGCTCTATAGAAAATCTCTACGTAGTAAGTAGGTGTCTAATCTCATTGAATCACACAGTACCTACATTTGATAAGCTGATTAAGTCTGAATTTTAGACGATTCCTACCTAGACTTACAACTTCTTTCCCCAGTGATCAAAGATAACTAACTACGTGTGACGTGTGTACGTATATGTCTCTGTCTATGGCATCATCGTACCCAAAGAATTAACTTATTTGATTAAGTTTTTTTTTGAAAGGCTAACTAGTAGAAAATGTACCAATGATTCAAGAAAATCTGTTCAGCCTTTGGAAGATCGTCAGCTCTTTTCTAGATAATGAGGTTATGAAAGCAAATTCCACAGGTGTTATCAAATCGAAATTTGTTATATTTATTTTGTAATTTTGTTCGGAAAATTTTACAGTCATTAACTAAATTATATTTTAAAGTTTATACATACACTATTTATTAGTTTTCGCATATTGTATCTAATTTTCTTGTTTACTTCTAGTCATGCAAAGTGAATAAAAAAAAATAGGAAAGTATAATGTATGGTACTCGACAGTTAGGAATTTTCGTCAAATCAATTTTTGGACATTAAATTTCGGCATTTATTTGGAGATACGTTGAACAGTTCAAAGTCACGCAAGTCTAGGTTATTAATGGTTTTTGGAGACCTAATAAAAAATAATTCTGTCTGTAATTGGTGTATCCGGTAATCCGGTTACATCAATTTCATTGCAAGAATATGGTAAAATTGCCCTGATGCTAAATCATCTTCTAGAATCTACCGGAAACCCAACTCTAGTTTTACAGCAGAGGTTTTTATAATTTCATTTCCGGGGTTTTTAAGTGATTTGAGTGTTATTTATTGGACAATTTCATTATGCTTGGATCTCATATGACTCTTCCAACTACACTTCTGTACGAAGGTCATACCGCAATGTTCACATTTGAATCTCCTATCGTTCATATGAATCCGCATATGCTCGCGTAAAGCGCACTTTCTTCCGTAAGCCTTAGAGCAATGTTCACAACGATGCACCTTCTCTCCAGTATGCGACAGCATATGATTCTGCAGTTCCATAGATGAACTAAATCTTTTATCGCAATTTTGACAGGGGTACTTCTTCTCCATTAAATGAATCCGTTTTACATGTTTCGTCATACCATCCTGAGTAAGGAATGATTTCTCACAGGCAGTACATTTTAACAACCGCGGTTCGATATTATGCTCCTTTTTCATATGCTTAATTTTGAGCGCGCAAGACGAGAATTTCTCACCACATATTGGGCATTTGTTCCTTTTATGATCACCTTTGTGAACAGTCATTTCGTGGTTACGTTTATATCTATCTGTATTAAAAACTTTCGAACAAAATGAGCATTTGAATTCTCCCCGATTATGCTTGAACAAGTGCGCGCTGTAACCCCGTTTATGAATGTAAGCGACGTCGCATTCCGTGCACACAAAGTTTTTGTAATGAGAGTTCATATGCTCCTGGATAAGTTTCAATGTTTGGAATTTTTTGTGACACAAGACGCAGACAAATACATCACCTATAAATGTAACCGGTAAGATAAGGTTCATAATATCTGTGAACATATTTATGCCGTGATCCACGGTTAAATGTTTTACGATTGATTCGAGGGTATCAATTTCTCTTTCACAAAGCAGACATTTTAAATCAGTGATATCAAGTTTGGCGCAGTAATTCGACAAAGTCGAGGTTATCATGTATTTGTTTTTTTCTTTAGAGTGTTTCTCTAAGATATGGCACTTAAGATTTGCCAGCTTTGAGCAGTAATATGCACAGAAGCAGCAGTCGTACCCCATTCCGTAATCGTTTCTAAGAGGAGTAGCGTTGGTGTTCATTAGAATAGTCTGTAGGTTCTGCATGTGTTTACGTAGTTCCTCTTTTCTCTTTTGTGTTTCTGACATAGGTTTATTTAGTTTAAATCGCAAGCATTTAGATACTATATTTTTTGGCTTGTTTTTATCAGATTTTTTGGACACTAATACAGGTGTCGTTTTTTTGCCAGGATAAGTAGGTATATTTACAGCATTGACACTTTGAGTTTGTGATTCCCAGCTGTCGGAACTTACGTTGATTTCTACTTTAATATTACCGGTTTCACAGGTGTTACCTACAAACAAAAAGTTCGAATTAATATCAGAATTTTAGGTAACACTAATATACTATTGTATTGTACGTTAAGCCTATTCTAGACTGTTGAAATCCAGCGATCCAACCAAGGTGACCTTGCTTGCTTTAATCCATCTAGACTGCAGATGTAATACAAACTTTGATTTGACCTTTAACGTCCTTGGTGTACGGGCGCGAGTTCCCAGTGCCCATCCAAAGTTGGAGCGCGCGGATTAAATCCGAGTAGCCGGCGGATTACACCCATCCTAAGACAGTCGCACTGTAACACGCAGTGGCTGCGCATGTATGCTTCATCCACTTAACCTTTTTTTTGTTTTTGTAGTCAATTGCGCACAAAACTCCTAAAGCAAGGCCCACTTTTTGAAATTTGAACAAATTAGGAGCCATTTCTACAGTACGAATACGGTCCCCGTACACGATACGAGTACGTGATTTCAAGCCAGAAGACGACTCGCGACTGATTCGCTAACGTGTTGGCGGGTGGATTAGATCCGTGTCGCCAAAACACAATCCGCGGATTGAAACTTAGTTCCCACTAAGGTCACCTTGGTTGGATCGCTGGATTGCATCCGTCTAGAATAGGTTTTACAGTACAGCTCCGCAAAAGCTCGGTGTCGGTTATTTGTAACGTGCGAGTGGATTAGTAATGTCATATTTAAAAAAAACTCCCATTAAATTGGAATAAATGACTAAGTATATTTTCTATTCCATATTTTTATTGTAGATAAGGCATTACCAGTAGTAACATAAGAGTAGTACAGTTTCGGATAATGGAAAGAGAAGAAAAGCTGCATATCGAAGATATGCATCAAATCAATACATTTATAATATTTTGTTTCATAATCGAGAAATTTGAAACCTTACTACATATATACATATATTAATAATAGTTTAAATTGTGCGTATTATGCGCAATGCTATAAAAGTGAAGATATTTTCATACCACAGGATCACAGGATTGTGTCTATCGTAATTGGATTGAATTTATTGGATAGAAACAAGTATTTCTTACGAGTCAACTGAAAGTGACGAGAAGATCTACAATGGAATCTTGTTTATGAAAGTGGAAGGCGGCATTGAAACGAGGTGCTTTAATTCAATTTACAAAACAACTATGCAAATCCGTCTACTGTTCTACCTTCACCGAAGACGGTTCTGGATCATGATTAGTTCTATTCCATCGGATTTTGCGTAATCTGCTGTGCTGCGAATTCAATAGGTCTACACTCATTTATAAGTACAGAAGGTGCGCCCTAACTTAAAATTCCTATTAGTTAGATACATTCTCGATTTTGTCGAAACAAACGAATTGCACATAACAAATATTCGGACGTAGATATTATTTAAGCCGGCCGGCTCTCCATTATTTAAACTAACATTTTTTTACTTATAAGAAGACCTCTTTATGCTTTGACTTCATATGGTACCCCGGTATGGTACGTCATCGTCCAGTTTTTCTTCAGTACGAAAGTCTTGCCGCAAGCTATTCATTATTCTGTGCCGCAAGGTTCACATTTGTTTTCTTCTATAGTTCATATGAATCCTCATGTGCCGTCGTACAACATTCTTTATCCCAAAGGCCTTCGAGCAAAAATCACAGCTATAGCGTTTCTCACCAGAATGCATCAGCATGTCTTCGCAAGTTACTTGACGTATTGAATCTTTTATCACAAACTGACAAGGATGATTCTTCACCTTTAAATGAACCGTTTTTGTATGTTGCCACATCCTGTCCTGTGTAGTAAACGACTTTTCGCAAATGTGACATTTCACCACCAGCTCGACATTATGCTCGTCTTTCATATGTTTAGTTTTGATCTGGTAAGACACGAATTTCTTGTTGCATAGCCGACATATATGTTTACCCATATGTACAGTGGCTTCGTGGCTACGCTTGTATCTGTTGGTATTAAATTTTTCTCGCAAAAAGAACATTTGAACTCCCCTTTTTTGTGCTTAAACATATGATTGCCGTAACTACGCCTGTGAACATAAGCGACGTTGCATTCCGTGCAGAATAAGTTTTTGTAATGAAAGTTCATGTGTTCTTGCATAGGCTTTAATGTCGGAAATTTTAGGTGGCACAAAACGCAGACAAAGACACCGTCTTTAAATTATATCGGCAAGATGAGATTTTTTACATTATTTACATTATTAAGCTATGTTCCTTGGTTAAGTGCTGCACGAGACATTCGAGGGTTTCAATATCTTTGTGACACAGCACACAATTTAAATCGGAGATGTTAAGTTTCGCGCTGTAATCATAAAAGGTTGAAGATATCATATAGTTCAGTTTTTCCGTTAAATGTTCTTCTAATATGTGGCATTTGAGCTCTTTGAGCATGGGATAGTAATCAGCACGGAAACAGCAGGCGTACCCCAAATAGAAATAGTTTTTAATGAGAGTAGCGTTTGTGCTTTTAAGAATAGTTTGAAGGTTGTGCAAGTGTTTAGCATGTTCCTCCTGTTGTTGTTGTTTGTTTGTTGCTGACATGAATTTGATGACCTTAGATACCGATCGTTTAGAATTATTTTGCGCACCGGTTTTTGCTGAGACTTCAGTGGCTACGACAGGCGGTTCGTTTCTAACCATGCTTCCACTTTTATTTAGAATTTTCAAATGTTCGTAACTTACGTTATTTTCTTACTACTATATTGTTACCGGTTTCACAGGCGTTACCTAAGAACAAGAAGCTCGTATTAATATTTGACTTTTTGAGTAACATTATCTAATGGATTGTATTATTACAATTTCTTCTAAAATTCTTCTTATTTTATAAATAAAAGGCAATCGTTACTGTCTGACTGACTGATTTATCAACACACAGCTAAAACCACTGAACGGATAGCGCTAAAACGGCACGCAGATAGTTATTATAATGTAGATATCTGGTAAGAAAGGATTTTCTACAATTAATTCCCTACGGGGATTAAACGGGTATCCAATATTTGTATAGAGAAACAATATTAGATATTCTTTTTTATTCGAAACTTCACACTTCACTTTAGTAATAAGATCGTTTAAAAACTAAAAAAGAATCGACTTTAATGCCGCGCTATTAATTTTCAGTACCAACTTTGCGGTGTTTATCTCAATATCTCTGGAGATACTTATCAGACCTCGATAAAATTACCATGGTACCACACTTGCGATATCTCCTTTCCAATAAAAAAAGAATAATCATAATTGGTTCATAAACGACGAAGTTATCCGCGAACAAACATAAAAATATATATATATATATACGGTCGAATTGAGAAACCTCCTCCTTTTTTTGAAGTCGGTTAAAAAGAACCGACTTCAATGCCGCGCTATTAATTTTCAGTACCAATTTTCAGGTGTTTATCTCCATATCTCTGGAGATACTTATCAGACCTCGATAAAATTACCATGGTACCACACTTGGGATATCTCCTTTCCAAAAAAAAAGAATAATCAAAATCGGTGCATAAACGACAAAGTTATCCGCGCACAAACATAAAAAATATATATACGGTCGAATTGAGAAACGTCCTCCTTTAATTTGAAGTCGGTTAAAAAGGCAATAATTATCTGGTCCGATTGACTTGAAAATTGGAACAGATAACTCTTCAAATAAAATTATTTAAGTTGTAGAAGAGTTTAATGTCTTTTATTGGCTGTTTTGTATCTTTGTAAGCGTATTACACTAAAGCAAAGACAGACAGTGTTATTAATATACATATTTTTGTCCCCACTTACCATGCTTTGCTAGCCAATTCAAGAATATTACATACCAGTGGTGCCCCGTGACTACACCTACGTTAAAAAGGACTTGTCAATATATCCTTTATGTTAATCCATCCATAAACCATCTGTATGTACATTTTCATCCAAATTCGTTGGGCCTTTTTTGCGCGATTAAACACAAAACATTATACTTTCTCATTCATAATATTAGTTGTACTATTCATTATTCTGTGATATTATTAGGATATAGGTATTTTAGAAGTGATTTAGCTTGCTACTATAATATGTTTGTTTATTATACTATTATTTATTAATATTTTACAAATGTTTTGAGCAAAGGTTCATTGGCAGAATCATTGGTATAATATTATATAAAATGTTGGTGCGCCAATTAGAAAACACGCATAAAGTCGTACACATGTCTTGTTAGATTTATCGAAAGCATTTGATACTGTTCCTTTAAAAATCAATTGTATTTATTAAAATGGAAAGCTATTCGAACACCTGGAGTTTCATAGAATATTTATAAATCTCTATTGGTAGTAGCAGTATAAGAATAAGTTACTTGTACATAATGGCGTTCCACAGGGTAGCGTTTTAGGTCCCTTGCTCTAGATCCTCTATACAAATTACCTAGTTGAGCAATTCATTTTTAATTTTTCTAACATGTATTTCAACCAAATTCATTGAGATATTTGAACATCCAAAATTTCACATTAATCATATTAGTAGCCTATGATGCAGATGTATAAGAGCAATTAATACTACGAGCCCAAGAAAATGTACCAATACTAATAAAACAAATTCATAGTAATATGTATAACCATTTAATTCGCCTCACAATGTATGCAATTGATCTTAATCATAAACATAAAATATCCGTCCATTGTTCTGTAGCCTATATAAAATTACATTTGATTTAAATATATTCAATATTCCTAATTAATTATTAAAAGAGACATATATAAACAATTATAACCACATGAACTTTTAAAATATAAATGCTCTTGTTTAACATTTTCTTTATTTCCTCTTTAATTAATTTCTTTGCTTACCTACTTCTATTTTAAGACTTTTTAGAGGCGTTATCACTTACTTATGTATCAGGCGAGTGTAGTGCATGTCCCTTACTTTATAAAGAAGACACAAAATTATTGTTATCTTTGTAGCATATAAGCTAGCGTTTGACCACTATCTCACCTGTTAGTACGTGACGATGTGGTCCAAGGTTGGTAGCCCGCTAGGAGTAGAATGGCAACTGGTTCTCAAGGAAAGCTATCGGAGTTCACACCAGGCGATTTTTCTTGTTCAACTTCCTAGGCATGTACTTTTCTTTCGATTTAAAGTACTTTTAGTATCGATACTTTGGAATCGATACTTAGTAGTTACCAGTTAAAAGTTCTCGTCTCGTTACTCAATTATTTGTCTGGGAAGAAATAATTTAGGCTGTCATTATAAGCTTTAGAATTAAACTATTTGATTGGCTAATCAATCGCGATTTAATCAACAGAAAAGTATCGAACGAGTATTTGCTGTAACTCGTATCGTACATCCCTAGGAAGTTGAACAACAAAATAGCCTGAACAAAGTATTAGGTGTATGATGACAGATGTTTTTTCTTGAGGGTGGTAGCTAGCTAGGCGGACTCTAGATTGTGCCCCACCACCATGCAGTTTATAAGAGGATATTAAATAAACATAAGCGCAAAATCTGTGACATTACATAGTAATCGTGTCAATCCAAGACACTATACTCGTATTAGTAAACGTACTATTTAACCTATGTTATGAAAATACTGTCTTTTATAGATACATTAAATAATCCCTGGCAACTATCTATATTAAAATACAGATATGGCAACATCCATAATGAGATTGCATTTACTACATTTAGGCCGGTATTTATCGAACGATACTCAAGCATTTATCTACTCATAGCTTAGATTTTTTAAAGTGAAAGTTTTTTATGCGCTCTCGCTTTGACGGAAATGACGTAGCGTCACGCTCCGAAGGCAGCGGAAGTGACGTAAGCGTCATGTTATATTTTATATTTATAAACGTCCTCTATTGTAGAACGGTGTAACTACGAAGACGTATTCGCTAAAGTTCAACAGATGGAGTTGTACAAAAAAATTATTAGTGATGTTGAGAAATAAATAGAACACTTCAATAAATGCCAGCAAACTTTGTTACCTCAGAACTCTCATCATTTATTAACTGATTTGGAAAATACTTGTTTTATTTGAACCAATAAAATGACTTTATTCTATGCTAATGATAGATTTGTGCTTGAATATCATTCGTTTTTACCGGGCTTAACCTCGCTTCCAGATTGGTCATGCATATTAATGTACACATTGTCGTGATGTCAGTTAAAAACATCGATATGTTGCGAAAGTTTACCGACCAATCAGGAAACGGGATTATGAACAGCACCACCTTATTTAAAAGAGATAGGTCTCTTTTGTTTCTTAAAAGCGATTAATTTTTCAATATCGACTGTCGAATTCAAAGACGTTTATTATATACTAGCTAAACCTCGCTACTTCGCCCGCTTTAAAAAGTATCCTTTATGTTAATCCATGTTAAATATAATAATAACATAATAATAATAATATAATAACTATCTGCCGAAGAGTGCGCAAGCGTTCCCGTAGCCCACTGCACACACAGCACGTAGCACAGGGTTACACATTAGGGTGCAGTTAAGACCGCCATGGGGCCTCACATGGTTACACATTAGGGTGCAGTTAAGACCGCCATGGGGCCTCACATGGTTACACATTAGGGTGCAGTTAAGACCGCCATGGGGCCTCACATGGTTACACATTAGGGTGCAGTTAAGACCGCCATGGGGCCTCACATGGTTACACATAAGGGTGCAGTTAGGAACGCCATGGGGTTTTAGTCGGTTGATTCCCACGTAACAAAACAACTTCATTGCCCTCGCGATGGCATGATGCGGGTTTCGCAATGAAAAAATAAAAGTTATAAACTATGTGTGTGTTAAATTTCATTCAAATCCGTACAGCACTTATTTTTGCGAGATTGATTAACAAACATACAAACTTATATTTATGTTAATAGGATTAGGCTGACGTTTTGTATAAATAGGACGGCACTATAACTTTAATTAGTTACCTTTAGTAAATGATTACTAGAAATTACTAATTACCACTTAACTCGCTCTGTTCCAACAGTCACTTGCAAAACGACAGTCGATTACGAAAACCCTATCCAGGCCTCAAGTTCTAATATATAACCCTTATAAAAACTGCAAAGTCTGTTTATCGAGATTGGACTTTCTCTTATTCTCCTCCGCAATATCTTTCAAAGTCATCTCCCTATTGTCGATCAAATGTTTCACATCATCAAATTCTTTGAAAATATCTAAATCATCTTGATGCAAACGCACGTGGCTCTTCAAACTGCATTTCTGCATAAAAGTCTTTTTACAAATTTCGCACTGGAACTTTTTATCGTCCTCATGAATTCTCATATGCTCCTTCAAAGTTCTAGGTCTCGAGAAGACTTTTCCGCAAACGTCGCAAGGGCAAACTTCCCCTCCGCTGTGTCGCGTCAAATGATCCGACAGTCCTCTTTTGGAGAAGAATTTAGCGTTACATTTGTCGCAGAGATAACTCTTTTGCTGTAAATGATGGTGTCTTATATGCCGGTTCAGTTCGAATTTCTTCTTGTAGGTCTTGTTGCAAGCGTTGCAAGGATATATTACAGGTTCAGCGTTGTGAGCTTTGACAAGATGCTCACTTCTATCGTAGTAACTGGCAAAGATTTCCGGACAATGTGGGCATTTATTCCTTAACCATCCATCTGTATGGACACCTTTGACATGATTCCGCATTTTCGTTAAAGTAGTGTAGGATTTCTCGCAAAAATCGCAAGGGAATATACCCTGCGCGTGTGTTTTGCCATGTTTACGCAACGCTGCTATCGTTATATACCCAGCACCGCATTTCTTGCAGCAGTAGTTCCTATAATGGCTACTCATGTGGTGGTAGAGATTCTTGAACGATATGTGGACGACCGAGCACAGCACGCAGGTGAAATTGTGTCCGTTTTCTAAACGAAAAGGTAGGATGATATCTTTTATATGTTTGTATATAGTTTTGTTGTGGACTGCAATGAGATGGTCTTTCAAGTCGTTGAGATCACGCATCGGTTGGGAGCAGGGGAGGCATTGGAGTTCTGTTATATCAAGTTTGATTGGATTGTAACTCAATTTGTAGTCTATTATGGTGTTGATTTTATCTTTTTCTGTTTGTTGCGCCGTATGGTCTCTAAGATCGTGTATGGTGGGGAAGCTCTTAGCGCAGTAGAGGCACGAGAACCCTCGCATTGTCTTGTCTCTAAAAGGGCTCGCGTTGGAGTATTGCAGAATGGCCGTGAGGTTAACCCTGTGCTCTACGCGTTCCGGTGTCGCACTATCGTCCGATTTCTTTTTCTTTTTCCTGCGCTTGGGCGTGTCGCCTTCCGTGCCTATAACAAAAACGGGGGCACATCTCATTATTCTGTCGTTCTCTATGTTGCTCTTATCTATCGGCGTACGTCTCTTCCTGCGTGCTCTGTACTCGGTTACGCGATGCTTTTGTTTTAGTTAACGTAATTGTAACTTAAAATAAATGTGAAAATAAAGATTAATGTGTTTTGTTCACTTTTCAAAAAGATAAATGAAAGGTAAAATCTTAAGTGTTACAGCTGTAAGCAGAATCATTGATTCAGTGTAGTATTTTCCTTTGAGATCAGAAATCAATTGAGTATTACAGTTCTTAAAGCATAGGTACATTGGATTTGGGGCAAGCCACAGGGCTTGCCCTTAACTATTAAAACTGTCCGGCTATTGAGGTAACATTTTTTTTATAGGTCCCCTAGTAACATATATAAGATTCAGCTTTTATACTATATCGAAATTATAATTTATTAAGGTTTAGGGGTGTTTGGCAGGGGGTAGCAACTGTCATAAGTGTCCGGCAATGGATGATGAGATTTCTAAAGTCATCCCGAAGAAAATATAAAAAAAATGAGCTTTATACTTTACGAATTTAAGGTACTATTTTATACACCTTTACTACCTATTACCTGGCCAAGTAACCCCACCCAAACTCTATAGAAGCTGGTCGTTATTACCTGTATAGGGAACGTGCACAGAAAAGCTTTCAGCTTTTATAAAATAACGAAGTCTGGCCGTCGTGGGCTCTTGCTCTATAATGATGCATTCACGCTTGCACGTTTTTAAGGCAAACATTAAAATAAAACCCAATGTTCGATTGAAATTAGTATAATTATAAATTAATGTTAATAAATATATATTCCTATACACATTTACACAAACCACAAAAACAGGATAGTGGAGATTCTTTACATTTGAGATTTCTTTACATTATTTACAAAACCCAGCAGTCTATGGGTAGAGCGAGATGCAGCTATAGCTTTATAACTAATTAATTACCTAATTTTTACAATATAACAAAATATAAAAACCATAAATACTGCGTGAAATGTTTTAATTATTTAATAAAGAATATTTAAAACATGAAATAAAATTGGCTGTTGAAACGCCGCCATGTTTCGCACGCCTTGGAATTAAGTTGTGACTTGTGACGTCACATCCTAACCTCGTTCGCACGCCCAGTGTTGCCAGTTATATAATTTTGTAAAATAATAATCTATAATATCAATTGAAAATAATCTTAACGAACGAACTTAGTTTCGTTTCGCAGTACGGTCATCGTTTATTGCATGGCCAGTAAACTTTATAATATTGATTTTAATTTTATTATTGCGATTGGCCGCTCATTGTAAACAATGACTAGAGCAACAAGTACTTCACACGATTAAGTAGTCGTACGTAATAAGACCAACGGTCGTATATTATCTCAGTATCTGCTTAATTTCTAAATAGTGTAGCCAATTTGCGATCAGCCTTTACCTTAAGCCGAAGTTTAAGGCCGAACTACGGTTGACTGCGGTTTTGAGTCGTGTCTTTTTTGATTCAAAGATATCAATACAAACGAACGCACTTGCGGTTTTATACCACGACTTACAATAAATCTACAACCAGCTACACAATGGAGCATATCAAATAACGCGCTGTATTTTGTTATGAAACTTACAACACGCGAATTAAACTTCAAAAAATCAAAAACAATCCTTGAACATTGATCTGAACAATTTTGCACAGAAGATCCCAATCATTTCGGCATATTAGGCATACTAGGCATCATAATACTATTCTTCGATATGCCATGATTCTTCTTCATATGTTTGCGCTTACTATTCTGCGTAGCGTATGCTTTCCCGCAGACTTCACACTTAAACTTCCTCTCATTTGTGTGCGTCGCCATGTAATGCCCCTGCATGTGCCTTTTGATGAAAAATCCCATATTGCAGACGGAGCATTCGTATGGACGCTCTTTTAAATGCACGCTTCGCATATGAAGCATCAAATTTGACTTTAAGTGAAAGCTTTTCTCGCAGATGTCGCATTTGATCCCTTCAGCATTATGCACTTGGACCATATGCCGAGTTTTCTGGTAGTAATTCTTAAAACGAGCCTTGCAAATCTGACACACGCTATCACCGGCGATTCCTTTATGTTCCTGATTCACATGAGCCTTCTTCTTAGATTCAGCAGCGAAGACCTGCCCACAAATCCTGCAAGGAAAGCTAGATTTCTTCTTCAAATGCGTCATCTCATGCCGATTCAAGCGGAAACTGTTCACAAAACCAGCCCCGCAAGTCGTGCAGATAAAATTCCTAAAGTGCGTGTTCATATGCTGCATCAATAGCTTCATGTTGTGGAACACTTCGCCACATAAGCAGCAATTGATCTGCATTTCATTGGTCAGCTTGTACGGCTGGAAGTAGTCTGTCACTCCTAGGTAGTAGACTTTCTCGTGGATTGTCACCAAATGCTGTCTCAAACTGTCAAGGCTATCCATAGGTTGCTCGCAGAGGTTGCATTTCAAATCGACGATGTCTAAGAAAGCTACGAACGTAGATACGCCGCATCCAGGCTTGTAGAAAGGCGTTTCTTTGCTATGCTCGCTGTGTGTGTGAGACCTTAACACATCAGCATTAGGGTAAGTTTTACAGCAATACGCGCAGACATAACCTGCGTCAGTTCTGTCTTTGAAAGGCGTCACATTGGAATATTTAAGCAACGTAGTCAGATTATGCCATTGCTTCTTCATCTCTGGCAGATGTTTCTCAATGTAAATAAGCTTATCTAGCGCAAAATCCTCGTCTGTTTCGTCCTTGATGGCGCGCTTTCGTTTTTTTGACGCTCTCCTCTCGCCTATAAAAGAAAAATAATTCTTTCACACGCGTTTCAGTCCTCTGTATGTCCTTAATATTAGCACAGAACTGTTCACTAGTAACACTGGTTATATACGAGTTATTTATAAACACGCTTGTCAAATGGTGTCGAATATTGAAGCACGAAAATTTAATATTGGTTCGATGAAGAAACTATCTTGACCTTACAGAGTTATAGCTTTGTAGATGTAAATAATGTTTAAAATTAATCGATGTATATTAATTAAAATATTTGTAATAAAGAGTATCTTAAAATTTAAAATCAATCGGTAAGTAATTAGAATTACTTATTTACTAGATTTACTACGTTTGTCGTCATAAAGAGTATCTTGAATTTCAAAGCATTTTTTATCCTGTAATGTAATGGGAAAATGTATAAGCGCGTTGTATGCAGAAATACCAAGTATGTACGTTGAGTTTTCGAGCATTTTTTTAAACTGCTTCTGGTAAGCCTACCGCAAGATCCTCGCACAACGAACTTTGTCACGAGTTGGGTTGGTTGGTTGGCTCTTGAACTTCCATAACTGTTCGAAGTAATTTCGACAATACAACGCGTGAGTGTATAACAGTTGCAAAAGCAAATTATAATTATGATTCACTATAACGTTCAGTAATATTTATCATAAAAGTTATAGTTATACGGAGAATTTGCTAATTCCCTACCTAGGATTATTTTGCACCCAAAAATAACACATGCATAAATAAAATCACGCCTTCTTCCCGTTGGGGTAGGCAGTTACTTCTTTCCACATGCTATCCTGACATACCTCTTTCGCTTCTTCCACTTTCATGAGCGCCTTCATACATGCTCGACGGTTATAGGTAGGTTCTTTTGACTTGGACTTTTTTAAATTTTCTTCTTCGACTTAAATTTTCGACTTCTTTAAATGGTCTCCGATCTGTAGGGCTATTCTGTTAGCTATCTCGGAAGCGGAATCCGCGGTGAGAATTGAATTTCGTACTATGAAATTCAAATCGTAACACGATCGTAATACGTTTGAATTTCGTAATAATCGAGATAGCTTACAAAATAGCCCTGCTGGTGACACGTTCGCCTAGATCGGCCTCTACCGGCTGGTCCATTCACACTCGTCTCATAAATCTGTTTCGTCAATCTTCCTTCATCCATCCTCGCTAGATGTCCAAACCATCTCATCCCTTTCTATAGCTTTGTCACTACATCTTCTAACAGACCACAACAATCCCTTAACACGCTGTTCTCCACCTTATCCATCATAAAATTACGATAGGATTTAATGTATAGATAAGATAAAGTTAATTTATTAATTTAAAATATTTCAAGTTTTCGTAGAAAGTCATAGTCGAGTCCAAGTCATACGCTCAGTAAAGATGTAGACATTACTGGAGGCTTTCAGTTGAATTTTGGTGTAAACGTAAGTTATTAAACATTGTGCCGGTTGCCTACACTCGCACACATTCACCGACACTTAATAGTTAATAATCCACATTTATTACATTAACTCGCGGACACAAGTTTTAGGAAACAATACAATGACAGCAAACGCACTTTTTCACATTCCCTCCAAAACCAATCTATAAGATTTGCAGTGACCAGTGACCTTGGATTCGTTCGATATAAATTCCACCAATATTCGTCTGACGTCTATCCATGAAACGCTTTGAATGGTTAGGCTCCGAGAAAGCGCGCTCTGATTGGCTAGCCACCGAAAAAGCAAGCTCTTATTGGCTAGTCACTGAAAAAGCGTGCTCTGATTAGCTAGCCACCTAAAAAAGCGCTTTCTGATTGGCTAGTCACTGGTAAAGCGTACTCTGATCGGCTAGCCACCGATAAAGCGTGCTCTAATTGGCTAGCCACTGAAGCGTTCTCTGATTGGCTATTTACCAGAAAAGTGTGCTCTGATAGGCTATCCACCGAAAAAGCGTGCTCTAAATCAATCATGTAAGTAGGGCGATAGTGGCTAAATAATAAATGCCGCAAAGTGACGGTGGTGGATGAAACATGGTCATCACTACAGTACTAATGATCACTAGGTACTACGAGCATCGCTAAGTGAATGTTTTAATTAGTGGAAACTGAGTTCACGCTGTCACGTGAACAGTTAGCAATTATTTTTATTAGTATATAGGCTTGCGTTTGACCACTATCTCACCTGTTGGTATGCGATGATGTGGTCGAGAATGGTAGCACGCTAGATTTAGAATGGGAACTGGCTCTCAAGAATAACTGTTCGCACCCATCATGATCAATATGTATTATTGATTGTCTGATTTTGGTTTCTAGTTGACCAAAGGTTGACTGGAAGAGATCGCTTTTAGCGTGAAGTCCACCCATTGTACTGTTTTCTACGTTTTTTTTTATGATATAAGGTAACAGGACAAGCACGACGCTCGCCTGATGGTAAGCGATGACGTCTACCTATTACAGATACAGCTGTATGCAAAATTCTGGACTGCCAGAATTTTGCAAGTTAGTTTTAAACTGGTGTACAATAAATAACTTTGTAATGTATTTGTATTGTATTTTACTGACACGGCACTACCAGCCATTGCACGTTTCTTAAACGAGAATATAGTCGATAATAATTTGTTTTCTTGGTGTTTAATGTGTCTGTAAAATGTATGCCGTTAGTATGAGCTAAATGTAAACATATAAGAAAACTTGATACTTATAGTTAAAAAAGAACGGGGCACTCCGGGAGTGCCGGCAGAAGTGAAAACATGAACATTAACGTTGTGCATTTGGTCTACTCTCCCTCCGTCTTACGAATTTTCGACCAGGTCACGTGTCCTGTCGCGAGTTCAACATTTTTACCCATCCCAAAAAGTTCACAACGCCGCTAAAGAAGTTTTCCTTCAAAAAAATGGTGTCTATATCTTTTAAATGATCGTTTCAACAGGATTTCTTCACATATATGATAATAAGAATTATAATAAGTTTAAAGATTTTAAGTCATAATTAAGTTACAAAGGTAACTTGAGAGAATCAACACAACAGTCAATGTAATAGTCAAATTCTTAATTCAACGCATGCACTACTAATAAAACTATAACAATTAAAAGTTGGATGTACGCATATACCTTTTTCATAATATAATAGGTAGGTAAAATACGTTCCACTAAAGATGTGACTCACAGACCTGCTACATATTAAACTTGATCGCGTACACCGGCCCCCATGAGACCGACCTTGAACGGAGTTTGTCCCTTTCTTTCGTATGGACAACTTATATATATACCATACATATAGTATAGAACATATATGGGACTAGCAGGTTGTTAGACAAGGACACACTCCCACCTGGGTATCTTTCAGTTGGGTCGTTTTGTTCTACAAAGCAATTACAACCTTATTGTTAAAGCATACGGATTAAATTGTGTTAAAGAGTTGGTTGTAAAAGAAACTGTTTTCTTTTCATAATATAAGGTAACAGGACAAGCACGATGCTCGCCTGATGGTAAGCGATGACGTCTACCTATTACAGATACTGCGGCATGCAAGGTTCTGGGTAACCAGAACTGTGCATGTCACTGCACTGCGCCTGTTACCTCGAGACATAAAGATGTTGAGTCTCACATGCCCTGTAATTTCACTGGCCACTTTGCCATGCCAAAAACATTCCTATTTCACGGCTGAATTGATTGGCAAAGTGGTGGTACCGCCCCAGGCGAACTAGCAGAAGTCCTACCACTACATAATTAGCCATTAAATTAACAGCCTGGCAATTTCTCAACGGCGTCATTTAACTAATTGCCTGAATGATAGGAGAGCCAAGTAGAGATGCTTGAACCTACTTATCGAATGTTTTTATTTTTGTATCTGTTAGGCTGAAATTTGACCCACTATCTCGTCTGATGGTGAGCGTTGATGTGGTCGAAGATGGTGAACACGCTAGGCCTAGAATGCTCTAGACTCTCAAGGGCTGTGTGCTGCCGGAACACCGTCAAGTTATGGCGGCAGATTTTTTTACTTGATGGTGGTAAGCTACTTTTTGGTAGCAAGTCAGGCGAAACATCGATATAGTGGTCATAGATAGGTATGATAAATTAGACATTCTAGATAGAAGAGACGTTAAGCATGGACGGGCACGGACGTGGCGTGGCGTCTTATAAATTCACTTTCAGATCATTTTGCATTTAAAACATTATAGAGAGGACGGGGCGAAGACGCCTCTTTCTACTACATCTCACGTTTTATGTTTTTTTTTTTTTTTTTTTATACGTTATAGGCTAGCGTTTGACCACTATCTCACCTGTTGGTAAGTGATGATGCGGTCGAAGATGGTAAGCACGCTAGGCCTAGAATGGGAACTGGCTCTCAAGGATAGCTGCCGGAACACATTAGATGTTTGGTGACAGATTTTCTAACTTGAGGGTGGTATGTCTTTTCTGTGTGGCTACTCGGGGGCCTCGAGGGCTATCAGTAAACTTTTTTATATGTTATAACATATAAAAAAGTTTACTGATATATAGTTATATAGTTATATAGTTTACTGATGGCCTATAGGCCAGCATTTAACTACTATCTCGTCTGGTGGTAAGCGATGATGTGGTCGAAGATGATAAACACGATAGGCCAAAATACGCTGACTCTCAAGGACTGCCGTAACACCGTAAGGATATGGCGGCAGATTTTTCTCCTCAATGGTAGGTACGCTACTATTTGGTAGCAAGTCAGGCAAAACATCGATATGATATACTCCTACCAGCTGTAGGAAACTGTCCTAATTCTATGAAATCTCCATTTCTATAACTACTCCTGTGAATTCCAGATCGCTTCAATACATAAAACTGACGTTAGGAACCTGAAAATGTGAAATCGTTCGAGGTCATTGCCGCCGTAACGCGCACATCCAACTTTTGATTTCTTAGTTATATACTATTCTACATATTTAACACAATAAAAGGAAAGGTATCAAAAAAGCTGCCGTTATATTTACGTATAATTTCATTATTCAATTTTATTATTTTAGGATTCCGTATCTAAAAAGGACAAAACGAACCCTTATAGGAACACTTTGTTGTCCGTCTGTCTGTCTATCTGTCCGTCTGTCAAGATTCTTTATCTCCAGAACGCGTAAAGGTATAAAGTTGAAACCTATACTAAATACTTGGGTCTACAGTATCTTTCGGCTGTGATAAAATCAAACCTGTAAGCCAACGCAATCAAAAGATATAACCGTCTATGTCGCATATTTTTGCATATTTTGCGATTTCACAAGGAAATCAACACCTATTTAAGGTACTTCCCGCTGACCTACAATCATGAAATTTGACAAGAAGCAAGGTCTCGAAGCACTTAAGGCCAGTTTCACCGGTTCCTGATAGCTCTATTAGGAACTTGTCAGACAGAAAACTTTTATAAGGCGTCATCTGTCAGATAACTATCTGACACATTATAAGGAACCGGTGAAACTGGCGCTTATAAAGGAAAAAATCTGTAAACTGTAACTAAAGTAGTTTAACAACAAAAATGATTGAATTTACTAACTTATTATTTACGGTTGGTGCAATACATTTTCTATGGATCGAACTGCAAAGTTAAGTTTGGGCAATTGGTCGGTTTTTTTAATATTAGGAAAAGAAAACATAAATGCCTAAATTTTCTATTTGGCAGCTTTTTCGATAACTTACAACGTGGTGTAAGGAAGTGTGCACACGCTAGCTTGGTTTATAGTAATGTCAACATGACAAATCCTATTAATTCTAATTCTAATTGGTGATGGGGGCGATAAGACCTGCACTGACGTCCCGCTTGGGGTGTATTGTGCATTTCCCCCTGTCAGCGATCACCCAAGCCACCCTAGCTCCTTAATGAAGCGTAGCACGGCTTTGGGTAGCTGGCATAACGCTTCCAGTGGTGACGGTGTTATTATAGATGGTGAAAATGACGATGATCCTATATATATATATATAAAAGAAAGTCGTGTTAGTTACTACACTTAGAACTCAAGAACGGCTGGAACAATTTTTATGATAATTGTATTTTTGGAATTGTCTTTGTCAGGAATAGGATAAGTATTAAAAACAATGAATAATTGACCTAAAAAAATTATATAAGAATACACATTTCGCCAAAATGTTCCTGGGTTTAAAAACTCCCGATTATTTGATGTTCAATTGTTTATCCCGCTGTATGTTTTTTTGTATAATTATAGCTCCACACGATTAGTGTATTTAGCCAGTGTCAAGTATAAAAATTCTTCCCATGTGTGTGGATAGCGTTACAATATTGGGATTATCGCGTTTTTTTTTTTGGTAAAATTATGGCTCCACACGATTAGTGTATTTAGCCCGTGTCAAGTACTAAGTCAAGTAATAATTCTTCAAGTTTTTGTGAATTCAAGTCATGTAGATTTAAAAAAATGTCAAAAAAGGCCAGCAAGTTAATATTATTAAGGCGACAGTTTGTGTGTGTATAAGTGTATGTTTGTTACTTCTTCAACCTATGTGAACTTGGCACCCGACTTTCGAAAAATTAATCTTTTTTTGTTTTTTTAGGAGCATAAGGTAAGTAGTGACACTAACTTTGTTTGTAGTATTTCCGAAAAAAAAAATTACAAAAACATGTCAGACTAAAATTACTTCACGCTAAAACTACTCAACGGACTTAGCTGAAATTTGGTATGAAGATAGCCTAGACCCTGGAATAACACATAGGATACTTTTTATCCCGATATTCCCATAGGAACGACGTTTACGCAGGTAAATAATAAAACATGTGCGTTTCAGTGACCCTCCGGTGACGGAAAAACATCGTTAACAAACCCCCGCATGGTGATAGCACACTATCTAGTGTCCGCCTGGCCAGCTACCACCCTCAACAACATCGCGATCTCACCGCGTGACCTCACTCCCGAGGAGGAGCGACTGACTCGCTCGAAACCTAGGTCGAGAAAATTCGACTAAAGGTACGTGAATTACAGCCGGTATATAACAATAATAATGTTACAAATTCACGATAATTTTAAAATCAAAATACCACACTCAAGTTTGATAATCTGTCCCCAATCATCTAATATGTTCCGGCAGCTATCCTTGAGAGCCAGTTCCCATTCTAGGCCTAGCGTGCTACCATCTTCGACCGCATCATCACTTACCAACACGTTAGATAGTGGTCAAACGCTAGCATATATGATATTAAAAAAAAATCGAAATTAACTCGTCTCTTTTGTACCTACGTTTTAAATATAATTTAAAATCGTTCACAAAACGTAAATAAAACTGGCCAAGTGCGAGTCAGACTTTGTCCCGCACACGGCGGGTTCCGAACGCCATCTATCGAATTTCTAACGAACTTCTAACACCAACTAAGTAAACGTTAACACAAAGGTAGAATAGTATTATATAGTAGTAATAGTAATAGAAAGAAAGAAAGAAGTAATAGTAGTAATACTAATTTTAGTAATTAATATTATTAAATATCTGGTTGACCGAGCTTTGCCCGGTATTTTTTGCCACTTAAACAGACAAATATGACTCTTCCCGACATCTATTGACGAATAATAATACTATTTTTTTTTAATTGAGAGCATCTAACTGCTTTACTGATACAGTACTTCTACTCGCCAATAGATGTCGGGAAGAGTCATATTTTAAGTTGATTATCAATAAAGTTGATTATTGAAAACACGAATAAAACAACATTTTCTGAAGATGACTCCTAGCTAGATCGATTTATCGCCCCCGAAATCCCCTGTAGGTATACTAAATTTTATTTAATCGTTTGAGCCGCTTCCGAGATTCAGATTAAGGTAAAGACGATAGCGCCATCTTAGCAACTAGATAGGTGGCGCTGCGCTATCGTAAAAAACTTTTTTTTAACTTTTCTTTAATTTTTAACTTTGTTCTGTTCTTAGTATTTGTTGTTATAGCGGCAACAGAAATACATCATCTGTGAAAATTTCAACCATCACGGTTCATGAGATACAGCCTGGTGATAGACGGACAGACAGACAGACAGACAGAGCGGAGTCTCAGTAATAGGGTTCCGTTGGTACCCTTTGGGTTCGGAACCCTAAAAACCGACTTTAAATGCCGCGCTAGTTACGTTCAGTGCCAAATTTGAGATGTTAAGAAATGGAACGGAATGCCTTGCCGGTGTATGTGTTTCTCTAGTGAACAGGTATCACCTAGGCAAGCGATGGTATCTCTGGTGGTAAGCGATGATGTGTTCGAAGATCGTGAACACGCTAGGTCTAGAATACTCTGACTCTCAAGGGCTGTGTGTTGCCGGAGCACCGTCAGGTTATGTCGGTAGATTTTCTCCTTCATACATAACGAATAAATTTAGTTAGTATACGAAGTCGACTTTTGAAAATTCGCTAGATATTCCTCAAAGATTCGTCCACATCGTCACCTCACATCAGGTGAGATAGTGGTCAAATGCATGTCTGTCCTGAATTAAAAAAATCTAAATGTATCAAGCTCTATAACTTATACCTAATGATAGACATACATACACAAAATCACACCTTTTTAACCGACTTCACAAAAAAGGAGGACGTTCTCAATTCGAATGTATTTTTTGATACCTCAGAACTCCACCAAATCTTAACCAATTAGAAAAAATCTTTTTTATTCGAGAGATTATGCCTCCCATTTGGTCCCATTCAAATTTTATCGAGCTATGACAATTAGCTCCGGAGATATGGAGATAAACAATATAAGGAAATTTGTATACTTAGATGACACGATTATAACTAGCCAGTACCTTGACTATCGCGGCATGTGATGTGACGGCGGTTTTTTCATTTTATACGATCATTCATTATTCCCGTTGTAGTAATGCAATGGCAGAGACTACTTTTTTCCACATACTACGATCCTGACATACCTCCCTCGCTTCTTCCACTTTCATGAGCGCCTTCATACATGCTCGCCGGTTATAGGTACTTTTGATTTGGCCTTTCTCCGTTTCTTTAACGTCTCCGATCTGGTCGTGATACGTTCGCCTAGGTCGGCCTCTACCAGCTGGCCCATTCACACATACTCGTATCTATCTGTTTCATCAATCTTCCTTCATCCATCCTCTCTAGATGATCCTATTGACCACGCTCCACAATGTCACAGTCATCGCAGCGATCTGACCGCGTGACCTTACTCCCGAGGAAGAGTGACGGACTGGCTCAGTACCTAGGTCGAGATAATTAGACTTCGACTAAAAGTACGTGATTTACAGCCTGTATAGACCCTCAAAAATTAAAAAATACTAGCGGGGATACACGGCGTTAGCTACTACGCTAAAACAAGAAAAAAAATTGATTGTAAAGTCGGTTTACGGACGATAATATTACGTGATAACGTCATACGATCGTGCCTCTCTGTCGCTTGTTCCGCGCTCTCGCATGCATTTGGAACGTGACACTTTTTCGTGCGTGCAGCCAGCGTTCATCGCATCATTTGCCTTTCTAATGAAACTGGTTTGGAACACGTCAGTTAAATGGTTACAAAGTATATAACGGAGTAGATTTTTTTGTGTGTTTTATGTATAATATACATTATTCCATAAGCCCATAAGCTGCGCGCACACTTCCAATAACACCACCATAATAAAAAAAACTAAGGACTTACTTTTGGCAGCCGCATCATCGCTGGACTTAGATTTCTTGGATCGTGTGGACACGGCCTTAGCTGATCGTTTCTTAGGCTTCTCCTCGGATTCCGATTCTGTCTTTATCGGTATTTCATATTCTGCAAGAACATAAAGTTTGAATTTCATACATATTTGATATTGAAAATAAATGCATATAGAAAATCCTAAAAAAAACCTTTAAAATATATTATACTAGCTGACCCGGCTAACTTCGTACCGCGAATATAAATAAACTGTCCAAGTGCGAGTCAGACATAGGGTTATATGTTTCTTTTAATTTTTAATTTAATTTAGTTTTTATTATTTGATCTTGCAGCCATTGCAATACACACCATGAGTAAATTTTAAGTCTTTATCTATTAAGGTTTATAAGATCGAGCATAAAAAGCCTTAAAAACATGTTTCTTGTATGGGGACCCTTTATTGTTTTGTTTTATTTTGTTTTTATAGGTTTTTAATACACAAATAGTTAATACCCATGTATGGAAGCGCTATAATGACAACCATTAGAATATGTCAATACAATGACAAAAATGTCTGAACGAACCAACAATGACAACCTGGGACAACCATCAAAATTCAAAATATTAAAATTTTAATGCCTATGCGATAATCCGAGTAATGTGTAAATATATTTAAATGTTGTCGATTCAAAACCCTTAATTTAATACGTGCTTCAAATTTCAATTCGAGAGTGGAACAAAGTCTACCCTACCGTACCGAAGGGACGAACGTCAAATGTTTGACAGGAAAGTAGGTGGAACAGTTTATATGGGAAATATGAAATTGTTGTTTGTATCTTCCTCGCAATTTTTCCAAATTTTCTCACCGTTTATACCTTCTGTGGACTACAACAAACTTTTTTTTATATATAAGAGATATGTATTATTGTACCACAATGGGGGCTACCGTTTTCACTCGCCAGGTGGCGAGGCGAGGTAGTGTCGAGGATGGTGAGCATGCTAGGTCTAGAATGACTATCTGTGTCTGACTCTCAAGGGCTGTCTGCTGAGGTCAGGCGGAACATCGATATAATACTACTACCACTGGTGGACAAACACCCATGATAGTACATAGAAAAATCCATAGGTGCAAGGCCAGGATTAGAACTCAACCCATATCTGCCTATATGTACTTTAATTATAGCATAAAGGTCAGCTTTGGACCACTATCTCACCTATTGGTAAGTGATAATGCAGTCGAAGATGGTAGCACGCTAGGCCTAGAATGGGAACTGGCTCTCAAGGATAGCTGCCGGAACACATTAGTTGTTTGGTGAAAGATTTTCTAACTTGAAGGTGGTAGCTGACCAGGCGGACACTAGATAGTGTCCTAGCACCATGCGGGGGTTAGGGGTTTCTTAACGTTGTTTTTTCTTCACCAGAGGGACACTGAGAAAGCACAAATACATTTTTCAATAGAAAATCTCATTAGTGCACAGCTGGGATTGATCTCGGTACCTCTGGCTTCAAATCCGACCATTTTCCCACACCACTGGGCCCTCAAAAATAATACCATACCTGGCACATAATCTTCATCATCACAGTTGTCCATATCATCAGAGTCATTGTCATCAAAGCCTGACATCTCTTCTTTCACTTGTGCAGCTGGAAAAATATATATATTTAGTTAAATAAATTCACCGAGATGTAAGGAAGAATATGATTTAATTTTTTTTTTTTTAATATTTATTTCGTTAAATAAATTCACTGAGACGTAAAGAAGAATTTAATTTAGAAAATATATTTTTTAATATTATAGCAAGCAAAATAGCAAGTAATTAAAAAATGTTTAAATAAACTGGCCAAGTGCGAGTCGGACTCGCACTCGTAGGGTTCCGTAACACAGTTAAGTATTCCATAACTATGATTTTTCGCAACTACAAAATTAACTTTGTTTTTCATAATGTTTGTATGAAAAACAAAGTTATCTTTGCGGTCGCCATATCTCAAAAACTGCTGACTGTATCTCGTTCAAACCAATTTTCGTTGTTAGTTTTTATTGAGATCTACAGCATATATTTTGTTTAGATTTTTCGCTCCCATACTTTAAAAGTTAGAGGGGGGGGGGGACACACATTTTACCACTTTAGACGCGCCTATCTTTCAAACGATTGACTGTGAGAAAAAATGATTTTAGGAACCTCAATGTCATTTTTGAAGACCTATCCATAGTACCACCCACACGTATAGGTTTGAAGAAAAAAATTTTTTTTTGTTTCAGTTCCATGTATGGGATGCCCCCCTTAAACTTTTAAATTTTTTATTTTTGTATAAAAATCGGAAAGCGGTTTACAGAATACATCTACCTACCAAGTTTCAATTCTGTAGTCCTAACAGTTTCGGAATAAAATGGCTGTGACATACGGACGGACAGACAGACAGACAGACATGACGAATTTATAAGGGTTCCGTTTTTTGCCATTCGGCTACGGAACCCTAAAAATGGTGGTGTTTATAAAATGTTTGGTTCTTTTAGACCAACTTCAAACGTCGCACTAGTCATTTTTAGTACTAAGTATTTCTGGAGATACTGAACATAACTCGATAAAATTTAAATGGGACCGACCACCTGTGAAGTAGAAAAATAAAACTGGTCAAGTGCGAGTCAGACTTTTGTCCCGCACACGGAGGGTTCCGAATTTCCGAACGCCACGAACTTCTTACACCAACTAAGTAACATTAACACAGAGGTAATTAATATAATTAATTAAATATTGACCGAGTGTTCGTTTCGTACGACTAACTTTCTACTACTGATTCTAGCTAATTGAAGCTCTTAAGTACTAAAATTGAAGATATATTATTCTATACTGTACACTACATATACGTGAATCTACCTTAACTAAGTAAACAAATCGACAGAGTCCCACAAATTTAACAAATGAAACGCTTGCGCGTGTAATTTTTCCTGTGCTGCCATCTAGCTGCGTCGAGGTGAATTAATTTCGTATCCTATCGTATCGTAAAAAACACGTTTTTTGTTATAAACCCTTTAATTTTTAACTTTGTTCTATTCTTAGTATTTGTTGTTATAGCGGCAATAGAAATACATCATCTGTGAAAATTTCAACCGTTTAACTATCACGGTTCATGAGATACAGCCTGGTGACAGACGGACAGACAGACAGACAGACAGACAGACAGACGGACAGCGGAGTCTCAGTAATAGGGTTCCGTTGGTACCCTTTGGGTTCGGAACCCTAAAAATAGAATAAAAATTCAAATAAAAAAAATATTTTCCAAATCGGTTTAGGCATCTTCAGTAATTGGTGAAAATACACAAAATAAAACCAGCCAAGTGTGTGTCACGCGCATTGTAGGGTTCCGCAGTGGTATAATATTTAACATAATTATTTTTTCAATTATCCAACACCCAAGTTCAACAACTGTTAATGCTAAACTAATAATGTTATCTTAACTGCTATACTTTGATGTTCATAAAATGCACTATCATCATGAATTTTTCCAGATTTTTCAATCTAGCAGTTTTGGTTTTATAGGGGGGGAAGGGTTCCTTGTCAGGTCTTCAGAACCCGAAAAAGAAGATTCCAACGATTTCCGCAGGGAAAGTGAATATGGTAGAAAAGGGACATAAAACAATGACAATAAAACAATATTGTAAACTATTAAAACTTACATTAATTTTAAAATAATTGTGTCTGCAAATGGGAATTTAACGTGACTTACACAATGTCAATATAGGGAGTCATCAGACTGTATGTATCTAGTGACAGTTTCTTTAGATTTATTGACTTACTTGATCTCATTATAGGAAATGCAGAATTGTATGGGAATTACAATGTTTTACCTATTATGTACACAAGATGGCTCTTTATAATTCCATACTAATCTGCATTTAATTTAAGATGATCGAGTTATGGCCAGTTTCTGAGGTACATATATTGAGTGTCTATCTACTCAATGATAGCATTATTGCATAGATAAACTCTCAATAAATATACTCAGAAACTGGCCATATGTAAACCAATCTAAGGAAACTCGCACTAGGCACTCGTGCGAGGCTTTATGCTCCAGGGAGCATCCCCCACATGAGATCATGAGGAAGGCTTCCATATGAAACCTAACACTATATCAATATTGAGTAGGTGTACTAGTATTTATTCTGTAGCATTAGTCACATCAAATGCACACTTTCATACATCATTATTTCAAAATCTTTACCTTTGAACCCCTTGCTGCGTAGATGCTGTTTGAACTGCTCTTCTGTATGTAGGACTTGTTTCTTGAAGTTGGCAGCATTGCGCAGCTGTGTGATGCATACTTCACATATACCTCCTTGGTCTCCTGACGATAACTGCAGAAGAGTTCCATTCATAACTTCTATGATTTTTTTTTTATAGATTTGGATCTATTTAAGTATTGATTTGCCCTTGTCTCACAGTAATACAGAGGTCACATAAAGCTAATTTAGATGTTCAACTTCCTAGGGATGTTCTTTGTTCTAACAATTGCAATTCAAAGTACTTTTAGTAATCAATACTTTGGAATTGATACTGAATAAGTATCAGTTAAAAGTACTTAAAAGTACTTGTATTGTCACTCAATGATGTTTCTTGGATAGGGTTCATGATTTCTCGAGCTTATCAATTTCTCGGGCCTCGAGAATTCTCGAGGCTAATTTCTTGGGTCTTCTCGGGTTGTCGAGAAATTTACATTTCAGATGTTTTTGCATATATTTTTTCGTTCAAATAATGAAAAAAGCCATCAGAATATTAAAATTCTGCTTTATACATTTTTTTTTAATTTTTAATCAATACATTAAGTGGTTTTTCTCTCAAATAAAAATATCAAAACAATCATAAAACTTTTAACGCCTGTTTTAAAAAAAATTAAGCTTCTCTCATACATACAAAAATTAAACATTAAAAATTAAAATGTTAATACTATGCTGACTTATAGAGTATTACACCCATTTTTGAAAAGTGTCTCAGTTAGATGCTAATTAACCACAAAAAAATTCACAACATTTTTATTCAATCGTTAAGTGCCATAAATAATAATGCATTTTCAAATTTTGCACGTAATTTTGTGAAAACCCTGGACGCAGTGGACACCATATTATTGCTCTGTGGTCATGACGTCAGTTGGCTGTTTAAACAAATGCAGTGATATGATAGTTGACACTGTAACAGAACGGATTTCGAGCTCTACGATTTATTGAGATTGGTTCAGGTTTATGAGGTGATATTTCGAATTTATATTGATTTTAATGATGTACTATGTTTATATTCAAAATAATTCATAAATAAGATCGTTCTCATTTAGTATTTAATTAAATATTTGGGTCAGACAAAACAACACTTGGCGCTATATAGGTCAGGTGCGAAGCCACTGTGCAGAGTTAAAAAAAAAGCTAGATTACATAAACTGCCAGTGTCAGGAGGAGCTGTCACTGGTCAGAATGACAGGGATTATTGTTTTGTTTTGGGAAGAGCGCGGGATTTTCTTGGATTTTTATTTAGTATTTTTCTTAGTTTATGGCTGCTTTTGAAAAACGAACGAAATTTGCCGCGTAAAAAGGGGATTTTGCCGCTAAAATGCGGGGGACTTGGACTTTTGGCGGCGAAGCTGGGGGTCACTTTTGGGACTGGAGGAAAAAGAGCAAGATGTTACTGGACGTGTAGTGTTATTTTGAAGTTTTTAAGTGCTAAAAAGTGTTAAAATTGTGGAAAAACGGAGCAGTAAGAAGTCAGCGAGTATCCTTTTATCTATTAATAAGAAAGCTGCATTGTGGGCTTTTCCAATAACATGAGAAGATGTCACTGTAACGCGTTTAGATTATCTATTTAAATGATTATTGTAATGGGATAGTGCCCGATTTCAAGCTGTTTTACGGTTCAATATAATATTAGGCGTGAAGCTCAGCTACAAAACAAGAAGCTGGTTTGCCAGTTACTTGCTGATGGTAAACAGAAGTGTCTTTGTAATGCTTTCAATCTCCAATAATTGGTTGGACAGAGCACTGATGGTTCATGATGCCTTTTCAACTGACTTCCAAAAGGAAGGAGGTTCTCAGTTTGTCTGTGTGTTTTTTGTGTGTATGTTGTGCGATTGCTTCGTCGGTTGTGAACATCCAAAACTTGCTGCTGGGGCTGACTCGCGGGGCGTGAAGGTCGGCTGTCTTGGTTTTTGAACTATCCTAATTATTATGCACATATTCAATTTCTTATCTTAATTCTAGGTTTTTTTACTATTATTATAAGATCTAAATTTAAAAATAGAAAGTCATAATTGACTGACTTTTTATTGGTTGGTATTAACTAATAAATTTAAGAAGATACAATTACAAAGTAAAAATAATACATTTTATCTCCTTGTAGATAGTTTTCTCACTAAATATTACACTTTGAAATTATGGTCAAGTGCATGTGGGAACTAGTTGGCTTTCAATACTATATTATGACATCTAGTACTTGAAATCTTAGTTTACTTAAATTCTATAGTTGTGGCTGATCGCTATTTAATTATCTCAATTCAGTGAAATCAGATTTAATTGAGTATATACATGTAAAATATTATATGCATCACGGAGATTATACTTGCCTGTATTAACTAAAGGCAGTATTAGGTTTGACGCCACAATATGTGATGTTTATATGAATGTTTAGAGTGAAATGGAAAAAGAGATACGTGGGTGATGAACTTGTACTTATACCAATGGCAAACTTATCTGACTGATTTTGACAACTTTTATATCAAGAGAAATGGTTAAAAGATAGATTTCTAAATATGTATAAGGAGAATTATAGGAAATATAAATTCTATAGATCTCTTATTACCATCAGGTCTAAATTTAACAATATTAATCATATAATCAGTTAATTGCATGTAAAATAAATAAGTATATTATGGTAGCCATTACTAATTATTAGATATTCTGAAATGGTGGTTTAGTGCAAGACGGACATCCAGGAACTTAAAATTGTAGGATTTTGTATTAGGTTTATCGTTCCATTTTTATATTAGTTATTTTAATATGTCTGTCGGGTGGATGTCTGACAAAAAGGAACTGGAATTTAGCATTGTATAATTAATTTTAATATGATTAAGAAAGCTAGCTGCGTCCCGTGACTTTGCTCATGTTGAAACAACTAAGTAGCATTTTATCCGAATTGGTCCAGACAACATCTGATGAAATCAGATCGTACCTAAACCTGTGGCAAATTTATCTGATTGATTTGTGACAACTTTTATACTAAGAGAAATGGTTAAAAGATACATTTCTAAATATTTATATATTTATTTGTGGGATTTTGTATTTGATTTATTATTTCATTATAATATTACTTATTCAATGTGTTATTGTTATTGTTATATAACTTTTCATCCAAATCGGGGTATTTCGTATTTGAAATAGATTTATGAAATCATTTACTTGTATATATATAATAATTATGATTTATTTTAATATGGCTAAGGAAGCTGCGTGCCGTGTGACTTTGCTCACGTTGGGACAATTATATAACATTTTATCCTCCGTATTTGAAATAGATTTATGAAATCATTTACTTGAATATATTTAATAATTATGTTTCATTTTAATATGCCTAAGGAAGCTAGCTGCGTCCCGTGACTTTGCTCACGTTGGGACAATTATATAACATTTTATCCGAATCGGTCCGAAGGTGGTTGTGGGAGTTGCAGTGTTGTGCTAAGTGTTCTATAGACCTTAAACCTGTTGGAGAGTGGGAGTCAGTGGGAGAGTCATTGGGTCTGTGTTCAGCTGTGGACAGAAATTAGTTAATGTTAGTGATGAAGTTAATAACGGAGTATTATTATAATAATTCATTTATTTCAGGATATTATTGATTTATGTGTACGTGAATGATAGTAATTTTCTTTACCAACTGTGTAATCTGATGGTTGATGTTGATGGTTTTGATGATGAATTTGAAACGGAATATTGTAATAATAATAAATTTATTTCAGGACATTAATTGTTTATGTGTACGTGAACGATGATAATAATTTTCTTATACCAACCGTGAAATAATTTAATATAATTTTATGTACCTGCATCGCTGAAGTAATTTGGTGGAAAAGTTTAATAATTAATATGTTCGAGATTTTCTTTCCTACGGGATATACAAAACATGCGGATATAATGTCATGTTGACTTACCCAATATCATCGACATAAATTACTATGCATCAGCATATTTAAAAACAATGTACCCGACTCATTTGGAATGACTTAGTGAGAAGGATTTATTTACTAATTATATTCGAGATTTCGTTTCCTACGGGACACATGTGTTTTATTGAAGCTACTCATTTGGCGTGGATTCGCCTGTTACCTATTCGTGATTTATTTTCCCTGCGGGGATCGTGGAAGTTTATGTCACACTACGGGTGGCCCAACCCTGGGGAGACTTGTAAGCTGAATGAATAGCCAGAGTCTTCTCTAGCATTTAACATAGATGATCACGCAACGACATCATCACCAACTACGTCAATAAAGTGATCTTGGACCGCTGGGTCTTTCCGGAGTGGAGAAATAATTTAACTAAAATGCTGGCGAACCTAGCCTACTGGGTTGCTTCAGTAATTATCTTCATTAACCACAATATTAACTACAATTAACCTGGCTCATTGAGTCATTCCTTTGTTGGAAATATGCTTTGCGGTTCAGGATAGGATTTAGTATAGATAGAGTTGGATAGACCCAGTATGGGTTAGTAGGAATGATAGGATAGGTTGATAGGAGATAGATAGGAAATTCTATAGTAGGTAGTGTAGGCAGGGTAGCTAAGATACTACTCACTCTTAAGTAGCTAGAGAGAGTAATATCTAAATGAAACAGGTGGTGATGGATGTTGTGCTCGATTAATAGACAGAGACCTTCTAACCATCCAAGGCAACTCTGTTGTTCGAGCAAGCGAATGTTTCCAAGCTAAATTATGCTGGAGTGGATGAGTATGTAGGCTGACTAACAGACATACATGTACTATTCTCTTTGATAAAAGATTATGTCCTCTCACTTTAGTTGTGACTCAGTACTGACATACAATTTAAGACGTTAAATTTAATTAAATGTATTACTTTTGTACTACTGACTTTTGACTTACTGTAGACATCACCATGGGGCTTAACCTCGTTTCTAGTTGATGTTTCGATAATGAAATGCAGGTAATTTTGCTAAGCTACTAAACCTCATTTCTCGTTGATACTTCGATTATGAAATATAGGTCATGTCATCTCATGCGCAGTGGTGGTTCCCCATGGATGGTTGCTTGATACTAGATCAAGTAGGGGCTACCCAAGTAATTCAGTATGAATGCCATAGCTCGGTAGCGAATGGTGGCGCGCCGATCCAACCATCCATGGTACATGCTGTGTAAAAAACACCCCAAAGACTATCCTCCCTTTAAAAAAAGTACTAAATCAGACATATTTTCATATATACATGTATTTATTTATCACCCTTTTGTCCTCCTCTCTTTTGTTATTGTACATACTAAAATGTTTATACTAAATCTATTGACATGATCAATAATTTTGTCTATAAAAATAACAAAGAAATTGACAAAGAAAGATCATCAAATTAAAATCTATCGAAGTCCCAAAGAAAGTCTAGAGATAAATATATTTAAGAATGCAAGGTGTGAATGTAAGAGATTATCCAGAGAATATACTATGATGATGATGATGATATTGTTATGGTTATTTCTAAAAAGTAATATTATTAGGGTCAATAGGTATAATGTTGACAAAGGTTGTAAAATATTACTCAATGTTCAGCTGTATTCTATAATGTAGCGTTATAGTACTAATAATAATAATACAACACAAATTAGTAATCATAATAGTGTATTTGTACAAATTAGTATTAGATAAATAATTGGTTCTCAGAAATTCACTAGGTAACAGTTGTACCAAAAAGTACCAACAGTAATATTTAGGGTTACAAGTACTAATAATAATAGAATAACACAAATTAGTAGTAATAATAGCATATTTGTACTGAATAGTATTAGTTAGAAAAATTGGTGCAATCCCTCCACTAGGTAACAGTTGCACCAAAAGGTATCAAATAGTACCAACATTAATATTTAGGTTTACAAGTACTAATAATAATAGAATAACACAAATTAGTACTAATAATAACATATTTACACTGGATAGTATTAGTTAGAGAAAATGGTGCAAACACTTTCACTAGGTAACAATTGCACCATAGGGTATAAAAAGCAACAGTATAGCACAAATAGTATTGTAGCAGTGTTTAGGATTACTTGCAACAATAGAAGCTTTATTTCCTGTATTATTTAGTCTTTAGTTATTATATTAGGTTTGTCTTGAGATTCCCTGAAAAGAATTTAGGTTACATCAACGGTTCACAATGGGTCCTACCACTAACTAGACGATTACAAATGGCCAATATTTTATTCCAGTCCGATTAATATTCCAATATCATATATTCTAATATATTAGTATTTCAGTATCGTAATAAAGTAAACAAATATAGTTGTTCAAAAAAGAAAATATTTAAAAACCAAAAAGCATTTTTAAGGGGGGGGTTGTTACAACACTTCTAAGCTTACATAGCCGCATGACGTAATAACATGGCAACTCATGGCGACTACTAATTAATGGTGTTATGAAACAGCTTAAAAAAGCTGAAACCATTAAATTGAATTTAAAAATGTTGTTTGCTATTTTATGAACTAAATCTAACGTTTTCCACTGCTTTTTGCCTAAGCTATCTCTATTATATAATTTTTTCTTACATAGAGTAAAATACCCTATTACAATCACAGACCAGATTGGGCAGGTTAACTAGTAATAAAATCAACTTAAAACTTTGCAAGATCAATAAAACTACATCTGACAATATGAACATACATAAAAAACAATAAGATCTGCTTACTCTGTCTGATAAAATATGCATTTAGAAAAGCTATATAGTATTTAAAGCTTTAGCCGCGCGTTTATAAGCCCAGCGATAAGGGCAAATAGTATAAAAATAATTTTATACACTCATATATGATTTCTCAAGTTCTCGACCTTAATTTCCCGGGAACAAAGCCTAATTTCCCGGGAATTCCCGAGTCGAGAAATACCGGGAAATCGTTAGGCTTTGTTCCCGGGAAATTAAGGTCGATGAACCCTAGTCTTGGAAGACCATTTAAGGTAGCATTGTAAAGTGATACTAAAGTTTCAAATTAAGCTATTTGATTGGTTAATCAAGCACAAATGAATCGATAGAAAGGTATAAAATAAGTACTTGTATTCACTGCTGACATACATCCCTAGGAAGATAAACTTCTTACCATCTTCGACCACATCATCACTTACCAACAGGTGAGCTAGTCAAACGCTAGCATAAAAGTTATTTAAAAAAAATGCTAAATTCACCTTATGTGAACTCTGTATAAGTAATTTCTTACCAGTAATTCTCAAACTTGATAACTAGCTTAGATCAAACTACAAACACTCAATGTTCTAGAGCATTTTAGATGTCTCATTACAACTCAAGAGATTTCTTGGATACATTCTTGAATATATTCTTACATGGAAAATCAATATATTCTGTATTGAGTTTTAGTGATCTTTGCCAACGCTCGATGTGTTTATAATGCATTATTTACCAAATCTAAAAGAATGAAGTGTAGACTTGTAGATGATGACCAAATAAGACCTTTTCAGTTTTCAGACTGATGCTCAGAAAACTCACGTAAGTGCTTGCACGTCCTTTGGTAAACCGCAGAGAACAAATGATTGATGTATATAGCAATTCACAGGAAAGAAACCGTGAAGAATGCGGAATGCGTATGATATACATATATTATCTGACCATCGAATCAACTTACATTTACATCGAAACATTCTCTCAACATGTCGGCATAAACTTCTTCATCGCCCATCCAGTGGTACGATGTTTTAATGTCTTTGAATGCTCCTTCGGAGGCACAACACCGGCACATGCCGTTAACAGACGAACTCTCCATTTTTACATAATATCACAACATTTACACGCTTAAATATACATTATTTCAATACAAGAATATTAGCAGCAGCGACGCTACCGAAACTCCGCCATTTTGTTTATTTTTTTTGTTCTCTAGCTAGAATCTCTTTATTCTCTTTTTTTTTCAGTTTTATTATGGCTCCACACGATTAGTGTATTTAGCCAGTGTCAAGTATTGAAATTCTTTAAGTTTTTATGAATTTAAGTCGTAGAGATGGGTCAAAGTCACATTTCAGGTCAGTTTTCAAGTAAAAGTCTAGTCGAAGTCATACCTTCAGAAAAGATATGGTGTTTACTGAAGATTTTCAGTGGCATTTTAGTGAGAACGCAAATAGCATGTTTTGCAACATTGTGCTGTTTCCCTACACTCGCACTCATTCACCGGCACTTAATGGTTAATAATCCACATTTATTACACATTAACTCGCGGAAGAACACAAGTTTTAGGAAAAAATACAATGAGACCACACACACTTTTCCACGTTCCCGCCAAAAAAAAACCCTTTATTCTATATATTCTATTATAGTAGAGAATATAGAGATGAGATGGGATGAGGCACAAAAATACCCATGGTTAATAGATATCGATAAAATTCGGAGGCGTGTTGAAAAGTTTTGGCGTGCGTTTTATTATCACAAGTGTGGATTGAATAACTCTTTCTACTAGCGCCATCTAGGATGAAGTAGCGAAACCAGAACTGACATTTTGTTTACGTATGTATGTCAAACTTGACAACAAATTACAAATTACAATTGTCTGTCAATTTTATTATCATGCATTTGCAATCGAAAAGCTCGTTTTGCTTGCTGTTTTTCTATTTCTAGGAATTCTTATTGGAAAGAGTGTTTGTGTTCACCATCAAAATTCAAATTGCAAGCGAGAGATGTCCATGTCCTCAACTCACCTGTGTCGTTGCTGCATGACCCGGCCGCCCGACAAGAATCTAAAAACTCCGTACACACGACTTGGTGTTTCGGAGGTTTACGCTGATATGCTAAAGGAGTGTTTTGAAATTCATGTAAGTATTATTAAGATTTTGCTTCGGATGTCCTCATATATCATATCAATCACAATAAAAGTACCTACTCAAGTACTAGTCAAGTAAGATTATATGATGGAGCTGATCACCGATAGAAATTCAAGAAGACTTGATAATTAAAACAAAATATAATAAATACTTCTTGTATATAATCGAGTTTGTTTAGAAAAAGTTTGTACTTAATAAAATTAAATATACCTAAGTATATCAATATCAACAATGTTGATATAAGTATTACTTAATTATTATTTTTGCATAGATATAAAGATCATATTAACTAGAGGGGAGTCTCGCATTATGATTAAGATCAAGGAAAAATTATACCAGAATATTGTAGAAAAGCTGAAGCACCCATCCCTCCATCGATTTGTTTTTTTTTTTCTAAACGGACTTGCACTTGACCACTATCTCACCTGATTTTAGGTGACCATGCAGTATAAGATGACATCATGCTTATCTGGTCTTGACAGTTTGGTTGTATATTGCAAAACAAAAAGTTTTTTTTTTTCCGACACTCCACATGCTTTATGATACTTGTAATGTATTGATTTTTATAATGATTAATTATTGTAGGGTAGTTAAAAATAAATATGTTAATCTACCTACATTGATTGTAAATGACAGTGAAGAGCTAACCATAACCCATAAACCATAACCATAAACCATAACCATAAACCATAACCATAAACCATAACCATAACCCATAGATAGGACCATAATAATACTAGCATGAACGTACATTGGCAGAATTGCGACAACAAGCCACAGAAGCCATAAACTAAGAAACGAACTAAAACTTTTTTTATAATAAAAAACATTTGAGTGGAAGAAACGAAGGAGGTATGTCAGAATCATAGCATGTGGAAAGAAGTAGTCTCGGCCTACCCCAACGGGAAAAAGGCGTGATTGTATGTATGTATGTATGAGTTTGGTCTTTATTAACCCACAAGCAGGCTCAAAGTTGTCTAGATCAACAGCAGTCTATGGAAGTTCTTAAATATAGTATACTCTAGTTATATCTAAAGTAGAATTCAGATATAGCAACAATGAATACGGATTTTAGGGATATGGTATTGATAAAAATGTATCAATACTATACTCATGAGTAGTATTGCAACAAAGGTAATCGATACCGGTATCATACTTGTGTCAAAAGTATCAAGTAGCTCTTTTTAGGGTGCCATGCCCAAAGGGTAAAATGGGACCCTATTACTAACGGTGCATACAGACTATGTAATATAACATGTTATAACACTGTTATTTCACATATTTTAGATAATGTGGACACGGATTTTTTTAAAACATATTATAATATCATGTTTTATAACATTCCGTGTCCACATAGGCCGAAACATGTTAAATAACAATTTAATAACATGTTATGTTACATAGTCTACGCATGCTAAGGGCTGATTTCACCAGTGAATATAAACGCGATCAGGTCGACTTTAACTTGGTTTATATGTTTAACTGAGATTAAACCGGCATTTAGCATTTCACTACCACAATCTGTACACAGTTACAGTTAAAACAAGTTTTAATTCTGAACTAATGATTGTCGGCGTTTAGTGCTCTTGATCCCATTTACACTGTTTACAGCCACTGTCACTCGAAAATCAAATATATATCATGAACAGAAACAAATTTGGTAATATTAATTTTACAGTTTGACAATGCCAAAACAATCTAATACGACAGCTCTATGATGACATTTACATTCCATTGTGCGTAATAGCATAAAATGTAGGTTTTGGTAAATGCGATTAAATGGAGCCTCATGGGAGGTGATGAAATCAAGTATGCGTAAACCAAAATCAACATTGACGTTTGAACACGTTTTAGTAGTAAGTAGTTCATTAAATCTTGATTAGTAGCATAAATGGTGAAATCGACCCTAAGACTCAGCTGTCCGTCTGTCTGTCTGCATGTCTGTCTGTCTGTCTGTCTGTCTGTCTGTCTGTCTGCCTGTCTCTCTGTCTGTCACCAGGCTGTATCTCATGAACTGTGATAGTTAGACAGTTGAAATTCTCACAGATGATGTATTTCTGTTGCCGCTATAACAACAAATACTAAAAACAGAAATAAAGTTAAAAATCATAGGGGTCCCCATACAAGAAATGTGTTTTTTTTTTCGGCATTTTCATATAACAGCATCTATGAACGTTTAAACACATAAGATGGCACATCCTGGGGTTACGCGAAGTCCGAAGACAGGGAGAGGACACCATAACCGTAGAATCGTAGTACTATCTTATGTACTGCAGAGAAGGAGATTAGTCATCCCAAGGCAACGTCAGGTTTCTGGTCAACAAGGTTCTCAGTGACAATGTTGTAGAAATCTCCAATGTGTCGACCAGGGTAGGGAACCTCATAATTAAGAATTAAGTTAACCGAGAGTTACAGCCTCAAGGTTATCCAGGTCTACGCACCGACCTCGGCACACTTTGATGATGAGGTGGAGAACATGTATGAAAATATCTCCAGAGCTTTACACACCACCTCCAAGGCTCACAACAACGTTGTCATGGGAGACTTTAACGCCAAAGTGAAAGTACAGACTTGCAGTGAATCGACAATAGGACCATACGGATTTGGGAGTAGGAATCACAGGGGGCAAATACTCGTCAATTTCCTCGAGAGAGAGGGACTTTTCTTGATGAACTCATTCTTCAAGAAACAGCCTCAAAGAAAGTGGACGTGGCAAAGCCCCGACGCTGTGACTAAAAACGAGATAGACTTCTTCATTACGGACAAACGGCGCATATTCAGAGACGTCTCAGTGATCACTAGGTTTAATACTGGAAGTGATCACCGACTTGTACGAGGCTCTCTGGATATTGACTTTAAAGCCGAGAGATTCCAATTGATAAAGTCCACGCTCCGACCGAACCTACTCCAAACCGTTGTTCGGTCCGAAACATTCCAATTAAAATTGTTGAATCGATTCGCTGCTTCGGAAACCACTGATGACGTAGACCAAAAACTCGAAGAAGTGGTGGAAATCCACAGGGATGAAGGGAGGAAGTTTTGCGAGTGCAAGCGTACGGACAAAAAGTCGACAGAACTTTCGACAGAAACACTTCGGCTAATGGAAGAGAGACAAACCGACCCTTTGTCAGCTTTGTCAACTATCCAGGTGCGCAACAAAACCATAAAGAAGCTGGTGCGACGCGACCTCCGATCCTCTAATACGCTCTTGATAAAAAAATCAATCGAGCAGAATCGCGGGTGGAAGGTGTTCACGCAGCCTCTGGGTAGAAGCCATCTCACAAAGCTGACAACATCAACTGCACTAGTCGTCGCATCCAAGTCGGAGATTCTGTCGGAAGTTGAAGACTCCTACGGCAAGCTCTACGCATCGCATGCTTCAACCCGCCACTTCACAGAAGATCTGCCCGAAATTAGCCGAGACGAGATCGTGATGGCTCTTAAACAGCTCAAAAATGGAAAAGCTCCAGGAGAAGACGGAATCACTACCGAGCTTTTAAAGCCAGGGGAGTTCCAGCAGTTCAACAGCTTCAACAGCTCTTTAATTCCGTTCAAAGTCCAAGAAGGAGATAAAACCCTCTTGAAAAACTACCGCCCGATTTCGCTTCTGAGCCATGTCTACAAGCTGTTTTCAAAGGTCATCACGAATCGTCTTGCGCGGAGACTCGACGAGTTCCAACCTCTGGAACAGGCCGGGTTTCGAAGCGGTTACGGCACTATAGACCACATCCACACGATGCGGCAAGTTATACAGAAAACCGAATCGGCCCCTGTGCTTAGTATTTGTGGACTATGATAAGGCCTTCGACTCTATCGAAACCTGGACCGTTCTGGAGTCCTTGCAGCGTTGCCAAGTCGACTGGCGATATATCGAAGTGATGAGATGTCTGTATAATGCCGCAACGATGACTGTACAAGTAAAGAACCAGCGATCTAAACATGTCCACCTGCGTCGAGGAGTGAGACGGGGACGTCATATCCTCGAAACGGTTCACTAACGCCTTGGAGGATATGTTTAAGACGCTGGATTGGAAAGATTCTGGCATTAACATCAACGGCAAGTACATCTCTCACTTACGATTCTCTAATGACATCGTCATTATGGCAGAAACGCTGCAAGACCTGCAAATGGCCTAGGTGATTCATCTCGTCGCATCGGTCTTCGGATGAATTTGGATAAAACCAAATTCATGTACAACGAGCACGTTGTTCCGGAACCGATTGCCGTAGATGGAATTCCACTCGAAGCTGTCACTAAATATGTTTACCTAGGGCAGACGCTCCAACTAGGCAAACACAACTTCGAGAAGGAAATCCAGAGAAGAATTCAGCTGGGCTGGGCCGCATTCGGAAAACTCCGTCGAGTCTTCTCGTCGCCTATACCGCAGTGTCTAAAGACAAAAGTCTTGAACCAGTGCGTCCTACCTGTAATGGAGCATACGGAGCCGAGACGTGGACACTCACAGTTCGAGTGGTCCACCGGTTTAAAGTCGCTCAGCGAGCTATGGAGAGAGCTATGCTCGGAATTTCTGTGCGGGATCGAATCCGGAACGAAGTAATTCGCCAAAGAACTAAAGTTATCGATATAGCTCAACGGATTAGCAAGCTGAAGTGGCAGTGGGCTGGTCATATCTGCCGCAGGACTGATAACCGTTGGAGTAGACTTGTCCTAGAGTGGAGACCGCGAATCGGCAAACGTAGCGTAGGACGTCCTGTGATTAGTTGGAGCGACGACACACGCAAAGCGGTGGGCAGTGACTGGAAAAGAAGAGCCGAAGACCGGGCTCAGTGGCGCATCTTGGGAGAGGCCTACGTCCAGCAGTGGACTGACACTTAGGTAAACGTCCATAGATGGCGTTATATTGGCGATCCCTAACACCTTTGTGTTAACTTTCACTTAGATAGCGTTATAAGAAATAAGCACGCGGCTCACAACTCTGTTTTGATAAAATGTTTATGAATTATTATTTTTTTCTCGATCTTATAAAATACTGTAGTATGGTACGGAACCCTACGAGTGCGAGTCCGACTTGCACTTGGCCAGTTTATTTTGGCATTAAGTGTAAATAAAAACAGAAAATAGTACTTAAAAGTTGATTATTACAATAAAATTGTTTATTTAGTTTATAGGTTAGATTAGATTTTGAATTCCCATCCTTTTAAAGGTTCCCCTAGTACCCTATTACTGAAACTTCGTTCGTCCATCCGTCCTTCTGTCAGAGGGCTATCTTCTAAACCATAATAAATAGACATGAATTTTTCATAAAGTATTTAATTCTATGCTGCTTTAACAACAAATACTAAAAACTGACCAAAATTAAAAATTATTCAGGCATTTTTTGCTCGATCTGATAATCCTTGTAGTGTGAATGAATGAATGAATGAATGAATTTTATTAGGTAATCAAATCTTATGCTATTGACATTGATAACTTAAATATGTGAACAGCCTATATGAATTATTGGAGTGAAGCCCTGAAATTCCACACTAGGATACCCTGTGTCGTGGAATTTAGTCTCGTCCTGTTATTTATATATAAATACATATGTGCCTATTGTACAAGTGTAACAGGTAACGGCAAGTATGCTCGATATCGATATAGTGTGTGTGTATATGTATATATCTATGGCTTCTATAACAACAAATAATAAAAACTAAAATGTTATACAATTATTAATTCTATTGTCTTCATCATCATTACGTTTGTCATCTTCATTATGATCATATTTGTATCTACCATAGCCTAATATTTTATATTGTATTACCATTCATCATTACTCAAACACGTTTACTATAAACATTTTCTGTGACACGCAGGTATCTGAACTGCAATTCAGGTCTGATACATTACATTGTTATGTTATTTCTTTTTAATTGCTTTTTGTTCTGTGTGGAATAAATAAATAAAAATAAATCAATAACTTCAGTAGTTTTAGCGTTTAGAAGTAACAAACATAAACACAATCTTTCGCCTTTATAATATTAGTAGGAAGTAGGATATCCTTCATCGTCTTTGAAATTATTAAGGCTTTTTTTAAATACTTTATAGACTAGCGTTTGACCACTGTCTCACCTGTTGGTAAGTGATGATGCGGTCGAAGATGGTAAGCACGCTAGGCCTAGAATGGGAGCTGGCTCTCAAGGATGGCTGCCGGAACACATTAGATGTTTGGTGACAGATTTTCTAACTTGAGGGTGGTAGCTGGCCAGGCGGACACTAGATAGTGTCCTACCACCATGCGGGGGGTTGTTGGTTTCTTAACGATGTTTTCCTTCACCGGAGGGCCACTGTGAAAAGCGCACATACATTTTTCTATAGAAAAATCCATTGGTGCACGGCGGTTTGAACTCGGTACCACGGCATCAAAGCCGACCGTTCTCCCGATAACGCCACCGGGCCCTCAAAAGGCTTTGCCAAAATGGAGGTGTACTCGTACATAAGAGCTTGTGAATGGCAAATTCCAGTACTCACTGGCGACAGACAGCAGAGCAAGGCATCAAGGTAGATTTGATGGCAGCTGGCAAACTTTGAAATCTATAGTATGAATTAGAGATGAATCGGGTATCCGGCTTATCCGGTGGCCTTAATAGGTACTATTCGACCGAATACCGGATAACTAGCGCCTGTCCGGCCGAATTCTGGAATTAAGAGATAAAATATTTGTAACCAACCGCCAATAGAGCACTTGAAAACCGCCGGATTTGCTCGCTGGCTCTTTGTGCATGCTTGAAATTCTAAAAACACGGAGCAAAAGACGTCGCCAGCTATGAGAGTACACTATTTTGATCGTCAATGGTACACCAACGAAAGCCAACAAATTGGCGAGCCAATGAATCAAACTGTTGGCTCGCCAACTTGTTGGCTTTCATTGGTGTACCATTGGTGATCAAAATAGTTAACGCGGTTCGCCAATGGATCACCCCCTTAAAAATGTACCTTACGTCTCGATGAAGCGTTAAATACGCTTTTTGTTTGGCTAAAACTTAAACACAAACGTAACATGCGTGACCGATTGGACGCCGCGCCGGCCGCTTGAAGGTTGAACAATATTATTTAAATAATGTTACCTATTGTATTGATTTCAGCTCTCACTAAATTCAGAAAATGAGTCAGGGATATGCGAGGTGTGTATAATGAGGCTGTGTGATGCTGACAGCTTCAAGAAACAAGTACTGAAGTGCCAGAAGTCGTATCAGGAATTGATCGCTGGGATTAAAGGTAAAATTCAACGACGTTGTACGATATTAAAATTGACTGCGAACTAAACCGTAAAACCGGCCCGCAAGAGACGGACCTTGAACGAAGTGTATCCCTTTCTTTTGTATGGACCACATTATAAATATTATAAAATACTATACATATACAACCCGGTCAGAATATCTGTGCACCTCGCTGGAATGCGGCGCCTCTCCCGCTTCCCCTGTCACCTCTCCGCGCACTCCCCGGTGCGACAGTACGGTTAGCATCTCCGTTGCCAGACCGCCGATATGACGTCACGAGGTCAGGTGCACAGATATTGTGACCGGGTAGTAGTATAGTACATATTTAGCATCGGCAGGTTGTTAGACAAACACATACTCCCACCTAGGTGCCTTTCGTTTGGGCTGTTTTGTTTTCCAAAGCAATTACAACCTTATGGTTAGAGCATACGGATTAAATTGAATTTGTCAAAGCATCAACATATTTATATTATGTCTATGGTAAAATAAAATTAACATACTTTTTTATTTTATATCGTATAGGCTAGCGTTTAACCACTATTTCACCTGTTGGTAAGTGATGATGCGGTCGAGGATTGTAGCACGCTAGGCCTAAAATGGGATCTTGCCCTCAAGGATAGCTGCCCGAACACAGTAGATGTTTGGCGATAGATTCTCTAACCTGAGTGTGGTAGCAACGGCGGATTCAGGGGGGGGGGGGGAGTCATGGGGGTCATGGAAATGCAAAATTGTAGACTTAAATTAAATTATTTAAATTATTTTATTGGCGCCACCAATGCATAATTGGGTTAACAAATGCAATCCACTAATTTCGTCGTAACGATACTTCGCACCGTGGCTTAATTGGCAAAGCACCGGAACATGTTATTCCGGAGGTTGCGGGTTCAAGTCCCGTCGGTACGATGAAATTTTGGATTGTGTTTAACAATTTACAGACGGGTCTTTGTTCTATAATATGTAGTGGAGTTTAAGGCGTCCATTATACGATAGGTTTTGCTGTCAGTTTGCTCACAGTCACTGACGGTGACTAACCAATATTTACATACTTTGATTTGCTGCATAAGCAACCATCAGTCATGACTTTTGGATTTGAATGACGGATTACCGATCGTGTAATGGACGCCTTATTCCAACACCGTCCATAGCACTAATCCATGATTTGCTGCAAATCTGAACTAATATTATAAAGAGGAAAGATATAATTTTTAGTTAGTTTGTTACGATTTAACACAAATAGTAACATAGGCTATATTTTATTCCCGTATTTTCAGGGGTACGGGAACTACGCGAGTGAAACCGCTATAGATAATATATTATTCTTTTATTTCGCACGTTTCTCGGGTCGTACACGCCCGGTCTTTTGGAGGGCATTGATGGAGCCGAAGTCAACATCAAGAGGCCCTTTACATTGTTCACTTATTACTATTACCTGTAGATGGATGGATATGGGAAACTATTATAAAAAGATGGTACATTATATTATGAGACTATTGAGTGAGCTGATTAATGTCGGAGTGCTGGTCTATGGATGAGGTTACGGCACCCGCCAATTATGCCTCATTACAAAATATTATTTATTATAGATGATATATGTAAATATTTATTGAAACAAATTTTAATAATAAATTAATATTAAATATTACAGATGAAACAGCTACAAAAGTGAAAGTAGAAATTGACGATTACGACGACAATGGAATATTTTTTCTTGGTAAGATGCATTACTTGTATTTCATAATTAATTTTTTCTTGGTAAGATGCATAACTTGTATTTCATAATTAAATTTTTCTTGGTAAGATGCATAACTTGTATTTCATAATTATTTTTTTCTTGGTAAGATGCATAACTTGTATTTCATAATTATTTTTTTCTTGGTAAGATGCATAACTTGTATTTCATAATTAATTTTTTTTTGGTAAGATGCATAACTTGCATTTCATAATTAATTTTTTCTTGGTAAGATGCATAACTTGTATTTCATAATTAATTTCAGCCTTTTAAACGACTTTACAAAAAGTATATTTTTATGTTTGATACCTCAGAACTCCGTCATTTATTTTAACCGATTTGGAAAAATCTTTTTTAACCGACTTCACAAAAAAGGAGGAGGTTCTCAATATTACTGTATTTTTTTATGTATTTCACTTCAAAACTCCGGCAAATATTGACCGATTTAAAAAAATATTTTTGTTTAAGAGATTATGCCTCCCGTTTGGTCCCATTAAAATTTTATTGACGTATGACAATTACGTCCGGAGATATGGAGATAAATAATATAAGCAAATTGGTATACTTTGATGACTTATGTTTATTACTTTTACTATTGCGGCATATGAAGTCGGTTTTTTCGTCTTGTACGATCATACATTATTTGTATGAGAGATTATGCTTCCTGTTTGGTTCCATTGCAATTTTATGGAGATCTGATTAGTATCTCTAGAAGTCTAGAGATATGGTGGAGATAAACACCTCAAACGAAAGTTAATATGTGTTATTTACAGTTTCTAGACTAATCAACACTCAACTTGCTTTTTAGGGTTCCGTAGTCCTGACAAGGAACCCTTATAGTTTCGTCATGTCCGTCTGTCTGTCTGTCTGTCTGAGGTTTTGCTAAGAGACCGTTAATACTAGAAAGCTGTAATTTTGTAGGGGTATGTATATAAATTACGCCGACAGAGGGTGAAATAAAATTTTCAAAAAAATTTTTTTTAAGGTAGCTCCCCTACATGAGAGGTAGGGATGAATTTTTTTTCGTCGTCTACCCCATCGTGTGGGTATCGTTGAATAGGTCTTTTAAAATGACTTAGGGTTGCTAATACCATTTTTCGATTGATTGCTCCATTTACGAAATATTAAACTTTAAAGTGCATATTTTTGTTTCAGTAGGGGGTCAACCCTCTAAAAGCTAAACTACTGGCTTGAAAAATCTGGAAAAAATCGTGATAATAGTGCATTTCATGAAGTTCAAAGGAAAACTAGAGCGGTTAAGATAACTTTATTCGTTTAGCAGTAATAGTCGTTGAACTTGGGTGTTGGATAATTTTGTACCAAATACAAAATCCTTAGAATAAATCCCTTAAAGTGACAAAGACGAAGTACCTAGATGCTTGTTTATAACGGGTAAAGACTTACATTGAATAACGGGCTACTACGGAACCCGACACGGCGCGTGCCCCGACACGCACCTGGCCGGTTATTTTACTTAAATTAGATGCACCCTATTGTTGACAGTTTTTTTTATTTTTTCCATTCAAAGTTTGTCTGGAAGATATCGCTATCAGCGATAAGGCCTGTAACACTTTAATATAAGCTATTGTTTATAGATATATAAGTTTTTTTTATATTTGTGGTGTGTCATAATAGTATATTACGAGACGTGCGACTTAAGTAGTCTGTTATTGCACGGGGTGAAGTAGTAGACAACTTAAGTCACGAGTATCGTATATTATTTTATAGCTTTTTTTATGTTATAAGGTAACAGGACAAGCCCGACGCTCGGCTGATGGTAAGCGATGACGTCTACCTATGACAGATACAGCGGCAAAATTCTGGCAGTACAGAATTTTGCATGTCACTGCACTGCGCCTGTTACCTTAAGACATAAAGATGTTGAATCTCACATGCCTTGTAATTTCACTGGACACCTTGCCATTTCAACCGAAAAACATTCCTATTTCACGGGTGTAAATTAATTGGCAAAGTGGTGGTACCGCCCCAGGCGGACTAGCAGAAGTCCTGCCACTACAAAATGCTTTTTATGTCAGTGTGACATAAACCCGCACTTTACGCATGCTACGCTTTTCCGTCAAATTGAAGATTATTGTACGGCGTGAAGTTGGGAACCGAGCGCAACAAGGGTGCTAAACGTCGTGCAATCATAGACTATTTAAGTCAAGGAAAAGCGTGCGTGAAGTGCGGGTTTCACACTGTGCTATAAAAGTGTTTATTTATCTATCTATCTATCAACTCAGATGTTAACTAGACTCACAACTCTATCTTCAGACTTAAAAGAAGAGATATCAGACTACGAGGACATTCAGGAAGCTGAGGAAGCAGAAGATGACAAGAAGCTGGCTGAGCTACTGGGGCTGGGAAACCTGCCAGCTACCACCGTCAAACGGTCTGATAGGAAGAAGAAAGTCAAATCTGGTAACACTTTGCTCTTATTATTACCGTTTACTTCAAACTAATTATTGTTAACCTAATATTTAAATTTACTATTAGTGTCAGCTCAGACGCGGCGCGCACTCATTAGGAGAGTGATACAAAAAATAACTTTATTTACTACACAAAAAGATACACATTTCATTGAGTTAGTTTAGTTCGGCTTCAGGCTGCACCGCGCGGCGCAGCGGGAAGGCGCGTGATAAACAATTGAACTTTATCAACTACACAATAAGATACACATTGCATTGAGATAGTTTAGTGGCGTCGCGCGTTTTACTGCGCCGCGCGAAACCAAAAGCCTCGTCACGTCGCGTCGCGTTGCGGTGTGAACTGACCCTTCGTGAAATGGAAAAATTAACATAAAATAAAACATTAACTATTACCTGTGCCCCGTGGTTTTGCCCGCGTCTAATACTTGTTATAAACCTTCCTTTTGAACCTGTATTAAAATCCGTTGCGTAGTTTTAAAAGATCTAAGCGTGCACACAGCGGGAGCAACTTTGTTTTAATACCATGCAAAAATTACTAATAAAAATTAAAATACTAACTACAAATATTAAAACTGGCCAAGTGCGAGTCAGACTTGTGTGTCGCACGGAGTGTGTCGCACGGCATACCACGGCAATATTTTATATTATACTAGCTGACCCGGCAAACGTTGTTTTGCCATATAAATAATTTCGTAGTAATTTCTAGTGTAGACAAAAAATAGCTTACTTATTGTAAGTATGTATGGAGGAAAAATGATTAAATTACTAAAATGGCTATTAAAAAATAAGGGTTGATCGTAGAAGGGTGAAAATTGAGGATTGTATGTATTTTTGTATGTTGTATCATAAAAAAATAGAAATTAAAAATTTTGTCTAAAAAATAAAATAAAAAATTTAGGGGTGGACTACCCCTAACATTTAGGGGGATGAAAAATAGATGTTGGCCGATTCTCATAGATACCGGATAAGCACAAAAAATTTCATCAAAATCGGTCAAGCCGTTTCGGAGGAGTATGGCAACGAAAACTGTGACACGAGAATTTTATATATTAGATTACCGTGACAATACTAAACATGCTTATTAACTACAACGCCATCTAACGAATATCTAACGACCTTCTAACACCAACTAAGTGAACTTTAACACAAAGATGTTAGCGTAGGTAATTAATATTATTAATAAGGTAAACAATCGTTCATAGATGGCACTATAGTAAAAAACACGTTGATTGTATGGGAACCCCCTTTAATTCTCAACTTTTTTCTGTTCTTAGTATTTGTTGTTATAGCGGCAACAGAAATACATCATCTGTGAAAATTTTAACCGTCTAACTATAACTGTTCGTGAGATACAGCCTGGAGACAGACGGACAGACAGACAGACGGACAGCGGAGTCTCAGTAATAGGGTTCCGTTAGTACCCTTTGGGTTCGGAACTCTAAAAAGCAGAATATAAGTCGCTGTCTGCTAGTAGAGTACCCAAAAAGCTGGCGACATTACCTCTTTGAATGGCGAAACTAATTCGTTACTAGAGGTAAGCGTCAGCTGTGCGCTATTCACAGTGGCCCTCCGGTGAAGGAAAAACATCGTTAAGAAACTAACAACCCCCGCATGGTGGTAGGGCACTATCTAGTGTCCGCCTGGCTAGCTACCAACCCTCAAGTTAGAAAATCTGTCGCCAAACATCTAATGTGTTCCGGCAACTATCCTTGAGAGCCAGTTCCCATTCTAGGCCTAGCGTGCTTACCATCTTCGGCTGCGTCATCACTTACCAACAGGTGAGATAGTGGTCAAACGCTAGCCTATAATATATAAAAAAAAAGCTCTTTGGTCGTGGGAGACATCTATCAGGTGTCTGGATAGCTTTTTAAATCCAAAATTGTAAATGCTTATAATTTTTTTATTGAATCAAACAACATCTATTTCAATTCTAAATTACCTGTTTGCGTAAAGGATAGATGGCTTGGTTTCTTAAGGAGAGTCGTCGGTTGCCGGTTCAAATCCTAGCACGGGTGTTCGCCCACAGGAGGTGGTAGCATATTATATCGATGTTCGAAAATCTGCCGCCATAACCTTACGGCAACGCAGCCTTTAAGAGTAAGAGTATTCTAGGCCTAGCGTGTTCACCCTCTTTGCTTACCACCAGGCGAGATATATATTGATCTGGGTAGCACTTGAACACTATCTCACCTGATGTTAAGTGATGATGCAGTCGATGATAGTGGTCAAACGCTAGCCTATACGATACAAAAATTAATCCTAATATAATATAATAAATGCGAAAGTAACTCTGTCTGTCTGTCTGTCTCACTTTCACGCCAAAACCACTGAACCGATTTCAATGAAATTTGGAACACAGATAGTCTAGAGCCTGAAAACGGACATAGGCTACTTTTTAATGCAAAAAAAGAGTTGTAAGGAGTAAAGGGGGATGAAAAGTTGTATGGAAGTATCGTCATTTTAGGAGCTAGAAGCTTGAAACTTATTTTTTAGGTAGTTGATTCGAAATGAGGGAGGGGGAAGGGGGGGAGGGGAGGTTGAAGTGATGGGAAGGGGAGGGGAAGGAGAAGGGGGAAAGGGGAGGGGAGAGAGAAGTGGGGGGAAGAGAGGGAGGGAGAGGGGTAGGGGTGATTAGCGCGGCGTGGTACGGTGCGGTGGAGGTGGGATATGCATGTGTCTTATTTGTACAATATGCTACACACTATTCAACGCGGACGAAGTCGCGGGCACAGCTTGTCTGCTATAATAAAAAGCTAACAATGCGAGACAACAATTCCCTTAAGCTATAATAACCCAAAGAAATATAATATCCATCCTATTCTTAAACTTATTATTATGTCTTTCCAGAGAAGAAACTAAAGAAGAAATCGAGCTCGTACCTCTCATTCCACGCACTTTCAAAATTGGACAAAATCATCCACCCGTTGAACAAGAAAATATCTAAAATCACATTCGGTACTTCTCCTCGCACGGACTACAACGAAGCGACCAAACACAAGGCAAATATGGAAAATCTCATTAAATATTCCAATTGTATTCCATTTTGTAATAAAACTTTATCAGGCATACTCTGCGCATTCTGCAAAGAGACGTATCAAAATCCAAGTGAACTCCGGAATCATATACAAGAACGACACAAAAATAACAGCATATGTGAGTTAATTAAATCAGACCGAAGCAATCTCACATTCAAATTTGACATCACAGATCTTAAATGCAACATCTGCAATAATAATTTCAGTAATATATCAGTTTTAAAACAACATTTAACGAACGAACACAATATCAAATTCTACCCAGACATCAAAGATTACATACTAGAATTCAAATTAACCGATGCTGAGATGCTAAAATGTGCTTTGTGTCATTCTTCGTATGAAACGTTCAAAATGTTGCTACAACATATGAACGGTCATTACAGGAATTTCATTTGTGATATATGCGATTTGGGTTACATAAACAAGCACAAGTTAAAAAATCACCAACGTACCCACGATGTTGGTAATTTCAAATGTTCTTTCTGCGAGAAGGAATTCACTACGAGAGTTAGGAAAGTTTGCCATGAAAAGTATACGCATAATACAACGGCTAGGTATACAACGAATTGCCCGCAGTGTGACAAATCATTCACGAGTTACTATCAACGGAATCGACATATGTTCACAGAACATAACACAGTCGCTGCAAGCTATAAGTGCAATATATGTGATAAGTCTTTCATACTAAAATCCAAGCTAACGTCTCATATAAAAAAGGTGCACCTAATGGAAAGAAATCACATTTGCTCCGTCTGCGGGCAAGGTTTCTTCATAAAACAGAGTTTAGATGAACATATGATAAAACATAACGGTGAAAGAGTTTTTAAGTGTACGGTATGCAACAAGGCTTACGCTAGGAAGAAAACTTTAAGAGAACATTTACGGATTCATAATAATGATAGGAGATTCAAGTGTGGTATTTGTGGGTTAGCGTTTGTGCAGAAATGTAGTATGAAAAGTCATATGTTGTCTAACCATGGTATTACATTAGCCGAGTATGAAAGTGCTAAAGAATTATCCATGCCGGAGAGCGATGTGGTTGAAGTTAAATAATAAAGGTAGTTTTTTTGATATATGTGTTGGTTCTGATCAAAAAGGTTAAACACTAACCGGAGCTTGCAACGTAGAACATAGCTGTGAAGACGAATTATTAATTATGGTTTTGTTTTTATCTCGCTCACACTCACCGTGAGAACAGTCTTTAATATTCTGTCAAATGCTAAAATCAATGTGAAGAAAAGAGCAGAAACGAGATTTGACGTCATTGTAATTCATATTTCACAGGTGGTAGGAGCATAATAGGTATATCGATATTCCGCCTGACTTGCTACCAAAAAGAAGTTTACCACCATCGAGGAGAAAATCTGCCGCCATAGCCTTACGGTGTTCCGGCAGCACTCAGCTCTTGAGAGAGAGTCAGAGTATTCTAGGCCTAGCGTGTTAACTGTCTTCATACACATCATCGCTTACCACCAGGCGAGATAGAGGTCAAACGCTAGCCTATAATTAAATAAATATATATATATTTTTAATCTTTAAGTTTTTATTCTACTTGCAACCTCCCATGAGTATAATCTTCTTGATTTTGACAGCACTAGTAAAACCGAGAGTCTCTATTAACTTGTCTCTATTAACTTTAAATGTATGGAATTAATTTATGTTATTTTTATTTATTATATGTACATGTACGGAGTGTGGGCATATTATTGGCAGTGTACAGTGCAATCTCAGTAGAGAGAGAGAGAGAGAGTCAGCTATATATTTTTAATTTTCATAACGTTACAAAGTTATTTATTATTGTTATTTTCGCGCATGTGTATTTTGAATTTGTAAATATTTAAATACTATCGTAGTGAAATTATTTAAAAGAGTAAAATAAATTTTTTATTATATTATTTTATAACTTACGTTGAAATATGAAAGAAGCACGCAAAATTAGTTTAGCTTATGTTGTAACTTGGTAACTAACTCTTTACTAATGAAAATATTAAAAAATGTAAACGAAAATTTCCATCAAAATGCGCCATATTATCGCGTGCCTTGGTGACGTCATATGCTATACCGCTGTCAACCTAGTTTCCTTTATTCTTGACGGAAAAACATTTGAGCACTATCTCACCTGATGATAAGTGATGATGCGGTCTGAGATGAAATCGTGCTTGTCTAGAAGTGGAAGACGTCAGTCCCAAACCATCTTCCACTGGCTGGCATGTAGTGGCAGTGTAGTAGCAGTGAAACGATTGGCCATAATGTCTTTATACGGTGTTTGGCCATTTCTCACCTTGGCGACATGTCTTTATCCGTTGTTTGGACATTTCTCACCTTGGTCACATATCTTTATCCGATGTTTGGCTATTTCTCACTTTGGCGATATGTCTTTATCCGGTATTTGGCCATTTTCGCCTTGGCGACATGTCTTTATCCTGTGTTTAGCAATTTCTCACTTGGGCCACATGTCTTTATCCAGCATCTGGCCATTTATCAACACCCAGGGATCTCGCGTATGGTAGTTTAAGGCTTGCCGCAGATGCATAGCAACGTTATCGCCTCGCCCGAGGACAACAGTCTGCTAACACAGAGGGAAAAATTTAAAAAAAACGTGGGCTGCACATTAACCCCTCCAACTAAGCTAAATATGGTTGTGACTGGAATGGGTTCACGTCAATAGTCAATAGCAATTAGTGGTCATCGAACTCACGACCTCTCGATCGCCAGGCCGTCTTAGCCTATTGCTAAAAATTAGGCTTATTATTTATTATTAACTAATTAAATAAAAGATGATAGAACAAGATTAGTACATAGACAAGACAAGAACAACAAAGACACAAGATAAGAACAAATTAACATAAAACTAAAATATTAACTATGATTAATTAATTAATAGATGTTTTAGGTTTGGCCAACATTTTATATTTTTTTGTATTAAAACTAAAACACTATTTACGATAATAATTACGCAGTCATCACATTAAGGGTCAGCTTAGGCCGCGACGCGACGAGACGCACAAAAATGAACTTTATTTACTTCAAAAAGAGATACAAATTTCGTTGAGTTAATTCGGCGGCTTCGGGCTGCGCCGCGCGGCGTGATTCAAAATAAAACTTTATTTTTCACAAAAAGATACACATTTCATTGAGATAAATCGGCTGGGCCGGTTTCGAGTTGCACCGCGCTGCGCCGCGCGGCTTCTCGCTGCGTGGCGCGTTACCACAAGTCATCGTCATGTCGCGGTGTGAGCTGACCCTTATACATATACATTATTCTAGATATCTTAATTTATTCGTTTTGCCTGCGAATAATAATTAAAAATAATATTAATTAGGCAACTTATTTTGAAAATGTTAGATTTAATAATAGCTCGAGTTGTGAATCTATTGTATTTTTTTTTCAGACGTGCAATATTCAATATTTTTTGTTTTTGTGTAAAATATTTATAGAATGTATTATTTGACGTTTAATAGGAAAGGTAATGTTAACTGTTAATTAAAATGCTAATAACCTGAGGCGTTTTCTTAAAAAAATTAACGTTAGTTCCTGGAGACTTAACAGATGCATTTGCATGGTGGTAGGACACTATCTAGTGTCCGCCTGGCCAGCTACCACCCTCAAGTTAGAAAATCTGTCGCCAAAACATCTAATGTGTTCCGGTAGCTATCCTTGACAGCCAGTTCCCATTCTAGGTCTAGCGTGCTTAACATCTTTGACCGCATTATCACTTACCAACAGGTGTGATAATGGTCAAACGCTAGCCTATAAGTAATAATAAAAAAAAAAGATGGCTTACAAAATGAACGCATTGATCTGTCACTGTCATACGGAATAAATCTGTCAATCTTTATTTCCCTTACATTTAAATGATGTCTAAAAAATTCCTCGTCCCTTTAATATAAAATATCTCCTTTCATATGTATTTACTCCATTTGTATATATTTTAAGTAATTTTATTAAATGTAATAATATTCGCTTATAAATTTCTATTTTAAATGCAATGTTTCTAAGCAATTATAAGTTTTAAGATCATATTTAATTTATTCTTTCTTTCTTTCTTTTGTCGGTTTTTTTTTTCTTGTAAATATACTGTACACTGGCCATACTTTTGACACTGGCAGAAAAACGCCAAGCAGCGTTTAAAAGCCATAAGAAGAAGAAGAAGAAATGATGTCTACAGGGTTACAGGTTTCATGCTTTACCTATTGTTTTATTTTACTTTTTATTGTAAATTATCTTCTACACTGTCGCCTATAAAACTACTTTTTTTCCACGAAATGTAATACAAACCCTAGATTGTTATACCTCGTTGGATAGCTGATGAACCGTAGATATTTAAAAAACATCTGCCGAACAAGTGCCATAATATTTTTTTAGATATTCCTTAGAGAAAAATAAACTTTGTAATATTTTTTTTAATTTCTTAACTTTCACTTGTCTACTACGGTCTATTCAACTAACTTATGCACTATTTTGATTATTAACGCGTTAAAGCATCTTATTACACAAGTAAAAATGCAACAACAATAAAAATAAGACACGTAAAAAAAACACAAATCAATGTAGTAGCCTAAAAATCGGCAATTAAAGAAAAAAAAAAGTCGTATATCTCGAAAAGGGTTAAGTTTAGGGTGGGGTGTTTCATAGAGAAATAATTCAGAAATGACGGGTACTCCACGCCCTTCACGGATCTAGCACTTCTCCTGTAACCCTGTATATATGTCCGCTTTCGAACATGTTGGACGACTTATTGGTTTAATAAATACTTGTTATTTTCGGTAAAAATAATAAAGAAAGATTCGCTTTGACATTTTTGACAGTGACATCTCAGAAGGTTCAAAGCCACCTAGCGAGTGTAGTGGAACTATTTTCTTTAATGAAAACGGCTCATAATTTTTGTTTCTTTTACCTATGTTCTTTGATTATCCATTAGGTTCTTCCATTAATGAAACAGGAGTAAATATATTTAAGTTGAAAAAAATTTAAATTAATATATAATTAAAATATAAAATCACCATTTTATTAGCTCGTTACATTCATTGTATAAAATAGATACATTTAGTTGAGAATCCCGTCCCGCAACGTTTCCGGTGCAAAGGTGCCCATAACGCTCGCAGCGTTGCCACGCTGAATGGCGATGGCAGTTCTTTGCACCAGAAACGAGCCGGCACGGGCTTCTCCAGTCACTTCAAAATTTTTATATATTTTTTTTTTTTAAATGAATTATACAAATATAATGTATTGTAATGATTTTGAGCTGTTTTATTTCCCAATATCTTACTGAAATATGACCGAGAAAAGACTTGAGTATGTAGTTAATACTAAAAGAGTGTCGCACTCGGTTAGCGCAACTCACGACCTCGGTTGTTTCACTCCAGTTGCAACTTTATAATCGACCAATCGATCAAATTCGTTGGTTAAGAAACACTAACGTTTGTGACAGTAAATATAACATTTTAAAGTGAATGGGGAGAAATAAGAATTGTCGAGGCCGAGACGTAACACGACGACATTAATCGTTAAAACAAACGAAAAATATTCAGAAAAAGAAAAATTAATATAATCTCGAAATTTGAGTCTGCGCAAAATGTCAGTCACAATTTGAGTGAAATACACTCGTGGTCGTTCCGGACTTTTGAGTATACGGTTGGTTTATTTATCTGAGTTCCGGACTTTCGAGCGAGCTGCAAAACAACCAAACAACTATGTCCAGAGGACGTGAACGCAACCCAGACAAGTACCTTTTTTTTTTTTTTTTTTGACCCAGGAAAATCCTTTATGGATACCAAATCGCCCGGGGGAGCGAGATAGTTATGTGGGACTCGCTGCCTGAAGGGCAGGATACCGCACTAAAAACCTGGGGTGAGCCGTCATCCACCGTGGTGGGGCAAGATGGGGTTGCGCTAGCATTCACCAACTTGCCCCGGTGGCAGACCCAAATGGGCCTCTGCCGCTGCGGAGGGCTGACCCTGCTCACCAAGGTCAACCCTCAACCGTCATGTGGGGAGTGCAAGCCATTGGAGAGTCCCCCGACCCTCCAACAGTTACCCCACAATGACAGAGGAGTGTGGCACCTGGCCTCACATCCTCCGTCCCTCTGATGACATGTGTGCGAAGAGCAAATACCCCTACTCGCACACCGTCCGCTGTCCGACCCGCATGCCAGTGCCAGTGGCATGCGAGACCCCACTCTTCGACCGTCGCCGGCCCCACCACTCGGCCCATTGGCCTGGTACACAAGTGCACCCCTCTATTACAGAGGAATGCGGCACGCGCACTTCTGTGTAACGCCCCACACCCTCCGTCCCTCAAATGACTAGTGTGCGAAGGGCACATACCCCTACTCGCACACTGTCCACCGTCCACCTCGCACGCCAAAATGGCATGCGAGAAACCCTCCATCGGCCGTCACCAGCCCCTCCACTTGGCTCGAGCATATGCTCGGCCCCACCACCGAGCCCGCCCTGCTCCGTCACACTGTGCCCTCTGCTAATATCAGACGGACACGCGGAGGAGCCCTTCACGTCGGAACTTCGCTATCGGTCGACAACTTAGCCCAGTAGACTAGGAAAAGTTGTCGGCCGATACCCAGGGTACACCACGAGGAGGTGTTCCGACCCGCACCCCAACCCAGACAAGTACCTGTCTCAGCTGATGTTAAGTGAGGATGTTGTCTTAGATTGAATCGTAAGTATTTAATTATCTAAAAGAAGACTACTTCAGTGAGGCGAGCCGCTGGTCAGCGTCCATTTCGTCCAATCTACAGAGTGCATCCCATCTCAAACCTGGGCCTGTAATCTCTACATGAGTTGCGATAAATTTCGAGCGATAATCGTCGTTAAGAAAAGAGATGCAAATATACAACTGTCTAGCTGCATCTCCTTTTGTTAAACGTTTGCGATGACAGAACGCATCGATATATTTTACCCGCGTAGACATCGTTCCCGTGGGAACATCGGGATAAAAAGTACCCTATGTGTTATATCAAGGTCTAGGCTATCTACATACCAAATTTCAGCTCAATCGGTTCAGTAGTTTTAGCGTGAAAGAGTAACAAACATCCATACAAACATTCGCGTTTATAATATTGGCACAGAATACTTAATAGTACTCCGGTATTAGTAAGGATAGAGGCTAGCGTTTGACCACTATCCCACCTGTTTGGAAGTGATGAAAAAGACATTCATAAGAGTATAGTGTAAGTACCTAAATTAAATTAAAAAATATATATGATGATGCGGTCGAGGATGGTAGCACGCTAGGCCTAAAATGGGAACTCGCTCTCAAGGATAACTGCCAGCCGGAACACATTACATGTTTGTTTGGCGACGGATTTTCTAACTTGAGATATTGATAGTGTCCTACCACCATGCAAATCTTATCTTAACTCTATTGGTTCAACTATTAAGCATCACACTCACACAGGAGTCACGTTTATTTATCCGTGTTGAATTGTGATATAAAATTACATTGCTCTCTAGCTTTACCTATATCGGCTATCATTGTTTTAGTGATTGTCTAAGTTATCAGTAGTTACGTTTCTAGACAGATTTAGCCACATATGAATTTGTCATAACTTAGTTACCATAGGATTTTAGCAAAGCTAAATATTTTCTGTACAGTTGTAGGTATAACAATATGCAATTAGGAATCAGCTGAATCAAATATACAAAGATAATTTAAAAGCCTTATTATAAAATATAACCTGCAATCAAATGTGTCCATCGCTGATGGGACAACAATGTTTCCAGTGTATTTTATTTGTGAATAAATTATCTTAACAATATTTAGCGTTTCGCGCTGCGTGTATCCAAGCCATAAATAAAAAATATATAATAATGTCAATCATCAGTCATCACTTCTATCAGTGTCACTGTCAAATTGTGTTGTTGTTGTGTGTCAATGTGTGTGTTTGTTTTGTGTTTTACGGTTTTGTGCTAATTTTATAAAGAAAGACGAATAAATCTTATTTACGTATTTAAACCTCAATTACTACAAATATGGAAAGTAAAAAGAAGGCAACGTACGGTGAGTGCCGCTGTTGCTTGAAGAAAGGCAACCACCGCAATATATTGAGAGAATACACCCACGCTGGGACTCGAGAGGTTTACATAGAAATGTTTATGGACTGCTTTAATTTATTTGTAAGTAAACACCAGTAGTGATATCTTCGATATTTGCCTGATAGCCTATGTTACTCGCTGATAATGTAGCTTTTCGTTGGTGAAAGAATTTTTGAAATCGGTCCAGTAGTTTTTTATTTAAATCGTAACACACAAACAAACAAAACAACAAATCTTTCCTCTTTCTAATATTAGTTCAGAGAATTTGTAATTTAATTTATTATTAAATATATAGTAATCATATTGTCAATCATCATTAAAATGTCTCATATATACAAGCTATAGAACAAGAAAAGAACTTTCACTACTATTGAATATAGCACATTCTGGTAGATAAGCTCTTTTCTTATTTAAGAATGTATATTTGTATGTAGTTTATATTTAATATAATATATACATATGTCCACAGCTATCAACAGAGAATTCTCTAACCACACTGATATGCTCGGAGTGCATCAGTCGTCTCCGAGACGCCACCTTGTTCCGTACCCTGGTGGCTGATACGGAGAGCCACCTGCTCGCGTCCGTCAAACAGGAAAAAGATATGGTTTTTGTTAATGGTAAGAGTGCACTTCATCTGTTCTCAATTCATCTGTATGTTTTCTTTTGGTATGTTTGTTACGCGATTAGCAGCAAGTTTGCGATGTTTATTGTCATATCTCTGGAGTTACTTGTCAGATATTGATTATATTTTAATGGGACTAGCTTAGATGAACCCTACCCATTACAAAAATAATCATTCAAATCGGTTCACAATCGACAGAGTAGTCACATGATAAGCATACAAAAATAAAACAGACAAAATGAGAACCTTCTTTTTGAAAGTCGGTTAAAAACAACTACTCGGTTATAACATCAATAAAACCACAGATAATAAAAACGAATAGAACCAACTTCAAATATTGAGCTAGTCGTTTTCAGTATCAAGTTTGATGAAGTTTGAGGTGTTTATCTCCTCTCTCTGGAGATAGTGAATATATCTCGATGAAATTTAAATGGGACAACCTGGGCAGTATACGATTTCAAACAAAAAAATAATTTTCCAAATCGGTTCTGTCGTCTTCGAGTGCACAACCACAGAATAATTACTATCATGACGTAAGGTTGTACAGCACAAATAAAGGAAAAATTCCAATAAATAAAAAAATTGAAAATTAAAGGGTGTCCCCATACATACATCGTTTCGCCAATTAAGCTAGGCCTCTGAGTTATATGAGCGCTCATACAATTAAAGGTCTAGCTTAATTGGTATCAACCAACGTTGGTACTGATGCCTCGGTGGGCGAGTCCAACTCGACTTGGCAGGTTTTATTTTGTATCATATAGAGCCTATATGATAAAAAAAAAAGCTCCCAGATGGATGCCTATGCGATGCGATGAAAAGAGCCTATATTATAGGCTATCATTTGACCACTATCACACCCGTTGGTAAGTCATGATGCGGTAAAGGATGGTAGCACGCTAGGCCTAGAATGGGAACCGACTCTCAAGGATAGCTGCTGGAATACATTAGATGTTTGGTGACAGATTGTCTAACTTGGAATGGTAGCTGGCCAGGTGGACATTGGATGGTATCCTACCACCATGCGGGGGTTAGGGGTTTCTTAGCGATGTTTTCCTTCACCGGAGGGCCTGCGAAAAGCACACATACATTTTTTGATAGATATATCTATTGATGCACGGCAGGGATTGAACTCGGTACCTCTGGTGTCAAAACTGACCATTCTACCACTGGGCCCTCCATTTGGGATCTTCAGGATTATCGAATTTTTCATAAGAATGAATAATAATAATAATCTTTATTTCCAGAATTTTGCTTTACATGAGATTGTTTAAAAAACTACAATAACCGATTTCAAATGGTGCGGCATTTGAAATCAGTTATTGTAGTTTTCATAAGTTTTCAGTACCAAATTTGAGGTGTTTATCTCCATATCTCTGGAGATACCAATCAGATCTCGATGAAATTTCTATGGCACCACCCTTGGGATATCTCCTTTCCAATAAAGAAAGAAACATTAAAATCGGTTCATAAATGAAGAAGTTATCCGCGAACAAATATTTATAAAAAATATATATATATATATACGGTCGAATTGAGACACCTCAATTTTTTTAAGGCGGGTAAATAAAATATCGCTGTGAGCAATAGGCTCCCCACTAGGATACCCTGTCTCGGGGAGACTATTTCCCTTCCCAAATATTTTTAATTATTTTGAAGTCAGTTGCAAAATCAGTGTAATAAATTTCAGTGCCAATAGACGAGCCCCCACCGAGCAGCGTTGTGAAGCCCGAACCGCCAGCCACTGTGAAGGTAGAAGAACTGAGCGAGAATGAACTGGAAGTGCAGTTTGATACTGATTTTATATCTGCTGAAGAGCTCATGGGTGAGTGGAACCTTGTTTTCAACCGACTTGACATAATTTTATTTAAATTTTTTTATACTGGATAGGTAAGCGTTTGACCACTATCTCACCTGATGTTAAGTGAGGATGCGATCGACGATGTAGCACGCTTACCTAGATTATGATCGTACAAAACGAAACAACCGAGTTCACATGCCGCGATAGTCAAACTACTGGCTTGTTATAAACATGTCATCAAAGTATACAAATTTGCTTATATTGTTTATCTCCATATCTCCGGAGATAATTGTTAGATCTCGATAACGTTTGAATGGGACCAAAAGAAAGATAATCTCTCAAATAATAAAAGTATTTTTCAAATCGGTTCAGATTTGACGGAGTTCTGAGGTAAACATAAAAAAATCTGCCGAATTGAGAACCTCTTTTTTTGTGAAATCAGTTAAAAATGGAGGAGGTTCTCAATTTACCTGTATATTTTAAATGTTTTTTTTTGTTTGTTACCTCAAAAATCCGTCATATTAAATGTTTTATAGGATAGCGTTTACCACTATCTCGCCTGATGGTAAGCAATGATGTGGTCAAAGATGGTGAAAACGCTAGCTCTAGAAAAATCAGACTCTCAAAGGCTGTGTGCTGCCGGAACACTGTAAGGTTATGGCGGCAGATTATCTCCTTTATGGTGGTATAGTAAGCTGCGTTTTTTGGTAGCAAGTCAAGCTGAACATCAATATAATGCTCATGTGTGTAGTCTATTCTAGTCTATTCAATTCTATTCTAGCCTATATTTACAGAATTCTTTTGTAGTCTAGTCTATTCTATTCAGAATTCTATTCTATTCAGAATTCTATTCTATTCAGAATTCTATTCTATTCAGAATTCTATTCTATTCAGAATTCTATTCTATTCTAGTCAATTCTATTCATAATTTTAGTCTAGTCTATTCTATTTAGAATTCTTTTCTGTCTAGTCTATTTTATACAGAATTCTATTCTAGTCTATGCTATTTAGAATTATATTCTTGTCTAATCTAATTTATACAGAATTCTATTGTAGTCTAGTCTATTTTATACAGAATTCTATTCTAGTCTATTCTATTTAGAATTCTATTCTAGTCTATTTTACACAGAATTCTATTCTATCCTATTCAGAATTCTATTCTAGTCTACTTTACACAGAATTCAAGTCTATTCTGAATTCTTGTCTATTTTATACAGAATTCTAGTCTATTCTATTCAGAATTCTATTCTAGTCTATTTTACACAGAATTCTAGTCTAGTCTATTCAGAATTTTATTCTAGTCTATTCAGAATTCTATTTTATTCTATTCTATTATATTTTATACAGAACGTTATTCTAGTCTATAGTAGGTAATATATTTGTAGAACCAGAAGGCAAGCTGTACCCAGACCTGATCCCAGGTGAAGCGGCCCTGGTGTCCAGATTCCCGCGAGGTCAGCTGCGAGCGTTGCCCACCAGACACTCTCTGTACGAGTGCTGTCCCACCTTCGTAGCTCATGTTGATCTCTTGAGACGTATGTATTACCACTCACCACTTTTGTAAACCTACGACGCAATAAGGTGTCATCTAATTATCTAAGACACAAGATTTTTATACATTTACAGTGTTACTTATAAATGTGTCTCAAATTTTGAGCAATTGCTGAACTATTGATCAAGACAAATCTCACTCTTAAGGTGGTTGCTCGTCGTCAGCTAACCACAACAGAGCCAATAGATGGCGCTGATACTCTTATTTGATGAATTTAATTTTTTAATGACTGAAATAGTATTTGGTAAATAAAAAAATATTGATTTTGCGAGTAAAGCGTATACATTTTAATTTATTCAGCTAAATTTGAAGTATATATACACTCTCTATATACTTTTATTTGTAAACAAGCGTGGCGTCAGGACTGATCACGCACACACGCGAAAGTATTATCGTATCACAGATTATTTAATAGTGTATTTGACGTTTACAAAAGCATTTGCTAATTTTGTCACTTTGTAAATGAGTAATGTAGCCGATTGGTGAGAACTACTGGATTAAGCGCATCAGGGACCGGGTTCGAACCCTTCCTTACCAACAAACTTTTTTCGTTTTCCATTCTAAACATTACCTTTTTATTTATTGTTATTAGTTTACTGTCTACATTGCTCTCGCTAATAACAAAATACCAAATACCATATAGATTTGTACCACTTTTTGATGTGAACTGTACCTACTCATACTAACGCTATTGGGTGGTTTTTCCACGAGGTTCAACTTACATTTCGTTGCTGCATGCTGGAGTCTGTTCTGTAGATCCCAAAGCACAGAGTACTAAAGACCCAAAGTGAAGCATTTGGCGTACTAGTTGTGCTTTGCGGTTTTACCCACAATGTAATAGAAACTGCTATTTGCGATAAAATGTAGCCTATGTGACTACGAGAGCGAGTAGAAGGCATTTACTGATTATAAATTACAAACAAAATAAAAACAGTAAGTCATATGTAAGGTATATTAATTACCCGACTACGGCGAAGCAAAAAGGAGGGTTATGTTTTTGACCGGTATGTGGGTATGTATGTATGTATGTATGTATTTTTGTATGTATGTTCATCTGTTCCCTTCTAAACTACTTATTATAATTTGACAAATGAGGTGTCGTTGGACACGTCTATCTGTCTGCTGGTTATAGGCTATATGACGTCACAACAAATTGAATGCGGCGCTCCCTAGAGGGGAAGAAGTCCAGAACTAAAAAAAAAATCTCATCCCACCCTATCGTGTGGTGGTATCGTTGAATAGGGATTTTAAGATGAAGATAGGGTTTAGTACATCATATTTTTGTAGGGCGAGTGTGTGTGTGTGTGTGTGTGTGTGTGTGTGTGTGTGTATGTAAGTATGTTAACATATATACATGTATACATCTATCCAAAAACCCCAAAATGCTATAAATAAAAAATAAGTTCAAAACTAAAACCCGACTACTGAAAAATCACTCTCTAAAAAGTATGAAACAAGAAAATATTCTCATCTGAGATCGCTAAGTACAAACTAATCAATATGTATCGTGTATTATACAAACAACTAACTTATAATAAATATTTATGAAATACAATAAAATATTTATTATAAGTTAGTTGTTTATATAATACACGATACATATTGATTAGTTTGTACTTAGCGATCTCAGATGAGAATATTTTCTTGTTTCATACTTTTTAGAGAGTGTATTTTCAGTAGTCGGGTTTTAGTTTTTGAACTTATTTTTTATTTACTTACTAAGGTATACTTTCCTTTTATAAGTATTTCAAAAATATTGTACACGACAATATTTTGTTTTCATTTACAATATTTATTTAAAAATAATAAATATATCCGTAAATGATAATGGAGCGGTCCTAATAGAGCAATGCATGACCATTTTCGAGATCTGGCGCTGGTATCATCATCATCAAAATCAGCCGGTACCAGTCCACTGGTAGACATAGGCCTTTCCTAAGTCACTGCCCACCGCTTTGCGAATATCGTCGCTCAATCTGGGCCCCTAGACAAAATCCAATTTCTGTTTTCATTCACGCTAACGCGACTTTAAAGTTTATGGGAATGACAACTTTGTTGCGGAAACATAAATGTCATTCCATACATTTTGACCTTGCGTTAGCGTGAATGGCAACAGAAATTGTATTTTGTCTAGGGGGGCTGGTCACAGGACTACGCTACGTTTGCCGATTCGCGGTTTCCACACTAGAACCAGTCCGCCCCAACGGTTATCGCTCCTATACGGCAGATATGACCAGGCCACTGCCATTTCAGTTTGCTAATCCGGACATCAGGAAACTATATGCCTGATACTTCTTCTTTGGTCCTACCACAAATAAAATATCTAAACAATTTAGTCAATTAGTCGTACTCTCCTCAGTACACTCTCTGGTAAAACACATTTTTTATAAAATGTCACTAAGTTTGGTAACATGTTTGTTATAAAATCTTCGTCACGTTAAATTTTGAGAATAGTGATGTCATGTGTGTTTCGGTAATATAGCCAACATAATTTATAATAGTACAAAATTAAAAATCCGACTTCACATGCTGCGATAGTCAAAATAGCCAGTTGCCATAAACATGTCATCAAGGTAAACAAATTTGTTTACATTGTTTATCTCCATATCTCCGGAGATAATTACACGGTAATATTATAATATTACCGTGATATCTATCAGATCTCAATAAAATTTGAATGGGACCAAGAAGGAGGCATAATCTCTCAAACAAAAAATTTGAAATCGGTTAAGATTTGACGAAGTTCTGAGGTAACAAACATGAAGAAAAAATACCGTCGAATTAAGATCCTCCTCCTTTTTTGTGAAGTCGGTTAAAGAGTTATTCCGTTAGTTAGTCCGTTTATTGGTATACAAAGACGTATTTGAGAATGATCTGACAGATGGTCTGACAGGATCGGATCGGTTTATCTATGAATGAAAATCTGATGTTGGTTTTAAATTGGCCTCTAAAATATCACTCAAAATCTCACCTACAGCACGCCACTGAGCTCGATCTTCAGCTCTTTGTTTTCAACCACTGCCAGCCAGCTCGCATATGTCTTCGCTCCATATAGCTGGAGGGCGCCTTACACTATTACGAAAAAGATACTTTTAGTGCGTTTATCGAGCCGTGGTCTCCACTCTAAAACACGCCTACCTCAACTGTTATCGACAGTTGTGAACAGCCTACTACCACTTCAGTTAGCTAATCCTTTGAGATATGTCGATAACTTTGGTTCTCTGACGGATGACTGCATTTCGAATTTGATTCTTCAGACAGACTCCAAGCATAGCCCTCTTCATAGCTCGCTGAGCGATTTTGAATTGGTGAACCAGTCGCACTATCAGTGTCCACGTCTAGGCTCCGTAAGTAATAACAGGCAGGACGCACACGTTAAATACTTTCGTATTGAGGCTATTTCGTATTCGTATAAGAGCGATGAAAAGACCAGTCGGTGAATACTACGGTATTGAACCTAGTGATCCTGATCACTGTGACATCTTTAAATATACGCTTCTTGTCCGTTATAATAAAATCAATCTCATTTTTACGGTTCCGTAGCCGAATGGTAAAAAACGGAAGGAGTATTCAGCCAGAATACTCAAAGATGTTCACCAATTACTCAAAGATACCTAAATCGATTTGAAAAATTCTATTTCTTTTTTGTTTCAAAGGCCCTTCCCAGGTAGTCCCAACTAAAAGAAACTATATCAAATGCCGCGATATTAATGTTCAGTACCATATTTGAGGTGTTTGTCTCCATATCTTTAGAGATACTTATCAGATCTCAATGAAATTACTATGGTACCACCCTTGGGATATCTCCTTTCCAACAAAAAAAAGAATTATCAAAATCGGTTCATTAACGACGAAGATATACACACACATAACACACATAAAAAACACACACACATAAAAAAATACTATACGGTCGAATTGAGAAACATTTTTTTGAAGTCGGTTAAAATATATCGAAATTTCAAAACTTGGAGTACCTATCAATTTCAATATTACAAAATATGCCAATATGGTCCAAAATTTCCAAAAAACACTAAGCGATAAGATCCATTAAAAAAAACTTAAAAAAAGAGGACCGATTTCAAATGCCACGCTATTAATTTTCAATACCAAGTTTGACGTGCTTATCTCCATATCTCTGAAGATTAACATACATACATCATGTCTCCTTTCCAACAAAAAAATAATCATCAAAATCGGTTCAGAAACGACGAAGTTATCAGCGAACAAACATAAAAAAATATATACGGTCGAATTGAGAAACATCCTTTTTTGAAGTCGGTTAGAAACAAAATAAATCTAAATTTGAGTTTGTTAGAGCCTAACCTAACCGATAAACCGACGAAATATTTGAAGGCCACAAACTATAATAATAAGTACTGTAATGCTAATGAAAACTTGAAAAGTCCTGAAAAAGCGGCGACTCGCATTTCAGCGGTCTGGCATCGTCGCCTTTTCAGCGAGCACACGGTTTGGCAACGTCTGACGATCGCGGCAATACACACTAATTAGTTAAGCGTATGACACTGTAAAAACTTCACTCACATATTGACAAAAATGAATTAAAATCTCGATCCTAGTTTTCATATTATTTAATCAAATTATCTAATAAGATTGGATTTCGCGTATGTAAAGAGTTGTATAAAGACCAATAGATGTGATTTCATTGCAACTTTTTGATCCATTTACTCGTATTTGTCAATATACTTTTGTATGGAAATCGAACCACCTTAAACAGTAATCAAATTTGAGAGGTCGTTGATCATTGCATTGACAGCTCTCAAAGTTAACCGACGCCGGGACCACGTTAAGCACTTGCTGAGAGGCAAGATGGCGCTGGCAGAACCAATCAGCTGATATATCAAGCCAAGTCTAGACTGGCGCGGATTTCGCGGTATTTTTTCTGTCACTTGATCTGTCGAATCTAGTCCGTTACAGATAAAACATGAATATCTGACTGAGGGCTGGAATCGTTCTTTAGTCTACTGATTTTGTTATAATTTATGCCAACAGCCCTCGGAATAATGACTAAAGCATGGAAGCCGGGCTAAAATAAGAAATGAAATACGTATGTTTACTTTTTTTTACTTACGATGTTAATAGTGCGTAGGAAAGAGACGTATAATGCCGTTCTGTTTCGTTATAATGCAGGTTGTCACAACTTAATTTTTGGCTAGTGATGGGCTTATCATCGACATTATCGTGTCGATGTCAGTCATCAAAGCAAATATGTATTTAATTTTATTAAAAAATCCAAATACAAGACTGTTCATTATATGAGTTGTGTATGTCGTAGGTATTATTGATAAAACGTTTTTTGCAAAAAATAGTAGGATTTTGGGAACACACGAAAAATTAGACAATGGCTATGATATCAATTAATCAATCTTAATGAAAAAAGTTAGTTCCGATTAGGTTTTTAAATTATAAAAAACCTAGTTATTTAGCGAAAATTTAGTTTATGAAATTTTCCTTTGAAATCTTCTCTTCTTCAATCAGTATAATTATAAAAAAGCGTTGCATCGTAATGTAGAAATAGTATGATAATGGTGCGTAAATCCGTAATACACCCTTCAACAACACAAGCCATCTTGTCCAAAGCACTGTACACCTCACGTAAGTATATACTTTTACTTTCTGGTCACGTTCTCAGAAATTAATAATTATATCGCTTTTTTGACTCGGTGAATTCGTCAAACCCGCGACAAGTATCGACAAAACATAAAACTGCAAAACTAAGTTTATAGCTGACATATAGTATTTTAACGTCTTGGATAGACATTTTGTATTTGTTAGCATTATAAGATGACCAAAGGTGACTATTTGACATTCCCCATTTTAAGCTTTGTGACACGTTTAAAAATAATAAAAACAAACAGCCATGTTTTGTTTCTTTCACACTTTATGACATGCTAATTGACATAAATGAATAAAATATAGCTTACTCGATTTTTATTTTAGCCCGGCTTCCATGCTTTAGTCATTGTTCCGAGCAACAGCCGATATAGCATATCTATTTCGTGTCTCAACCAAGCAACGACTAACTAACGTTTATAAGTGAAAAAAACTTAAGGAATGATCAAGTCTTTGAGAGCTTCTCAGCTGAGAGGAAGTTCAGCAATTGTTCAATAGATTTTTATAAGTAACACTGTAGATATTTACATCTATGTATAAAAATCTCGTGTCACGTTGTTTGTTATCCAACTCCTCCGAAACGTCTTGATCGATTATCATGACATTTTTTGCGTGTATTTGGAAGGTTTGAGAATAGGTAGTAGCATACCCTTAAGTGATAAGGGTGGCCCAAACGCGGGTAAAACCGCGGGGTGCAGTTATTAGTCCATACTACAAATATTATACAAAAGTTTGTAACTCTGTCTGTTTGTTACCTAATCGCGCCTAAACGGACGATCCGATCTTACTGAAATTTAACAATAGAGATACTTTATAGCATGAGGATGAGCATAGGCTACTACATTCTTGGTGTACGTGAACGAAGTCGCGAGTATCAGCTAGTAGTATATAAAACAAAATCGTTTCGCTGTCTGTATGCTTAGATATTATAAACTGCGCAACAGATTTTAATGCGGTTTTCATCAATAGACAGACTGATTCAAGAGGGATGTTTATAACAGGATTAAACGCGGACAAAGCCGCAGGGCGCAGCTAGTATATATAAATAAAAGAAAAATGAAATGTATATATTTCTCTTCGCAGATGTCAACGTAACCTCAAACATCGTTATGCTAAACCTACAAGACAACAAAAATAATATCAAATCAAAAAACATCTACGTCTCGGAGAAACTAGCTCACATTACCAACGTCTCGACTCTCATACAATACTCCAATCTCACCCCTTTTAAAAGTAAAAGCAGATCTGGCTATCCCTGCTTCTATTGCAGAAACATATTCGAAGATTTTAACAAATTAAGAGAACACGTATCAGAACACAAGGCAAATGAAATCGTTAGAGTCTTAAAACCGAGCGGCCCGGAAAGCTTAGTCGTTTACGCTGAAGTAACAAACTTAAAATGCAATATATGTTCCATTAACATACCAAATATAAACGAGTTGAAATCCCATCTAACTAAAACTCACAACAAGAAAATGTACTCGGAAGTTTCCGACAGAGTAATACCCTTCAAAATAACTGAAGAAGTTTGCGAATGTCAAATATGTGGTTGCAACTTTGAAACTTTTGGTGCTATTGAGAGACACATGAACGGACATTACAGGAACTATGTTTGCAAAGATTGCGGCTCCGGATTTATAACTAAATACAGATTAAAAGTTCATATGAAAAGCATGCACGTTGATGGGAGTTACCCTTGCGAGTTTTGTGGGAAGGTTTTCAGCACACAGCAGAAACATAAAAACCACGTAAATGCTGTACATAAAATGATCAAAAGGTTCAAGTGTGTCAAATGTCCGATGAGATTCGCTGAGTATTTTCGAAGGCAGAGACATATGGAGGAATTGCATGGAGTCGCACCGTTGAAATATAGGTGCAATGTTTGCGAGAGGTCCTTCGATAGGCGTTACACGTTGTCGAGGCATTTAAAACGAGATCATTTGGAAGAGAGGGATTATCAATGCGAAGTGTGCGCTTACAAATGCTTCACTAAAAACGAGTTAAAAGTCCATATGGTGAAACATAACGGGGAGAGGATCTTCGAATGCTCCGTTTGTAAGAAATCCTATGCGAGGAAGAAGACTTTAAGAGAACATATGAGAATACATAACAATGACAGGAGATTTGCTTGCGCGGTGTGTGGTCAGGCGTTTGTGCAGAAATGTAGCTTGAAAGGACATTTGAAGACGCATCATTTGGAGTACAGTTTGCAATAGGGATGTGTTTGTGTGGTTTAGGCGCAAAATTCCTAATTCTAAAATGGCATATGAGTCTTAAAAGGACCAATTCTCGAAATGGCAAATTCTCAAAATGCCTAATTCTCATAATGGCAAATTCTCAAAATGCCTAATTCTCAAAATGCCGTAATTTTATTATTATTATTTTTTAATAAAAAAGCTTAAAATCAATGTGGGTTGCACATTACTGTTCTTGTTAACCCCTTCAACTAAGGGTGTGTTCAATAGTGAACCCACATTGATTGAAAGCTTTTTTATTTAAAAACAAATATAATAAATTTTCGCCATTTTGAGAATTAGGCATTTTGAAATTTTGCCATTTTGAGAATTAGGCATTTTGGGAATTTGCCATTTTGCGAATTCGTACTTTTAAGACTCATAATGCCATTTTGAGAATTGGGTATTTTGCGCCTAAACCGTTTGTGTTATTTATGTATTAAATATTATGTTAATGAGTTCTGATTTTTATTTGTGTCACAAACTTCAAATAGTACTGAGCGCTTTATCCTGTATACTTTCTACTAATGTTATGAATGCGAAATATTAAGTAAAGAACTCGCATGTTAAATTGTTAGATGACGAAACAAGTGCATCTGGTTCTAACATCGCGGAAATATCGTTTGCGCGATCCAGGACTTCATACATTTAGGCAATATTTACAAAAAGAACTGAACTGAAGAACTACTCCAATGCCATCTAGATGCTTTTTTATTAAGTTTAGTTGTACCCGTATTCACTATATTGATGATGAAACTTCCCGAGTACCGGTAATTTTGGAAGACTGTCTAGGTAGTACTACTCTCTTGCGACTTATTTACTCGCTAGGAGAGAGCCTACTCTCTTAAAGGAAAACCTCTAAGAAAACCTCATCAGATGTCAGACTCCTAAGGACAGTTCTCTTTAGGAGTCTAGTCTGACATGTTGATGAGGTTTTCCTCATGGTGTATGTTCATAATAACTGATGCTATATAATAGGTATATTTATACTAATATTATAAAGAGAAATATTTTATAACGAGTTCAAAATTTACAAGTGCATCTGGTTCCAACATCTCGCAAAATATCGTTTGCGCGATGCAGGTTCTCATGCATGGAGAGCTATTCAACCTACTCTAGCGCCATCTAGATGCTTTTATGTAAACTTATGTTATAACGAGGAAAGATTTAATTTTCTGTTTGTTTCAATTTAATTCAAAAACTACTGGACCAATTTAGAAAATTCCTTTACTTATGAAAAGCTACATTATCAGCGAGTAACATAAGCTATATTTTATCCCTGTATTCTCACGACAATGGGAATTTTGCAGGTGAAACCGCGAGGCGCTGATAGTCTATACTAATATTATAAAGAGAGAACATTTGTATTTTTGTATGTTTGTAATGATTTGGCTCAAAAACTACTGAACCGATTTAAAAAATTCTTTCACTAATATATAGAATGGACTTTCAGAATGAAAATAGGCTATATATTATCCCGTTTAAATCAAAGGTCCATTCGTGGAGACCTAATTTGCAACCTAAGTCGACTAAAAAACGGTCGAAAAAACACGTGTCTTGCGAACGCTGCTCAATTGAAAATAGATGGAAGAATATTTTCTATGGAAGAGTTGTACAATTTAATAAGACCTACAAAAAAGTCCGCGACAGCATATGTCTATCTCTTAAGGTTGACTCACAGTAACCATTTTAATCTTTAATTTTTTGTTAAAAAATATGACATAACTTCCAAGGCTATTTTTAAGTATATAGTATTAATCCTTATCCAAATAATTACGTTAATTAGCTTGGCCGCATATTATAGATTAGAATTGTTCTTTACAGTATATAATTCAAATGAAAACTCTAGAAGATATCACGGATTTCACATACACGCATCGCAAAATTAATAAAATATCTGCAGTGAAACCACAGATTAGGTCATAGTTACTAAGAAAATATTATTATAAGCTTAGCGATGCTGTAAATCCCCACCGATCACAATCAATTTGAAGTCAATATAGTATAAAAATATATTTTTACTGCATACAATTCTATTGTATAATATAGTTATGATCTATATATAAACCACCCCGACTGATCTATGTATAATCTTTTCAATAAAAGCATTCCAATGACTCTAAACACGACATTTAAAATCTGAGCTGTAAGTTGGTGTGGATTTGAGTATTCTGTAGAGTACAGGAGATGTCCCAGCATCAGGTCAATGCTTCCATGTTCTTACAATATCGTTGAAGATTTTCGAATTGATCAGACCTATGAAAGTTGATTTCATAGAACAATTAACTAGAAAAAAGCTCATAGTTTAATAACGATTGAACGAATTTTCATGAATCACAGCAATCAATTCAATTTAATGTATATTATGTATAATTCTAATGAATGGGTCATGTTACCTGATTTTAATAAACAATAACAAAGCTAAGAACACTCTCTATGAAGACATCTATCACTTAAAAAAAATCAATAATAAAATCAAAATCGGTTCATCCGGTTGGGTGCTAAGATGCTACATACAGACACAGATACACACGTTAAACGTATAATACCCGGTCTTTGATCCCATGATTTGATTGATTTTGATTCCATGATCCCACTACCTCTGTACGAAAACCCATGATTCATGAATGCACATAAAACTTTCATTGGTAGGTATATAGCTAGGATTAGAACCAACGACCGTAGGGTCTGAATCAGGGTAACTATCCTTTACGCCAAAGGGCCGTCCAATATCACTACGTAAGTATTATAAAACAAAGTCCATCACTGCGTCTGTCTGTCTGTTCGCAATAATCTCAATAGCTACTGAACGGATTATCATGCGGTTTTCACCAATAGCCAGAGTGTTTATGAGGAAGGTATTGTGCAAATTGGTTGAAATATGACGATGATTGTTAAATATGTTAATATTTTATATTCGATGCAACCAACTGATGCAAATTTTGTAGGCATATATGTTCTACCCGTGCGAAGCCGGGGCGGGCTGCTAGTAATAAATAAAGTAATAAATAATGCTGGGGCTACGGGAACGGTTGCGCACTCAACCGGGGCGCCGACGATGTCGTCCCCTCTAGGGACCCCAGCCTCGAATCGGGTGGAGTTGAAGATACCCCACCCTCACCACTGAGATGCACGGTCTCAAATAGCAAACGACGGCAACCCCGTGGCAGCTGCCCTGGGCCCCATAGACAAAATACAATTTCCTTTCTCCATACACGCCGCAGTCACAAGTCGCAGTGAGCCAACCAGGCTTCTGTATGCTAGGTGCTTTGTGAAGCAAGTTTTTTGTTTTAACTATTATACTATACTATGATTTTGGCGCCCTCTGAAACAGTCGCCCGGGGCAGCCCCCCCCCCCCCCTCTCCCCCTAGATCCGGGGCTGAACGCAAGTTCAAAATGTATGAAATGACATTTATTTTTCCGCAACAAAGATGTCCATACATTTTGCAATCACGTTAGCGTGAATGAAAACAGAAATTGGATTTTGTCTAGGGGGTGAAAACAGGCGTGACTAGTCTATTACACTTACAACCATCCCAACTCGTCTTCCATTCTGGCTGGAACCAGGCCTGTCGCACTCCGCGCTGTAGCTATGAAACTACAAGTACCTTCGCGCACCCGCTAGGGTACAAGTTCAGTCAGTAAAGTGTCACGCGCGCTCTCGATCGGCCGCGCGCCTTACTTGTGCCTAATTCAATATTATATTCCTTGCTTACGATATTAACATATAGTAACTGTAAATGTAAAAAGCAAAGAATGTCACACATAAATCAGCTGAGTTTCATGTTTCAAGGGAATTCACGTTATGATCTTTAGGGAATTACTATCGACATTACATCTTGCTTTAGTTAGTTGTAAGATAAATAAATAGGGTAAGTTCTAAGGTAAATAAGTAAACGTTAGTAACGTTTACTTTAATTTTCCTTTTTTTCTTTCTTAATGATTTGTGTACGAGCACGTACACTGTCCTACTTAATTTGTGTGCTACAAGCACTTTAATCACGTCGATCGCCAGCAATCATTAGCAGCGAATCAGTTCGCGTTCGGTAATCGATCATACCTCGCGTCTCATTATCATTTCATCAATATCATAAGTTTTCTTTAATATATCAGTTAAAATTTATCTCAGAGTTTTACTGATTATTAGATTACTTAGAATATCACCAAGCCAGGGTGTGCGGACCGTACATCCTTTTTTTTAAATTTTAAGACTGATATATCAACCTCGCGAGTGACTCAGTGAATCGTGACCTACTTACGTGGTTCTGTGACACAAGTGAGGGCAACCATTTACAAGTGGAATTATCATCGTGGGCAACAGCTCACTCTATTTTATCAACGGGCAGCAACAGCTACCAACAAGGAGACGTAAGCCAGGCCGGCTTGCGATTTCTAAAGCAGCAGAGTAGCAACAGCTACCACTGAGCGTGGACGGATCAAGCCGCTCTCCAGTATCGCCAAATATCGAGTAAGATCTTTCCATTTTACTTCATTTATCATTTTTTATAAAAATGTCGAGCATGGAAGACTTGCTATCCATTCAAGAGCAAATATCTACGGGATTCGAACAACTCTATTCGAATTTTAAGAAAGATGGATCTGAGAGGAAAACTTCGGATTATATCAAGCGAAGATTAGACACTCTAGATGGTTATTGGAGTGAATATCAGGCTAATCATCTCAAACTGTGTGGATTTGGTATTAAGTCTCATTCCTATTTTATCACTAATCAATTTGAGCAAATCGGGGAAAGATATACCCATATTAGAGCAGTCATTGAGAACTATACAATGCCGAAGGATGATATTTTCAAGCCTTCGACTCCTATTATCAAACCCGCGACCCTCATGTCGGTTCCGGGTACTCCAGGGCTTGACGTTCCGTCTCAAGCTCGGGGTAGCAACAGCAAGACCGATGAAATGCTTCGAAAGCAACATAGCAACTTCAAGGCTTTTGAACATACCATCTCTAACATCGATTTAGATTTAATATCAGAAAGATGGGAATTTGATAATTTACTACGTAACATTCAGTCTCGTTGGACTACAATCGATAGCCTTCATTGGGAGCTGGATAGTGAATCTGGTCACAAAAGCCAGGAGTATGAGTCGCATTTCTTCGAAACAGAGAAAAGGTTTAATGATATAGTAAAAGCTATCAATAAGAAGATGTGGTCGGTTGCACATAGAGAGAAATTGACGCCTAAAATGGAAATACCAACATTTTCTGGCAACTATCATCAATGGTCCAGTTTCAAAGATCTTTTTACTGAATCTGTACATGCGAATCCGACTTTGTCCAGCGCTCAAAAAATGCAATTTTTGAAAGCAAAAGTGAGAGGCGAAGCAGAGAGATTGATTCAGCATTTGACTATATCATCGGACAACTATGCTATCAGTTGGGAACTACTTAATCATAGGTATAACAACAAGCGCCTTATTTTAAGTTCGCATTTCGACTTAATGTTCAACATCCCAACAATTCAGCATGTATCTCTAAATCACATTAAGAAACTCCACGACGTTACTCGCGAAAGTCTCAACGCTATCAAGAACTTAGGAGTAGACGTAACATCGTGGGACCCTCTTATCGTTTATCTCATGAGCCAGAAGCTGGACTCGGAAACCCTCAACGAATACCTCATATCAGTAAATGAGCCCAAGGAGGTACCAAGGCTCGAAGATTTTTTATCATTTTTAGAGAAGACTTTCACGACACTAGAAACTTCTCGTAGAAAACCTGAGCAAAAATCAAATCGCAAAAATCATCAATTTTCCAACAGTAATTTTAACATGAATCAGACTTCGTACGGACGTAATACTGCGCAAGCAACCAACTACAAAAATGTTAAAATTACAATTACAATAATTTAGACGAGATCCAAAGGTTTTGGGAAGTCGAGGACATTGCGGAAGAATCAGATTTATCAACAGAAGATCAAGAGTGCATCCAATACTATAAAAACACAACTACTCGAAGAGAAGACGGCCGGTATGAAGTTCGGTTGCCACTTAAAGCTAAATATGAAAATAATCTAGGTTTATCAAAAAATAGAGCCGTTGCACAGCTTAAATCATTAGAACGAAAGTTTGCAAAAAATCATCAAATGGAGGAAAACTATAAGTCGTTTATAAAAGAATACCAATATATGGGCCACATGATTCCCACTACCAATAGCGCCAAACCCGATTTTTATCTCACTCACCACGGGATAGAACGGACTTAATCATCAACTACTAAGTTTAGAGTCGTTTTTAACGGGTCAGCTAAAACATCGTCAGGCTACAGCTTGAATGACGTGATGAAATGTGGACCAAATCTCCAGCAAGACCTGCAGTCTCTCATCATCAAATGGCGACAATATCAATTCGCTTACACTGCAGACATTGAAAAGATGTTCCGACATATTTTTGTTAATCCACTAGATCAAAAACTACAAAAAATCATCTGGCGAGATTCAGAAAATCAATTTATCAAAGAATGGCAGCTGACGACAGTGACATATGGAACTAAAGCTGCCCCTTTCTTAGCAATGATGACCCTTCGGCAATCAGCATCAGATGAGAGGTCAAATTATCAGAATGCAGCCGATGTTCTTGAAAATTCATTTTACATGGATGACCTAGTTCATGGATCTCATCAGATATCAACAGCAAAACAATTGCGTGAAGATCTTATCAGTCTATTAAAATCGGCTGGTTTCAACCTAAGAAAATGGAAATCAAATGTCCCGGAGTTATCAGAATCCAGCAAAAATAATTCTGAGCAAGAAAGCTTTGATTTCAAACTATTGGAAACATCTAAAACACTGGGGCTTAGCTGGAATCATCAGCAGGACATTTTTATGTTCCAATCAAAGATTGTACCTACTACTGAGCAGGAAACAAAACGATCACTTTTATCAGCAATATCAAAATTATTTGATCCGCTCGGTTGGTTGGCACCGATATCGACTAAATTTAAAATAATATTCCAAATGGTATGGTTAGCCGCAATCAAATGGGATGACCCACTACCAGAGAACATTTTATCAGAATGGATCTCTGTCAAGAATGACATCGAAAACATAAATAAACTGCAAGTACCGAGGTGGCTATCAACAAAGGAACGTGACGTCATTGAGTTACACGGTTTTTGTGACGCATCGATAAAAGCCTACGCTTGCGTTATTTATTGTAAAATAAATCGAGGTAAACAGCCTATTGTAACATTATTGGTCGCTAAAACAAGGATCGTGCCATGTGGAAAAAATATCACTCTTCCTCGGTTGGAGTTAAGCGCTGCTCATCTTCTATCAAAGTTAGTGCGTAAAGTACAACAGTGCTTGAGTACTCACGAAATAAAAACGTACGGATGGTCCGATTCTATGATTGTCCTAGGATGGCTCAATGGGGATGCAGCACGGTGGAAGACCTTCGTCGCAAACAGAGTACGTGATATCACGAGTGTAATGTCATCAACATGTTGGCGTTATGTTAAATCAGAGGAAAACCCGGCGGACTGTGCCAGCCGTGGATTAACAGCCTCACAATTAGCTAAGCATAGCTTGTGGTGGCAGGGACCAACCTGGCTACCAAACTTCGATGGACAATGCGGACAGCCTGAATTTATCACCGATCAGGAAATGAAGAAAGTTTGTCATGTAAAAATTGTCACTGAACAAGATTTGGATAAGAGTATAATTTATCAACTGCTTTCGAATCATAGTTCTATTAACAAAGTTATTCGAATTGTATCATGGATGTTCAGATTTATCAAAAAGTGTGACAACAAACTGGCTTACCTATCAATATCAGAACTAAACAATTCAGAAAATATAATTATCAGACAAGCCCAGCATTTTGACTATTCAAAAGAAATAAAAAGTATCAATGGGAACAACCAGGTACACCCTAAGAGCAAATTATCACAGTTGAATCCATTTATCGATGAAAATGGAATCATTCGAGTAGGCGGACGGCTCAAAAATACAAGCTTACCTCACGACATGAAACATCCGATTATCATATCAGGGTCTAGTCGCTTAGCAGAGCTTTTAATCGATCAATCTCATAAAGCTTCATATCACGGTGGCGCTAGACTTACATTAGCATTTTTAAGAAAGAGATATTGGATCGTAGGAGGGAGTAAAACTGTAAAGAAACAACTGCGAGGGTGCGTCAAATACAGACGTCACGACCCTGTTAAACAGGAACAGATTATGGGTGACTTACCTGCTGCTCGAACCACGTGTAGCAGACCTTTCCAAAAAACAGGTGTCGACTTCACTGGATTTGTGGACGTCAAGTCAAGTAAAGGACGAGGTATAAAATCAAGTAAGGGCTATATAGCGGTATTTGTGTGTATGGTGACCAAGGCTGTGCACCTTGAACTGGTGTCTGACCTATCCTCAGCCTCATTTTTGGCAGCTTTACGTAGAATGGTTGCTCGAAGAGGAGCTCCTAATAATATTTATAGTGATAATGGTACAAACTTCGTAGGCGCAAATAAGATTCTCAACAGAGAATATCTAGATCTTCAAGCAACATTGGACTGCAATTTTTATAAATCAATCACGGATATGAAAATCCAGTGGCACTTCAACGCTCCAGGATGGCCTAGCGCAGGAGGTCTCTGGGAGGCAGCAGTGAAGAGCCTCAAATATCACCTAAAGAGAGTCGTCGGCGAACAGAAGTTGACTTTCGAGGAATACTCTACCTTGCTAGCTCAGTTAGAAGCTTGTTTAAACACAAGACCTTTGTGTCAGTTAACTGAGGACCCCGAAGACTTAGATTATCTGACTCCAGCTCACTTTCTAGCTAGTGGTCCCACTTTAACAATCTGTGAAACTGAAAGAGATCAGAGAACTAGATGGCAACTCACTCAAAAAATATTTAAAGATGTGTGGAAGAAGTGGCAATCAGAGTATCTATGCCAGCTGTCAGCGCGCAGCAAGTGGCGTCAATGTAAAGAAAATCTCAATATCAATGACGTCGTCATCATTAACGACGCCAATCTTCCTTCAGGAAAATGGGCCTTAGGAAGAATTGTAGCATTACATCCAGGCAAAGATGGCTACGTACGCGTGGTCAGCCTAAAAACCAAGAGTGGTGAGATAAAAAGACCAATTACTAAAGTCTCCAAGTTACCAGTAAACGACAGCAAGACAGTCGAGCAAGACAGTCAGTTTCAACAGAAACAAGAAAAAATATCCTCCTCGGTTATACATCGTTCGAAGAAAACCAGTCCAAGTCTGTATAGTATTGCCTACATGCTATTCATATTTCTATTTATGTTGGCAACGCCCGTACATAGCAAATATGAAATATCAAAACTAAATAACAGCCAAGGATTTTACTTCGATCGAATCACTAATATTCACCTGGAACGAGATCAATGGAAGCTAGTAATTTACTACGACATGACCCCTTATTGGCAAAGCACGAAACTACTTGAAAAATATATAAATCATTTAGACGGTGTATGTAACAATCAATATAATAAAAAGATATCACAATGTGATATAATACTTCTCCAATTACATCATGGGCTTAATGAACTCGAGCATTACAATAGTATTTTGCTCGGTAAGCAGTTCACACGGAGCGCGCGCACGCGACTACCGCGCGGCCTTATCAACGGTGTCGGGTTCGTAGCAAACAAACTATTCGGCGTACTCGATCAGGATTTCGCAGAACAGTACGAACTAGACATTGAGACCATCAGACAGAATGAAAAACATTTAGCGTCACTGTGGAAGAATCAGACTTCAGTAGTCGAGGGAGAATTTAATCTTATCAAAAGAGTGGAAACTTCTATAGATAAACAAAGTAAGCTTTTCAACCAGCATTTGAACAATATAGAAACATCACTGAAACAACAGATTGATAACCTACAACTAATATCAAATTCATGTGACTTCACTTTGTCATCAGTTATTGCACACGGCTTACTAGCGAACTTAATAAGCCTTCAAAAAACTATTATCGATTCGTTAACAAACGTCTACGCTGGTAAGTTCAACTTTCATCTCCTTACTCCAGAGCAATTACGAGACGAGATAAACATTATCACTGGATCCTTATCAAGAGACTTGACATTGCCCTTGTCTAACCTTCAGTCAGATGTATCCAAGATGTACCACCTTCTCTCCGTGAAGGCAAGAGCTTCGAATAAGTTCATCATATATGAGATAAGAATACCTTTAGTGAGCAGAGATAACTTCGAACTTTACAAACTTATACCAATCCCACAGCAAATTGAGAATAAAATAACCAGCTTTGTACCAATATCAGATTACGTTGCAGTTAATCTACAGAAGGACTCTTATGTACCCGTCACTGAGAGAGACTTACAAAATTGTGTCGAGTTCGATCAGGGCTCTCATTTATGTCCTTTAAAACAGCCAATGCATCAAATGAAATCAGAAGAAAAGCTGTGTGTCCCAAGTCAGTTTCCAAATCAATGTCAAACTATGACGTCACCCTGTATAGATTCTTGGAATGCGCTGAGTACGGAAAATACGTTTTTGTATGCATGTTGCGATCATTGCTCTGTACGTATCATATGTGAGCATCAGATTACCACTGAACAATTACATAAGAATGGAATTATTAAAATAAGCGATGAATGCATTATCAAAACAAACTTTATTACAATTTATGCTCACAAAACTCAGTCAAACACTTTACAAGAGGAAGCCGACGTTATCAAAATCGCAATTCCTCCAATAAATAACCTTCTAAACTTTTCAATGCCAGCCTCAACAGTCAAAAATCAATCGATATACTCAGAAAATCAACAGTATTTTGAAAAAATCGACAGTCAGATAAAGCAACTGAAAGAAAGCGCATCCGCTGGAGTGATGACAGATCAAGTATCATATCATGACGTTCATCACTACGTCGTCATCTATTTGTTGTTTTTTACGGCCGTCATCGGGATCGGGGTCCTGGTTTGGCGCCGCCGGCGGGCGCGAGCAGCGTCGCCGGGTGCGCCCGCGGCGGCGCCGTCTCCGCCAGCGCGTGCAGCAGACATAGAGCTTAGAGAAACTAGCTTCAAGCCTCCTACTACGGTTAGATGTGTCAGTGAGAGTGCAGTGAATCAGTGCTGTGTTGGTAGCGAGGTAGAAGACAATTCGTGTAATGCGCGTTTCTCAAACAAAGCTAGTTCACCCGTATTATTCAATATCAAGAAAGTTGATCGTACTTTATAATTTTTTTAAATAATACGTCTAATCCTATCATAGCAATCAAAGACAATCATCTAATTTTAAGAAAACATATTGTTCTATCACCTTGTAATACTCACGTCATTCACCTATCAATGTTGATAGCATCCCATCCTCAATTTCTGGCCCGGGAGGATGTACGAGCACGTACACTGTCCTACTTAATTTGTGTGCTACAAGCACTTTAATCACGTCGATCGCCAGCAATCATTAGCAGCGAATCAGTTCGCGTTCGGTAATCGATCATACCTCGCGTCTCATTATCATTTCATCAATATCATAAGTTTTCTTTAATATATCAGTTAAAATTTATCTCAGAGTTTTACTGATTATTAGATTACTTAGAATATCACCAAGCCAGGGTGTGCGGACCGTACAATTTGGTCGTGTCATACGATAGTCAGATTTTTATATTCCGAGAGTTAATGTAACTAAAGTACTTATAGATCTCAGATCACTGAGATCTGATAAGTATCTCCAGAGATATGACGATAAACATCTCAATCTTGCTACTGAAATTGACTCGCGGGGCATGAAAGTCGGTGTTTTAGTTTTTAATCTACTTCACAAAAACGGAGGAGCTTCTCAATTCGACGGTTTAATGTTTGTGACCTCAGAACTCTGTCAAATCTTAACCGATTTGAAATTGAAAATTATTTTTTAGGGTTTCGTAGTCCTGATAAGGAACCCTTATATTTTCGTCATGTCCGTCTATCTGAGTGTCTGTCTGTATGTCTGAACAAGGTTTTGCTAAAAGACCGTTAGTACTAGAAAGCTGAAATTGTGTAGGTATGTGTATATCAATAACGCCGACAAAATGGTAAAATCAAATATTGGAAAAAAATATGTTTTTTTAATTAGATATTCAACTATTACAAAATAAATTGTTAAACACAATCCAAAATTTCATCGTACCGACTGGACTCGAACCCGCACCCCCCGGATTACACGTCCAGGTGCTCTGCCAATTAAGCCACAGTTCGATCCATCGATACGACGAAACTAGTGGATTGCATTTGTTAACCCAATTATGCATTGGTGGCACGATGAAATTTTGGATTGTGTTTAAGAATTTACAAAAATATAAAGTGTGTGACACTTCAAAGAAACATAATATTACAAAATAAAGTTTTCCTACAATGCATAAAATACATAATTATTTTTGGTCGATAAAGTGAGTCAGCTCCTAGACTATTATAATGTTACAAGTCAAACAACCTACGATTCTAGGCAAGTGAGTACTATTTTGTCGCGTTATTTAACTACACGCAATCTAAAATTTTACTCATTTTAAATTGAACGTCACGTATTTTAGTTTAACTGTAGTACTTTTATCCTACCTCGACATTAAACATTAATTTAGCACTTATTATCAGTAATGTACTCATAACATTGTTCTACCTTAGAGTATTCTTCTACCCATTAAAGGCTTCAACAAGTTTTATTTTATATATTTTTATTTTTTATTTTTACTTATATGGAAAACAAACAGCTTTAAACTTAGATTTAGGAAACAAATTGATAGATCAAGTAGCCTTAATTAGTTTTCACTTATAGGTACACATTAACATAATGTAAACATATCTGGATGTTAAACAATATAAAACTAGGAGTGAGAGAAAATAATAATAAAAATGATGATAAAGTATAGTTATGTAGCAGGAAAATATAAAAGAGTTGATTTTTTTTAATCAATGAATTAATTACTTGTTACTAGAGCCATATAAATTATTCACTTATTTGCATTAGAGTAGATAGATAGATAGATATACACTTTATTGAAACACCACTTACGAAACAGAAAAATACTTAGGAACTAGATAAATAAAACTAATAGGCTCAATGGGCGGTCTTATCGCATAAAGCGATCTCTTCCAGACAACCATGTACGGAAAGGATAACAATTATATGGAAGGCGGTGGCTTATAAAAATGTGACAATGCAAAAAGAATAACAAATTAATGGACTTATTAATACTAATAACTATATGAAATAATATAAAATATATATAATAAAATATATATGAAATGATAATCATGATTTACTTATATAATTTCCTATATATAAATAATATTAAAATATACATATACCTACTTACACATATATACATACAATTCCAATACATGTTATATAAATGAATAAATACAATAATAGCAGAGCAAAAATGGACAGTGAAAAGTAGCTAAGATGAAAGATAATGGGCTTTGACACGGCGTTTGAATGTATCTAATGTTTGGGACCGTCTGATTTCAACGGGCAAGGAATTCCATAATATTACAGCTTCAACATTGAAGGAGCGCTGATAGAAAATAGTGCTGTGTGAAGGGATCTTTAGTCTCAAGTTCTCTGATGACCTAAGTGAAGGGCGTAGTGGATGGGATAGGTAGAGATATTGGAAACGTTCTAAAAAGTATCGGGGAGATGAAGGATTAAAGAGTGTTGAGTAAAGGAGTGACAGTATATGTGCATCCCGACGACGACGAATGGGTAGCCACTCGAGCCTAGCACGAAACTCAGAAGTGTGGTCATACTTACGCAGACCGAAAATAAACCTGATGCAAAAATTTTGCAGGCGTTCGAGTTTATCCAGCTGCTCTTGAGTAAGATCGAGATAGCAGACGTCAGCGTAATCTAAAATAGGGAGAAGGAGAGACTGGGCAAGCGCAATCTTAGTGGTAATAGGTAAGAAATTGCGCAATTTGCGCAAGGATCCTGCAGATGCGAACATCTTGCGACTGGTTTCCATCAATTGAGGACTCCATGATAGACAGCGATCTATAGTTATTCCCAGATTTCTTACAGTCTCGCTAAATGGTATGTTGACACCTTCGAATACAACACTAGGAAGACTCTTCCAGTCGATTCGGCTGATATAACGGGAGCTACCCACGATTATGACCTGAGTTTTCAAGGCATTTATTTTTAAGCCATAGGACTTGCTCCAATCAGATATGCGGCTCAGGTCATTGTTGGTGGCTGCTATCGCGTCAGACAGCTCATCCATCGATGCTTGGGAGTATAGCTGAAGGTCATCCGCGTAGAGATGGTAGGAAGAAGTGAGATTATTGGAGATAGAGTTTATAAAAATTGCAAAGAGAAGAGGAGATAAGACGCCACCTTGCGGTACACCAGCAGACGTATCGCACCACGTAGACAACCGATCTTCGAGACGGGTTTGTTGCCGGCGACCGTAGAGATAGCTATGAAACCAGTCAGTTACTGCAGCAGACATGTTATAAGAGCGAAGAATAGCAAGAAGGATGTCGAAATCAACAGTGTTAAAGGCATTGCTGAAATCTAGGAGTGACAGTACGATTAACTGACCGTTATCCATCCCAAGACGAATGTCATCGGTGATTTTAACTAGTGCAGTAACCGTACTGTGCCCTGGGCGGAAGCCAGACTGAAAAGGATTAAGAAGGTTATATCGGTTGAGAAAAGAGCTGATCTGATTATGAACTAGTCGCTCAAGGACTTTGGATAGATAGGGAAGGATAGATATGGGACGGTATTCGGAATATGACTTAGGATTGCACTTTTTTGGTAAAGGGATGATCTGCGCTTCCTTCCATGTGGAAGGAAAGACACCGTTGGAGATGGAGTAGTTAAAAATGTGACAAAGGACGGGAAGGATGAGGTCAAGTAAAGGGATCAGCATATTACGACTAATGCTATCGACGCCGACAGCTTTAGAAGTAATAGCGAGCATGCTCTTTCTAACTTCGCAAACAGTAAACTGACGAAAGATGAACGAAGGGTGAACGAGAGAAGAAGAAGATGTATTAGAGAGTAAGTTTAAGGTAGATGCTTTAGTAGAGATATCCATTGTAGAAGATGTAGAGAAGTGCAGGTTCAGGGAGTCAATATCTAAATTATTCGGAATAGTTTCCTGGCGCGATTTACCCACTCCCAATGACCTGAGAAACCTCCACACCTTAGCTGAGTCCTCATCCTGAACTGAGGCGTAGATATGGCGTCGCTGGGCATCCCTGCAGGCTAGGTTGCAGCGATTGCGAAGTTTAATGTAACGAGCCTTATTTGTGTCATTTGGTTTGATTTAGTATTTTGTTTTGGCTACGGATTTTTTATGTTTAAGGGTCTTGATGTCATCAGTGAGCCATGGAGCAGGAGTGTGTTTAATTTTTATAGCCCTAATAGGAGCTTGTACGTCGTATAGTTGCGTGATGAGGGTATTAAATACCGCGATTTGGTCATCAATGTTCTCAGAATTCACCACGGGTGACCAATCGACGGCTTCAGTATCTCGTAGGAAGGCTTCATGATTCATACCACTAAAATTGCGTTGCATGATGACAGTGGGTTTCGATTTTGGTGGACGGATCTTATAAGATAGGAAAATTAAATCATGGTAAGAAAATTCATCAGCAGAACACTGGCCATGCCTAGCAACATGCTGTAAGGAGGATACAAGTATGAGATCGAGAAGTGAAGGAGAAGAGTTTGGAAAATGGTGAGTAGCGTTTAGAGGAAGAATATGCATGTTGGTAGACGTAGCCAGAGTCTCTAATGAATGAGAACGATGATCACGCTTTAAAAGACATGTGTTGAAATCACACATGATTATAGTATGAGTATACAAGGGTCGAAGACTTACCAGAAGACTCTCTAAGGAGGAGAAGTAATTATTTCGTGAAGAGAAGCTATAATAGACTCCGAGAAAAATTTTAGAGTGAGAAAGAAGAACCTCAATAAAAAGATGCTCACCTGCATTTCCTGGTGGTGGCTGAGCGGATGTGCTTATAACGGAGAAAGGAAATGTGTGAGCGCAAGTAGATATCCACACCCCCACCGCCACCACCAGTCCGGTCATTACGAATCAGGTGAAAGCCACGCAGATTATAGGAGATAGATGGAAGAGAAGGTTTAAGCCAAGATTCAGAGACTAGTATAGCTTGAATGTTTTTGTTATCAAGAGACGTCTGCATATCCGAAAAAAGTGCCGGGATGCTTTGCGCGTTGATGTGAATGACATTGAAATTTTTAGGTACATCAGAGAAATTGCTATCTAAAGTATCAGAGAGAGAAGGCAGACTTAGGAAACTATCATTGCTACTACTATCGGAAGAAGAACAGGCTGAAAAATAATTATCGCTACTATCATTAAATACATAAGTATATATATATAGTAGATAGGTTGGAAGAAGTGTTAGTGTATTAGTTACTTTTAAAATATAAATTGTTTATAATATTCTTGAATGTGAAAGGTCTCATCGTAAAAAGGTCTACCAATTTTGAGTAGTGAAGATTGAACAATTTAGCTGTACGAATGAAATACGAGTTACGGCGATAGTTCGTTGAGCATGGAGAATGATATAGTTTGAGCTCGTTACGACGACTGACAGCTTTTTTAGGAATGACAAATTTGATTTCGGCTAGAAGGTATGAGCAATCTATAGAATTAGACAAAATATTACTGAGAAGTGTGAGATCGGCCGCTTCTCTTCTTTTATCAAGTGGTAGAAAATGGTGATGTTTACAGCTAAAAGTATAATCTGGACTATAAATTTTATGTTTGTAATTTAGAAAACGTAAAAATTTTCGTTGAGGCTTCTCTATGATCTGTATATATTTGTCGTATTGAAGGTTCCAGACTTGCGAAGCATATTCAAGTTGACTGCGAACTAGTGAACAATACAAGATTTTGAGAGTTTTTGGGGTTTGGAAATCTTTTGTTACACGAAACAAGAAACCTAGAGTTTTTAGAGCTTTTGACGAAATTTTATCAATATGCTTATTTATTTTCTTACTTATTTTCTCATAACATTCAACCCTATAGTAAAGGCCGCGAGTTGACCGAGCTATTCAGACTCTCGCTGTGCGGACTTACGGTGTATTTTACTGTGCGCAACACGCGGTTTATAGTTACTATTAGTTGATACTGTGACGCAAATTCAAGGTCGCACCCGAGGCGTGAAGCGCATTATGAACGTTACCAGCGTTGTAACTAGGTTTAGTCTCGCATTTTTGCTCTCAGGGAGTGCAATTTCTGTACTTTTCATTATTCTGTGCTGGAACCGAACATGCCGATATAACAATCGCCTAATCATAACCTTACGGTGTTCCGGCAGCTCACAGCCCTTGAGAGTCAAGAGTATTCTAGGCCTAGCGTGTTCACCATCTTCGACCACATCATTGCTTACCACTGGGCGAGATAGTGGTCAAACGCTAGCTTCTAAGGTATGAAAAAAATGTCGGCATCCTGACTGGCGACATGTCTTTATCCGGTGAGTGGTTCAAGCCATGGCATAAGCCTACCACCAGTGGCAACCCTGTTTCATGAAGCATAACCCAGGGGTATTGACTATCGTGTAAGGCAGAAGTAAGAATAAAGTCAAAAGAAATCATTACAAAAAAACAAAAACTGCAGTGTTATACAAATTGTAATTTATTGTAAAACTAAATAAATTATAAATATCAACTATCTATATCATAAGCTTAATAATATTAAATAATATATCTTAATATAACTAAAATACATCTAAATATAAAGTGTATAAATTATGATTCAAATTAAAACAAAATTATACACAATAATTGCATTGCTGAAAAATTAAATATTGTTATTTATATTGTTGTAAATTAAATCAACCTAGAAGTTAAAGCTTAGTTCAACCATAGACAAATTATTAAAAAACAAATAATTTATCTATGGTTCAATCTTTCAAAATAGAAGTTGTAATATAAAATATAATACAATAAAGTGTGAGATCTGTCAAGAATGCAGTAAAATTAATACTTATTATTTAATAGGTATTCCGCCAACTGCCGAGTCTTATTAGTACAGAATATACAGTATTTCCGAAACTCAACCTCAAGCGGCTACCGGGCGATAGGCTAGGCTCAAGGGCTGAACCTGTTCTGACTTCTGACACAATTATTATAAAAAATTAAATATACTTTTTCCAAATTTACACTTAAAACTTAATTTGTGACTGCAATCAGTATATCATCATTTTCATCATATAAAGTACGGTAAATAAGGATTGTGTGAAAAAAATATCATGGCAAAATCTGGAACTTTGTCAGCAACATCACAGCACCTAAAAATTTCTTAGGTGTACAATGTACCCAAATGAAGGAATAAATGAATTATGAATGAATAAGTCGTCAATAATTTTCAAAACTATTATTTTAACTTTTTTTTCATACAGAAACTCTGCAAACCGATTGGCGACATGTTTTTGTTCATTAAAGCTAAATCACTGCAGTAAACCCGATCATTTAAAGGCGAAACAGCTTTTACTTATTGTGAACATTACTTATTAATAAATTAAAAGAAAAAATATTTTTAAACACAAGCTTTTTGTAAAGACGTCATCATCATGTGTAATGAAAAGTAAGATACAATACATACTAGCAAAAACACGACTTTCCTACCACTTACGGAGTTCTAGTTCCAACAGCCTGACTCCATCATCACATCTCTATGGTACCATACTATTGCATTGTCATTAACTTACAAAAGTATGCCAAATTTCATCTCAATCATATACAGGGTTTAACAATTTACATATACAGGGTGTCTGGTAAAAGGTTGTACATATTAAAGGACACGATAGTTAATCGTCATATTATGTAACCCATTAAAATATAATAAAATGAGAATATCAATTAATTATGTAGTTAATCGATATTCGATATATTATATTTTACTAAGTAGTAAACCTCAACGAAATTAGTGTAGTAATATTCAGAAAATATGGTCACCGGGCGGGCGACAGCGGCGTGATATCGAGTCCAGAGTTCAGTGACGCGGCGGGCGCAATACTCAAGACTCAGGACCGACCGGTTAGTGAGGGTTGTGCGAGAACGGTGTATAAGGTCATGAGTATGGCAAATAGCTATTTGTAATCATTGTTAAAAAAAAATCTTTCTCAATATCTCTCAATATCATACGCGGGTGTCCGTACATAAAAATGTTTATAGGACAATTATGTAAAATATGAAGTACCTATATTTTTACATATTCGGTATCAGAATCGAGTACTGAACATAAGTTCAGTATGTACAATGTGTCGATACTGTTACCAGTCACCCTGTATAATAATCATACCAGCAAGTGGTTGCAATCTATCTTACATACAAACGTTGCATGTTAAATAAAAGCTTGTAAAAATTATATGAAATCTAATAATTGTGATGTATTACAAAATATTGCAGCAGTGACGTTTTATAGGTAGGATAGGAATAATGTAGACCGGAAATACAGTTTAATTTGTCAAAAAGGAAGATGCAATGTTTATTTTTACTTCCATTTTAAAGAATTACATGTAGAATAGAAAACAAGTAATGCCAAAAATAATAACACATTAATTTAATGCAAAAAATGCGGTTTTCAAGTCATACTGCATATAATGGCGTGAAAACTGACGAACATCAATTACGTCACCGCTGTCGCTTTTGTCAGATGTTTCCATGGAAACCGCGGTCTTTTACGTCATTGCAATTTGCCAAAGTAACGTATCGTTAATGACAAACCGTCAAACAAAGCAAAATAAACCAATAGCAAGCAAGAGAGAAAAATTGGCGGGAATATTGTTTACCTTAAAAATAGTATTTAATTAAAAACAGTTCATACGTCACTAGATGCTGATAGGTGTTTTAATATAGGTATGTTCAATTTCACTTATTAAAACTAAAATTTCTTGTTGAAAATCTCAATTTTTCAATAAAAACATTGCAGTAGTTCTTCTTTTCTATTTTTGTTAAATTGTAAAATAAATATTATCTTTGCATCTTCCCTATTAACAGCTTATGCCTAGTTCACATTATTCCAGTCCAGCGAATCGAATCCAGCGCTAGAAAGCTACTGGCATGATGCGAACCTGCACTGGAACGTTCTTATACCAGTGACACTGGAATGAGAACATTCCAGTGCCGGTTCACATTATTTCAGTAGCATTCCAACCCAGCGAATCGAATCCAGCGCTAGAAAGCTACTGGAATTATACGAACCTACACTGGAACGTTCTTACACCAGTGACGCTGGAATGAGAACATTCCAGTACCGGTTCACATTATTCCAGTAGCATTCCAGCCCAGCGAATCGAATCCAGCGCTAGAAAGCTACTGGAATTATACAAACCTGCACTGGTATAAGATTCACATTATTCCAGTAGCATTCCAGCGCCGGATTAAATTAGCTGGACTGGAATTGAACTGACATTAGACTCTTTAATTAAAAGGCGCTGTTTTACACAACTTCGACTTTAGCTTTGGTTTTCTAGGAAAGCGGTGCCGTCATATAGCGGCCGTAATACAGCGGTGAATGACGTCACTAGAACGTTGTCTATGTAAACAAAATGGCGCGGTTTCCTAGAGAGCAGTAACTGACAAAAAGCGGTGCCGCCATTTGCATGACGGCCGTCCTGTCGGTGTCATATGGTTTCGTGACCGTTTCATTGATAGCGGTGAAGCTATTTTAAATACGTATTTGTTTTTTTTTACCGGAATAACGTACAAAATGAGTTCCAACTCTTGGAGCAGCGAGGACAACGAAATTTTATAATTTCGTTTATCGTTTGTTTTAAAAAAAATACTGACCGTGTGGATAAAACGGCCGTGGAACTTTCCACATGTCGTCACCGTCAAGACGGCCGCCTTTTTGCGTCCGTAATATTACGGCCGCTTTATGACGGCACCGCTTTCCTAGGAAACCAAAGCTTTAGTTTCATTTCAACGTGGAACGACGCTAACATTAACAAGCTTTCTCTCGGAAATAAATACTTTAAAGCTTAACTTAAATTATGCATTGGATAATAATTGCATTGTTACAAAATACGATATCAGATCTAAGTATCAATTACACTTTTAAATTACAATACACGATATATGCAGTTATGAGCCACTTTCATTTAAAATAATAGTTTTTTTTAAACTCTACTAACTAGATCATAGAGAGAGGAGGCAGAGACGTCTTTCTCGTACATATTACGTCTCTTGTTTCTGGCCTAAAGGTCAGTTCACAATGAGACGCGACGCGACGACGCTTGTGATTCCGCGCGGCGCAACAAAACGCGCGACGCCACCAAATTATCTCTTTACAATGTGTATCTTAATAATGTAATATAAGTAGTAAATAAAGTTCTAATTTTTATCACGTGACTTCTCGCGAACCGCGCGGTGCAGCCCGATGCCGCCAAATTATCTAAATAAAAATGTATATATTTTATTGTGTAATAAATAAAGTTCTATTTTGTATAACTATCTTAACAAGTGCCCGCCGCGTCTCGTCGCCTTGCGTCTCGGTCTGAGCTGACTCTAAGGTTACTGAGATGCTTAAAAAAAAAATGCTTCATTTAAATTTGCTACACACTTCAAAAGTAATACCCCTCTACGTCACCACATTCCGGATGATGGCTTTTTATATGAGACTTTAAACTAGCGTTCTGAATAAACGCCTGCCCACAAACATGGCATCTGAACCGTCTGTCGTTTGTATGTGTCCGTATGTGATACTGTAAAGATTTCAGCCGAGGGTAGCTTTTATCACAATGCTCGCATCTGAAGTTCCTTTCCCCCGTATGAGTTGCCATATGTTCCTTTAACCGAGACGGTAAATAAAACCGTTGATCACAATACTCGCACTGATGCTTCAAAACTTTCTGATGGTTTCTACGCTGATGTTCGGTCAACGTCTTCTGTCTATTGTATACTTTGTCACACAAATTGCACGGATAAGTCCTTCGCTGCCCATGAGCTTCGGTTAAGTGTTTATTTTTCAAAGCGTACGACATGAAACACTCATCGCATCTCGGGCAACGTATTATGGCCTTCTTTTTATGTACTATATCGACATGCATATCTTTGTAATGATTAGATTTGAACACTTTCCCACATATTTCACACGTATGCCTCTCATCGTCCTTGTGACGTTTCAAATGTGCATCCAACCTTGGTTTTTCTAAGAAACACATACCGCATATGTCGCATGTAAAGTTGCTGAAGTGCGTATCGATCATATGTGTGTTTAGAGTGTTGAAGTCTTCGAACACGTTGCTGCATACTACACAGACTAAATCGTTCCACGTTAGTCGAAATAGTAACATTTTGTCCGGTGCTTCGAAGTAAATCTTCTTCCCATGTGTAACGTCTACGTGTCGTTTGAATATGTTCAGGTCGTCTATTTTCAACGGACATAGCTTGCAGTCTATTCGAGTTATATCGAGTTTGGGCATTTTTTTGTATCCCATCAGAAGCTGGAACGGCTTCGTATCATGGGTCAACGTATGCTCTCTCAAGTCTTCTGGTTTTGGATAGTAGTCTTTGCAGTAGAAGCAGTAGTAGTTATTTCTTCTGTTCTTGAATGGGCAGACATAGGAGTATTGTATGATGGTGAGGAGGTTTTCTTCGGACATGCAGTCGAGGTCTCGGTCGTAATTCTTTACTTTTTCCACGGGTTGTTTTTTTGGTGCCTTGATTTTCTTTGTACCTGTAACACGAATTTTTTCATAATGATTTAGTTACGTTGAATGAAGCTCCTTCATCTGTTAGGCAGTTTTATCTATGGTTTTTATTTTAATGGATTTATATTTTTTTGGAGATGGTCATAACACCATTATTACCACACATCCTTTTTTAGCTGACTGCGCCAGAAGAAGAGTTATGTTTTGTGATATATATATTTCTTTGAGAGACTCTGTAGTGTAAAAGGGCTTGATGGATTTTAGCTTTAGAGATATCTAAAGATTCCTCTTAATTGTGAGAGTGACACTGGTTATATCAAAATTATAAAAATGTTAATTACCGATTTTTAGCGCCATATTAGAGAACCCTAAAAAAAATCCTTACCAGTTTTAACTTTCTTCTCTTTAAGCTTATTCTGCTTTGCCTTCTTCTTGTAACTCTCAAGGTACCCATTGGGGACGAAACCCTAAAAAGATATCCGTACCAGTTTAAACCTTCTTCTGCTTTGCCTTCTTCTTGTGACCGTTGAGTTTCTTCTACCGTTTGAGAGGTTTGTCTGAGTCGGATGTGGAGGCCGACCACCCGCTGTCATCATCAGGGTCGTTGAAGTTAGGAACTACGTCTGATATAGGGGGTAGGCCGGTTTTAAGGTACCCTTTTTGGATATGGAACCCTAAACATAAATCCTTACCAGCTTTGCCTTCTTCTTTTGACTCTCAAGGTACCCTTTGGGTTGGGTACGAAACCTTAATAAGAAATCCTTACCAGTTTTAACTTTCTTCTCTTTAACCTTCTTCTGCTTTGCCTTCTTCTTGTGACCGTTGAGTTTCTTCTTCCGTTTGAGAGGTTTGTCTGAGTCGGATGTGGAGGCCGACCAGTCGCTGTCATCGTCGGCGTCGTTGTAGTTAGGAGCTATGTCTGTTGTAGGGGGTGGGCCGGTTTCAGAAGCGGCTGGGGCCTTTGATTCTGAAATCAGATCAAGTTATATGATATTTTTAACTTGAATATTGTTACGTGCGGTCTATCCCACTTCCTACTAATATTATAAAGGCGGAAGATTGTGTGTAAGTTTGTTACTTCTTTACGCTAGAACTAATCAACATTTATTTAGCACATTACACAACTTATACTACTTAACGTACCTATAGATAAAAAAGAGAAAAAAAAAACAATCAAGAAAATAATACATTTATAAACCTATCTCGGTACTTAAATTAATCTAATACACGTGTAGTGCTAAAAGGGTCTATCTCAGCATAGAATGTTCAGGTGTTTGCCTGAACGCTGATTTTCAGATAGACCTATCTGGGGTTGGACTATCGCGAATAATATAAATTAGTAAAAAGGAAATAAAAATACATATTTTATTATAGATATTGTGATAAACATACTTACTTTAATTACAATACAATATAAACTATTATAAGTAATAGGTACACACGAATAATAAAAACTCAAAATAAATAATTAGAAACAATGCAAGAATAATAAAAAATAAGGTAAAAAATAGGTTTATGAACGAAGCGAGACATGAGTAGCATCTCTACTTAGTCTGTGAACCTCTGTGAACGAGACGAACATGAAAATGAAATCGCTATAAAGTGTCAATGTCAAACAAAATGAAAAAAAAGAAATGGCTATGCAGAAAATAAAATACGAAACAAGAACTACATAAATTAAGAAACTAACAAATTAACCTATTAATAATAATTCCCTATGTGTGTGATTCATGCCATAGCAGGATGGCAGGTAAGTTTAAACAAACTGTGTTCAACATTTTAAAGATTCTACTATATGATAGACATATCTATGTTGATATTGCCATAGTTTATTTGCCCTACAACCAAGTATTGCTTCAATTTGTGCTTAAACAAACTTAATGTTTTCAGGCTCCTAATAGGAGGCGGAATGCAGAGTAGCGAAAGGAGCCTCTAAAACCAACTGTTCGATGTTGCTGTGTGGACAGTTGTTGCGAAATTTGGCGAGCAGGATACGATCTGCCCTCGGCTCTCCAGCTAAGTTTGTTGTGCAAATATGATGGATTTTTGAAATTTATTATACCGAAAAGAAGACACGCTAGACACGTGGAGTTTGCGTCGAGACTTCATTTTTAGTGCATAGTTATTTATTATATATATATTATTATATTATTATAGCATTGTTAAGGAATGGTGTGATGTGACTTCTAGCGGGGATATTGTAGCAGAATCTAGCACATGCATTCTGTACCCTTTGCACCAAATGTTGGGTTCTGGACAGCAAACGGGGGCCATAAACTGTGTCGGCATAATTTAGTTTTGAGAGTACAAGCGTTTATACTAGTTGTGTTCTGAGATCTTCACTTAAAAATGGCCTGAGTTTGTACAACATTTTCAGTCTATAAAAGCAATTTCTGACTGATTCGGCTATATGCTCTTCAAATCGAAGGTGAACATCAACTTTTTCTCCCATGAGTGTCAAATTAATGTTAGGAACCAATGAAAGCTTATGCTTATTACCTAATAACATAAATTTAGTCTTTGTAGGATTTAATAATAGGCAATTGTTTTCAGACCTAAAAATAATTGTGAAATCACAATTCTTTTTAGGTCTTCATCAAGTCTATGTAAAGCAAAATTTAAATTATTTGGTTCAAAATTAATATACATTTGTATATCGTCTGCATAGATGTGAAAATTGGAATATTTTATGCATTTGATTATATCAGCACTATAAAGAGTGAATAAGATTGGACTTAAGATGGACCCTTGGGGCACGCCTCTTTTAATTTCTGTTGGAGAAGATTTTCTAGTTTGTCCGGATGGTTGCCTTAGCTCGACATATTGATGGCGATTGCTTAGGTAGCTGTTAAACCATTTAAGAGCTGCTGTGTCAAAACCATAATAATTTAGTTTGGCAAGTAGAAGAGGGATATTAATTGCGTCAAATGCACGGGAAAAATCTAACAAAACTAATAGTGTACACTTGCCCTGATCTTGAGAAGCTAAACTGTTGTCTGTTACATCTATAAGTGCTGTTGCTGTACTTCTGCCTTGTCTAAAACCTGACTGCATCTCCGGTAGGATACCATTATTTTCAAGATAACTAGTCAGTTGCTGACATACTACCTTCTCCATTACTTTAGACATGCAGGGTAGGATACTAATAGGCCTTAGATCCTTTAGCTCAATGGGGTTGTTGTTTTTAGGTAAAGGCCTCACTATAGCTGTTTTCCAGATGTCTGGGAAACAAGTACTGTTAATAGAAGTGTTTATTAGTGTGGTGATGGCTTCTATAGAGTTTGGCAAAGTTAGACATAACAAGTTCAAAGTAATTCGATCACAACCTTCTGCATTGGAAGTAAGATTTTTAAAAATGTTGTATATAGTATCAGAAGTGACAATTTTTATTGAAAATGTGTTTAAATTATAGCGAGAAAATTCAAAAAGGTTAGATGGGAGATAGAAACTTGATAGATAGATATTTCCAGGAACATTTAAAAAATGACTATTTATGGCATTAACATCAGTGAGATGTGCTGGGAGTACCTTGTCACTCGATGAAGTTAGAATGTTGGATTTAAGATTTTTCCACAGAGTTTTTGGTTGATGTATTTTATTGTTAATGTTAAATTTGAAGTATGCTACCTTTTCAAAAAACAAAGATTTACTAACTAATTATTTTAGTTCTTTATAATACTTTAGTTTAGCATCTAGTTTAGACTGTTTGTATAAGATAAGGGCTTCATTGCGTAAACGCATCATAAACTTAATATTGTCCGTTATCCAGGGATAGCTATGTTCTTTTACTGTAAAAGTTTTTATTGGTGCATGAATATTAAATAAGTTTATTATTGTATTAAGAAGATTGACCATTTCATTTATATCTGTTAAACTTAACATTGAGTCCCAGCACACAGTATTCAGATCTTGGGAAAATAATTCATGCGATATGTTTTTTATAGGTCTGTAAGATATTGTATAGGGAATTTTTTTTTCCCTTTTTATATTAAATTCGCATTTAATGAAGGAATGACCAATGAGTCCCACTGGTTCAACTGTCACAAGCTTAGCTTGTAGGTCTGTGCACACCACATCAATAAGGGACTCACTATTGGCAGTGAAGTGTGTTGGAGTAGTAACTATTTGATTCAAATTTAGACATTGTAAAATTGTTGAGAAATGTTTTGTTTTGTTATCGTTTAGATCTAACATGTTAATGTTGAAATCACCGAGAACTATAATGTTATCACAACCGGAGAAGAAGTTAACTGAATCAGACAATGCGTCTAGGAATAATTCCACGTTTAGCCACGGGGGTCGATATGCAGTACCGACCGCAATGCTCTTGCCATTCATAGTTAGTGACAACCACATTTGTTCAACTGTCTTGTAACGTGGATCGACGGGGTGGGCTCGAGTATGAACATTAACTCCACTCTTAATGTAATAACCAACACCACCTCCCCGACCGCCACGTACGTCGGTAGGCCGCGGCACATGACGTAGGCGGTAACCGGGGACTCGGGGCGCTCGCCCCTCCTCACCGGCTCTGAGCCAAGTCTCGTTGATAGCCATTATGTCAACGTCATGTCTGTCCAAGGCGACTATAAAGTCGTCATGATCAGTGCCTAGCGACCCAGCATTAAGAAAACCTATTTTCAGTAGCTTCCTACATTGCATTATCTAGGTATATATTATATATAAATATATATATTATACATAAATATATATAATATATTTAGTTTATATTTTTGAATGTTATATTTCGCTCAATAATAAATATCAATAATATGTATGTATGTACTTATATATTTCACCTACTTCTAAATAATATTAAACTATATAATATTTTAATAATTTAACGTACGTATAGTTATGTCCACCCTGCCAGTATTTTTAAAAGATTAACAGAGTCGTTACAAAATAAACAGTAAGTAGTAAGTAGTAACAATAGTAGTACCTATAATTTCATTTATAAAACAAAACTAATCTAATCTATCATTTCATTTATATGCTGTGGCGTAATACTGTCATTATACTATCTAAAAATATCAAATCTAAATAGTTATTTACATGCTAAACATCATACATCTTGTTCTTTTTCTGACACATCGTTGACATTGACAGTCTAATATAAGACTGACCATGTATATTATTGATGAGGCTGCAAGTAGAATAAACTTTTGACTAGTAAAAATATATCTAATCTTGAATCATGTTTTACTTTTTCTTCGCGTTGATTTTAGTGATTGACATAATAATATTCTTACGATAAGGTGTTAGCGCTATAGAAACAAAAAGTAGTCTCCACGCCTCACGGTAGTGTTCTACAGTTAGCTGAGTCTGGAGATTAAGACAGATAATAGTGAATTAATGTGTCTTCACAGTATGTTCCACCGTGCGAAGTCCATTTAGAGTGCAACGTCATTGAGACGGATTATGACTAGACTATGGATTTTGCATATTTAGAATAGATGTAAAGCTGTTTTATAAAACAAGAATATATATATAGAAGGAGGTTCTAAGTTCGTCTGTATGTTTTTTTTGTGTATGTTCATCGATATTTTCGCCAATTGTGAACGAATTTACAAAAATATTTTTTTTGTTCGAAAGGGTATACTCCCGAGGTGGTCCCATTGTATTTTCGTTGAGATCTGATAAATATATCCAGAGATATGACGATAAACGTCTCAAACTTGCTACTGAAACTGACTCGCGCGGCATGGAAGTTGGTTGTTTTAGTTTTTAAACTATCTTATCTATATCCTGCTATTACCACGGGAACGATGTCTACGCGGGTAAAACCGCGGGGCACAGCTAGTTTTATGAATAGGACAGTTACTTTGTTTCTTTTTTGTGTTACACAAGTGTAACACACTTATATTTTTATATTTAGGAAAGTTACCTTCCAAGTCTTCCGAGTAGTCCATAGACAATCCATCGTCTCTGTCGTGAACAGAGTGTGTGTCGCTCAGGTCATCTTTGGGCTCGGTCTTCAGCTCCATCTGTAGCGGTTTGTGGTTTTTGTTCTCTGGAACAACACGTTTCTTTTGTTTATCTTATGAGCTAGCGTTTGACCATTATCTCGCCTGGAGGTAAGCGATGTTATGGTCGAAGATGCAGAACACGCTAGGCCTAGAATATAGCAGAGATGGTTATAGCAGCAGATTTGGTACTAAGCTACTTCAGATTTATAGTTATAGTGAGTTTGAATCATGATTATAAAAATACCGACTATTATTCTCACTACTACTTAGTAACTTCCTCGGGAGTTTACGCAGCGAGATCGCGACGACCACGTGGTCGTCGCAAATCGTAGTGAGTATAATAGTCGGTATTTTTATAATCACGCTAAGCTACTTCTTTGGTAGTCAGCACAGAAATATAAACAATTCTGATATAATATGCTCCTACCCTTACCACCTAAGGATGAATACCAGTGCTAGAATTTGAACCGACAACCTCTCGCTTAGGTATACGTCAAGATATCTAGCAATTATACTACGCTACCAGGCCTCCCTCACTCGCCCATAGCTACAGCGCTTTATACCTGGGCATGACAGGGTAACTGCGCATTCGTATTCTATATTAGAAACGTTTTATGTTTTTCATAGTTATTTTGCGGGTTTGACAAAAACAAAGCATAATATTTTTTATTTTTGGTATGCTAACGATACTAAAATGACAAGACGGCGTAAAATGAGGTAAAATTCACTTTTCCGACTTAAAATTCGTCTCTTAGTTGGGAACTTTGCTGTTATTTTGTGAGGTAAATAAAAATAATTCGTAAACTTTTTTTATTTCATTGAGTCAACCCTTTACTGTATCGGGCGCGAGCCAGTACATCGCACGCTAAACGAAGTAATAACAACGCTAGGTCGAGCGCCTTATAAACATTTTTGCTTGTATTGTCTGAAATAAGCGTTGGTATTGTGTTTTTGTCTGTTACGTAGTAACTATTATATAATCTGTGACGCTACGCCGTATGAAACAAAGTGCGCTTATCGCACAGCTACGGCTGGTTCAAGCGCTAGTGCATTCCCTGTTATTAATACCTAGTTACAACGCATTTAATTACTTTAAAATTGTTCTATAATTTGTGTATGAATAAGTGTCTTCTGGTTCCAAATAAACTATTATAATTATTATATAAAGTCGCTCCTGCTGTCTGTACGCTTAGATCTTTTAAACTACGCAACGAATTTTAATGCATGCTTTTCAGCAATAGGCAGAGCAGGGCTGTCTAGACAACGGGCATATTTTCATGCGACCCGCGACGCATTTTATAATCAGAAAATAGTTTTGGACATAAATAGTTCGGACAATAGAATTCTTTGTCAAAACATACAGGATGATTCAGTACCGATGGATCAAACGAAGCAGGGTGGTAGAGGACCTCACTGCGCATCTATTTAACCCCCATGTATGTTCTACCATTTTGGATAGTTTATGAGATATGACATTTTTTTAAATATTTTTGCCATTCGCCGCTTTGGTTCACAAAAAAAATTTTTTCTGCTCAAACCTTTATGCTAGGGCGATAATTTTTTTTTTGTAATCGTAGGTAAGTAATAGACCTAACAAACAGTGTTATTATTATTTTACTCGCATAGTTACAACTTTCAAATTAATAGAAAAAGTTACAAAAATCTCATTGACCAATGCTACTGCATAACGTTTGCGAGGCCAATACAAAAAAAATCACTTTTTTTTTTTTTTGTACATACATACATACAATCACGGCTTTTTCCCGTTGGGGTAGGCAGACTACTTCTTTCCACATGCTACGATCCTGACATACCTCCTTCGCTTCTTCCACTTTCATGAGCGTCTTCATACATGCTCGCCGGTTATAGGTACTTTTGACTTGGCCTTTTTTTAAAACGTCTCCGATCTGGTCGTGATACGTTCGCCTAGGTCGGCCTCTACCAACTGGACCATTCACACACGTCTCATAAATCTGTTTCGTCAATCTTTCTTTATCCATCCTCTCTAGATGTCCAAACCATCTAAGCATCCCTTTCTCTATCTTTGTCACTACATCTTCTACTACACCACAACATTCCCTTATCACGCTGTTCTCCAACTTATCCATCAGAGTCACTCCGATCATACTTCTCAAACTTCTCATTTCTACAGCATTAATTTTACTTTCATGTTTCTTCTGCCATACCCAGCATTCACTACCATACATGAGTGTGGGAACCAACACTCCCCTATGTACAGCCAGTCGAGCTTTTTTAGACACGTTCTGACTTCTCATAAAGTTATGTAGTGCCCCACTCACTAGGTTTCCAGCCAAAACTCTTCGCTCAATATCACTTTCATACTTACCATCACTTTTTTTTGTACCTATTTTAAAAACTTCAGTATTTATCTATATATATATATATATTATATCTAGCTTCAACTACTGCAAATTTAATTACCTAAACTATGCGGTTAATATTTAAAAGGTGTGATGAAGTCAAAATGTGTTCACATGATTTTTTCAAATTTGCCCATTCTTTCATAGATGATTAGTTACAATAAGTAGGTATATGTTGCATCACTATATGCAGCAGGCAAAAAAATAGATTTGATATAAAATGAGACTGAATCGCGCTACTATTAATTAACTTTTGACGTATCTTTTACATGTATTAGTTTTGAAAATATGTAGATTTCGCTTATTTTTGTCACCTACGGGAAGGTCATTGTTGCCTTTCTGCGTCCGTAAGAATCCGTAAGAGTCCGTCAAGAATAAAGATAAATCTTTATTTTTCTTATAACATTCCATTCGCATGACATGTGAAGCTAGTTTTTATTATTATTGGAGGAATTCCCGGAAAGTATTTTTTTACTTGAAAACTGATAATATTTTTTTCGGTGGCCCTCAAAGGTATGTAGTTTGGACAGCCCTGAGGTAGAGTGATTCAAGAGGAAGGTTTATAACCAGGATTAAGAGGGAACGCGGGGTGGACTTTTCCATACAAATGTATTCCCCCGTTTCCTCCCTGGAAAATGCTTCTAGTACAAAATTTGTTTCTACAAAAAATTAAGGTCTGCTGTAGCCACGCCCTCTTACTTGCTTTTTTTGACCAACCAGTTGCAAAAATAAATATAAGCATTCTAAATTTCTAATCTCCTCTTTAAGATATTTAAAGGATCATATTTCTATTTGCAACTGGTCGGTCAAAAAAAGAAAATGATACTACATATATGTAGCTACAGCAGACCTTGATTTTTTGTATAAGCAAACATTTCTCTTGATGCATTTTCCAGAGAGGAAACGGGGGAATACATTTGTATGAGAAAGAAGAGTGCACCCCGCGTTCCCTGTTAAACGTGGGCAAAGCCGCGGGACGCAGCTAGTTAAGAATAAAAAGGAGACATACCTTCAGCTCCCTCGTCCTTGTCTCGCAGCTTGGCCCCGAGGAACATCTCCTCGCATTGCAGCACTTGATGTCTGAACGCACACGCGTCTCTCAGTCGTACTACACATGTGGCACATACGCCAGACTCCTTCTCGTTGTCGTCTACGTGAGATAACTGGAATTATCAAGTGGGCGTCGTGAATGGCCAAATCAATGAAATTTTTGTTGTGGTAGGACTTCTGCTAGTCTGCCTGGGGCGGTACCACCACTTTGACCAATTTATTTTCAACCGTGAAATAGAAATGTTTTTATGTTGAAATTGCAAGGTGTCCAGTGAAATTACAGGGCATGTGAGACTTAATATGTTTGTGTCTCAAGGTAACAGGCGCAGTGGAGTGACATGCAAGGTTCTGGCAGTCCAGAATGTTGCATGCCGCTGTATCTGTAATAGGTAGACGTCATCGCTTACCATCAGGCGAGCGTCGTGCTTGATCTGCTACCTTATATCATAAAAAAAAATCAGAAACTATGAGGAAAAGTGAAAAGTACTCAAAGGACAAAGGAGTCTCAGGCCCAATTTTGATGAAAACCAAAACTGCATCATCGGATTTTTTTAATATAAAATACAATATTCCTAGTTCCAAGATAGATAGATAGATAGATAATCTCTTTATTGTATACCAGAAAGAACCTTAATATCTAGACATAACAACCTAATTCGGTGATACAATCGGCGGTCTTATCGCATAGAGCGATCTCTTCCAGACAACCAAGTGTGGAGTAGTAACAAAAAACAAAGGGAGTTTGGCGATGGCGATTATTTATGTTAACTGGAAACTGCAATAAAATATTTATTTATTATTATAAGTAAAATACTAAATATACATATATGGACATACATACAAATACATATAAATTATATAAAAAAGAACGAATTATGGGAAGTAATGACATACAAATTTAAGGAAAACGTTGGATTTTAATAAACTTCATATTTGAAGACAATTAATGTCTATGATAATCATACCCACATTACCTGTACCTTGTGCAAAATGATGCTCGATATTTTTAGGGTTCCGTAGCCGAATGGCAAAAAACGGAACCCTTATAGATTCGTCATGTCTGTCTGTCTGTCTGTCTGTCTGTCCGTCCGTATGTCACAGCCATTTTATTCCGAAACTGTTAGGACTACAGAATTGAAACTTGGTAGGTAGATGTATTCTGTGAACCGTTTTCCGATTTTTATACAAAAATAAAAAATATAAAAGTTTAAGGGGGGGCATCCCACACATGGAACTGAAACAAAAAAAAATTCTTCAAACCTATACGTGTATGGATAGGTCTTTAAAAATGACATTGAGGTTCCTAAACTCATTTTTTCTCAAAGTCAATTATTTGAAAGATAGGCGCGTCTAAAGTGGTAAAATGTGTGTCCCCCCCCCCCCCCTCTAACTTTTAAAGTATGGGAGTGAAAAATCTAAAAAAAATATATGCTGTAGATCTCCATAAAAACTAACAACGAAAATTGGTTTGAACGAGATACAGTCAGCAGTTTTAGAGATATGGCGACCGCAAAGATAACTTTGTTTTTCATACAAGCACTATGAAAAACAAAGTTAATTTTGTAGTTGCGAAAAATCATAGTTATGGAATATTTAACTGTTACGGAACCCTACGAGTGCGAGTCCGACGTGCACTTGGCCAGTTTATTTTAACACATGCCCGCAGGGCAGTCATCTCCACTATATTATGCACTAATTTCAAAGTTTTATTATCTTTTTGCGGTTAGGATACAGTAACCAGATCTTACAACCTTAGATTAATATCTCTGGAAGTATGTAGAACACCAAATCAACAGAGACTTACAAATAATCTACAATATCTACAAATAATGCAATTGAAGACTTGAAACGATCTATAGAAAGTATTCTACATAAAATCATTAATGCTAAATGCTTAATGCAGTACAATCCTTCTTGAGACGACAAATCCCGCTATTTACCGATTGTAGTACCGAACGCTGTGCCCATAATTAACGTCGACGCACCGAGCGCCGCGCGAAAAAAAACCCAATGCAGCACCAAGTACATTTGTTATTCGCTGGCGTCGTAACAAAATGGTATTTACGGGTCGCCCGATGTATTGTTATACCATCTGTATGTTTACTATTGTTCTAGTTGAGTAAACGCTTCTTTTTTTAATTTGTATAATAAATAAGAGATATAGATAAATAAGATAAGCAAGCGTTTGACCACTATCTCACCTGATGTTTAGTGAAGATGTATTCGACGATGTAGCACGCTTGCCTAGAATATACCTGTTCACTCGCGATTTGAAGATCTCCAGATTGTGCTTAACAGGAAACACAGACTCTGGCAGGGAATTCCATTCCTTTAATGTGCGTATGATAAATATTGATTTATTAATTTGCTTCTTCTGTATGTTAATTATTGTTCTAGTTGAGTATACGCTCGAACCATATATAATGAGTAAAAATAGTTAATTAAATAAACAAAAATGTTAATAATATAAACAAAAACATGACGCGCGACGACTTAAGAACTATTGACCACCATTTTGAATAATTAATCAGTTAAGGTTTAATAGGTTATGGAACATAAGAAAAATAAAACATTATTTTGTTAATAATATCGTTTAAAAACTAAAAAACAACCGACTTCAATGCCGCGCTATTCATTTTCAGTACCAATTTTGAGATGTTTATCTCAATATCTCTGGAGATACTTATCATACCTCAATAAAATTACCATGGTACCACACTTGGGATATCTCCTTTTGAACAAAAAAAGAATAATCGAAATCGGTTCATAAACGACGAAGTTATCCGCGAACAAACATAAAAAAAAAAAAAAAAAAATATACGGTTGAATTGAGAAACCTCCTCCTTTTTTTGAAGTCGGTTAAAAATGAGCTCTTTCTTTAGGTTTGCCGTATGTCATTACTTTCCATGATTCGTTCCTTATTAGCGACACTATTGATTGGTGTAATAATACAGGGTGTGTGTTTTGTTTTCGAAATCAACGGGTTCGATTCCTAGCTAGGAGTAGAAATATTGATTTTTCTCATTCTAGGCCTAGCGTGCTTACCACCTCGACCACATCATCACTTACCAACAGGTGAGATAGTGGTCAAAACGCTAGCCTACAAAATATAAATATTTTTTTTAAAGTAGATTATTTAATTTTTTACCAACTTCGAAAAGGAGGACCCTCAATTTGTCTGTATTATCTTTATGTATGTTCACAGATTTACCTGTCAATTGTGGACCTAGAAAATGTCCTGAACCCTGTCCTAGAAAAATGCATGTGGTTGATGATGTAACATGCTTACCTAGAAGATACCTATCCACTTGAGATTTGAATAACCGACCAAGTGCGTGTCAGGCCACGCGCAGTGTAGGGTTCCGTAGTAGCCTGTTATTTAATGCAAGTCTTTACCCGTTATACACAAGCAACAAGGTACTCCGTCTTTGTCACTTTAAAGGATTTTTTCCAAGGATTTTGTATTTGGTACAAAATTATCCAACACCCAAGTTCAACGACTATTACTGCTAAACTAATAAAGTTATCTTAACCGCTATAATTTTCCTTTAAAGTTCATGAAATGCGCTATTATCACGAATTTTTCCAGATTTTTCAAGCCAGCAGTTTAGCTTTTAGAGGGGGAGGGACGCCCTACTGGAACAAAAATTTGCACTTTAAAGTTTAATATTTCGTAAATGGAGCATTCAATCGAAAAATGGTATTAGCAACCCTTAAGTCATTTTAAAAGAACTATTCAACGATACCCCACACGATGGGGTAGATGATGAAAAAAAAATTTATCCCCACTTCTCATATAGGGGAGCTACCCTAAAAAAAATAATTTTCAAAATTTCATTTCAGCACTTTGTCGGCGTCATTTATTTACATACCCCCACAAAATTACAGCTTTCTAGTATTAACGGTCTCTTAGCAAAACCTCGGACAGACAGACAGATGTACATGACGAAACTATAAGGGTTCCTTGTCATGACTACGGAACCCTAAAAACCCCAGATTGTACATGTCTAGAAACACAGACCGAGACCGAGATCTGCAAGGAACTCTATTCCATGGCAGTACATATTAGGTTATTTGAATCAAAATGTTTTATTAGATAGGACTAGCAGCCCGCCACGGCTTCGCACGGGTAGAACAAATATGCATATAAAATTTGCATCAGTTTGTTGCATCGAGTATAAAATATGAACATATTTAACAATCATCGTCATATTTCAACCAATTTATACAAAACCTTAACGAATTATGCACCTAAACCTTCTTCATAAACACTCTGGCTATTGGTGAAAACCGCAGGATAATCCGTTCAGTAGCTATTGAGATTATTGGGAACAGACAGACAGACGCAGTGATGGACTTTGTTTTATGATACTTACGTAGTGATATTGGACGGCCCTTTGGCGTAAAGGATAGTTACCCTGATTCTGACCCGACGGTCGTTGGTTCTAATCCTAGCTATATACCTACCAATGAAAGTTTTATGTGCATTCATGAATCATGAGTTTTCGTACAGTGGTAGTGGGATCATTAAATCTACCAAAAAGTAGCTTACCACCAAGGAGAACATCTGCCGCCTTAACCTTACGGCGTTCCCCGACGCAAAAAGTAGAGGTAATATACTGTTAATGTAACGAGGTATTTCGACTCGTTACATATTTTTCGTTTGGAAGCACATTTCAGCTTCTAAGACTGACAAAATTACCTTTTGGTTTTAAATAATTTAGAACATTTTCGTATTTAGCCATTTTTAGTCGATTTTAAATAATCGAGTTATTACTTGGTCTGTGGATCATTCCATATCCTATAGACAATCTTTAAAAAAAAAATGACTTTGACATCTGTCAATTCTCGATCGGAGACGTCACTTTTTCTTGTCCCTGGGGCCTACAAAGAGCTAAACTTTTTGTATTTTTTCTTAATCAGATTTTACAAGATTAATCCATCTTGTTAATTAAATTTGCGATGATACTCGGCGTGCTTATGGCGTAGTGCCATATGATAACGTCGTGATTTTGCGGTGAGTCAATTTTTGATAACCTAAAATGTTTCGCGTCATCCTTCATGGCGACAAATATATTTACAATCGGATTTTTGGTTACAGCCTTTGGCGCTGTTTGTTTGGACGACTGTCGTCTACTGTTTGGACGACTATGGGTGTCGCCAACTGTTGGTTCGACGCTGGAAGACGTCGTTAGTTTGAGGTGTTCGTGCGACGCACACCGTTTCGATGTCGTCGTAGTTTTGAGCTGTTGGTGCGACGATGAATGACGTCTGTTTAGAGTGGTGTGCTCAGACGCCCCCTGACGCTGCAGCTAAGCCAATTTCATTATAACTCTTTTTATTACCCTTAAAACTTTAATTTCATATTCGCAAGATGCAAGAAAGACAATAACCAAATTTCAGTAGTAAAATGTAAAATAAATTAACCTAAAAAGTAACGAAAACCGAATGGTATTTATAGTCAAATGTTTAGACATAGTATTCCGGCTTTAACTAAGTATATGTATCTCATTCTGGAGGTAAGGGACGTTTTGAAGTATTAAAATTTGTCATACATTCCCAAAACCGTGTTATCATTTGCAGTCCCCCGGTCCGAGATTAAAAGTCTCAATGACACCGCTGATTTATCCTGGTAAGTTTTAGATCTTGGTAGAACAAGGGCGCTCGATATTCATAAATACTGTCTACCTAACATTAATTTTTAGCTTTTTATACTCTATAACCTTCATGTTACAACCAGTAACGTTTATATTTTTTTATAACCAAATTTTTTTATTACAATTAGCGCGAGAACAGGGACCGGATTTACCTCCACATATATAATCTTTCTTGCATCTTATTTTTGTTTTTCTTGTCACAATTTAGTGCAATTTTTGTTATTTTTAGCATTTTTACTTTGTTTTGTGTACTTTAAAAACACAATTGTAACTTTGTTTACAACTTTTTTTTGTATTTTAACAAAACTAATTAACATACAATGTTCTTTATATGTCTTATATACTGGATAGACTAATCTAAGTGTGTACTTACTATATAATAACATTTGAGATATGCGTTGTTTACATTTTGTAAGGAACTGACCTTGACCACATTGAAAGTGCTAAGTTTTTGTTTGAATTGATATGACTTTGTCTTATATAACGTTTGTTTACTGTTGAGAAGCATTAAGCTACATTCATACTAGAAAATACTAGCTTATTAACATAATTATTAACTAGTTTATTGATTTTACTTTTCACAAATAGATATAACCTTAGCCGTTGTTAATAATCTTGAAAATTAAGATAAATTGTGAATCTTTTTTGCATCTTACATACTTCACAATTTGAATGTTTCTTTGTACATTCAAATTTCTTTAAATACTTTTGAACATTATTAAATATTAACATAAACTTTAAAACATAATAACTTAAACCGGTTTTTAACAAAAAATCTTATAAACTTTGATGAGTTTTAACTATTCTTTGAATTTTTAGTTGGTTGTTTGTCTTTGTTTCTTTAATATTTTTGATTATTCATCATGACTGACAAACAGGTTCAATTTCCACCCTTGTTGGAAGAGAATTTACCTGGTAATTCTAGGGATGTTATTTCTAATCCGGCGTTGGATAATTTAGTTATGCAGAATGCAACAGAGGTTGTCGACCCTTTCTTACCTAACCTTGGTCATAATAGCTTGCATAATTTTACACCTTTACCTTCGTTTAACTCTATGAATGTTCAACTCAATGAACAATTGAAAAAGCATTTGCCTTCAACAAATAAACTTCCTGATTTGAAGCGAAGTAGGATATCTTTTGATGGGAAAACTTGTGTTAGAGACTTTATCACTTCGGTTGAGGAGTATTTTTTTGTATAAAAACTTTGATGAAAACTTTTTAGTCGGTTCTTTTTCTGATCTGCTCACTGGAACAGCAACGAAATGGTTCCGTAGTATTCGAATTAGGGTTTCTTCGTGGACAACACTTAAAACGGAATTGTTGAACAGATTCGACAAACCTGAATTTGATTATCATTTGGAGTATGAAATGAGAACTCGCAAACAACGGAGTAATGAGTCACTTCCTGATTTCATTACTGAGATTTTAGATATGTCTAGCAGATTAGCTAATCCAACTTTTGAGAATGTTTTGATAACTATAATTAAACACAACATGTTACCTATTTACACACCGTTTTTATTTGGAAAATCAATAGACACTATTGAACAGTTTATCCGAATTAGTAAGGAATTAGAGATTTTAGTTAACCGAAAACCTGTAAAGGAAATTAAACAAAACTTTCATGCGGTTGAAACCAAACTTTCTTGTTTGAAGTGTAAGTCGACTGACCACACTTATAAAGAGTGTACAGAGATTCTTGGACCAGTGTGCTTTAAATGTCATAAACGAGGCGTTTTGACAAAGAACTGTGATACTTGTCATTCTGACAATATTAAAAAAAATAATAATTCAAAAAACTTGTAAGGCATCGGGCCCAAGTTTTTAAAAAAACTTTAGGTGCTCCGATATCCAATTATAAACCTGATGATGATACGTGTAAGAGAGAATTTTCAGAATGGCTTGACTATTTAAAAACATTTTTTTCTGTTCATAAAGCAGCTCCTATACTTTTTACTAAACAAAATGATACTAGACCATTTTTAAAATTTACCATTTATAATGAAACTTTTTCTGGATTGCTAGACAGTGGTTCAAATAGCTGTGTTTTAGGTAATAACCAACACTTGCATTTTTCTAAACTAGGATTTCAAATTAAACCTATTGATGCCTCCGCTTGTACTGCTGACGGTTCATCAAGAAAAGTTATCGGTTCTATGCGATTACCGGTTAACGTTGACAATGTTTGTAAACTTGTAGAATTTTTGATAATACCCTCTTTTGATCCACCTATTATATTGGGATTTGATTTTTGGTTGAAATTTAACTTAGCTAAAGACTTGTGGAAAAATATTGAATATGTTCACAATAATAAAATTCAAGTGAACGCTGTTACTTCTACAGTTCATTTAACTCCTTCTGAGAAACAACAATTAGATGAAACCATTGCTTTGTTTGAAGATATTTCTTATGAGAAAAAAGGTTTAGGCCTTACCACCCTTGTGGAACATAAAATTAACGTTACTGGCGACCCTTTTAAAAGTAGATATTGGCCGTTGAGTCCTGCTAAACAAAAAGAACTTTATGATGAAGTGGAAGTTTTATTAAAGGAAGGAATTATAGAACCTTCAAAATCTCCTTGGTGTTCCCCTGTATTAGCCGTCGATAAAAAAGATGGTGGAACCAGATTATGTTTAGATTCGAGACGATTAAATTCAATAACTGTTAAAGATTCTTATCCTTTGCCGTACCCTTCTAGGATATTAGACAGCCTTCGTGGGGCTAAATTCATATCTACCATAGATCTTTCTAAAGCATTTCTGCAAATTAAACTTGAAGAGTCCTCTCGTGAAAAGACTGCTTTTGTAGTTCCTGGAAAAAACTTGTACCATTTTGTTCGGATGCCTTTTGGAATCACCAACGCACCGGCAGAGTTACAACGCTTGGTTGATAAACTCTTTGGACCTGAATTTGACAATGTCCTGTTTAAATATTTAGATGATTTGATTTTAGTAAATGATAATTTTCAAAATCATATAGAGTACCTTAAAAAAGTCCATGAAATACTTAAAAACTCAGGCTTAACAGTAAATCTTAAAAAATGTGAATTTTGCAAAGAAAGACTCCGTTATCTCGGTTATATTGTAGACAGTCAAGGCCTACATACTGATCCGTCTAAATTAGAAATTATAGAAAACTTTCCACGACCAGAGTCCGTAAAACAACTTAGAAGCTTTTTAGGATTATGTTCATATTATCGACGTTTCATTTGTAAATTCGCTGATATTGCCTCCCCTTTAACTAAATTAACTTCCGGAAGTAAAAAGATAAAACATACTTTTGTTTGGAATGAAGAAGCTGAAGAAGCCTTCATTAATTTAAAAAATGCCTTAATAACTACCCCTGTTTTACAGTGTCCTGATTTTGAAAAACCTTTCTTTTTACATTGCGATGCTAGTTCTGTAGGAATTGGTAGTGTTCTGAGTCAAGAAGACGAAAATAATGAACAACATCCAATTGCTTATTATTCAAGATCTTTAAATAAATGTGAAAGAAATTATAGTACCACTGAACGTGAACTTTTGGCAGTTTTAGATTCAATTGAACATTTTAGACCTTATGTCGAAGGAATGAAATTCACAGTCGTGACAGATCATGCTAGTCTTAAGTGGCTTTTAAAACTTAATAACCCTAGTGGACGCTTAGCTCGATGGGCTGCACGTATTTCTCAATTTACTTTTGATATTGTTCATAAAAAAGGATCTTTACATCAAGTTCCTGACGCTTTATCTAGAATCAATATAACTTCAATATTAGTTTCCGCTATAAATATTGTCTCACCAGATGAAGATATAGAAGACCTTTGGTATAGAAAAGTCTTTATAAATTGTCAAAAATACCCTTCTAGAATGAAAAACCTTCGAGTAGAAGATAATACTTTATATCGTTACTGTAAAAATAAATTTGACCCTAATAGTCGTTTAAATTGGAAAATTGTTATACCTAAAGAACATGTTTTAGATACTATTCGTTCTAATCATGATGATATTAATTCTGGACACTTTGGAATACATAAAACTCTTAATAAAATAAAACAACATTATTATTGGAAAGGAATGTTCGGAGACGTTCAAAGATATATTTCTTCTTGCGACATTTGTAAAGCTTATAAACATTCAATTTCTGCTCCTGCTGGTAAGATGGTTAACCCTAAGAAAGTTGATCAACCTATGGTAATGTTATCCGTTGATATTATTGGGATTTTACCTAAATCTTATTCTGGACATAGATTCATTCTTTCAATTGTAGATGTTTTTACTAAATATTGTTGGATATTTCCTATGATAAATGCTACTTCTAAAGTAATTTGTAAAATCTTTGAAAAAGAAATATTTCTTAAATTTGGTGTACCTAAAATGTTAGTGGCCGACAACGGACCCCAATTTATATCTAAACATTTTGTAGATTTCTTAAAAAATTTCAACATAACTAAAATATTTTATAATGCACTATACACTCCACAGAATAATCCAGTAGAAAGATATAATAAGACAATAGAAACATGTATTTCTTGTTTTGTTAAAAATGATCATCGAACTTGGTCAAGGTTTTTGCCTCATGTCCAATTAGCTTTAAATAGTTTTAATAGTACACTCCTAACTTTTTGATGTTCGGTAGAGAACTTATTTTTGATGCATCTTTACACCGTTTTAGTAACTCTTTTGATAACTTAGATCAACTTGAGCTTGGTACTAGAGATACTTATGCTCACTCTTTAAATTCACTTAGTGAAGTTTTTGTTAAAGTTCAAGCTTATCTTTTGAAAGCTTATAAGCGTAATGCTCTTTATTATAATAGGGGAAGAAAAGTCATTTCTTTTGATGTCGGTGATGTAGTTTGGCGTAGAAGTTTTGTACAGTCAAATGCACCTGCATATTTTTCGGCTAAATTAGCACCTAAGTTTATTAAATGTGAAATTGTAGAGAGAATTTCTCCTAACGTTTATGTACTAAAGGAATTTAATAAAACAAGTACTGGACGTTATCATGTTAAAGATATAATTAAATATTAAAATTTTCATTTTTGGATTTAACTTTTATTTAAATTTGTTTTGATATTTTTTGGGAAGCGCGTTGAATGTGGAAGAATGAGGTTTGATGTATGGAAGAGGACGCGCAGGATGAAAGATGATTATCTGAAAGGAAACCAACACTTTATTGAAATACAACTTTAAATATACTAAACCTAACTTAGGTCTATTTTTGATACCTTCATCTTATTTTTGGAACTTTTATCCTACTTTTGAACTTTTACCCAACTTTAAAAACTACATCTAACGATTATATTTTCTTTTAGAAATTTTCTTGGCATCAAAAGATCTTATGTATATTTTTGTATATTTTATTATTTTTGTTACTTTGAAAAGCTTTTCACTTTTCAAGTACTCAACTTTCTTTTAGATACTTTGAGAAGTTTTCCACTTTTCTAGTATAAATATTGTTTTAGATTGCTATGAAAAGCTTTCCACTTTTCAAATAGCCTGCACATAGTGTAAATACATTTTTAATATAAATGTGTTTCAGTCTTTGTGAAGCATGTTATATATTATTTAGATTATTTAGTTTGTGTTTGTTGTAGACCTAAGCCTCGGATTTGACACTTAGAGCTCTATATAATTTTTACCCGGATTTGCCTCTCGGATTTGACTCTTTTGAGCTTTTGTCTCAGTTAACCTTTTTGGGTAAGTTTTTTTACTCTTTATTTTTTCCTCGCTTTGACATTTTTGGTTCAAGCGTTGGAAACTTTAGATATTGTGAACGGAAAGTCGGTGGTGTTGAGCCGGTCACAATACAACTTTGTTGTTTTCCCAACAAACTTTTGTTAACTTGTTATTGTGCACGGAATGTCGGTGGTGTTGAGCCGGTCACAATATACAATTTTTGGTCTTTTTGACAAACCCTTTTATTAATTTGTTAGTGTTCGGAAAGTCGGTAGAGTTGAGCCGGTCACTACTTATTATTTTTGGTTCTCTATTTTTATGAGAATAATTTGAACTTTTGTTGTTCAACTTTTTCATTGAAAACTTGTTCACTGAATCGTTTGCAGTGAATAATTATCTAAAGTCGGCAGCTAATGCTTAACCGTACTACAATATGGATAACCTTTGTTATTACCTTTTAATTTAGTTAGAATCGTTCTGAGATTATAAAAGATAGAGGCGATGGTGCTTATCTACACTTTTGTTAAATATTTCAGAAATATTTATTTGGTTTGTAATACAGATAGGTAGATGGAGGCTATGGTGCTTATCCACTCTTGAGTATAATTAATTTGTGATGGATTTCAGGATTGAGTCATATTGATGGATTAGTTTTGGTAAACCTTTACATTGTTTTTCACTTGGTTAGAAAGTTTTTATAACTTGTTTTTCTAGAGCAACTTAGTCAGTGGCTAGAAGCTTAACTGATTTAACGTTATGCTTTATTAGTGTCTTCTTTTAGTTTGAATAAATTTCATATTTTGGTGGTGGAATATTTTCTGTTTATTAATTTTTTTGAATAAGTTTTTGTTAGGAATTTTTTGGGAGTTCTTCTCAAAAATAAAAGAAGTTTCATTCTTTTATTTTTTTTTGGGAAGGTATGTACTGTAACGAGGTATTTCGACTCGTTACATATTTTTCGTTTGGAAGCACATTTCAGCTTCTAAGACTGACAAAATTACCTTTTGGTTTTAAATAATTTAGAACATTTTCGTATTTAGCCATTTTTAGTCGATTTTAAATAATCGAGTTATTACTTGGTCTGTGGATCATTCCATATCCTATAGACAATCTTTAAAAAAAAAATGACTTTGACATCTGTCAATTCTCGATCGGAGACGTCACTTTTTCTTGTCCCTGGGGCCTACAAAGAGCTAAACTTTTTGTATTTTTTCTTAATCAGATTTTACAAGATTAATCCATCTTGTTAATTAAATTTGCGATGATACTCGGCGTGCTTATGGCGTAGTGCCATATGATAACGTCGTGATTTTGCGGTGAGTCAATTTTTGATAACCTAAAATGTTTCGCGTCATCCTTCATGGCGACAAATATATTTACAATCGGATTTTTGGTTACAGCCTTTGGCGCTGTTTGTTTGGACGACTGTCGTCTACTGTTTGGACGACTATGGGTGTCGCCAACTGTTGGTTCGACGCTGGAAGACGTCGTTAGTTTGAGGTGTTCGTGCGACGCACACCGTTTCGATGTCGTCGTAGTTTTGAGCTGTTGGTGCGACGATGAATGACGTCTGTTTAGAGTGGTGTGCTCAGACGCCCCCTGACGCTGCAGCTAAGCCAATTTCATTATAACTCTTTTTATTACCCTTAAAACTTTAATTTCATATTCGCAAGATGCAAGAAAGACAATAACCAAATTTCAGTAGTAAAATGTAAAATAAATTAACCTAAAAAGTAACGAAAACCGAATGGTATTTATAGTCAAATGTTTAGACATAGTATTCCGGCTTTAACTAAGTATATGTATCTCATTCTGGAGGTAAGGGACGTTTTGAAGTATTAAAATTTGTCATACATTCCCAAAACCGTGTTATCATTTGCAGTCCCCCGGTCCGAGATTAAAAGTCTCAATGACACCGCTGATTTATCCTGGTAAGTTTTAGATCTTGGTAGAACAAGGGCGCTCGATATTCATAAATACTGTCTACCTAACATTAATTTTTAGCTTTTTATACTCTATAACCTTCATGTTACAACCAGTAACGTTTATATTTTTTAATAAACAAAATTTTTTATTACATTAATAAATCATTTATTTATCTCAAACACAAATACAATTTTTACAAGAATTGCCAAATATTATGTAATGAGACTGGTGCCTGTGATAAGTTTAATAAAACCTGTAATACAGTTCACCAAGACTCTCCCGCATAATAAGGTACCTTAAATTATTTGCTATGACCATATAAGTTTGAGTTTCATAATTATTATAATATTAAATTTCAGAATAACACATTTCATCGTAGTTAAATATTGTTATACAAAAATTATGAATATATTAATAACATTTTAATATAAATTTACATGCGAAATATAAGTAAAGTACGCTAGTGCATGTGTGCATGTAAGCGTGTGTGTGTGTGTGTGTGTGTGCGTGTGTGTGTGTGTGTGTGTGTTTGTCTGTAGCATCTTAGCACCTAACCGGATGAACCGATTTTGTTTTTATTATTGATAGTTTTTTTTTGTTTGATAGATGTCTTCATCGAGAGTGTTCTTAGCTTTGATTCATGAAAATTCGTTCAATCGTTACAAAACTATGAGCTTTTTTCTAATTAATTGCGCTATGAAATCAACTTTCATAGGTCTGATCAATTCAAAAATCTTCTTCTTCAACGATACTGTAAGAACATGGAACATTGACCTGATGCTGCGACATCTCCTGGACTCTACAGAATACTCAAATCCTCACCATCTTACAGCTCAGATTTTAAATGTCGTGTTTAGAGTCATTGGAATGCTTTTAATGAAAAGATTATACATAGATCAGTCGGGGTGGTTTAAAATATTATTTTATTATATATATAGATGAATATTATTTTATACAATAGATCATATTATTATACTATATTGACTTCAAATTGATTGTGATCGATGGGGATCTACAGCATAGCTAAGCCTATGATAATATTTTCGAAGTAACTATGACCTAATCTGTGGTTTCACTGCAAATATTTTATTAATTTTGCGATGCGTGTATGTGAAATTCGTGATATCTTCTAGAGTTTTCATTTTAATTATATACTGTAAGGGACAATTTTAATCTATAATATGTGGCCAAGCTAATTAACGTAATTATTTGGATAAGGATTAATACTATATACTTGAAAATAGCCTTGGAAGTTATATATTTTTTAACAAACATTTTAAGATTAAAATGGTTACTGTGAGTCAACCTTAGGAGATGGACATATGCTGTCGCGGACTTTTTTGTAGGTCTTATTAAGTTGTATAACTCTTCCACAGAAAATATTCTTCTATCTATTTTCAATTGAGCAGCGTTCGTAAGAAATATGTTTTTTCGACCGTTTTTTTGCCGACTTAGGTTGAAAATTAGGTCTCCACGAATGTACCTTTGATTTAAACGGGATAATATATAGCCTATTTTCATTCCGAAAGTCCATTCTATGTATTAGTGAAAGAATTTTTTAAATCGGTTCAGTAGTTTTTGAGACAAATCATTACAAACATACAAAAATACAAATGTTCTCTCTTTATAATATTAGTATAGATAGTATAGATAAGATAGGCTTCCGTATCAACGTTGGTAGGTACCAATTAAGCTAGACCTCTAAATTGTATGAGTGCTCATATAACTCAGAGGCCTATCTTAATTGGCTGATACTATGTATGTATGGGGACACCCATTAATTTTCAACTTTTTTTATTTTTTGGAATTTTTCCTTTATTTGTGCTATAAGACCTTGCTTCTTGCCAAATTTTGTGATTCTAGGTCAACGGGAAGTACCCTATAGGTTTTCGACCCAAAACCTAGTATTGTCAATTTTAGTCACAAGCAAGGTCTTACAACACAAGCAAAGGAAAAATCCAAAAATTAAAAAAAGTTGAATATTAAAGTAAATTTTGGTACTTACAAGTTTTCGCGAATATCTAAATTTGCCCATATCTTTTTATCGTGTTGACCCAGGACCTTGATTTTTATACACCTAATAGGGACTATAGACTTCAGTATCTGATATAAATTTCAACTTGCTAGGTCCACCCGTTCCTGAGAAAATTGGTGGTGACACACAGACAGACGGACAGACAGACGGACAAGAAAGTGATCTTATAAGGGTTCCTTTTTTTACTTTTAGAGGTACGGAACCCTAAAAAGAAGTTAACGGAAGAGTGACGACATACCAAAGCCAAGGGTCTTGTTTTACTAGGAGGTTGTCGCAAAACAAACTTGACGGCCTAGCCCACAGGGTGCCGGCGACTTTGGTGTGTAGACATCCTAATAATCAATTATTAAATTAATGACCTAGTGTATTCACCATCTTTAACCACATCATCGCTTAACACCAGGCGAAATAGTGGTCAAATTTATTGGGTTCTACCATAGCTCTTGCTCCTACCACAGAATAATTAATAGTACTTTGGTACAGAAGACTCACTCATTGATAGCAAAGATGCGATATTAAACCGGCATTAAGGCGGCAATAGCCCAATGGATATGGTCCTGGGGTAAGGATGAATATGTCCCGCGGCTTCAACCACTCATTTTTCTTTGTTTAAGTGCCCTGTGTATTAATCAATTACCATGTTTGGGCCGAATTTCATTGTAATCCGTTCAGCTGTTTTTACATGAGTAACACATATGCAATTCACTTTCCAACAACCGACTTCCAAAAAGGAGGAGGTTCTCAAAAGACTTACAAATAATCGGCAATCGCCCAATGGATATGGTGCCGGACTGGCGATCGAGAGGTTGTGAGTTCGATCCCCACCCCACCCATTGCACTATTGACGTGAACCCATTCCATACACAAGCATATTTAGCTTAGTTGGAGGGGTTAACAAGAATACTAGTAATTTGCAGCCCAAATTAAAAGTAATCTTTAAAAAAAAAACCTAGATACAACATCAGTAATGTTCAAAATATGCTATACTGCTAAGAGCCTCCGGGGACCCCAGCAGTGTAGCATATTTTGAACGCTACTGACGTATCTAGGTATGATCTTGCATATTAACTAACACGGCAACTACGTGGAGTGAGACAAGCCTGCTCCTACTATGCTGGCCATCATCAGTACAGCTGGCACCAAACATTGTGGCCGAAACTTAGCTAGCTGAATAGGCATGTCTTAGTTCAAGAGGTGGTCCGAGAAATGGCCAGAGGCTTTAAGTGATCACTTATTTAGTGCCAGGCATCCGGATAAAGCTGGAGATAGTTTGGCTTTTTGATTGCGTGTCAGGCCAAGATAAATGGTTTCTGGCATGTCCAGCATTTGTTAGGCTTTTTAAATTTTGCAAACGAGCAAGCGCCGAGCTGGCTAAGCAGGCAAGTCGACTGTCAGTCAAATCGATTTTATTTATATTTCATTAGAATTTAACTAGATTTATGGTAATAATAAAAAAAAGCATAATTTCACATACAATTTTTTTGTCGTAACTATTAATGCAGAGACATAAATTCCTCAATAATGTAGGGTGTCTGGCCACTTTACCCGGCTCTACTCCGGCTCCGAACTGGCAATCCTACACTTATTTAGCAACACCAAGGTAACACACCCCATTGTAGGAATGAGGTTTATAGGCTTAGATGCAAGTAGGCAATGACAATCCTGATATTATTAGTTCTCAGATGATTGTGTGTGTATGAACCTCCCTAGCATCTCAGTAGCAATATATATAAGGAATGTCTGTCTTAAAAATCTTTACTATATAAACAAGAGCATTTCCTTTCCGTGGAATCCCCATGCATATAATCTGTGGATAACAAATGATAAACAAATCTGACATCAGAGAAAAAGTAACTTATTATTACAATAATATTCATACCAGAATTCCAAAGCAGTCCATCACCATATCGGCGTATATTTCCTTCTGTTCCTGCCACATATATTCTGCTGTTAGCATTCTGCATTTCTTGATAGCGCGACAACAACGACATAATGCAGGGTCTATGATAGGACCCTTATTTGTAGCACTCATTTTTCACTTCATACGCTTAAAGTAAAGCTAATAACTTAAAAGTTTAAATACTTAATTCATTATAAATACACTTTTATACAATTTTCACACAAATGTAAATAAAATAAAAATTCCGCAAAAGCTTCGCTGATGCACGCCAAACCACAGACTAAGTGAAGTTCACAGCACAGATACAATATTTGTGTCAGGTTCACAGACTACTATGGAAACTACGCATGTGAAGTTCAACTTCAACTTCAACTTTTTCTTTGGTGGCTTTTGCAGTGTTACCACAATTTTGCCAATGTCGCGTGGATAGAGTAGACAACAAGCGTAGGAGTTTGCCCGGTGTGCTGGTATTGATCGGTTAAACTTGTCTGAGTTCTGGAAAGAAACATTTAGGGACAACACAAAACAACACAGTTATGGAATAAACATTATATATACTTAATAGAATAATGTAATAAAAAATATTGTATATACTTTATAATTTTATTTTGTTAACCATAATAAAGTTAGAAATAATAAAGATAAAAGGGGTGGAGACAAGGGGTAGGAGGGAAATCAGGTTTGTGGGACGGGGTATTTCAGGAGGTAGACTATCATACAGAGAATGGCGCAGCTTTAAGCAATTGAAAAAGATGTGATCTACATCTCCTTTCTCTAGACCACATTCACAGATTGAATGATCTCTAATTCTAATTTTGGCTAGAAAGACAGGCGAGCAAACGTGACCCAACCTCAGTCGACAAATTATTGAGGTAGTTTTTTTGTTAAGTTTTTCTAACTTAAAAAAACCATGGTTTAGTAGGTATATCATTTTGGATGGAACCATAGTGCTTTCCTTTACTGATTTTAGATTTTTGCTACAGGGCCTCCCAATTATTATGTAGTTCCAACTGACATATACTGGCTAGGTCATGGCAGTAATTTTTATAGTAGTCCATACTACCAGTTGTGGCTGCTTGTTTTGCACAAGAGTCGGCTGTTTCATTGCCCGAGATTCCCATGTGGCCAGGGATCCAGGCTAGTAGCACATTCAGATCATCTTGTTGGCATTGAAGGAGGGCTTCTCTTATTTTTAATATTATAGGGAATTTAATCTTGGTTTTAAACTGGTGGCCAACCAGTTTAAAACCTTGATAGCTTGGAGACAGCTTTTATAATCCGTAAATATCAGAGCCTTATTAGTTCTGTGGGAATGGACATATAGAATTGATTCCAGAATGGCAATGGCTTCCCCTGTAAATACCGATGTTTCAGGAGGGCATTTGTGGGCAAGGATAATTTTATATCTGGGTAGCCAAACTGCTGCACCAACATTTGTGACTCTTGTTAGTTTCGATGCGTCTGTAAAGATAGTGAGCCAATCATGCCAATGTATGTCGATGTTGCTGTAAAACTTGGAGGATGGGTCTACAGTGGATTTATCTATCCCAAAGTTAAGAATTATTTTGGGTTTTAAAATTAGGGCCAAATAGTTTGTAGCAAATAGGGGATTCAATGGAAATTGGGCAACGGCATTATTAATTTGAATGAATTTTATGTAGCTACGAATGATGCAAGGGAAAAGCCTCCCTTGGTCCTTTGAGCCTCTTTGGGTTTAGGTCCATGAGATATAGTTTTTCTGTAACATATTTCGAGCTTTCTTTTAGGTGACTAGTGCTTTTTAGTAATTTGAAGATAAATTTGTCTGACAGATACTGTCTACGGAGGTGAAGAGGGGGTTCTGTTGAGCCCCAGTGCACGTAGAATATTAATATTATTTCTCTCACATTTACCAACAATGTAATTAAAATGTTGGACTCCAGTTAGTCTTGTATCTAGCCATACACCAAGGAATTTAGCTGAGTTTTCCTGTGAAATGTCTTCATTGTGAATTTTGCGGTTCAAAATAGGAATATTGCGTTTTTTGGTGAAGACTACAAATTTACTTTTGATTAATATTCTTTAGATTAATATTCTCACCGTGTGTGTAGATGACCAATTTGAACGTGTCATTTGAATTGAATGTGACATTGATAGATGATAAGTTGAAATGAAACCAAACAATCAGGCAAAGCAAGATGGCAGCGATGCACAAATTTTAGAAATTTCGAATTGGATTGTAGGAATAGTATTCTGTGATTGTGGTATTTTGAAAAAGAATTGCAATGGCACATCAAAAACCAGAAATAAAGACTTATTTCGGAAAATGTAAATGTTGTCTTAATTACGCATACCTAAAAAGTATGTGGAAAGAAGAGTGGAACGAAGGAAAGTCTGTTTACTATGGTAAAATGCTTGTGGAGTGTTTCTCCATTAATGTGAGTATGCTAAAGATTCGCCTCACTCTGTATAAAAATAAGTTTTCAGACGTACTTATCCTATCCATTATGTTAATATTATCATTTGATATTTGGGTACTCTTAGACTTATCGCTGTAATAGGTACCACTGCTCATGGCAGGACGCGAATGTGGTGTTACAGTGTTTATCTGAAAAATATATTCAATAAGTAAACTAGTACTAGTGTTAGCCAGTGAATACCAACGCTGGAAAATTCCGTCTAAATCGTGATTGTACTTACACGAGAGATGCACAGGACTAAGACAAGTGGGAATGTAAGATAGAGGTCTTTCTAAGGTTCCATACTCCATACCTTAAAATGAAAGGAACCCTTATAGGATCACTTTTAATTGTCCGTCTGTCTTTCAGTCTGTCAAGACCCTTTATCTCCAGAACGTAGAGGTATCAAGTTGCAACTTATACTAAATACTTGGGTCTACAAAATCTTTCAGCTGTGAAAATACAAACTTGTAAGCCAATGTGATCAAAAGATTTGACCGTTTACGTCTCATATATTGTGATTGCTCAAGCGAATCAAAACCTATAGGGTTACAAACTTATTATTTGCAGTTGGTTGGTTGGACAAGCTGGCCCGTTACCCTACTTGACGTATAAAAGTGTGGTCACGTCTGTTGACCTTTCATTACTTTACATTTATTTGTGTCGTTCTATTATTTATTAATAATGGCTGTAAAACACGTAAATTCTGTTAGTTGTGTGTGCGGTAATGTGCAGGCCAAAAGATAGCACAGCGACACATGCAGAATCGGTAATTATTATAGCAAGTGCTGAATCACTTTGGACAGTTAAGGAAACTTTTACGGCAGCGACTACTAAAGTGGTCCCACGAATCCCTGGTCGCATAGTCTGTCCATATGAAGAACCAACGGAAGATTCCACCTGCTTAGAACATTGTCTGGCTTATACATTAGAAGAACATGTAGCTGTATATAAAAACAACCTTAATTTTCCAAATACAAAGTTTTTTATTCAAATGAAACGCTAAACCTTTTTTTTTTACTCAAAGGGTTCATGAACAATGAATGCCTCAAGCTCCAAAAAGTAATATGAATTGTATAATAATTATAAATATCCTGTTAAAATATCTAAGTTGATATGTACAATAAAAAAGAAAAAAGAGAGAATGACATGACAAGCCCCATAGAGTTTCTTGGTGTTTCTTCTCTCATGGGAGCTTTTCCAAAACACTGGTAAATTCAACAGCTATTCAGTTTTCACCTTTTAGCCTCATATCTTCTAGGTTTGCCATTTTATTTAAACAATACTATGTAGCTGACAGACGGACAATCAGTTCTATTCAGATCATGATATGTACTGTGATCGGTATGCACTTTTCTAAGTTGTGTTTCACTATTTCACATTTTTTTTTAATATACAAAATGGCTGGCAAACCTACTTTAATAAATATTTAATAGTCTGATGTCAACAATTGGATAACAGCTGAATGTTGATTATGGTTTATTTTATTATTTATTATATGATTTTGATGCATATATGTGCGTATAATAATACTGCCTATGCCACATTCTGAATAAATGCTTTGATTTGATTTGATTTGAACAGCGTCTAGGCATTGTTCTAGGGATCGAACTGCAAAGTTAAGTTTGTTTTGACTAGTTTGTACTGAAGCCTCAAATCGCATTTTATTTGTTTTTTTTATAACAAGCAGTGAGTTCAGACAGACTGTGTATGATGACAAGGATCTTCCTTTCCACTGAGAGCATTGTGCCAGCAATCCAAGGCTGGGTTGGGGTGCACGTAACGGAACACTAACCTATGTTAGGTTAGGTTACCATACCAACCATCATAACACAACCACTAAAGGTCAATGATCTTTGCCATCGAGGTCATTGACACTTGACCCTGAGGTCAAATATATAGGATTTCACGGACTTCGGGGCTAGGGTAGGTTTGAACAACACCACTAAGTGCTTAAACGTACGTAACGAAAATCACTAACATACAAACACTCACTCTGTAACGAAATTTTTTGAGTATTTTTTTCCATAGTGTCCCGTTACGTACACAGTGACCTAAGGCTGCTACGCAAGCTAGGGTACACCCTAAGCAATGCAGGCTAATCAGTGCAGGTTAAATTCAGGGTTCGAGGATATATATCAATGGATATATATCAAGATATATCCGATATATATCTGATATATATCAAACTGGGTTTGACAATATATATCAAATGTTTTGTTATAATATATTATAATACAAAAATGGTTTGAAAAATTAATACTATTAAGTAATTTTTAGCGTTTGTTACTGTATTTACTATTTCTACTTCCTATTTTACTTTTTTAGTTGATTTTGCCTTATCTAAAAGATTTTATGTTATGGTTTAATTTGCCTGATTTTAAGTACCTAAATAATAAAACATTAAAAACATTGTAGGTTTTTTTTATAATTTAAGTATGTAACACATATGCAAAATAGTATTCATAAATAATACAATAAAATAATAATATGACTTTCATACAAAATTGATATATATCAAACTTGATATATATCATAAATATCCGATATTTTGATATTTATAATAAATATCGGATATTTTCGAACCCTGGTTAAATTGCCCCATCACCAATTAGATTAGATTATGACGGCTGATTGTGAAATATTGCAGTGGACGGTTAACAGCAAGCCCGAGGATGACAGGATCTGTGACCAGTGTATATCTAAGCTGAAAGATGCCATCACCTTCAAGAATCAAGTCATCAAGTGTCAGATTGATATTCTAAATGAAGGTAAGCTGTCACTATCTGCCGGTATCAATCCACTGCTAGACATAGGCCTCTCCTAAATCACGCCACTTAGACCGATCTTCGGCTCTTAATAATAATAATAAATAATGTGTGGATTAGCAAACTGAAGTGGCAGAGGCACATATTATTAAACATTCCCCTGCCGCATCTGTCTGTCTGTTCGTGATAAACTCAAATACTACTGAACGGATTTTCTTGCGGTTTTCACCTATAGACAGAATAATTCATGATGAAGGTTTAGGTTTGTAATTCGTTAAAGTTTTGTGTAAATTGGTTTAATGGTAGAGTACATTTACATAGTGATTCCATTGTAAGTTCTTTCTCTGAAACTGACTCATATGGCATGGTAGTTGGTTGTTTTCAACCTACTTCCAAAAAGAAGGAGGTTCTCAATTTGTATGTTTTTTTTGTATCAATGTTACGCGATTACTCCGTCAATTCTTGTGAACCGATTTGAATGATTATTTTTTTAATCGGTAGGGTACGTTTCCGAGGTGGTCCCATTGGAATTTCATCGCGATCTGATAAGTATCTCTAGAGATATGACGATAAACATCTCAAAACTTGCTACTGAAATTGAAAAGTGGGGCATGGAAGTCGGTTATTTTAGTTTGTAAACTATCTGAATTATATATATAGTTTTTAAACTATTTTAATTATTTTCAGTGGACAAAGTAGACCAAGATGAGAACGAGAGGATGAAACGTGTAAGAAGACCTGCTGAGGTGGATCAGAATAGCTATGAATATATAGAGTTTTGTGATGAAGATTCAGATTTAGAGGATAACATTGATAGTCAAGGTAAATATATTTGTGACTAGCTTCTGTCCACGTCTTCACTACGCTTTCCTGAAAAAAAGAGTCTAGACGGACGGAAATCAAAGTGATCCTATAAGGCTCCTTTTTCCTTTTGAGGTATGGAACCGTAAAAAATGAAGTGATACAATACTATTGGTTAATTGTATTCTTGCAAGCCGCTCATTCTACACATCTGAGAATTTAAATTGATTGCCAATTTAATAGGTTTTTTCTCTGTCTGTACGAGACGCGAGAAGCCGCGCAACACAGCGCGGTACAGCGGCCGAATCATCATCATCATCACCATCAGCCTGTGTCCGTCCACTGCTGAACGTAGACCTCTCTTAAGATGCGCCACTGAGCCCGATCTTCGTCTCTTCTCTTCCAGTCACAGCCCACCGCTTTGCGTATGTGGTCGCTCCACCTGGTCACAGGACGTTCATCATCATTCAGCGGCCGAATCATTTCAATGAAATGTCATAAAAGGAGTTTCTGAATTCGATCATACATATATTTTAAGTTTGTTTGCGGATAACTTCGTCATTTATGAACCTTACTCTTTAATATATATAATTAAATTAATTAATATAATTATTTAAATTAGTTAATTAACAATATATTATATTGTTTAATTTTCAGTGGACAAAATGGAAGAAGATGAAAGAAATGTAAAAGATACAGAGATGTTAGAGGAATATATATCTATGGATGACGATGAGGACGAAACTAATGGTAAATTAATATTATTTAAAAAAAAAAAACCTAAAATTTTAGTACTAGTTTTATTTTTTATTTTTTTTATAATTGATAAGCAAGCATTTGACCACTATCTCACCTGATGTTAAGTAACGATATGATCGACGATGTAGCACGTTTGCTTAGAAGATACCTGTTCACCCGCGATTTGAAGACCCCCGGATTGTATTTCACAGGAAACTCAGACTCTGGCAGGGAATTCCATTCCTTCGCTGTGCGAATAATAAATGTGGTTGTTTATGTGGGTTGCACATTACTATTAGCGGGTTCACATCGATAGTGCAATGGGTGGGGATCGAACTCACGACCTCTCGACCGCCAGTCGGACACCTTATCCATTGGGCTATTGCTGTTTTGTTTTATTTACAATTGACTTCCAAAGAGAAGGAGGTTCTCAATTCGTCTGTATTTTTTTTTGTAAGTATGTTACGCCATTGCGTCATTTGTGTACCGATTCGAATGATTTCTTTTTTTAATCGGTAGGGTACATTATTAAGTTAGTTTTAATTGGTGTACAATAAAGAATTTTGTATTGTACTGTATTGTAAATTTTTGAGGTGCTCCCATTCTAATTTCATCGAGATCTGAAAAGTATCTCCAGAGATATATTGTCATAACGATAAACGTCTCAAACTTGCTATTGAAATTGACTCGCGGGGCATGAAAGTTGGTTGTTTTAGTTTTTAAACTACCTTAATTATTTACTAGTTGTTTATGCGGGTTGCACAATACTATTAGTGGGTTCACGTCGATAGTGCAATAAGTGGGGATCGAACTCACGTCCTCTTGACCGCGAGTCTGACACCTTATCCAATACTCAATACTTTATCGCTTCCATAATTGTTGTACATAAAGTTCTTATATATAGATATCTACGTACATGAGATCATTATGGGCCACATGCAAAATTAGAAAACTAATTGAGAGAGGCTGAAAAAAGGAGCAGGATATAATTAAAATGATATTATGTTTCTTTGAAGTGTCACACACTTTATATTTTTGTAAATTGTTAAACACAATCCAAAATTTAATCGTACCGACGGGACTCGAACCCGCACCCCCCGGATTACACGTCCAGGTGCTCTGCCAATTAAGCCACGGTTCGATCCATCGATACGACGAAATTGGTGGATTGCATTTGTTAACCCAATTATGCATTGGTGGCGCCATCTATGACTACTTATTTCGAAAGTTAATCATTCGGTAGAAATCATTACATGTTTCAAATCCGACGAGAGATGTTGCACTGCATAAATCAAATCGAGTCCCGTCGGTAAGATGAAATTTTGGATTGTGTTTAACAATTTACTAAAATGATATTGTTGTATTGTTTAAATATTTTTTGTAATAATATTTTAATGTTACTTGTAGTTGCTTTATTTAACTGTTTTATTTTTAACCAACTTCAAAAAGGAGGAGGTTTCTCAATTCGACCATATATATATATATTTTTTTTCATGTTTGTTCGTGGATAACTTCGTCATTTATGAACCGATTTTGATTATTATATTTTTGTTGGAAAGGAGATATCTCAAGTGTGGTAATTTTATCGAGGTCTGGTAAGTATCTCCAGATATATGGAGATAAACACCTCACAATTGGTACTGAAAATTAATAGCGCGGCATTGAAGTCGGGTTTTTTTAGTTTTTTAAACGATCTTATTGTATATATATATATATATACATATACATATATATAATTGTTTTTTTTGTTTTAAATTAGTAATCCATTGGGCTATTGCCGTTTTTTTTTGTAATTAATTATTAATTGTAAATCAATGTAACTGTCAGATAGAAACCAAACAAAACTCAAGTGGCCGAAGAAGCTCCCACCGAGCGAGAGGAACAAGTCGTACAGACAGTACTCGTCCGACCAGCTAGAGGTTGCACTACAAGCGGTCAAGTGTCAGCAGATGACTTGCCAAGAAGCGGCAGACAAATATAATATACCTCGGAGGACGCTCAGCACCAAGTTGAGTCTACCGGAGAAACAGACTGGTGAGTTTTTATTTTATTTTATTAAGGGTACGAATAAATGTAGGTGTAAAAGGACCAATTACTTTTATTATTCTTACGGATAATCTCAAGTGAAAAGGTCGACTGTCTATTAGACATCCGACCGGTTTCAAAGAGTTCTATACAGGGTGATTCAGCACCTATGGAACAAACGAAGCATGGTGGGAGAGGACCTCACTGCGCATCTATTCAACCCCATGTATGTTCTACCATTTTGGATAGGTAGCTAATTTTTTTTGTAATTTGTTTTGTAAACCTAATGAATGGTAGTAATGTTATTTTATTCGAAAAGTAAATACTTTCATTATATTCAAAAATAACTTACAAAAATCCCATTAACCAATGCTACTGCATAAAGTTTGTGAGGCCAATACAAAATAAACTGGCCAAGTGCAAGTCGGACTCGCACTAGTAGGGTTCCGTACCACACTACAGTATTTTATAAGATCGAGCAAAAAATACCACCATCATTTTTCGCCAGCAAAAAATAATAATTAATAAACATTTTATTTCTTATAACGCCATCTAACGTCTGACAAAGGAGTTAGGGATCGACATTTCAATATAACGCCATCTATGGGACGTTTACCTAACTAAGCGTTCATAGATGGCGTGAAATGCTGAAGAAAACACGTTTCTTGTATGGGGACCCACTATTATTTTCAACTTTATTCTGTTTTTAGTATTTGTTGTTATAGCGGCAACAGAAATACATCATCTGTGAAAATTTCAACTGTCTAACTATCACGGTTCATGAGATACAGCCTGGTGACGGACAGACAGACAGACAGACGGACAGCGGAGTCTTAGTAATAGGGTCCCGTTTTACCCTTTGGGTACGGAACCCTAAAAATCACACAAAAATATTAAAATAGTGCGATGAAGTATTTTAATATGAACCGCATAACTAAGGTAAATAAAATTTGCAGAGGTGGTAGCTACATAAATAATGAAGTTTTTGAAATAGCTATGAGAAAAAAATAATGTGTTTTTGATGTATTGGTCTCGCAAACTTTGTGCAGTAGCATTAGTCAATGAGATTTTTTTGAGTTTTTTAATTTAAATAACGGGTCGTAAATCGGCCGGTCCTTTGGAAGGCATTGATGGAGCCGAAGCCAACGTCAAGGGCCCTTTACAATTTTAACTTATATTATATGATTTGTGGATGGAGAGATGAAAAACTCTAAAGAGATGGTACATTAATTTATTATGGTATTGAATGTGTGCTGCTTGATGTCTGATTTCTGGTCTATGGAATGAGGTAAGGTACGGTACCCGCCAATTATACCTCATTTCAAAATATTAAGTTGGGTGGTGACTCGCTATACCCTGAATATATAATATGGGCGCGCCATAAAGGCGGACCGTTATGTCGGCGCCGAGGGGCAACATTGGCGTGGATAGCTAAGAGTGTTGAGTTGAGAGGTGTGCTGCACTTTCACTAAACGCTACTAGCGGCTTTATGCCTTTAACACTGCCATCCTGGAGCTTAGGTCTTAGCTCTTGCGACTCCCACGATCCGGCCGGCCGGTCAAGGCAAGCCGGGGGTCAGAGGGTCTCATTTAGCCCTCACGGGATAGGGGTACGCGGTGTCGCCAAGAGTTTTTTTATTATCATGTGTATTCATGAAAGTATTTACTTTTCTAGTAAACTAATAATACTACCATTCGTTAGGTCTATTATTTAACGTTTACAAAGAAAAAATGCGCAATAGCGTAAAGGGTTCATCAGAAAAAAAAATTTAGGTATTGTGGACCAAACCGACAATGACTAATGCTACTGCACAAAGTTTGCGAGACCAATACAACAAAAACACATTTTTTTTTCTCATAGCTATTTCGAAAACTTCAATATTTATGTAGCTACCACCTCTGCTAATTTTATTTACCTTAGTTATGCGGTTCATATTAAAATACTTCATCGTAGGCAAGAATATTTAAAAAATAATCATATCTCATAAACTAACCAAAATGGTAGAAAATACATGGGGGTTCAATAGATGTGCAGTGAGGTCCTCTACCACCCTGTTTCGTTTGATCCATCGGTGCTGATTCATCCTGTATACATAACGCAACTGTCTCAACTCGTTTTCTGCTACTGAACATCATGCTGGAAGTTGGCGAACCGATCGGCGACATGTCTTTGCACGGTGGGTGGTTCACATACTTCAGAAGAATTTGACTACTCAAAAAACTCAAAGCATTTATTCAGTACTTGCGACCCGCCCCGGCTTTGCACGGGTAGAGCCTGCATCTGATTGCTTCGGTTTGTTGCGTCGAGTATGAATTAACGCCTTCAACGATCATCGTCATATTTCAACCAATTTAAATAAAACCTTAACGAATTATACACATAAACCTTCATCATGAATCACTCATATAAACCTTCATCATGAATCACTCTGTCTATTAGTGAAAACCGCGTGAAAATCCGTTCAGTAGTTTGTGAGGTTATCGCGAACATAGAGACAGACGCGGCGAAGGAATTTGTTTTATAATATGTAGTGGTAATGCAGAGAATTATAAAACTAGAAAGAATATCAAAATAAGCTTTCACAGAATACTTATGTGTTTATTACTAGCACAAAACATGTCTCTATTGTCTATGGAGAATGCAGCGTGCAAAATAATTTAAGATCGTTTACAGAAAGAAAAAAAACCGACTTCACATGCCGCGATAGTGAAAATATTCACTGGTCATAATCATGTCATCAAGCTATCAAATTTGTTTATATTGTTTATCTCCATATCTCCGGAGATGATTATCAGATCTCAATAAAATTTGAATGGGACCAAACGAGAGGCATAATCTCGCAAACAAAAAATACGCCAACTTTAAGTAAACGCTCGATTTTACTCCTTAAAAAACTTTCGTACCGCTAAATGTAATAAAACTGGCCAAGTGCGAGTCAGCATCGCGTCTCTTATTGCACACTTAGGGAGGGTTCCGTACAATATGAAACATAACAGAGTTTCAACCTCATATATTTGTTTAATTGGTATTACCCAGAATATTGGGTTTGGTCGCGATCTAGAAAGACGTGGCTCGTTTACCAGCGCCATCTATGTCATTTTGCCGAAACTAATTAATTAGATAGATGGCGTTTAAAAACACGTTTTTTTGTATGGGGACCCCCTTTAATTTTATTTTGTTTTTAGTATTTTTTGTTCTAGCGGCAACAGAAATACACCATCTGTGAAAATTTCAACTGTCTAACTATCACGGTTAATGAGCTACAGCCTGGTGACAGACGGACAGACAGACGGACAGCGGAGTCTTAGTAATAGGGCCCCGTTTTACCCTTTGGGTAAGGAACCCTAAAAATAGTTTCTCAAAAGTTTATTCATTTATTATTATTATTATTTATATTTATTATTATTTTTTATTCATTCATACATTTATTCAGTATATGGGCAAATTAAAAATCTGCATTTGCACACGTCAAATAATATTAAATAGATCATATCAATAATAATTATTATAAACATAACAAAAACATATAACTAATTGTTTTGAATTTAAAAAAAACAATAGTAATGAGCCATTCAGCTTTCATCTAAATGTAGAACGTCACACTTAAAACAAATGTTTAATTGCCCTGATTAATGTAGGGGTTGCCAACCTTATTACGTGCATCCCCAACCCAATGCATGTTTTAGTACTTCAGACAATTTTATCCAAAAAATTGTGAAACAATGAAACATAATAAATAGATGAAACGCAAGCTAATCGCAATACAAATCATATTCCGAATGGAACTGATTCTTAAAGCAGTAGTTAACTCCAAAACTTGACTTCATCGCTTAACATCAACGCCAAGACAGGCTTATACTGACGAATCAGTTCACAAATACCTACGCTAAAATATAACACAACATTTTCTAGAACGAACTTTTAAATTGGCTCTGAAAAAACTGCCGAACATTCTTCCCAGAGAACCTAAATCTCACCTGGCATGGGTATACAATACAAGCGCGAGGAAAATTTGTTGTGCATCGGTACTGTTACGTCACAGTACTCTTATGTATCGTAAGGCCTCGTTCAGACGCCACGCGCACGCTATTATATATATATTACTAGCTGTGCCCGCGACTTCGTCCGCGTGGAAAAGTGTCTTTAGGTGGTAAAATTATTTAAGCTAATTATTTTACAAATAAGACACATGCGTATCCCACCTACACCGCACCGTACCACACCGCGCTAATCTCCCCTCCCCCACTTCCCCTCCTCTCCCCTTTCACTTCCCCCTCCCCTCCCATCTCCCTTCCCCCACTCCCCTCCCCTCCCCCTTTCCCCTTACCATCACTTCCACCTCCCCTCCCCTCCCTCCCCCCCATCCCCCTTCCCTTCACAAAATTTGAATGTCATATTTATTTATATCGAATCAACAGCCTCAAAGATAAGTTTCAAGCTTCTAGCTCCTAAAATGACGATTCTTCCATACAACTTTTCATCCCCCCTTTCAACCCTTTTTTCAGGCTCTAGACTATCTGTGTACCAAATTTCATTTAAATCGGTTCAGTGGTTTTGGCGTGAAAGTGAGACAGACAGACAGACAGAGTTACTTTCGCATTTATAATATTAGTTAATAAATCTCAAATTGCATTCATCAAAGTTCACGCCGCGCACACGCCCGCACTCACTGTACTATGCTTTGTCTAATATAGGACGATATTTTTGACAGCTCACTGTATGGATGAGGTAGTTTATAATTGTTAATGAATAAATGATTATTCTCATGGAACTTAGAATCGATAGTTGCGTGGCATGCTGTATGATAATGTTTAATGTTCGATTAGGTACTGTGTATATACAGTTCGATTTATTTTATTTCAAACCGATTATCGATAGTCTGTTTATGCGTGGTACTTACTTGGCACCCGTCTATGAAGTACGATATTATTGAACCAAAAAACCAACCTTCATGAGCGTGAGATGTCAAATATATCACCCTATAATAGACAAGGTATAGTTGTATAAGCGGGCGCGAGCGAGCGCGATGCGTGCGCTGATTATGCGCGAAGCGAGCGTGAGTTGAAGGCGGGCAGATCGGATGTGCGTGCTGAGCGCGGATCATCTGAACACAACCTACGAGCGTGTTACCATGGATACGTGACGGCATTGTGAGAACCAAACTCTCACTAAGGAAGTGACGCGCCAATCACAGCGCGCATGGGCACACGCGCTTTTCACGACCCGCATACCGCAGAACAAACCTAAAATTGTCTTTCAAAAGTCAGACCTTTAGATCGATGCCGAGTGTTATATAAAAAGTACTGTATTGCTTACAATCCATTCTTTCCTACGAATAAGTACCAGTGTACTAAAGAAATGCCATCTTGTTATAGATGGCGAAGGAAAAGAGCCGGCCCAAGAAGAGCGAAACCGGGAGATCGAGCTTAGCAATCACAGGGACAATATACGCTCGCTACTAATAGCTTCGAACGCAACTCCGATCAAAGGACATTGGGGTGTAGGATACGCTTGCGCATTCTGCCCAGAGCAATTCAAAAACCCAGCAGATTTAAAAACACACACATTTAAACACGAAAACCTACTATCTGGATTCAAAATCAAAACCATAAAGGATCACGTCGTTAAACTAGATATTACGAATCTAAAATGCAATATTTGCGAGGAGACAATAAATTCGCTCGAGTATTTAATGGAGCATGTCAAAATAGTTCACGATATGCCGATGCATTTCCAAATACCCAACCATATCGTGCCGTTTGATTTTGGCAGCGAATTGAAGTGCGTACGGTGCGCGAAACGATTTGATACTTTCAAAAAATTATCCGACCATATGAACGATCAACACTTCAGAAATTATGTTTGCGTCAATTGCGGGCGCGGATTTGTTAATATACGAACTTTGGAAACTCACAGCATTATTCACAGAACAGGCGTGTTTACTTGCTCTTATTGCGAGAGAGTATTCGATACTAGAATAAAAATGACCGATCACGAGAGACACGAACACAAAATGAATGAAGAAATAGACGAGAAAGAGAAAAAAATTAACCGTTTGAATTTCGATAAGATATTTAAATATAATTTAAATAATCATGAGAAAGAAAAGCATAAAGCTGCGGACTACAAATGCGGAGCTTGCGTTAAATCATTCGAAAATGGAACAGAATTGCTAACTCACATAAAATCCGTGCATTTAATACACAAACAAAATCACAAATGTGTCAAATGTAAAACAGTGTTTGATACTTTAAAAGAATTGAAGAGGCACGTGCAAAAGAAGCATTCGAAAGAATCCGAATGTTCGTACGAATGTTCGGTATGTTTTAAGACGTATTTGTCTAGGGAGAAAATGGAGAAACATTCGCAAAGTCATGGTTTGAAGCATGCTTGTGAGATATGCGGACGAAGATTCGTCAGTGAGACGAATTATATGACGCATGTGAAGAGTGTCCATGGATTAGAGTGATAGGTACGTTATATACATATGAATACACTTACTTTGTCCCTCGGCTTCGCCCGTGTTGAAATAGTATATAACGATACGTGTGACTTAAGTAGTCTATTATTGCACGGCGTGAAGTTAGCACCCGAGCGCAGCAAGGGTGCTACACCGTGCAATAATAGACAACTTAAGTCACGAGTATCGTATAATATTTTATAGCTGTCAGTGTGACATAAACCCGTACTTTACGCTTGCTACGCTTTTCAGTTAAATAAAACATTATCAGAAGGAATCTCGGAATCAACAGGAATGATTGAAATAAAAAATAAATAAAATATATAATAAATTCGTAATGAATAGTCAGAAATTTGTAAATGTCTCGAACATTCAGACTAAAATTTCATCTTTTTATTAACAATCATATACGGCAAAGATTGTTAGAAAACTAAAATCTGCACCACCTGGAAATTATTTCTGCCGGCGCCCATGTATCCACTGTAATACTTATTTCTGAACTGATTTTGAACTCACTTAAAGTTGTATTATCTCTACGTACACACATTTTGCATATGAACCGTTTGCGAGTTCTGATTTTATCTGTGCTGCCATCTATTAACACGGTCCTGAACTTGACAACTCAAACAAATAAATAATTTTCCAAATATGGTTAAGGAATGACGGAGTTCCGACGTTTCTTTACTCATGTGTCTGAAGTAACAAACAAATACAGGCGAATTGAGACCCTCCTCCTTCTTCGTGGAGTCGGTTTTCGTTTTGTAAAAGATCTTAAATTATATTTATGGCGTTATCTATCAGATTACTATATGACACTTTATCAGGAACTGGTCAAAGTTATTCTTAATATTTAATTAAACCAATATTGGTAATGGATTTCTATCAATAATATTGTTACGTGCGGGATGGTATGTATGGTATAAAAATGCCAATCCGATAAGATATACGTTTATTTACACAAATCCATAGGTCAGCACAAAGTTTCAGAATAGTTGTCCAAATCGTCTTGCACAATGACCAAATATCCGTTAACACACACTGAGGTTATTGATAAATAATTCACAATCACCTCTCACTTTTTGCACTTCACAATCACTATTCCCACTTAGATGTTTACAATGTCGCTTCCAAAAACTGACTGATCCAACGCCGCGGTCCAACACCTTGTAAAGGGCCGCAATAATTCTAACTAGATTACTCTAGAACCTATTAGAATCAGAACAGTAGATAAATAACAATAGACCAATAAAATAACAAACAATAGCACGACGTACCATTCAAACTTCTAATGTTTTGTTGTTTACATGCTAATCTGATCTCTAACTACTTATGAATAAGGTTCAATCTTAACTACAAAACTAGGTACATTGACTAGGGTCGGACGTTTATGACGGTCGGGTCGGGTGTTTATAGCCCCTAATTAGTCTATGTATTTTTGTTCGAGAAGCTTGGCGAAACATCGCGACTCGACGACGCGATGTAACAAAACGAAAATTCTACCTACACATACAAACATGCGCAGACACCCTCGCACACACACACACACACACACACACACACACACACACATACTCACACACATACTCACCAACACACACACTCACTCACCAACACACACACACACACACCAACACACACACTTTATTAATATTATAAAATACTAAAATGTACTTGTGCATTTCATTATTTTAATTATAAAATACTAGTATTCATAAAACATCAACAATGCAAATTATGTCAACAATACGGGAAGGCTCTGACCCTGTAACACAGTTTTTAACTAGTACGGGGTTCAGATGCTCACACTTTGAGATGTAAAATTCTTGTTAAGTTAATGCTTACATAAGATAATATTAATTTAGCTGTAATCTTGCTGTAAACACTGAGATATGAATAAATAATACTTTAATACTTAAAAAAAAAAAAATGTAAACTTTACCATACATGCATATTTGGTCTCTAATGACTTAAAAATGAGATTCAATCTGTATACATAATTACAAAACTACGTTGATTTGGGTCGAAATACCAAAGCGGTGGATGTTGTTTTTAACCGACTTACAAAATAGAAGGAGGTTCACAATTCGACTTTTTTTTTTAAATGTTTGTTATCTCAGAACTCCATCAAATCTTAATTCATTTGAAAAATTATTTTTTTGTTTGAGAGATTATGCCTCCCCTTTGGTTCCATTAAAATTTTATCGAGATCTGACAATTATCTCCGGAGATAACAATATAAGCAAATTTGTATACTTTGATGACATACTTATAACTGCTGGCTACTTTGACCATCGCGATATTGTAATTTTTATGACTGCCTGTTATTATGATCCCACTTGGTCACGTCGCTATTTTTCTCGACATTTCTGGTACACTATTGAACGACGTAACAATATCTAACTCAATGTTATACTTTTTATTTATTTGTATAGATACATAGGTCTGCGCTGTAATTTCACTTGCAACTTTATTACGCCTTCTTCACTACTTATTTCTACATGCTACGATTCTGACATACCTCCTATATGATATAAAATAATAATAATATAACAATATAACGGTCCGCCTTTTCCGCCCATTCAGTGTATATAAAGTTACCACCGGCCTTAATAATTTGAAATGAGATAATTGACGGGTGCGTTACCTTATCCCATAGACCAGCCATTAACTCATCGAATAGTCATAATTATAATGTACCATATTTTCATAATATATATTCCCATATCTCCTCCTCCAGAGATAATGTACCTAAGTTAAAATTATAAAGGGCCTTTTGATGTTGGCGGCGTTGGCTTCGGCATCATCAATGCCCTCCGACAGACCAGGGCCCCTAGACAAAATCCAATTTCCTGTTTTCATTCACGCTAACGCAACTTCAATATGTATGGGAATGACAACTTTGTTGCGGAAACATATATGTCATTCCATACATTTTGAACTTGCGTTAGCGTGACTGGAAGAAGAAATTGGATTTTGTCTAGGGGGGCAGGCGTGTACTATCCCTGATATGAAATTGAATAAAAGTATAATAATAATAAAATCAATCATCTCTTTGTTTCAGAAACAAGCAACAAAATGAAGTCATTCATCCAAGGTATCAAGGACATTCTAACACACACAAACGCGACTCCGTTCAAGATAAGAGGCAATAAATTCTACTGCTTCTTCTGCCCACAACACGACTCTCCCGCTTACGACGACCCTAAACTACTCCGCGAACATACAAACACACATACAGACAAGGTTAGCAACGTCGAATTTGCTGTTAGACCTCATTACCAACACGAGGTCATTAGACTTGATATAGACGAGTTTACATGCAACTGTACAGTGAAAGCGTCTTGGTATAAAATGTTAGAACATTTAAAAGAACATAATGTAAATGTAGATGATGTAAAAGAAAATATGATTCCCTTCACATTAACAGCCACCGACATGCCGTGCGTGCTTTGCGAATACAACTCGTGCTTTATAAATATAGATCACCATATGAACTTGCATTCCAAAAACTACATTTGCGGCAATTGCGGTAATACATTTTGCTCTAAATCGCGGTTAAATTTCCACTCGAAGCTTCACGACACAGGCGCGAACGCGTGCTCTTTCTGCGATAAAGTTTTTAACAGAGAAATTCATAAGAAAAGACACGAAGATTCCGTCCATAGAAGGAAGCCGAAGTTTAAATGTTCGTATTGCGACGAAGCATTCCTCTACGAATCCGCTAGGCACAAACATATGGAGAAAAAACATAGGGAGAAATATAATGTTAAAGTTTGGCATTGCATCGAATGTCCCAAAAGTTTTACTTGGGTACCGTCGTATAGACAGCATATGCGATTGGTTCATAATTTAGGTTACAGCTGTTCGGAATGCAATAAACACTTTAGCACTGAGAAAACATTAAGTGAACATAAACTTCTTCATAGAGAGAATGATAAGTCGGCTGTTTGTTACGATATGAAACGAAAGCGTAAAAATGATACTGCGGAGTGTTTGGTCGATGAAAACGTATCAGGCTTAGAAAAGCCATCGACGACATGTTCTGAAAAAGACTGTGTTTAACGTTTACTTTGGATTGATCTGTGTAAATTTGCTATGTATATTTTTGTGTTAAGGTGGTACGATTTCCATTTACAAAAGTATAACGACCATTAGGACTGACATGTTAAAAGTATAATGCACAAATATGAGTAAACTAGCTGTGCCCCGCGGTTTTACCTACGTGAACATCGTTCCCGTGGGAATATCGGGATAAAAAGTAATAATACCCCATGTGTTATTCCAGGGCTAGGCTATCTACATACCTAATTTCAGCTCTATCGGTTTAGTAGTGTTAGCGTGAAAGAGTAACAAAAATACATCCATACAAACAAACTATCGCTTTTATAATATTAGCCAGAATAAAGCAAAACCTTGCACTGAAATCACATCACGGATTTTCTTGCGGTTTTCACCAATCGGGGGACTTTTTCTAATATGTAGTGATAATAGCTACGAAATAATAATAAGCGCTGTTTTCACCGGTTCATGACATAGTGACTTAAAGTTCTATATATCTGAAAGATGACGCTATATAAAAGATGTTATAAATCTGTCAGATTTCTTCATTTTAGCGCTATCAGGAACCGGTGAAACTGGCATTTAGTCTTATTATTTATTCGTAGGGTAATATAGTCAAATTCAAGTTCAAACAAACAATTATAAATCGAATAATATGTTTAAATTATTCAATCAAATTATGTAGGTAAAGTCTACAAATAAATCATTTATGATTAATTTGTAGAGTAAAGTAAATATAATTTCCCATATGTAAACTGTACCCTTAGTACGAGTTTTTATTGTAAATGCTTTTGACTGAACTCACATAGTTTTCGACTTATTCTGGCTCCCTGATTGGTCTAAATTTAGTGAAGTGTAGTAACCACTAGAGGCGCTGTACTGTTTTTCATACAAAATTTGGAGGAGGACTCTATCTAGTGTCCGCCTGGCCTACACTACACTTACCAACATGTATCGAGGGCCCGGTGGCGTAATCGGGAGAACGGTTGGCTTTGATGCCGTGGTACCGAGTTCAAACCGCCGTGCACCAATGGATTTTTCTATCGAAAAATTTATGTGCGCTTTTCACAGTGGCCCTCCGGTGACGGAAAACATGGTTAAGAAACCAACAACCCCCGCATCCGCCTGGCCAGCTACCACCCTCATGTTAGAAAATCTGTCACCAAACATCTAATGTGTTCCGGCAGCTATCCTTGAGAGCCAGTTCCCATTCTATGCCTAGCGTGCTTACCATCTTCGACCGCATCATCACTTACCAACAGGTGAGATAGTGGTCAAACGCTAGCCTATAAGATATACAAAAAAAAAATTATGTCGGCTTATATAATTTCCCATGTGTAAAGACTTTATATAACACTAATAGATGTGATTTCAGTGCAAGTCTTTGCTGCATTTACTCGCATTTGTGCATTGTTTATTATATATGTTTATATATAATAAACAATGCACAAATATATAATGTTTATTATATAAAAATGAATCCCTAATTCCTTTGGTAACGGCATCACGCGTGAACGGCTGGACTGATTTCGCTAATTCTTTTTTTGTTGTGTTTGTCATTGTCAGGAGGTTTTTATGGAAAAAAGCTTAATTATAGGTAGTATTTTTTAAATGCGAGCGGAGCCGCGGGGCACAGCTAGCAAAAACGAAAGCACGGCAGAATTTTGGTTTGATGAAATAAATTCTCTCGCACTTCTTTTTAGGGTCTGTTCAGACCGCGACACGACACGGCGCGCATTTATTTAAAGAGTGATATTAAAAAAAATATTAACTACACAAAAAAATACACATTTCATTGAGTTAATTCGGCGGCTTCGGGCTGCGTCGCGCGGCATCTCGCTGCGCCGAATTAACTCAATGAAATGTGTATCTTTTTGTGTAGTAAATACATTTATTTTTATATCACTGTCTTAATAAGTGCGCGCCGCCTCGCGTCGCGGTCTGTACAGACTCTTAGCAAAATAATGTATATTAAAAAAATTACCCATAGATGTGTATAAAAATGTAGTTACTTTGTAGTTATATCCATTTGAATATATGTGCTTTCGGGTTATTTTTTATTATGATTTAAAGTTGATTCCATCATGTTATTTTAACTAGTTTTAATTGTACCTACGGTATAGTAAGTTGTCTAGCTATTGTAAAATTAGATTGTAAATTAAACATTATGTGAAGTGAATGATTCTTTTCTTTATTTAGAAATTCAAGAACTCAGTCAATTCAGTCTATAGGCCGATTCAGTGCGACGCGTATGTCTACGACCACCGACTACCAAACCAATTAATTGATTGCGCCTACCGCTTCCACTCATATTCCAAACATATGCTTAAAAAAGGCAAGCAATCGCGTCAGTTCGTGTTCGATTTTGTACGAGAACATCCTCTACAAAATATTGAAAAAAAAGACATAAAATTGTGGAGGGGGAGGAAGGTCCAAAAATCTAAAAATTGCGTTACGTAAACGCTCCCCCCTACGAATAAATCAGGAACCCTAATGGGGTATTTACACGGGTCGATTTTCGCCGTGCGGCGAGTCGCTTCACAAATTGCCTCACCAAGCCGTATCGCTAGCCCATTTTTTACACAGGTTACTAAAATTGCATACGGCTCGGTCATGTATGGTGTTATGCTGTTATTTTTAGTCATGGTTGTCACGATACATATACACAATCGCGGTCGTAAATAAATACACGTGCGTGCGCGAAACACCTTCATGCGGCGGGCGACACAGAACACTATTACTCACGGGGAGGCGGGCGATCGCCTGCAACTGATCGTTTACACGGTCGATTTTAGTCACCAGTCGCATGCGGCCGGTCGCCGCGCGGCCAGTCGGATGCTACCCAACTTTGGGGCTTGCGGCTTTAGTCACTTGCGACTTAGCTGAATTGCCATTTAAATGGTCGATTTACGCCGCGCGGCAAAAATCGTGCGGCTTTAGTCACCCGTGTAAACCACCTATAATTCAGAACAAATTCCACACCAAAAGTGGCCCTCCTTTAAACCAAAACGACGTAGATTTTAAATAAGAATCACTTTCGAAGTTACTAATGATTGGCTTGGAGATTTATTTAAATTTGGAACGAAAGCAGGGATTGGTTCGCAAATGTGCGGCAATGTCTGTTATGGCAGTTAAGTCAAACAAGACAAATGTCCGACTAATGACGCGCTGGACACGACTTTTGGTGGGTCATTTTTGTAACGCAGTTACTTTTCCTGACTTATGATTTATTCGTAGGCTCCCCCATCCAGAACAAAAATAAAGTGTCATCCTCATGTGTTCCATCTGTATCCATGGTAAAGTTAAAAACAATATGTGAAGTTAATGATGCATTTCTTTATTTATAAAATTTATCCTCAGGCGGTAGCAGCATATTATATTGATATTACGCCTGATTTGCTACCAAAATGGAGGTTACCACCATCAAGGAGAAAATCTACCGCCGTAACCTTACGGTGTTCCGGCAGCACACAGCCCTTGAGTCAGAGTATTCTAGGCCTAGCGTGTTCACCATATTCTACCACATAATTGCTTACCACCGGGCGAGATAGTGGTCAAACGCCTAGCCTTCATGATGTAAAAAAAATCTTAGAACTGAACCCGAGGCGGTTTTTGAGATATTTTGAGAATTTTAATTTTAAAAGTTCAGTGGAAACGAGTAAAGGCCCATTTAGACGGGGAGAGTTTCTCGCCTCGGAGATTATCGAAGGAATATAAAAAAAGATTATATGTCTAAACATTCACACCTCTCGCTCTTCCACTCTGGCGACAATTGACTCGCAATAGAATATTGATAACGTCGGTCTAAACAGAATTTTCTCGTATTTCGATTCTCGCACTCAAAACGGTTTAACCCGATTTGTACGATACTCGTATGAACTTGAAAAATGTCATACGAGATCGTGTTTATACGAGTCGAGACTCTCATAAGCAAGAATATGCTTACTATACTTTTGTTGTGTAAACAAACATAGGCAATTATCGCCTAGCGATAAGTCATATGCGAATCTCGTATGATATGTCATACGAGATTCGCATATGACGTATATATATATATATATATATATATCGTAGGCGAGATTTTAGTTATTGCCTGTATGTAAACATTTTGATACGATTGTGTTATGGCGATTATTGCTTGTGATAGTAGCGTATAGTTTTCGTAAGGAAACGTACGAGAAACTCTCCCCGTCTAAATGGGCCTTAAATATCCATTTTTCCGTCTAAACTAGAAAAAACTTTAGCACCGAACCTCGGGAAGATAAAAAAACTTTTGTAAGTACATTGTTATATATTGCAGTGTGCAATTACGTAGTATCATTTTTTTTAATGGTAAAAGGTAACGCCTGTTGGTAAGCGATGACGTCTACCTATTACAGATACAGCGGCATGCTAAATTCTGGCAGTCTAGAATGTTGCATGTCACTGCGCCTGTTACCTGGAGAGTAATTTCACTGGACACCTTGCCATTTCAACCGAAAAATATCCCTAATTTACGGCTGAAAATTAATAAGCAGTGGTGGTACCGCCCCAGGCGGACTAGCAGAAGTACCTACCACTACAGTATCTCTCCACACCTGATTCTAAGCCGCGACTCCCACGTTTTCTAATGAATAAACGTAACTTCGCGTTAATGGGAGCCCTAAACGTTTTACTAGTCCCGTATATGCGGACTAGCGAAACATTAGTTGACACACACTACATCCAAAATTTCACCGTACCGGCGGGATTAGAACCCGAGCCTCCTGGGAAACATGCCCGGCGCTGTACCAATTCAGCTACGATACGATACGAGGAAACTGGAAACAACGATATCAAGTGGATAACACTTAAAAGAAACGAAATATATATCTTCGTTCAGTTTATTTGCACTCTAATTCCAAGGAATGCGATTTCAAATGCGTCTTAAAACTCCAGCTTTGAACGAATCCTTCTCCACAAATATGACAACTATATCTTAAGTCAGTTCTATGCACATTCATATGCACAGCCAAAGTCCTAGGCCTGAAGAACGCTTTCTTACACACCGGACAAACAAATCCCTTTTCGCCATGACTGTACATATGATCTCTTAACTCAGGCTTCGAACAACACTTAAAAGTGCATTCATTGCACTGAAATTCCCTAATCTCCAAATGCGTTCGTTTAATATGACACGTCAATAAATGTTTCCTATTGAAGCACTTTTCGCATTGTTTGCATTTGTACAAAATCGGCTCGACGCCATGCTTCTGTTCCCAATGCCTTTGCCTTGCGAAATAATCTAGAAACTTCGACGGACATTTCATACATCGGACCTTTTTGAGCTTTCTATGGACGTTGTCGCAATGAATGCTAAGTTTTAATTTGTTCGGGAAGACTTTGTTGCAATCTTTGCAAGTTCTAGAATCTTCTACGTGTACTCTGTTGTGAGCATCAAATCTATTCTGCGTTATAAAGCCCGCTCCACATTTCTCGCAAATAAAATGCCTGTAATGCAAACTCATGTGTCTATTCAATGCGCCGAATGTTTCGAAATGTTTACCACAAATGACACAATCGAAATCCGATTCCCTATCTCCTAACTTAAAAGGTATAATTCTATCAGTAACGTGGTTATATAATTTCTTTTTATGTTTGTTAACTAGATGCTGTTTTAAATGCTCTAAAGTTAGTATTTTGTCGCTACATAAAGTACATTCTAAGTCAGTTACATCCGCGTAAGCTAACATAGATCGGGCGCCATGTTTTACAAACACGCTGAAGAAGGACTTTCTAGAATGTTCTTTTTGGTGTTCTCTTAGTAATTTTATGTTGTTGAAAAACTGGTTGCAGTATAGGCAAGGGAAGCCGCTGTGGGTTTTGTTTTTGAATACAGCTATGTTGGAGTTTTCTACGAGTATTGCAGCGTTCATAGTTTGAGCCATTTTTTCTGACATTGAAGGTATTAGAATACATTTACGTAGTCTTTTTGATCTAAAATAATTATTATTTATTAAATTGATTTCGTCTGGATTTTTTTCTGATGGTGATTTTTTAATTTCTGATGATTTAAACAGTATTTCTATTTTATTCGCCTTGATGACTTTGCCTGAAATACAAAAGAAATTAATTTAATGTATGCATTTATTTTAACCAGAAAGTCATAATATTTAAATTCAAAATTTAAAACTACCCCCAACTGATCTATGTATAATCTGTTCATTGAGACCATTACAAACAAAGAGCCTAAACTCGACATCTCTGCTGTAAGTTGGTGAGAAGTTCAGTATTCTGCAGATTCCAGATGTCCTAGCCTCAGGTCAATGCTACCAGGTTCTAACAACATCGTTTAAGTAAGAGGATACCGAATTTCGAATTGATCAGACTTACCTATGAAAGTTAATTTCATAGCGTCTTCAACTAGAAAAAAGCTCATAGTCTGAACAGATTTTCACTCTCGATTAAGACCATCACATACCATCAGGTTAGATAGGGGTCAATCGTTAGCGTATCAAATAAAATAAAATAATGATGAATATATACTAGATGCTCCGCGGTTTCGCCCGCGATAATAAGTATTCCTTAGCCTAAGCGATAGTCCTGGCTATCCCTGTGCAAAATTTCAGCTAAATCGGTCCAATATTATGTTTCTTTTATAAAAAATTATAATTTTGGAGATTAAAGATAAAGAAATTTATTTTTCTTTGAAGTTTATAATACACACACACACACACTCTTTACATTTTTGTTAATTGTTAAACACAATCCAAAATTTCATCGTACCGACGGGACTTGAACCCGCAAATAACCTCCTGAATAACATGTTCAGGTGCTTTGCCAATTAAGCCACAGTTCGATGTATCGTTACGACGAAATTAGTGGATTGCATTTTTTAACCCAATTATGCATTACTTATCTATGACTACTTATTACGTAAGTTAATCATTCGGAAGAAATCATTGCAGTTTTCAAATCCGACGAGAGATGTTGCACAGCGTAAATCAAATATTATGTTTCGTAGAAGTGTTACACACTTTATATTTTTGAAAATTGTTAATTCGGTCCAGCCGTTTGACCGCGAAGAAGTCACAAACAAACTGACTTTCGCATTTATAATATTGGTATTGATTATTGGTATTCTAACTAAAACCAATACTCATACTCTAGACCAGACAAAATTGATCATTTACCTTTCAGTACTTCTAGATATTTAAAATATCCCGGACATATTTGAGTTAGGGCTTCTTTAGACGGAAACTTCTTGGCTGATTTAAATCTAGATATCAGCTCGCTTTCTCCGGGAATTAGGTTGTCTTCTAATATTGTCTTCACATCTATTAAAAAAAAATGGATACTTAAATACAAAATTTTAAACCACTTCCGACTTATTTATGTTTAATTAATGTATTCATTGAGACCATTCCAATGAGCACAAACTCGACATCTCTGCGGCAAAAAATCTCATAGTCTTACAGCTGAACAGATTTCCATGAATCAAAGCTAAGAACAGTCTCGATTAATATACATATAAAACAAAAAAAAAAATTAAAACAAAATCGATTTATCCGTTGGGCCGTCTGGCCAGCTACCCCACCTAATGTGTTCCGGCAGCTATCCTTGAGAGCCAGTTCCCATTCTAGGCCTAGCGTGCTTACCATCTTCGACCGCATCATCACTTACCAACAGGTGAGATAGTGATCAAACGCCAGCCTATAAGATAAAAAAAAAGGCTAGATAGTGGTCACACTCTAGCCTAAACGATATTAAAATACATAGATTTTTTTAATCCTCAGAGTAACAATTATTAAAGTATAGAGCGCGCCTATGAACCCGCCACCTTGCTGCATACATTGATATATAGGTCTTGCGTAGGGATGCCTGCAAACGCCCGTGTGCTTATTGATGAAGAGGGTGACACGTGACGACGATAAATGAACATGTTTTATTATACATTGAGAGGAATGTTATATATATTCTGTAATAGTTCTAAGTATTTGTTGTTATAGCGGCAACAGAAATACATCATCTGTGAAAATTTCAACCGTCTAACTATCACGGTTCATGAGATACAGCCTGGTGATAGACGGACGGACGGACGGACAGACAGACAGATAGACGGACAGCGAAGTCTCAGTAATAGGATTCCGTTGGTACCCTTTGGGTTCGGAACCCTATGTAGACTACATCAAGCGCCACTAGTGAAGCGGCGGGCGGTGTAGTGGGACGCGACGCGCAACCGCACGTCTCAGGTAAACTTCACCCCCGCTATCACATAATATTAAATCCGTCTATAAGTATGAAAAACTGACTATCTTGTGAAACGTAATGAAATATTTTAGTTTCGTGTGTTTTCTTGTGTAGTTTTGGTAAGTTTGCACCGCGCATTTTCCCGGCAAAAACTAAATAAATTGTGACTGAACGTATTCCGCTCAAACTCAGAATGTGGATTTTTCGCGCTTGCCGGTGGACAGCGATGATGTTCTGACACGTGCTTACTGTTCGTACTCAAGTAGGCGCGCTCTATATAGGGCCTTAATTAAAATCTTTATTAAGATAAAAACTTACTTTCTGATGGTATCAGCTCATTCATTGCCATGTCCATATCTAAAAGAATAATTAAGATAGTTTAAAAACTAAAACAACCGACTTCAATGCCCCGCGAGTCAATTTCAGTAGCAAGTTTGAGACGTTTATCGTCATATCTCTGGAGATACTTATCAGATCTCGATGAAATTACAATGGGCCTCCTGGATGTTACCTCGGGAGTATACCCTTTCGAACTAAAAAATATTTTTTTAAATTAGTTCTTTAATTTGAGAAAATATAATTTCAATGAACATACATAATAAATGCACACAGAAGAACAATTTAGGGACCCGTGGCGTGATCGGGAGAACGGTTGGCTTTGATGCCAGAGGTACCGAGTTCAAACCCCGCTATACACCAATGGATTTCTATCGAAAAATGTATGTGCGCTGCTCACAGTGGCCCTCCGGTGAAGGAAAAACATCGTTAAGAAACCAACAACCCCGGCATGGTGGTAGGACACTATCTAGTGTCCGCCTGGCCAGCTACCACCCTCAAGTTAGAAAATCTGACGCCAAAAACATCTAATGTGTTCCGACAGCTATCCTTGAGAGCCAGTTCCCATTCTAGGCCTAGCGGGCATCTTCGACCGCATCATCACTTACCAACAGGTGAGATAGTGGTCAAACGCTAGCCTAAAAGATATTAAAAAAAGATGTCGGAAGTCGGTTAAAAACAAAGTGAATATTGAAGTTACAAGTGATGTATTGTAAATATTTCTCCCAACTTATAAAAAGGACGAGGTTCTCCATTCGACTGTTTTTAGGATTCCGTACCTTATTAGGAAATAGAAAAAGGTGGCGTGATGATATAGATAGTGGCCTACCAGCCTGGCTGGACAGACATTGCGCTGCAGAGAGATTCGTGGAATGCTATGGGGGAGACCTTTGCCCAGCAGTGGGACATTACAGGTTAAGCAAAGAAAAAAATCTTAAATTGTATGGCATTATAATTACCATAAGCTTCCTTATTAACTGAACTATCTGATTCCGAATAAACTTCTTCTTTGAGGTGATCCTGATCCAACGGGTCAAATGCATCTGTGAAGATATAAACACGTACATCAAATATTTTGTTAAAGTAAAAATTAGTCCTTCGAAGTATCTTAATGTTATTAACTGAGCGAGCATGAAATGTCTCCATTTCAGCTTCAAATCAAATGTTCTCATCTACTGATCGCATTTCTCAAATTATTCTCAGCGTTTTGCGTTACCATTTTGTGATATTATATTCCTTAAAACTGAATTGACAAAAATCTATGAAATCATGGAACCATAATATTATTATTAAGAACGGTTGTACACTCACGGGTTTTTTTATTATGTGTAATCCTCACGATACATTTAATAATCAAATCATGGAACCATCTCACAACATTTCACAAAAATCGGGAGAAATGACATCTGTTGAGGAAAACAGCCAGACTGACATTCGAAATTTCACATTTTTGCCCAAGCTAAAGGAAAGACCTCCACTTCGCTCGGTCAATTATTTTAATATAAAAAGTTTCTGTAAGTACCTTAGATACTTATGCTAACTATCCATGATTAAATTGATTTTTTAGACAGTCAGCGGTGTTGACTGACATCAAAGACGATTCTCAACTGTATGGATTGTAAAACTGTGACTATAATAATATGAATTTCAATAAAAATAATTACCTAATTTAACAATATTCAAAATATATGATACCTAAACTATAAATTAAAATTAAAAAAAGAAAACATTACAAACACATACCCTTAACAAAGACTTCATTGCTTTCCTTATCAAGTTCATTCAATAAACAGATCTCTGTGTCCAGCACTAGTTTCCGGAAACTGTAAGCCTCTCGCAACTTGTCAATGCAGGATGCACATATCATTGTTGGAAGACGGGCGTCTGTGTTTAGCTACAAATATTGGAAATAATTTTTTAAACCTTATAGGCAATTGTTCGACCACTATCTCACCTGGTGGCAAGCAAATGATGTGGTTGAAGATGGTGAACACGCTAGGCCTAGAATACTCTGACTCTCAAGGGGAGTATGCTGTGTGGATATGTGAAAATATACCACATAAACGGTCATAACTACCTAACTTACAACTTTGATCTTATCATAGCTAAAAGACACTGTAGACTTAAGTTTTTGATATAAATTTCAACTTGATACCTCTTAATATTTCTGAGAAAAAAGGGTCTTGACTCTTGAAAGACAGACAACAAAGATCTTAAAAAAATTAAGTAATATTTGTTATTGACAATTTTGTCAGGAAAACAGTATATTAAAAAAAGAGGTATTTAATAAGATTGTTTCAAAAACTAAAAGAACCGACTTCAAATGCAGCATCATTAATTTTCAGTGCCAAGTTTGAGGTGTTTATCTCCATATCTCTGGAGATACATATCAGATCTCGATGAAATTACTATGGTACCACCCTTGGGATATCTCCTTTCCAACAAAAAAATAATCATCAAAATCCTTACTAATATTATAAATGCGAAAGTAACTGTCTGTCTCACTTTCACACCAAAACCACTGAACCGATTTAAATGAAATTTGGTACACAGATAGTCTAGAGCCAGAGAAAGGACATAGGCTACTTTTTAATGCGAAAAGAGGGTGGGAGAAAATAAGGGGGATGAAAAGTTATATGGAAGTATCGTCATTTTTAAAGCTAGAAGCTTGAAACTTATTTTTAGGCTGTTGATTCGATATAAATAAATATGACATTCAAAGTGTGTGAGGGGGAAGGGGGAGTAGAGGGGGAGGGTAGGGGGCTGACGGGAAGGGTAGGGGAGTGAAGGGGGAATTGTGGGGGAAGGTGAGTAGCGGGGTAGGGGAGGAAAGGGGGGAGGGGGAGGGAAGGTGAGGAGAGGTTGACGGGATGTGGAAGTAAGGGTAAGGGGGAGAGGGAGTATAGGGGAGGGGCGGTGGAAGTGAGGGGAGGGGGAAGGGGGGATTACCATGACGTGGTAGGGTGCGGTGTAGCTTGGGATACGTATGTATCTTATTAGTTAATACTACCCAAAGACACTATTCCACGTGGACGAAGTCGTAGGCATAGCTAGTCGGTTCATATACGACAAAGTTATCTGAGTGAACACAAATAAAATATTTATATATATATATATGGTCGAACTGAGAAACCTCTTCCTTTTTTTGAAGTCGGTTGTGTCGGTGTCTAAATTTTAGTCAATTCCGTAGGAAAAAAAGGAGAGGAAGTCCTTTTCTGTTCTTCAGAAATTTCGCAAAGTAACTATAAGAAACCTTTATGATAGACTAGAAAACAGATTACTTTAAAAGGCGGGCGAAACCGCGGAGCGCTTTTGAATATTATGATGATATATCATTATCTCTCTCCACTGCTGGACATAGGCCTCACCCATGATAATATATATTATATTATCAAATACTTATTTTTATTTGAATACTATCCACGGGCAAACGGTGCAACGGATATTGATAAAACATTGCACACAAATTGTCGTTGCGTGGAACATTGCGTAGAATTTCTAATAAAACTGAGAAGTACTTACAAAGACACTAAAACACTCCAAAAACATATCCATGTAAACCTCTCGTTGGCCATTCACGAAATATTCCTGATGTAACTCGTGGTGGTAGCTTTTTGAACGACAACATCTACACTCTCCATACTGCATTATTGTAATTTTTAAATAGAAAATCTAAATATTTATTATTTTATTGCAAATTCGGCATTTTTCGATATTTTGCATACAAACAAACGAACCACAGATTACTTACTATATGCACAGAACACTACTACTCTACTATCAAAGAGAATATAAATACTACGTAAGATCTACTAATGTGTCAAAACGAACCCAAAATACAAATTGAAAACCAGCACCCGTGGGGCTGATCACGATAACCATTGAATGAACGAAATGACGGGGACGCAGCTATGCACGCTGTATAGCTCCATCTCTGTCATTTCAATCCCTATGAAACTTCGTGATAGGCTTTCAGATAACTATTTTATGCGTAGATGGGAGTTTCTCTCTCTACGATTTTATGAGTACCTATACTAAAAGTACTCTGGCTCTTAACAGCTTAGCTTAGCCCTTTTTTTCCTTACGAATATTTTACGACTTCTAAGCAGGTATAACGGAACGTTGAATTTGTTTTGTTGTGATTAGATTAGCTATACAACAAACAATTTTATCCTGAGCAAACCGCTTGGAACAGGTGTACTTGGGGTTGATCTGAGCTGATTTAGCTCGGTTGCCACGAAGTTCCCCCCAGCAGGTGGACAGGGGAGGGGGGAGAAAGGTGCATCCGGCGCGCCTTACTGTAAGCTTCATATCTGCATACATGTAGCAACTATATCAAGTTTGGTGTCGTTTTCTTATAATTCAAGGACGAGGAATTCATTTTTGTAATTAAATGTTCACTCGCTCATACAAAAAAAATGAGAAACTTTAAATCAAAAATTTCTATACGATTTTTTTTTTAAATCCTCTCCAGAATTAAATACTATGGAGATTTGCTCCAGAAAAAATACTCGTAAATAGCTCAGTTATTCTACTATATAGAATAATAAACTTGTCAAACATTTTTGTCTAATAGCTGGTTTAAAAAAATATTTTGTATCGCGCGGCGGACCGTGCCGAAGTAGGTACGGCGTAGGTAAGGCGCAGACATATTTAGTTTAGGGACGTATTCATTTTAAAACTATATACCTACTCTACATACACAAGTGGGTTTAGGAAGTAAATATTTAAATATAACAAAATAAATTAACATGAAAACACGATATAACTGAACACGGCATTATACTAAATTATATAGATATATATGCGTACCGTATATAACTATATACTAAAATTTAGGTTGTCTGGAAGAAATCGCTTTATGCGATAAGACCGCCGATTGTAAAACCGATTTTTGTTTTATTGTTACTTTAACTTTAAGTTCTTTTGGTTTACAATAAAGAGTTCTATCTATCTATCTATCTATAGGTATAATGAGTGTCACTGTCTACCTACTGGATAGTTGCACGACAAATTAATTTTTATTTAGTTATTGTGACGTATATATTACAGGTATTTTGAGATAGGTATCTTTTAAATATATATAAGTACATAAAAATATAATAAATTTGCGTGTGGTGAACATTGGTACCTAAACGGAGGTGATGGGGTAAATAGGTTATCGCTGCGCCTGAATGAGCTACTTTAATTGAAAGCTTCGAAAGTGAGATTAATTAGAACGAATCTTTTCATGATTATCGTCATCATTCCGACACTGCCGCTAATAAAAAAAAACGTGTGTGTACTTATGTACACGCGTTAGAAGTTATACTTCTGTGGCGTATGGAAAAAAAATAACTAAAATGCAGTAGTGATTAACGATAAATATTAAAATTAATCAAAAAGATTTTATTAAGTAAAAAGGGTTTTATTAACGTAAAAATATGACGTTCTTACGAAATGACATACACAACTTGAACATAGTCATGCCACCTAGAACTAACTTCACGGTGTAGAATTTAGGTGGCGGTGTGCGCGCGCATCGTACCACCTAGAACCAACTTCACGATGTTAAATTTAGATGTCGGTGTGCGCGCGCATCGTAAAAATTCACTCTCATCATTTTTCTCTATCGCGTCAAAAGAAGTAAAACTTCAAAAATATTCATGTGCGAAGTGACATCTTTCATAGCAACAAGAATCAAGAATCAAAGCATTTATTCAGTATGTAGGCAGTATAAATATACGCACATATACACGTCAAAATCATAAATCATAAAATAAATCATAACCAATTATCAAGTAAACATAGCAAAAGCAGAATTTAACGTTTTGAATTAGAAAAAAAAAGTAATGAACCATTCAGCTGTCATCCAATCGTTTACGTCAGAATATTAAAAAAAAATTAAAGTAGGTTAAAACCAACCATACATGTAACTGTGTGTTTCAGTACTTCAGACAATTTTTATATAAAAAAAATAAAAAAAGTGAAATAGTGAAACACAACATAGAGAAACGCATACCGATCACAGTACATATCCAATATGATCCAAATGGAACTGATAGTCCGTCTGTCAGCTGCATAATATTGTTTAAATAAAAATAAAAATAAGCAAGCCTAGAAAGAAAATCTGCGGACAAAAGGGGAAAACTGAATGGCTGTTGTATCTACCGGTGTTTCGGAAATACTCCCATCAGAGAAGAAACACCAAGAAACTCTATGGGGCTTGTCTTGTCATTTTATCTTTTTTTTAAAAATTAATTGTACATGTCAGCTTTAAAATTTTAACAATATATTAATAATTATAATACAATTTATGTTTGTTCTTGGAACTTGGGGCATTCAGGCCATGCATTTTTGTCATCCATATAGTCACCTATTGTATTGTATGATTTTTTCATCAAATTGGATTTTACATAGATTTTAAATTTGCTCATAGGCAATTGATCAATATCTTTAGGTAGCTTATTGTAAAAGCGTACACAGTTCCCCATGAATGAACCACTAAGTTAACTTTCTGCAGTCTGAAATTAGGTATAATTTAATCTATTTTTATGTCTTGTATTAAAATTATGTACATCAGACCTTTTCTTATAATCATATATATTCTTGCGTATGAACATAATATTTTCATAAATGTATTGACATGCCACTGTTAGAATTTTAATTTCCTTAAACTTTTCACGAAGTGAATCTCGCGACCTCATACTATATATAGAGCGAATAGCTCGTTTCTGCAAAACAAATATTCATTGGATTTCAGCGGCTTTCCCCCACAATAAAATGCCATAAGACATTATACTGTGGAAGTAGCTGAAATAGACCAATCTTGCAGTGGCTTCGTCCGTTAAAAATCTAATTTTACGTACTGCGTATGCAGCGGAGCTTAACCTACCTGCTAGAACCGATATTTGAGAACCCCATTGAAGCTTTGAATCCAGGGTGATGCCCAAGAATGTTGTGGATTCAACAAGTTCTAATGGTTCATCATTTATTAATATACTTCTATTTAGGATACCCTTTTTTACATTTGGTAGAGATAAATTAATACATTTAGTTTTTTTTGCGTTTAACAATAAGTTATTGGTTGTAAACCAATTCAGAACCTGTATTATTGATTGAAAGTTAGGTGTAGTCCTATCTATTTTGAATATCAAGGAAGTATAATCTGCGAACAAAACAATATCACATAGGTTCTGTACGAATGACGGTAAATCATTGATATAAACTAGAAATAAAAAAGGTCCTAGGATCGATAGGGATCGATCCTAGGACGCGGGACTCCCATTTTTATGAGGGATCAAGATGACCTGCCGCCATTGACTTCAACCATCTGTGTTCTATTACAGAGGTATGATGATACCAGATCAAGTGCCTTACCTTCAACACCGTAGTATTTTAATTTGTAAATTAGTGTTTCATGACAGACACAATCAAATGCTTTTGATAGGTCACAGAACATGCCAATAGCATCTTGTGCTGTCTTCCATGCATCAAATATATGTTTAAGAAGACCTATTCCTGCATCAGTAGTAGAACGCCCTTTAGTAAATCCAAATTGCTTGCTATTTAATAGATCATTCATGTTAAAATGTGTTAAAAGCTGGTCTAATATTACTTTTTCAAAAATTTTACTCAATGCCGGTAGTATAGAGATTGGTCTATAGTTAGATGGATCATTTTTGTTTACCGATTTGAATAAAGGAATCAATTTACTTTTTTTCATTAAATCCGGGAAGACACCTTGATCAACGCATCTGTTAAAAATAAAAGCTAAGTATGGGCTAATAACAGTAATAATGTAACTGAGAACTGTGGTTGACATTCCCCACAGGTCCTCGGTTTTCTTTTGTTTGAGCATTTTAAATGTTTTCACAATTGAGTCTGCAGTTACGTGTTTGAACTGGAACAAGGTATCACATTTATTTACACACTTTGATAATATAGAATAAGCATCAGCGGGACAAGAATTTATGGACTGAGTGGTAGTAATGGGTACTTGAGAGAAGAACTCATCAAATGTATTGGCAACCTCATTACTATCCATGATTAATTTATTTTTAACTTTTAAGATGACCTTACTGTCTCTTTGTTTTATTTTTCCAGTTTCAGTATTGATGATTTTCCATGTTGTTTTTATTTTATCATCAGCATGCTTAATTTTTCTACTAAAATGCAAAGATTTTGCTGTCTGACAAATCACTTTAAAAGTTTTGGAATATAGTTTTAAGTGATTTATGAATTTAGTATTGTGTAAATTAATTTGTTTTTGTGAGTATAAGTTGTACAAATTATTTCTACTTTTGTAAATACCAGGAGTAGCCCAGTCATCGAACCGAATTTTCCCAGCTCTTGTAATAGTTTTAAATTTAAAAATATTATTGAACTCTGCACCCAACATTTGAGATAAAGTGCTCTATAGGTCATCGGGATCCTCAGAAAATATTAGGTTCATTAGTTGCTTGTCAATGATATCCACAAACTGTTCAACCCGATTGGTTGTAATGGGCCTGTATGTGTATTATTGACCTTTGGTGGATGTTTTACATGAAAATGTGGCACTCTGTCCCAGATGGTCGGAGCCAAGTTTATCAAAGATTGCAATTTTCTCAGGTTCACAGTTGCAAAACACATTGACCAAGTAGGTTGCTGATGAGCTAGTGATTCTAGTCGGCTGGTTAAAAAGATGCTTTAAATTGAAGCTAAGAAATAAATGTTTTAACTTATCACTGAGCGGTGACTGCTCAATTAAATTACGAGGGTCATTCAATAAATACTTAGCCTACAAAAAGTAAACGAAAATTTTGGAAAAGTGGCAATTAATTTTTCAACATAGTCTCCTTTTAGTTCGATACACTTAGCCCAGCGATGCTCCAATTTTTTTAACCCGTCCGAAAAATAGTTTTTGTCAAACTCTGCAAAATAGGCCTCCGCGGCGGCGATGACCTCCTCATTTGATCCATATCTATTCCCGGCGAGATATTTTTTCAAATTAGGAAACAGTAAGAAGTCACAAGGGGCCAAATCTGGAGAATACGGTGGATGGGGCAGCAATTCGTAGCGTAATTCGACCAATTTGGCCATGGCAACGGCAGACGTGTGAACCGGTGCGTTGTCGTGGTGAAACAGCACTTTTTTCTTAGCCAGATGGGGTCGTTTTTTCTTTAATTCGGCGTCGAATCGGCCCAATAAATCGGCATAGTAAAGCCCTGTAATTGTTTTACCCTTCTCGAGGTAATCGATGTAGATCACACCTTGTGAATCCCAGAAAACGGTGGCCATAACTTTTCCGGCCGATTTTACAGTTTTCGCCTTCTTTGGAGCACGTTCCCCGGTCTGGATCCATTGTTTTGATTGCTCCTTGGTCTCTGGTGTGTGTGTACCAGTGGATCCAGGTTTCATCGACGGTCATAAAACGACGCAAAAACTCCGCTGGATTCCGCTTAAACAGCGCCAAACACGTCTCCGATGTGGTCTCACGGTTGCTTGTTTTTACTTGTTTTCCGGTGTGAGTAAACGCGGCACCCATCGCGCCGACAGCTTTCTCATGCCGAGTTCCTCGTGAAGAATATGATGCACTGTTCCTTCTGAAATGCCTACAGTCTCAGCTAGCTCCCGAACCTTCAATCGGCGATCTGCCAATACGAGATCATGGATTTTTTAAATTTTTTCCTCCGTAGCAGCTGTTTTCGGTGCACCTGGACGTGGTTAATCCAAAACCGACGTACGGCCACGTGCAAACTCGTTGAACCAATTCTTGACGGTGGCCATCGATGGAGAAGAGTCACCGTACACAGCATCCAAGCGCTCTTTGATTTCGATGCGCGTTTTCCCTTCCAAAAATAGGAATCGAATCACCGAACGATATTGCTCTTTTTCCATTTTTGTAAAACCGATCGATACGTTCGCTTCCATAAGTTGTCAAAATAAAACAAATGAAGGGATTGGAATGAAAATTTGAAAAAAGAAATAAAAAAGAATTCGCTACACTGTGGTAAAACTCTTTTGAAACTACAGCGCCCTCTGGCGATGAGGCTAGGTACTTATTGAATGCACCTCGTAACATTAAAGTCACCGCAAACTATCAAAGATTTCGGGGTGTTGAAGACTTTCATCATGACTTCTTCCATAATTGTCTCAAACATTTTATAATCAGCCGATGGAGGTCTGTATACACAGATGACTATGTTGCCCCAGCTCTATACAAGATAATTCAATACATCGTTCAACAGACAAAGCTACAATGTCTTTACGCTCCTTAAAATTACAATTTTCAGATACATATATAAGTGAGCCACCGCGAATTGCCTTCTCTCTAATAAATGTGCTTGCAATTGTATAATTTCTGATTATTGGTAACAAAGTACCTTTCACAAACCAGTGTTCAGTAATACACATTATATCAACTTTATAAAAGTCGAGAAATAATTCTAATTCTAAGGCTTTGCTGGAGAGGCCTTGTATATTTTGATGGAAAATGTTGATTAAGTCTGGCCTCCCCATTGTCCTAAGCGTTAGTTTAAACTAACTTTGTCAACTACACTACAATTACCCCGCATAGTAACACCACTACATTGGAGCTTATCTGTGTGATCCGCTACAACATGTAAAACTGGATCATATATATTGAATGCTAATAACTTAGCAATGGTCGAGATGTCAGTCTTTTTGAGATACTAAGTATCCTTTGTCAATAAAAGCTTACTCATAAATGTATTACATTCGAAATACAAAAAGTCGCTCAGGCGACATGTCTGATTATATAACAATACATAAAACAACGATTAAGGAACTCGGCAATCCGTTTCTTGAAGAGAGGAAAAATCTTTATAAAATTGAAAAAATGAGTGTGGCTTCTTCGGATATAGTAGAAATTGACAAATTGGGTTTAAAAATTATTGTAGTCGCTTCAGCAAGCCTTGCTACATATATACAGTGTGTACATAATAGGTACAGTATCTGTGATTATAGCTACGTATGAGCACATAACAAGAAGCCTGGATTCATTTTTTGCTAACGAAAATTAGGCTACACCTCCATCATAATCAGTCATGGGATAATGCGATGAGGAACCAATATCGGATCTTGTGAAATACTTTATCGATCATTGTGACCCAGCACACAGCCATGGTATCGAGTTCACCACCAGTATGAGCCAAAGTTTTAGATGGTTCTGCCTTGGTGCATGTGCACCAAGACTTTGCTAAGCCCTGGATACAGCAAAATATTTCATGTGTAGGTATACTGACACAGTGTTATACCTTTTGTGCATAGAGAATTGCCACTGTATCACTTATAGATTTAGTAGGATTTAGTATGGGAATTGTATGCCACTGACAGTCTCAAAAACGCAACAAGAGATAAGCGTGGCACTGAACTAAAAACATAACTTACCCTAAACCCTAAAATTTCTAAAAGTTGGGCAAATTTCCTTTAGGATAGTTAAAATCAAGAGGAATTACTCCATCCTTTGACGTTCGAATGTCGTGCCGCAAAATATGCAACCAGCAAAGAATTGTACGTGACGGACGGAAATGTAGTTCTCAGCAACAGTAGCAAACAACAACAGCTAGAAACATACAACCATGAGGAAGGAAACAGGTGCATGACGATGGCCCATGTGGCTGATGCTGTATCCCAAGACGACACAAAAATTATGCTACGCAGATACTGATGTTGTGTTCACGCAGTTGTATGTGAATCACAATTGTCAGAACTCCAGAGGGTTATGGGTTCATATTGGCACAGGAAGAAATCACCAGTTCCTCTTGTGCCATGCTATACTATGCAGCTTCTTTAGATAACGTTTGTAATTTCAACTATAATTTTATCTCACTTATTTGTAAATAATATAAATATGTCACCGCAGTTCGTATTGTATTATAATGACAAGTAAGAACCTTACAATATTAAGTCTAGCTTCTGAATAGATATTATGAGCTGTGAATTGGTCCCTAGACATTATTTTAACATTATGGATTTTGTTACTGATTTCAAATTAGGCATAAGGTTGAGTGTATGGTCTAATGAACTGGAACTTCTGAAAAGAGATATGATCACAAAAAGACGTCGAGTATCCTGTGCAGCACGTCGTCGTCGTCCATATGTAGTCAGCGTATATTTGGAAGCAAAAGAGATATTTGAAAAGACAGCTTTAGATGCTCAAGTGCGCAGTTGGAAAAAAATCTGTAGTAGACAAAAAAGAGAAAGCATGTGGGACGGAATTTATAGAGTAATTGGAAGAACGACAAAGAAGTATGAGGACCAAACACTGGTTCTCGATGGCGTTGCGCTAAGTCAAGAAGAATCCGTTGAGCTTCTAGCAAAAACTTTTTTCCCAACTGATAACGAAAATGAAGACAACGAAACACACAAGCAGATCAGGATAGAATCAGAATTAATCGGAGTAACAACTGCAGAAGACTCATTGGACCCATTCTTTACCGAGGATGAAATGCTGCATGCTGTTCATAGTTTTAACCCAAGAAAGGCCCCTGGATCAGATGGATTTACAGCTGACATTTGTGCAGCAGCAATTACCCAGTGTCCAGGAACATTTCTAGCAATAGCAAATAGATGTCTTGCACTGTCATACTTCCCGGAACCATGGAAAATAGCAGCGGTAGTAGTACTCAGAAAACCGGGCAAAGATAATTATGCACATCCCAAGTCGTATCGCCCCATTGGATTACTATCAATACTGGGGAAAATATTGGAAAAGATGATGGTAAGACGCATACGGTGGCATGTTTTGCCAAAGTCCAACATTAGGCAATATGGTTTTGTACCTCAGCGCTGCACGGAAGACGCCCTCTATTATCTCTTGCAACACATCAGAAGCAATATACAACAAAAACGTATTAGCGTTATCATATCTTTAGACATAGAGGGGGCTTTCGACAGCGCATGGTGGCCTGCCATCAAATGTCGTCTCCGTGAAAAGAACCGTCCACAAAATCTTAGAATGCTGGTAAATAGTTACTTACAGAATAGGCGAGTCAAAGTACGTTATGCAGGTAAGGAGCACGAGATTTCAACAAATAAAGGATGTGTATAGGGTTCGATTGGTGGTCCAACATTCTGGAATTTAGTACTAGATCCACTTTTGGAGGAGCTGGAAAGCCGACATGTGTATTGTCAGGCGTTTGCAGACGATATAGTTTTGGTTATCTCCGGAAACAATGAACGGGACATTGAAGAAGAAGCAAATATACAGCTTGACTATGTGTACGCATGGGGTGTAAAAAATAAACTTACATTTGCTGCACATAAGTCAAACGCAATGGTGATCACTCAAAAACGTAAATTTAATATACCACGTATTCAAATGGCCTTTTTAAGAATTAATATAGTAGACGAAATTAAACTTTTAGGTCTCACCATTGACAAAAAATTAACCTTCCGAAGTCACGTCACCAATATTTATAGGAGGGCTACAAACGTCTACAATCAGTTGTCTAGAGCAGCTAAGATTTCGTGGGGGTTGAATCCGGAGATAATCAGAACTATTTACACGGCAGTTATTGAACCCATTATTCTGTATTCTAGTAGCGTCTGGGTAACTGCTACAGAAAAGAAATACATTCAACGGCAACTGAATGCTGTACAGCGGGGTTTCGCACAAAAGATATGTAAATCATATAGGACCGTGTCTTTGAATGCCGCCTTACTTCTTGCAGGAACACTTCCTCTAGATCTTCGGATCCGGGAAGCGGCTCGGCTATAGGAAGCTAAAAACGGGAAACCACTGGCAACGCTAGGAGAAACGAGTCTAGAAAGGAAGCTAAACTACCTGGAGGCAATCCACCCAGCAAAGGTGATACGTATAGGATTTCAGTGTCATGAGGACACTGACGCCGATACCCATAATAGGCTCCACCAAACCTCGGGATTACAATTGTATACAGATGGTAGCAAAATAGACGGTAAGGTGGGAGCGGCGTTAACCTGCTGGAAAAATGGCAGAGAAATACAGAAAGAACAGTACACACTGGAACCCTTCTGTACTGTATTCCAGGCAGAAATGTTTGCCCTATATCGAGCCACGGAGTTTTTGCTAACAAGAAATGAGCCCTCAGCAAGCATACTAACTGACTCCAGGTCATCCTTGGAGCTGATTAAGAAGCCGGATTCCTTTCATCCATTGGCCCAAAAAATATGGAAAAATATTTCTGCAATTATAGAACATGGACATGACCTAAAATTATTTTGGGTGAGAGCCCATGTAGGAGTTGGCGGAAATTAGAGGGCTGATGTGCTAGCAAAGGAGGCGGCTCAAAATGAGTCGAACTTGATTCCAGGTTACAACAAGTGCCCTCTCTCCTATGTCAAAAAGATATTAAGGAAATACTCAATACAAACTTGGAGCTCCAGATACACGAATGGGCATACAGCAACAGTTACAAAAATGTTTTCCCGAATGCCTTGAAGGCTTTTCAGATCGTTAAGAAGATAAAACTTACACCGTTACTGGTGCAGGCGATGACGGGACACGGAGGCTTTGGTTATTACCTTCACAGATTCAAATGCAAGGACCACCCAGGATGCGTGTGTGACCCGGATGTAGACGAAACAGTTGAGCACTTATTAATAGATAGTCCTAGATTTGCCTTGGCTCGATTTAACCTGGAATGTAAAGTAAACTGTAACATCACTTATGAGACGATTCAAGGATTAATTGCAGACTCAAGAACAAGTGAACACTTCATCAAATATTGTGAATATATTACCAAGATATCGTTATTTAATAATAAAAACTAAGCAAGAAACTTATGAATAAACTATATATTTAAACATATAAAGTATGACATAAGATCAAGAAGATAGATAAATAAGATGAGCTGGTAGGATATAATTGTGTAGACACAGTTAGATCAAAAGTTGTTATTACATCATAAGACATGACTGATACAAAAAAAAAAGAAAGAGAAAAAAAATGATAAGAAAAAAAAAAAACAAAACAAGAGCATAAAAAAAAGAAACTGCAAAAAAAAAAAAATAATAATAACAAACAAACCAATGTAAAGGGCAAAATAGAAAAGAAAATGACTATGTATATACTATGTTCGTAAAAAGTTAGAATGTGCACACTATTTTTTCAAGGATCAGGGTCACCAATGCATAACTACTATGTATGCATTGTACATCTTTAAGAGCAACGTTGTTTAAATTCTGAGGAAGATATACAACAATGTCAAGTTTGAAAGGTCTCCGATCTTTATCGGAGGATACAAGCAGGACATACAATATAAAAAAAAAAAAAAGGTTGAGTGTAAATGAGTGCCGAAAAGTACTATTACAAAGATCACCAGCTTAAAAACCTGCCTCCAACGAAAGATGCGCTCCATATACAATTTCTCTGTGCAGTTTATCACGGAGATTGTCAGCAATGGCTGCCAATGGCAGTGCCATGCTTTGCTGACTGGGGCTGGTCCAAACAAAATGGCTGTTGGGATATTTGGGAGCCCATATGGACAAGCCCACCTGTGGCAGCTACTACTTGTTTAGAGCTTATTCGATGCCGCTACAAAACATAATTTGCAGGGAGATGCAAATGTATTAAAGGAGAACTAAAATGCACAGAGCTTTGAGCATGTAATGGCAGTAGCAAACATAAATACCTTATTTTAAACCGCATTTTATGTCAAACATAACTTCTCTTAACTAGGTACATTTTATTTCAAAATAACTCTACTAGCGAAATTTTTCCCAACATATTTATTGCTTTATTTATCACATCCAGAATAATTTATCAATGTAATCTACAAACAGAAGCAGAAAAAATTATTAGAACTTAAACATAACTTAAAAATCCTAAAAGCTGGACAGAATCTCACCCAATACGATTGCTACATTACCACATTTGATATAATTATGTAAATGCAATTTACATGCAAAAAAGAATTTACCCATAATGGGCCAGCACTTTGCATTATCAGCGAATTTCCGTCCACAGCTGGACGTAGGCCTCCTCTTATCACAAAACAAATACAGACGAATTGAGAATCTGCTCCTTTCTTGGCAGTCGGTTAAAAATAAATCTTATAATTTACTTTTTAGGCCCTATTATTGACCAAAATTGACAATTATAGGTCAACCGGAGGTACCCTATAGGTTTTGGGTCAAAAACCTATAGGGTACTTCCGGATGACCTAAAATTGTCAATTTTGCTTAAAAGCAAGGTCTTACAGTACAAGTAAAGGGTAAACACCGAAAAATAAAATAGTTGCAAATTAAGGTAAATTTTGGTACTTACAAGTTTTCGCGAAAATCTAAATTTGCCCATATCTTTTTATCATGTAGACTCAGGACTTTGATTTTTATACACCTAATAGGGACTATAGACCTCAGTATCTGGTATAAATTTCAACTTTCTAGGTCCACCCGTTCCTGAGAAAATCGGTGGTGACAGACAAACAAACAGGAGAGTGATCTTATAAGGGTTCTTTTTTACCTTTTGAGGTACGGAACCTTAAAAATAAAAGAAAAACATTGTGGCTGTGGACGATTTTTACGGCCCTTTTTAATCTAATCAAATAGCAACATACATACATACAATCACGCCTTTTCCCCGTTGAGGTAGGCAGAGACTACTTCTTTCCACATGCTACGATCCTGACATACCTCTTTCGCTGCTTCCACTTTCAAATAGCAACATAAACGCATTCAACGTAACATAACATTCTATCTCGCGGCTTCTCAACAACCTTCTACGAAACCTTCAGATTCAACTATAGGTTGTACTTCGGATTCAACTATCGGTTGTACTTCAGATTCAACTATCGGATCTACTTCAGATTCAACTATCGGTTCTACTTCAGATTCAACTATTGGTCTTCAGATTCAACTATCGGTTGTACTTTAGATTCAACTATCGGATCTACTTCAGATTCAATTATCGGTTCTACTTCAGATTCAACTATTGGTCTTCAGATTCAACTATAGGTTGTACTTCAGATTCAACTATCGGTTGTACTTTAGATTCAACTATCGGATATACTTCAGATTCAACTATCGGTTCTACTTCAGATTCAACTATCGGATCTACTTCAGATTCAATTATCGGTTCTACTTCAGATTCAACTATTGGTCTTCAGATTCAACTATAGGTTGTACTTCAGATTCAACTATCGGTTGTACTTTAGATTCAACTATCGGATATACTTCAGATTCAACTATCGGTTCTAATTTAGATTCCACAAAATCCATCGAATGACATCGCATATGCACTTTGAAATTCTGCAATAGCGAAAATGATTTATCACAAACAACACAAGTGAAAAAATTTGAAACGCCAATATGTTTGAACATATGTAGTTTCAATACCGATGGTCGATCGAACCCTTTATCACACACATTGCAATGATACCTTTTTATTTTGTCTTTTATTTTTAAATGCATTTTTATATGTCTTAATACGCTTCGTCTTGTGTCGTATTTCTTGCCGCAAACCTCGCAGGGAAACGATCTTTTAAAGTCATGTGCAGCTACCATATGTCTATATCTCTGGTGATAGCTAGAAAAACCTGCATCACAAAAACTACAAGAAAACGCTGCAATATTTTTATGAACAGTCTTCTCGTGGACTTCCCTGTTCCCTTTATGAACAGTCTTCTCGTGGACTTCCCTGTTCCCTTTAGCCAAAAATATCTTTCCACAATATTTGCACACAAACTTTTCTTTGTGAGTTTCTTCGTGCTCTTTTAAAGTGCACGCTTTGGAGTATTTTTTGCCACAAACTTTGCATTTTTTAGTACCAAAATGTTCGGCCATGTGGTTTCTTAAAGCATGGAAGAAACTGAAATTTCTATCGCATACTAAGCATGAATGGCCATCGGATTTCAATTTGAATTGTAGACAGTCGTCTTGAATTGAATGTAAGAACACCCCATGTGATTTTATATGAGTTTTTAATGAGTCTATATCTGTGATTTTTTCTGGGCACCGTCTGCAATCTATTCTGGTTATATCTATTTGTGCTATCCGTCGACTTTTGTGCATTTTTTTGAAAGTTTTCGGATTGTGTTGAAGAGTATGGTGTCTTAATTCAGTTGGATCTGTAAAGGTCTTTTTGCAGTAAGAGCAAAAATAGTCGCTGAACGCTGATGTGAATGGACAGACGTAGGAGTTCTCAACTATTACGACGGCGTTTTCGTTCTTCTTTTGGGTTAGCATTTTGGTTGAAGCTCTGTTATTCTCTCTGGTTTGTTTACTGTTTACTTTTTCGTTTTTAGGGTTTGGACTGGTTTTTTCTGTTGATTCTAAAACAAATAACTTAATTGAGTGAACACATTGTGGAAGAAAAAAAAAAGAGTGTGTGTACTTATGTACACACGTTAGAAGCTATACTTCTGTGGCGAATGGAAAAAAAAAACTAAAATACAGTAGTGATTAACGATAAATATTAAAATTAATCAAAAAGATTTTATTTAAATAAAAAAGGTTTTATTAACGTAAAAATATTACGTTAGATTAGTATCTAAAATTGACTTCTCAAGTGTACAGGATATTACTTTTAACAACGTCATTGTACCACTCAGCAAACAGGTGAAAAATCTGGGAGTGATTATGGACAGCAATCTCACATGGGACCCGCAGTTGCAATCCGTGAGCTGTAAACTTTTTGCATCAGCTGCCTCGCTTAGGAGGTTGCGAAACTTTCTACCCACAGCTACTAAAGCTGCGCTAGCTCAATCTCTTTTACTTCCTATCCTTGACTATGCCCACGCCAGTTACCTTTATCTCAGGGAGGATCAGCTAAATAAGCTTGAGCGACTACAAAACTTCTGCATTCGATTTATTTTCGGTCTTCGAAAATTTGATCATGTCTCAGAATTTCGCGCAAAGCTCAAGTGGCTTCTAATTCGTCTTCGCCGGAATACTCATATTCTTTCGTTTCTCTATGGAATTTTGTTCAACCCCTCGACTCCTCCTTATCTAAAAGCTCGATTCCATTTTCTTTCTTCCTCTAACTCCCTTTCCCTAAGGTCATCAGAGAACATGCTCCTCGACACCCCGGCTCATAGTACGAATTTTTATGACTCATCATTCACTGTCCAAGCCGTGCGCCTGTGGAATGAACTACCTATTGTTATAAGACGTGCACAATCCATAGATAGTTTCAAAGAACAAGTTCGCAAATTCTATCTCTCTTCTGTCAGATAACTTTTCCTATCATTTCGCAACAAATATATTATGTATATATATAAATATATTGATTATGTATATGTAAGTTTATGATGTGCATATGTATTCGTATATAATATTATTATATGTAACGTTTTTATGTAGTCTATAAATATAATCATTCTAATCTAATCATCTAAGTAAAATGTTTAAAATACACACCACCGTCCTTGTTCTATCTATAATGTTATGTCCATCCAAAGGTTGTCTGGAAGAAATCGCTTTTAGCGATAAGACCGCCCATTGTACCTAGTATTCGTTAGTTAAGTCCTATTCAGTATGTATTTTCTAAATTGGTGTCAATAAAGAGTATTTGTATTGTATTGTAAAGACGTTTACCACGAATACAGTTTCGTAAGGTAATCCTCCAGTATCAATTAACGACATTTTGTGTAGTTTTTGACGGAAGGAAGTAGTTTGCTCTGCCGAAGTACAACAAGTGAATACATCTTTCGCTATTGAGATTGTCTTTTCTTGTGCAAGATTAAAAATTTTACTATTCTATCTATGTTACAGCTTCATTTGTATTAAATAATCGGATCCCATGTGGACATATAGTTTCAGCTTCTTGAATAGTTACAAAACCTGATTCTAATAAGTTTAACTCGAAATCGTCAAGTTGTTCACCATTTCCAATTTTAGTTAAGATTGTAGAGAACTGTTGGTTTGCTTGTCTCATTACTTGCTCGAGCTCATACAATTTCAATCCACGCCACAATACAGGTCCAACAATTCTTTGTTTTTGTTGTTTGTAGATTGGAGTAGCTCTAACCGGTGGTAACTGACGTAAATCTTCAATGAGAATGACATCTATCCCTCCAAAGTTAATATTAAAATTGCCTGTAATCTGTTATAAACGTGAGTCAATTTGAGCAAGTATTTCAGCTCCGATCATACTGATTTCGTCAACAATTAATACCTTAACGTATTTAAATAATGCTCTGTATTGATGAGCTACCTCAGTACTTAGGGAAGGTAACTTAAAAAAAGATATTTTTAAAGCAGTATGCACAGTAGTCCCGTCTATTGCAACAGCAGCTTTACCTGTTGAAGCACAGGCAATATAAGAATTGCAAGACCCATCGTTATCAGTGAAGCGGTTATAAATCTCCATAAGAAGTTTTATAACAAAAGTTTTACCACATCCTGCTGGGCCTGGGGTGAAAAATATTTGGAATGGATCACTATTTGAGCATAATAGATGTGAGATAACATGTTGCAAAAGTTCTCGTTGCTTATCATTTGCCATCCTCATCAACTCAAAAAATTCAGCATTTGGCATCAAGTTGTCTCGTTTTTTAGCAATAGGGCCCAGTTTGTTGAGTACAGCTAATCGAAGATCACTATTCACATCAGAAATAGGGTTATCGTATACATTTTGAAATGGATTTGGATCAGGCATCACGTTGGTGACATCTTGCACTTCATTTTCATCTTGAAAATCATCTTCTCGACACAAATTTCGACAAATTTCAATTGTCTTTTGTATATCCAAATTAGATTCGAAATGAGTGCGTCTATTCAAAATTATATTCTCATTGTTGTTGTATATTTCGATAAATGTCATCTCAGCGAGTATTTCTTCATCTTTGTTTCGAAACGGAAAGTGTAACGTTACCATTTCACGTTTATATTCATTCAGATCTGTTCCTATGTCGTAATTCCGATAACGAATAACACGTGGGGTTTTTCTTTTTGTGTGAGTGCCATCAGGTTTGATAGTATAACCAGCAACAAATTGAGCTAAAGTTACATTTTCCAAGTCTTCGTGTCTGCGTTGATATTTATCAAACCAGTTTTCTTTCCAAATATTTGTTGAATCATCTCCAATACCCATCGCATCTAATTCTTTTAGTGTGTTTCTTATTCTTTGACGATCAACTGGCCACATAGTTGGAATAGTGGTTACAACCGTTGAACACTTTGACATTGGTTCCAGTAACAAATACCAAGCAGCCTCTTGACTAGTTATTTCTACACAGTTGAGCATATTTACGCCTATTTTTTTTGTTATTTCAACAACATCAAATTCAGGATGCTCATCCATAATTTCAATAATTTGTCGTTGTAAATGACTAACACCACGGTTGGTTTTATTCACATATTCCGCGACATAATTAGCACAGGAATATTCTTCAGTGATGAACTGGATGTCCATATTAGATCGAACGATGTTGAATACAAAAGGATTGAAGGAGTTATGCCACTTTTCGCTAGGTTGACGTTTGACAAACACTCTTGGTCGTTTAATTCCTGCTCGAAGAATATTGTTATAATCTTCATCAGAAGTAATATTGTTATTTTTATAAAAGGAATCTATATCAGAGTAATAATTATTTTCAAGGTTAATTCTTACATTTTTATAACGTTGAGCATATTCTTTAAAATTAGGCATGAAATGTACTTCAAATCTGCATTGTTGAGGTTTATGTGCAACTATTTTTTGTAACATGTAAACGTATGCTTGTGTGTTTGTAATTTAATATTGTTTGATGCTTCTTGAGATGAGACAGATATTAAATTATTAATTAATTTGATAGTATCCAATTTATTTTTGTCGAGTGCATCCAATGGAGCATTAGCTAACCACAGTAGTGTATGAGCATGTGGACTACCACGATGCTGAAACTCAATCCGTTTAAAGTAGTGGACAACATAGTACTTTCCAAATGGACTAATTTTTGGTGATGTTAAAATTTTTAGCAGCACATTAACTAATTTGTTGAAATGTATAGCACATGTAACTGCATCCTCCTTGACAAGAGTTGTTTTTTCGAGATAGTGTAATAGTTCAGCAAATTCTTCAGAAATTGCACTGTTGTGTTTAAGTTTGTACAACGTTTGAAGCAGATCATTCCACCCTATTTCATTGGCACTGACAGTAAGAAATACAGTTGGTTTCCCAAACTGTTTGATCATAGCGAAAAGAACTTTTTTACGATCCATCCAATACCAAGTAGAATTTGGAATTGATCTTAAAAATGCAATGCAATGGTTTCAATACAGTTATGTATGTACTCATCATCTTCTATTTGCTGTCTAGTCAATTTAGTATCTTTACTTTACCAACGTGCACGAACTCGAATTCTCATAATTTTCATTGCCATATACAATCAATGATATGGTGTCACCGCACGACGATCAGATCTTCTTAGTACACTCGAAGCCATCATGAATGGTGTTACTTTGGCATTATCCTTAAAATTACAGATCTGACCCAAATAAATAGCTGGAAAAGAAAGTTCTTCAGCGTGTTCATCGAATAATAAACTTTTAGGTACATTTTCTTCACCAGGTGCAATGCGTAAATATTGTTCTTCATCCCACATTAATGTCTGTTGTTGTGCTGTCAAACTTTCTTCTATCGGTATATTTTCGCTGATATCAGCTTGTTGAATTTGGTCGTCAATTTGGTTATCAGTAACAATTTGGTTATCAGTAAAAAACGAATCATCAATTTTAATATCGTACATTGTGTACAACGGAGTTGAAATTAAAAATCGCAGCCAAGTTTGGATTGTTCGTTTATTGATAATACCGTGTAAATAACTAGATCGATGATGTTTTTTACGTTTTATATGGACATTTATACAATAATCGTCATCAACACTCCTTGGAAGTGATTTAACCATATTATTATTATTAACTTCAGCTAACTGTTGATTATTTTCTCGTGGACGAGAGCGTGAATCTTGCTGTTTTTCTACTGCTTAAATATTGTTCGATGTTGAACGATGTTCATACTGCACAGGAGAATTTTCCATGTGGACTTCAGCTTGCACAGTAATGCAGTTGTGAGTGTTGTGCACTGAAGTGGACGAAGTTTAATCTAGAAGTGAGTGAAAAATATGAACAATGTACTTATCAATATTATAAGTTGCATTGTATCGTAATATTTTTAATTATCAATATTTAACTAAATTCAGAAAATTAGAATTGTATAATTTAATTAAAATTTTATTTTATGAAGATTAAATTATTTCATAGTTAATAATAATTTAAATAAATAATTTAATTAGAATTACTAATTAAATAAAACTATATAATCTCATTATTTATAATTATTGTATATTAACTGTGATATTCCAATTATTTAAATTTTTACCTGTGGTAATAAGCTGAGGTTCAAACGTCATTTGCAAACTTGATGTTGATGGAGTATGAATAATTTCGTTCTTAGATTGGAGTTGTTGTGCAAGCAATTTTTTTCGTTGTCTATACTGTCGACACCTTTCAGAGTTAGTTTTTTTTTTCACTACTCCCTGATTTGCAGATTTTTTTCGTGAATAATATTTTTTACAATTTCGTGCATTTCTTTGAGTAATATCTTCAGACATCTCGGAAACTAAAACAAAAATTGAAATTTAATTATGTAGTATTATTAGTTTCATAGAAACCTGCAAAATATCATAGGTAGATATATAGATAGGTAGATATATATATATATATAGGTAGAATACCTTAAGTTTCTTTATTTCAAATCAGTACTATTAATATTGTATACAGAATCAAATACTATTTATCGTAATTAAATTAAGTAACTTATAATAGCATTGCAATAAATTATACATTACTATTTAAAATAATTGGAACAGGAACACTATACCATAAACATAATGTTCTCTATAGGTTATAAAATTATAGAATCAAATTTACAATACTTTAATTATTACCTATACTCATGCTGTTGTGTTTAACTAGGTTAGATGCCTTATTTCATTAACTTTAAACTTAATTCATAAAACTATTTATTAAATTGTTTTAGGTAAATAATTATTAGCAATGCAATTTAAAATGAATATTCCAATATAATTATCAGTTAAGTTATTAATGTATAATAACTTTGAATGGATGACTGAATTCCGCATTAGATTAATTACATTCACACATCACACAGTGTGTGTGTGTGTGTGCGTGTTTGTGTGTGTGTGTGTGTTTGTGCATGTATGTGTGAGAGTTTGTTTGTGCTCGTAGCTGATATACATTTATTTATTTTGCGCTAGTTTCAACAAATTACTTATCAATGACTTTCACAAGTCTTTCTGTTTCCTAATAAGTCAGGGATTGCAACCAGCGTTTTATTTTGCCTTTTGCTTCCCAAAAATTGGAGTCTCGGGTTTCCAACTCTCTGCTTACGGCATTAAATGTGAAAATGTGAACATATGGTGCTAGGTGTGTGGCGAAAACGAATGAATGACGTAAGGAGGGGCCGGTAGCCGCTGCCGGGTTCGCTGATCGGTTCGCTGGGCTTCCCCGAACGGGGATCAACCTGGCAGGGCTTGATCGCACCGGCGTATAGTGGCCGCCGGTGGTCCTCCCTCCCGAAATCATTACAAATAGAAGACGCGCCCATTGTAATGGGCGAAGAGGAATCCAGGGGCAGAGGGCCCAGCATTGACCCCTCTCCCTACACCAACAGGTGTAAGCGGTCACCCAGATTGACACCGGGACATTCGCCCGTCGACGGTTGCCCGGTGCACATGCTGTGCCTTGACTATTTCAATTATCTAATTAAATTAAATTAACAAGTAATATTGAAGAATTGCGGTTATTTCAATAACATAGTTTTTATATAAAGTTGTGATTAATTAATAGAATGATTTGGAATGAATTAAGAGATGAAAGGACACCGGTATTTTAGAACAATCTTGGAGCCTGATCCTATATATACTAGAAAAACCACGCGGCTTCGCCCGCGTTAAAAACTTCTTTTGTTTACTTAAAACTTTTATTTTATAAAAACGATTCTATCATTAAATACATCAAATAAGAATTAGCCAAATCGGTTCACCCGTTTTCATGTTATCGCGTGACTAAGGCAATTCGGGATTCATATTTATAAAAACCGAAAACCCAAATTTTCAGACTTTGTTACCTACCCCGTTTCAAAAATCCTACAACATACGTACTTTATCTCATCTTACGAGGGTCGTTCAATAAATACTTAGCCGACAAAAGAAAAACGAAAATTTTCGAAAAGTGCCAATTTATTTTTCTACATAATCTCCTTTTAACTCAATACACTTGGCCCAGCGATGCTCCAATTTTTTTAACCCGTCTAAAAAATACGTTTTCCTGAAATCTGTAAAATAGGCCTCCGTGGCGGCGATGACCTCCTCATTCGACCCAAATCTTTTCTCGGCGAGTGACTTTTCAGGTTTGGAAACAAAAAGAAGTCACAGGGGGCCAAATCTGAAGAGTAAGGTGGATGGGGCAGCAATTCGTAGCTCAATTCCAATAATTTGGCCATGGCGACGGCAGAGGTGTGAGCCGGCGCGTTGTCGTGGTTGTTGTCCAGTGTGAGCAAACGCGGCACCCATCGCGCTGACAGCTTTCTCATGCCCAGTTCTTCGTGGAGAAAATGATGCACCGTTCCTTCTGCAATGCCCACAGTGTCAGCTATCTCGCGAACCTTCAATCGGCGGTCTGCCAACACGAGATCGTGGATTTTTTTTACGTTTTCCTCCGTAGTAGCCGTTTTCGGGGCACCTGAGCGTGGCTCATCAAAAACCGACTTGCGGCCACGAACAAACTCGTTAAACCAATTCTTGACGGTTGTCATCGAAGGAGAAGAGTCACTGTACACAGCATCCAAGCGATTTTTAATTTCACTGCGCGTTTTCCCTTCCAAAAATAAAAATCGAATCACCGAACGATACTGCTCTTTTTCCATTTTTGTTAAACTGACCGACACGTTCGCTTTCAAAGGCTATTAAAACAAAACTAATAGAGGTCATTGTTTAAAACTTTGACAATAGGCTTCAAAAACATTGCACTGTACTATGGTAATTTTTTTTTGTAATCGCAGTGCCATCGGGCGATGAGGCTACGTACTTGTTGAATGACCCTCGTATTTCGCCATACAAACTTTGAATCCCCGTTCCGTACCTGGGAGGAATTTTTAGAAAATCCTTTCTGAGCGGATACCTACGTCATAATAACTATCTGCATTCTAAATTTCAGCGCAATCCGTAACAATATTGATTTTTAGACATTTTGAAAACGTCTGAAACTCGTATTTACTTATTTATTTACAGAAGTACTTGTATAAAATGTTGAATAAAATGACTACCAAACTTTGAACCCCCGCTTCATCCCCTTGAAGAGTGAATTTTGAAAAATTCTTTCTTAGCGGATACCTAAGTCAAAATAACTATCTGCATGGCAAATTTCAGCGCAATTCGAATCAATATTGATTTTCAGATTTTGTTACCCCATTTTACCCTCTTAGGGGTGTAATAAAAAAAACCTAAAACACGTATTTACTTATTTTTTTACTGGAGCACTTGTATGAAGTTTCGAATAGAAAACACTATCTAATCTTGTTTCTCCATACAAACTTTGAACCCCCGTTTCATCCCATTCAAGGATAAATTTTGGGAAATCCTAGGAATGTACGGTTCATAGTTGTCAATATCTTCTTCTGAATCTGACGACTTTTCTTCGCGTCTGTAACGCTTTATAGGCGGTGGGGCTGTTTCTGGTTTTTCGCACATTGTGATCGAAGTATTCACAAAGGAAAATTGATTATTCAGCTGAATTTATATGAAATTTATTAATTTTCGTGAGAGTGAAATATTGTAAATTTGTAAACAAACATCATCAACAAAACAAAAGTAGAGGTTATGTGTCGTGTCACTGTCAAGTGTCAATTTCTATGTCTTGTCAGCGAAATAAATGTCATAATGAAGAACCACAGACTAAGTAGAGATACTACTGAAAACATTCCGTTGTACGCATAGACCTATTTTATAAAACGATGGTGCACCTCACATGTTTTGACAAATTCAATTTAATCTGTATATTCTATGCATAAGGTTGTAATTGCTATGTACATACTGATAAATAATAAATTATTAGTAAATACTATCACCATCGCATATGAAATTGGTTTAATAAAAACACCAAAATAATATTTATTTATTCACACTGTCTAATTGTACTCTTACGAAACACGTGTTCTAAATATAAAAATACTAGAATATACAACTTGAACATAGTTATCAATTTTCATGCCAGCTAGAACTAACTTCACGATGTAGAATTTGGGTGGAACATAGTTATCAATTTTCATGCCACCTAGAACTAACTTCACGGTGTAGAATTTAGGTGTCGGTGTGCGCGCGCATCATAAAAATTCACTCTCATCATTTTTCTCTATCGCGCCAAAAGAAGTATAACTTCAAAAATAACATAATTTGAGATAGTTTAAAAAACTAAAAGAACCGACTTCAAACGTTACGCTTGTCATTTTCAGCACCAGGTTTGAGGTGTTTATCTCCATATCTCTGGAGATACTTAACATAATCTCGATACAATTTTAATAGGGCCACCTGGGAACCCTGTTACAAAAAAAAAGAATTTTCCAAATCTGTCTAGGCGTCTTCGAGTAATCGGTGAACATACATAAAAAATATTCCAGAAATGAGAACCGCCTCCTTTTCGTGAAGTTGGCTAAAAAAAATAAACTTAAACTTTTGAGAGCCAGTTCCGCAGTTCAGACATTCAGAGAGTCCATTCTAGGCCTAGCGTGCTACTTTCCTCGACCGCATCATCACTTACCAACAGGTGAGATAGTGGTCAAACGCTAGCCTATAAGATATATATAATTTAGCTGGTTTAACAACTAAAAAACCGACTTCAAGTTTGGGGTGTTTATATCCAAATCTCTGGAGATACTTTATAAGATCTCGATGAAATTACTATGGGACCACTTTGGAGATAAACTACCTACCTTACCGATTGATAAAATAATTTAAGATAAACCTAAGAAAAAAAAACGACTTCACATGCCGCGATAGTCTAAATAGCCAGTAGTATCATGTAGTCAAGGTATACAAATGCATATGTCGTCAAGGTATGTAATATGTTTGAGATGTTTATCTCTATATCTCCGGAGATAATTGTCATACCTCGATAACATTTTAATGGGACCAATCGGGAGGCATAATCTCAAACGAAAATAGACGTTTTCACATTGGTTAAGATTTGACGGAGTTCTGAGTTAACAAACATAACAAAAAAAAACAGTCGAATTAAGAACCTCCTCCTTTTTGTGAAGTCGGTTGAAAAACATACAGACGAATTGAAACTCTTCTTTTTGGAAGTCGGTTAATAATTCAAGAAACAAATAAAATTAATAAATTAAACATACCATCGCTGTCTTCAGGTTCAATTTTTATAGTTACATTTGTTTTATTTATTGTTTTAGAAACACCTGCTTCTATCTCGATCGGTTTAATTTCTATTGTGTACTTCTGGTCTTCTTGCGAGCTCATATCTGAAAGTATATCATACTTTAAACAAAGACATACATACATACAATCCCGCCTAATTCCCGTTGTGGTAGGCAGAGACTACTTCTTTCCACATGCTAGGACCCTGACATACCTCTTTCGCTTCTTCCACTTTCATGAGCGCCTTCATACATGCTCGCCGGTTACAGGTACTTTTGACTAGTCCTTTCTTTAAAACGTCTCCGATCTGGTCGTGATACGTTCACCTAGGTCGGCCTCTACCGGCTGGCCCATTCACACGCGTCTCATAAATCTGTTTCGTCAATCTTCCTTCATCCATCCTATCTAGAACCGTCTAAGCATGCCTTTCTCTATCTTTGTCACTACATCTTTTACCACACCACAACATTCCCTTATCATGCTGTTCTCCACCTTATCCATCAGAGTCACTCCAATCATACTTCTCATTTCTACAGCATTCATTTTACTTTCATGTTTCCTCTGCCATACCCAGCATTCACTACCATACATGAGTGTGGGAACCAACACTCCCCTATGTACAGCCAGTCGTGCTTTTTTTAGACACGTTCTGACTTCTCATAAAGTTATGCAGTGCCCCAGTCACTTGGTTTCCTGCCAAAACTCTTCGATCAATATCACCTCATTAATTGCCATCATTTTTTTAAATGCCTCATTAAACCATACAACATAGTGAGAAGACTAAAAATAAGATCGTTTAAAAAACTAAAAATAACCGACGTCAATGCCGCGCATTAACTTTCAGTGCCAATTTTGAGGTGTTTATCTTCATATCTCTGTAGATACTTATCAGACCTCGTTAAATTTACCATTGTACCACACTTGAGATATCTCCTTTCCAACAAAAAAATAATAATCAAAATGTTTCATAAACAACGAAGTTATCCGCGAAAAAACATAAAAAATAATATATATATATATGACGGCGCCGCTCTCAATATTTGTAAACAGCAGGTGCAGCGGGCGGGCAGGTAACAACGATAAGCCGATGCGTTACTTGTCCCAACCACAGGTGCAGCGGTCGAGCAGGTAACTACGATAAGCCGATGTGTTACTTGTCCCAACCACAGGTGCAGCGGGCGAGCAGGTAACAACGATAAGCCGATGCGTTACTTGTCCCAACCACAGGTACAGCGGGCGAGCAGGTAACAACGATAAGCCGATGCGTTACTCATCCCAACCACAGGTGCAGCGGGCGGGCAGGTAACAACGATAAGCCGATGCGTTACTTGTCCCAACCACAGGTGCAGCGGGCGGGCAGGTAACAACGATAAGCCGATGCGTTACTTGTCCCAACCACAGGTGCAGCGGGCGGGCAGGTAACAACGATAAGCCGATGCGTTACTTGTCCCAACCACAGGTGCAGCGGGCGAGCAGGTAGCAGGTAACGATAAGCTGATTCGTCACCCCACCACACCGAGCAGTATAAAAGACGGCATATAAAAGACTGGTTGGTTATCGGTAGTACAGCAACGGGATACCGGGATTTCAGATTTAACTAAATTACATGCCGGTGAACTGCCCTCTAAACTTTCACACAAGTACGATGTGAGGTTAGTTATATCATACCATAAGATAGAACGCGTAAAAACCACTAAGTGATTACCAATCCTATCTCACTCGTTGATTTGATCACTCATAATTTTTACGTTCACATAATGAAATAAAAAAATTGGGTTATGGTAAAAAAAAAGATCAATAAGCTATATGAGTTCTTAATGCAAGAGAAAATATTTAAAAAACAGCCCCTTTCCGACATAATCCGGTTTAATCAAGGCGAGGTAAGCCTTTTAATTTTGCTTTTAATACCTTTTTATATCGAATACTTTACCACTAATTCAAAGATCCATTTTAAGTAACCGCAGTTTTATAAAGCAATTATTCATACCTAATTAATAATAACAAAGTCGTTATAATAGGTTATACAAATAAACCTAGGTCCATGAGTTCGACAATTTCATTTTATTTTGACAACACACTATACATAATTATATGATTGATCGAAACGTCGAGGTAAATAAAATTATGTTTTTAGCGCGATAAGTCCCGTATTACAATATAATTATGTGTGTAAATCGCGAAAGTTTAAAATTTACTAACACACTATACACTTATGAAAACTTGCAAGAAGTACCCCTGTGGTACATCAGATATGCTAGGAGCATCCGAAAATTTTAGTTAGGATGACGTGACGGCGTCAACACATGGTGATAACCTTGTTTATGAAACCAGACGTAATACACAAATAGTTTAATAACATTAAGTCATAGTTAACCTACACCTTTGATTTGTGAAGGTACACCTTATGATAGCGACACTTTTTTTATTAATTGAAATTAATTGAAATGATTTTTTTATTTCCATGCATCATGCATACAGATTATTCGTGATTATAAAAAAATTGTTAGCTTAATTTTATTATCTTAATTAATTATAAAGTAATTACATTACAGTGCTTTACTATGAACCACTAATTGTTTTCGGTGGGCTCCAAACTAGGCTAGGCCTGTATCTTCGACGCCCTGCATCTCGGGTTAAATCAAAAAGGTTTCTGCGCTGGTTATGTACATTACAAATTGAGAGTATTGTATCGTGTCATAATACATCTAGCAATCTTCATTTGCTATTTGTTAATTACGCCATAATAAAAATATGTTGTGTATCTGGTTTGTCTGTCACATTTTGTTTGCAGAAAAAATCCAGAAAACTCATATTTGTAGATGCGTTTACATTTGTGATAATCATTATTATGTTGGGTATTATAATTATTAACTATCATTAGTTAGCGTATACACCTTGTTTTTAGTTAGAATACCTTAAGTTTCTTTATTTCAAATCAGTACTATTAATGTTGTATATAGAATCAAATACTATTTATCGTAATTAAATTAAGTTACTTATAATAGCATTGCAATAAATTATACATTACTATTTAAAATAATTGGAACAGGAACACTGTACCATAAACATAATGTTCTCTATCTATACTAATATTAAAAAGAGAGAACATTTGTATTTTTGTATGTTTGTAATGATTTGGCTCAAAAACTACTACACCGATTTATAAAATTCTTTCACTTTTATATAGAATAGACTTTCGAAATGAAAATAGGCTATATATTATCCCGTTTAAATCAAAGGTACATTCGTGGAGACATAATTTGCAACCTAAGTCGACAAAAAAACGGTCGAAATATCACGTTTCTTACGAACGCTGCTCAATTGAAAATAGATGGAAGAATATTTTCTATGGAAGGGTTGTACAACTTAATAAGACCTACAAAAAAGTCCGCGACAGCATATGTCTATCTCTTAAGGTTGACTCACAGTAACCATTTTAATCTTTATTTTTTTGTTAAAAAATATAACATAACTTCCAAGGCTATTTTCAAGTATATAGTATTAATCCTTATCCAAATAATTACGTTAATTAGCTTGGCCACATATTATAGATAAAAATTGTCCTTTACAGTATATAATTCAAATGAAAACTCTAGAAGATATCACGAATTTCACATACACGCGTCGCAAAATTAATAAAATATTTGCAGTGTAACCACAGATTAATTCATAGTTACTGAGAAAAAAATAAATAAATGCTTAGCTATTCTGTAGATCCCCAACGATCACAATCAATTTGATGTCAATATAGTATAATAATATGATCTATTGTATAAAATAATAATGATCTATATACCTATATAATAATATAATATTTTAAACCACCAAATCTATAAATAATATTTTCATTAAAAGCGTTCCAATGACTCTAAACACGTCATTTAGAATCTGAGCTGTAAGTTGGTGAGGATTTGAGTATTATGTAGAGTCCAGGAGATGTCCCAGGATCAGGTCAATGCTTCCATGTTCTTACAATATCGTTGAAGAAGAAGATTTTAGAATTAATCAGACCTATGAAAGTTGATTTCATAGCGCAATTAACTAGAAAAACGCTCATAGTGTTATAACGATTGAACGAGTTTTCATAAATCAAAGCTAAGAACACTCTCGATGAAGATATCTATCAAACAAAAAAAACTATCAATAATAAAATCAAAATCGGTTCATCCGGTTGGGTGCTATGATGCTACAGACAGACACACAGATACACACGTACTTTTTTCGTTACGTTAAGGTTACGGCGGCAGATGTTCTCCTTGGTGGTGGTAAGCTATTTTTCAACCGACTTCCAAAAATAAGGAGGTTCTCAATTCGTCTGTATGTTTTTTTGTGTGTGTGTATGTTACGTGATTACTCCGTCAATTGTGTACCGATTCGAATGATTCTTTTTGTAATCGGTAGGGTACGTTTTCGAGGTGGTCCCATTGTAATTTCATCGAGATGTGATAAGTATCTCTAGAGATATGACGATAATCGTCTCAAACTTGCTACTGAAGTTGGGGCATTGAAGTCGGTTGTTTTAGTTAAACTATCTTAATTATTGGTAGATTTAATGATCCCACTACCTCTGTACGAAAACCCATGACTCATGAATGCACATTTTAATTGGTAGGTATATAGCTAGGATTAGAACCAACGACCGTCGGGTCAGAATCAGGTTAACTATCCTTTACGCCAAAGGGCCGTCCAATATCACTACGTAAGTAATATAAAACAAAGTCCATCACTGCGTCTGTCTGTCTGTTCGCAATAATCTCAATAGCTACTGAACGGATAATCATGCGGTTTTTACCAAAAGCCAGAGTGTTTATGAGGAAGGTTTATGTTGTGCATAATTCGTTAAGGTTTTGTGTAAATTGGTTGAAATATGACGATGATTGTTAAATATGTTAAAATTTTATATTCGATGCATTAAACTGATGCAAATTTTGTAGGCATATATGTTCTACCTGTGCGAAGCTGGGGCGGGCTGCTAGTAGGTTATAAAATTGTAGAATCAAATTTACAATACTTTAATTATTACCTATACTCATGCTGTTGTGTTTAACTAGCTTAGATGCCTTATTTCATTAACTTTAAACTTAATTCCTAAAACTATTTATTTAATTGTTTAAGGAAAATAATTATTAGCAATGCAATTTAAAATGAATATTCCAATATAATTATCAGTTAAGTTATTAACGTATAATAACTTTGAATGGATGACTGAATTCCGCATTAGATTAATTACATACAATAATAAACAGTGTGTGTGCGTGTTTGTGTGTGTGTGCGCGTGTGTTTGTGCAAGTATGTGTGAGAGTTTAGTTTGTGCTCGTAGCTGATATACATTCATTTATTTTGCGCTAGTTTCAACAAATGACATATCAATGACTTTCACAAGTCTTTCTGTTTCCTAATAAGTCAGGGATTGCAACCAGCGTTTTATTTTGCATTTTGCTTCCCAAAAATTGGAGTCTCGGGTTTCCGCCGATTGTACTGTAAATGTAATTAATATTGTACGTAATTTTAAGATATTTAGTGCAATAAAGCGTATTCTATCTATCTATCTATGTCGATCATGATCATGAGATGTCACGAAATGTCATTTAATGTCATGGTATGTCATGAAATGTCATTATATGTCACAAAATGTCATGAAATTTGACATACAATGACATTTCATGAAATTTCGTGACATACCATGACATTAAATGACAATGAATTAAGTAGGAGCAAATAAATGTATATAAACAATTTATTAGCATAGCAACATCAAGATACTACTTAGAATTAAAACTGAGAAAGGTAAAATAATTTAACACGATTTTTAAACACATTCAAAGTAGACATCCGAATATCAACTGGTAGCTGGTTCCAGAGACGAGCTGCTACAACTGCGAAGATTTGTCGTAAAAGGAACTCCCATGTGGTGGTATGCTTAAAGTCAGGTTTTCTGATGACCTCAAATTGTGTTGCGTGGAACAATGTAGAAAATTAAACCGTCCGATAGTGGGGAAAGGAGGGAATAAAGAGAACACTGAATAGAAAAGAAAGAATATGTGTATTCCGGCGACGACGTATAAGAAGCCACTTGAGTTTCTTGCGAAAATCAGAAACATGGTCATATTTGCGCAAGCCAAATATGAACCTGATGCAGATATTTTGAATGCGCTCTAGTTTTTCTAATTACTCTTCATTCAGATCCAGATAGCTGACGTCAGCATAGTCGAGTATAGGACGAAGGAGAGATTGTGTAAGCGCAATTTTAGTGGCTATAGGTAGGAAATTTCGCAGCCTACGAAGTGAGCCGGCAGATGCAAACATTTTTAGAGCTGACTGCTTCGAGGTGATGACTCCAGGATAAGTTCTCATCTACTTAAATGCCAAGGTTTTTCACTACCTTACTATATGGTACCGTGACTCCATCGAATATTACTGAAGGCAGATCTGTCCAGTCTATCTTCGATATCAATCGGAATGCCAACAATCATGACCTGTGTCTTAGCAGCATTTACTTTCAGACCAAAGGTAGCGGTCCATTGCGTGATTCGACGAAGGTCATTATTAATTATGTTAATAGAAGATCGTGATAAGAGGATTGTGCATAAATTTGGAGATCATCTGCATAAAGGTGGTAGGAAGAAGATAGGTTTTGAGAGATAGAATTAATAAAGTTAGCAAAGAGAAGCGGAGAGAGAACGCCACCTTGTGGTACACCAGCAGATGTATCGCACCAAGAAGACAATTTCTCCTCAAGGCGGACACGCTGCCGGCGACCGAATAAGTAACTATGGAACCAATCATTAGCCTCATGAGAGATGTTAATAGAACGTAGTATCCCCAGTAGCACATCGAAATCGATCGTGTTAAACGCGTTACTAAAATCAAGTAACGTTAACACAGTTAATTGACCATGCTCCATGCCCAAGCGAATATCGTCAGTAATTTTGGTCAGGGCAGTGACGGTGCTATGCCCAGGACGAAATCCGGATTGGAAAGGGTTGAGGAGATTATTGCGTGTAAGGAAGAAACTTAGCTGAGTGTGCACAAGACGTTCCAGGACTTTAGATAGGAGAGGAAGGATGGAGATGGGACGGTATTCTGTAAAAGTTTTAGGATTAAGCTTTTTGGGCAGAGGAATAATTTGCCTTTCAAATGGATGGGAAGTCACCATTGGTAATCGAGTAATTGAGGATATGACATAGGACGGGAAGAATTTGGTCAAGGATAGGGATAATCATATTTCGGCTGATACCATCACTGCCGACTGCGTTGGACTGAATAGATAGTACGCTCTTCTTAACATCCTCAGCTGAAAAAAGATTAAAGATAAAAGGTGAGAAATTGGGTGTTGGTAAAGAAGAAAGAAGTTGAAGCGTGTTAGATTTAGTCACCATAATATCCTAGTTGGAAGAAGAAGAGAAGTGTAAATTTAAAGAATCGATGTCTAGATCATTAGGTACAGAGTTCTGTCAAGATTTACCGATGCCTAGGGTTCTGAGAAATTTCCAGACCTTACCCGGGTCGCTATTCTCGACAGATTTATGGATGTGGTGACGTTGAGCGTCCCTACATACCTTGTTGCAGTGATTTCTAGAGTGGGAATATTTAGATTTAGTCCTATCATTTGGACAAGATTTGTATTTAGATTTAGCGGTTACTTTACGATGCATGGCTTTTCTGATATCATCAGTGAGCCACAGTGCAGGAAGATGTTTTATTTTGACAGATCTTAGCGGCGCATGGACATCGTAAAGAACCGTCAAGTTAGTATTAAAAATACTTATTTCATCGTCAGCCGAAACCGCAGTGTACAGGGGGTCCAATCTATATGTCTAGCGTCTGTACAAAGTTTGTCCAAATCCATAGCACCAAAATTGCGTTGCAGGAGAATAGTAGGTTTTGATTTAGGAGGGCGTAGCTTGTAGGATAAGAAAACAAGATCATGATAAGAAAATGCATTAGCCGGGTACTGACCATTCTTAGAAACATTATTAGGAGAAGAGACTAAAATCAGATCAAGAAGAGAAGGAGTGGAATTGGGAAAATTGTGAGGAGCATTTAGAGGAAGACTATGCAAATTGCTAGATTTAATTATGGATGTAAAGGCAGAAGAGCGGGAATCTTTTTTAAGTAAACACGTATTAAAGTCACCCATAATTATTGTATGACTATAAAGCGGTGTCAGGTCTTCCAAGACTTTTTCAAAAGAAGAAAAATAGTTTATGCGTAAGGAAGGGCAATAGTAAGCTCCGAGTAGCAGTTTGGTGTGGGAAAGTAGGACTTCGACAAAAAGATGTTCACCGGCATTGGATGGCGGCGGTTGTGCAGACATATTTACAATAGAATAAGGAGAATGGGAACGTAGGTAAATCGCTACACCACCTCCAACACTACCAATCCGGTCATTTCTAATTAGAACAAAACCAGGCAGGAATAAGAGATTGATGAAAGGCATGGTTTTAACCACGACTCGGATATTACTATTGCATGGATATTTTTGTTATCAAAGGACGCCAGCATATCAGGGTAGTGTGCCGGAATACTTTGGGCATTTATATGGATAGCATTAAAATTTGTAGGTACATCAGAAAATTCAGATATTAAATTTTGTTCCAAAGAGAGAATACTAGAAAAACTGTTATCGCTGCTATTAGATTCAGACGACAGGGAAAAAAAAACATCACTTTCAGTGTCACTGCTTTTGCTATAAAGTACATTCAACATAATTATAATATTATAATATATATATATATATATATGATTCCTATATATAAGTATGAATAAATAAATAATCTAACTAATATTCTATTTTTATTATATGTATCGTATATATATACAACAACAACTATAGTGTGACGAATTCACCCAACTGGTTGTGCTGGTAATTATAACTTAAATAAAGACATGTAATAAGTATTTAAAAGGAAAGAAAACACTTAAAACATGCTATGAAAACAAAATTAAATAAACACAAAAATAAACAAACATTAAAATACAGACCCGACAATAGCTGCTATAACTGAGATAGCTTGATAAAATAACATGTATGCGCAAAACGACTTGAATTCACAAAAAGTTGAAGACTGGCTAAATACACTAATCGTGGCAAGCCAAAACGAAAGTTCAGTAACGTCGCGTCACATTACCGATATTTAGCAAACAGAAAAATGAAATCGCATATTTTTGGCAAAAAACTAAGTAGGTATCTAATTACAGTGGGAAAAAAATAGAAGGTATTCAAGAATAATTATAACAACTAAACAATGAACAACAGTGAAGTTATGCTACGACCGATAAAAGACTTACGTAGTATGAGAAAAAGGTTTGTAAACAAACAAAGATAATTATTACCTACAAGTTAAAAGTATTTTCAAGGAAGAGTTACATTAATACTATTTTCTCTTGGAAGCAGCAGCTCTTCTAAGTCTGTCCGATGAGGCCCCTGCAATTGTCTTGGCCGGGCTAGCCGGCTTCGCCGGGCCCGCCTGCTTGATGCCATCGATGTCCTTTATAGAACTCAATCGCTGTCGAGTGCCATCCTGGCTTAGTGCGTAAACATCTCCGTCCCTGGTCCAACACTTGGTCACACCAAATCGTTCGCGAGCCGCCATAAATACTTCATGGCGTGATTTGGTTAGGAATTCAGTCATAGTAATTCCTGTGCCTTTGAGGTTGGATTTTGAGGCCCAAATTTTGCTGCGCAGTGACAAATCATGCATCTTAAATAGAATGGGCCGCCGCCTGTCCGTTTCTAATTTACACCCCATTCTGTGGCATCGTTTTATGTCACTCGTACTAAGTCCGGTCAGCTTCAACTTATCGGCTAATGTGCATGCTACAACTGTGGTGATATCTTCGTTGTTCTCCTCAGGAATACCATGAAGCAAAAGGATTTTACGCCGACTACGCATTTCCAAACGATCAAAGCCATTGGTTAAGAAGTCAGCTTGCATTTGAAAAGATCTCAGCGCAGTTAAGACAAATTCTTTAAAAGTAGCAAAATCACCTGCAGTATTGGGAGGTGCAGAACCAGCAGCCGAGCTCTACTTTAAATCACTTTCGAATTGCTCCATGCGCTGGTGAAATGTAGCTGCAACTTGTGAAAGTGACTCATGTATAGCCTCCATTTTTATGTAACGTTTTTACTGTAAATACTTATTAATGATAAGAGATAACACTTCCAGGGAGGTAAATCCTACAACACTTTAGTATTTCATATAATTTTTAGCTTAAGTATGTAATATACTATTTTAATTAATTAATCAAATAAACAGTTAAAGAAAGATGTGTTTACATCACAACTACCCTCGAAAAAAAAAATCGTCGACATACATCGTTGTCGACAATGATAAAGCTTGAAAAATAATAAACTGGCCAAGTGCAAGTCGGACTCGCACTCGTAGGGTTCCGTAACACAGTAGAGTATTCTATAACTATGATTTTTCGCAACTTATAATTTATAACTTTGTTTTTCATAGAGGTTGTATGAAAACAAAGTTATGTTTGCAGTCACTATATCTCAAAAACTGCTGACTGTATCTCGATCAAACTAATTTTCGTTGAAAGTTTTTAGTGAGATCTACAGAATATATTTTTTCTAGACTTTTCGCTTCCTTTAGACGTTATAGGGGGGGGACACACATATTTTACCACTTTAGACTCGCCTATCCTTTAAATGATTGACTTTGAGAAATTATGATTTATGAACCTCAATATCATTCTTAAAGACCTATCCATAGACACCCCCCTCCACACGTATAGATTTGAAGATTTTTTTTTGTTTCAGTTCCATGTTTGGGATGCCCCCTTTAACTTTTATATTTTCTATTATTGTATAAAAATCCGAAAGCGGCTTACAGAATACATCTACCTACCAAGTTTCAATTCTGTAGTCCTAATCGTTTTGGAATAAAATGGCTGTGACATACGGACGGACAGAAGGACAGACAGGCAGACATTTCGAATCTATAAGGGTTCCGTTTTTGCCATTCGGCTACGGACCCCTAAAAAAGCAGGTCATATTTACTTGAAAGAGGATTTTATTACGATGAAGATTTTTCTTGTTCTTTTTTTATACTAACCCTACAAGAAAAGTTAAATTTTTTTCCGTTTCTTAGAAGGTTTGTCTCTGTTCTTTCTTTACTCATGTGGTCTTACAGTACAAGTAAAGGAAACATTCCGAAAAATAAAAAAGTTGAAAATTAAGGTAAATTACGGTACTTACAAGTTTTCGCGAAAATCTAAATTTGCCCATATCTTTTTATCGTGTTCACTCAGGACCTTGATTTTTACAAACTTATGTAGGGTCTGCGCGCCCTACTACATCATAATACGAACTGCTAATGTATTCTGTGACAGTAATTGTTTCACATTACGCTCATACGCTGTCAGCTCGGACAGTCGGTCACTGTAACGCAACCAAAATACACGCTCTAAACATTATAGGAGTTTTCACTTTTCATCACCAATTTAGGACACCTTTAACTTTAGCCTACAAATCATCTACCTATCTAAAGTCCTAAATTGGTGACCACGACGTTCATCTTATATGTCGTTGGCACGCGCCGCGTAAAAATATTGTGTAAAAAATATAAAACCTACTAAGAAGTGCGCTATAAAAAAAAACTCGCGATGACCAACACACAGTTCGACGACCAGTACAAATTGCTCCTAGGGCAGAGCGCGGCAGGCGCACCAGCAGCGCCGCCGCCACCGCAGCCCAGCACCAACCGTAGCTCAGCAGACCTAACAGCGGGCGCCGTCACCATTCAGACGCGCCTATCTGATTTTTAGACAACGACCAATTCGAGGCAGTGATGGCACCACAGAAGCCAGGTGATTTATGTAAGTACCAATTGGTGACAGCTAAGTTAGGTAGAGACGAATTGAGTCAGGTTAAGTAGAGAACCCACCCGAATCCGGCAAATACGAAACTACTTCTGTGAGTAGCTTTTGTAGTTGAATAGCTACAAACTCGAACTCGGCGACCAGCGACCGTCACAGCTCCTTCGAAAGATGAAGGAGCTTGGTAGAAACAAAACACAGGAGGATACAATCAAGCTACTTTGGTTAAAACGCTTACCAAGCACCGTCAGAGCAGTCATCGCCGCCTGCAACAAGGTAGAGCTTGATGACATTGCTCAAATTGCTGATAAGATAATTGAACAATCGCGCGCTGAGGTATTCAACCTTAATAGTAGGCCGCTGTCATCATCACCACCAACGAACATCCACGATCAAATCGCGAACCTCACACAAGAAATCGCCTTAATGGGTAGACGGTTTGAACCTTTGCTATCTAGGCGAGAACAAAATTATAACAACAGGTTCCGTTCACATTCAAAATCAAGCGCCCGGATAAATCAAGAAAAATACCGGGAACAGAAAGCCAAGCCCGGGGATGCAAATTTTAAGTGTTTTTATCATTATACCTTCGGGAACTCAGCGAGCAAGTGCGGCGATGACCAATGTTGCAAAAAGACGGGAAACTAAATTCAGCAACAACCGTGGCGAGTGTTGGTGCTGGCTCGTCGTATCACCTGTGTGTCACGGACAGGTCAAGCGGATCGCGTTACCTTATAGACACTGGAGCAGATGTCTCCGTGATCGCGTGTAAAAAAAACATAAGCCACAGTCCGACTATGTATTATATGCAGCCAACGGCACACCTATAAAAACATACGGCGAAATAACAGTTACGCTCGATCTTGAACTGCGGCGTCCTCTGCGCTGGAACTTCATATTGGCTGACGTAGAACGGTCCATCATCGGTGCCGACTTCCTGGCCGAAAACCAGCTCATGGTCGATCTACACGGCAGGAGGTTGGTCGATAAAATTACCAATATCGGCCTAAAAGCGGAACTATGACATGACACAAGCGGCACCATCAGAGCTGTAAACGTCGCGGACCCATACCATCAAATATTAGCTCGGTACCCAGATGCCACCAAACCCGAGTCATTCAAAGATACACCCAAATACAACGTCGTACATCACATTATCACCCGAGGACCACCAGTATTCGAGAAACCACGCCCACTTAACCCACAGAAGTACAAGGCCGCAAAACAAGAATTTGAGCGAATGATGGAGCTAGGCATATGAGACCATCTACAAGCCCATGGGCCAATCCACTTCACGTAGTTCAAAAGAAAAGCGGAGAGTTGCGACCGTGTGGCGACTATAGGCGTATAAACGCCGTTACAGAGCCCGATCGCTATACCATTTCTCGACTCATGGACTTCACATACATACTAAAAGACAAGACCATACTTTCGAAGATCGACATCCGACGCGCTTACCATCATATAGCCGTCGCGCCCGAGGATATTCCTAAAACAGCGATCGTCACACCCTTCGGAAGCTTCGAATTTTTGAAACTTAACTTCGGAATGCGTAACGCAGCACAAAGTTTTCGTTTCGTCACAAAGATTTATTAACGAAGTGTTAAAATCCACTAATAACACTTTTTCATATTTAGATGACATTTTGATTGCCTCACAGAATCTCAACTCTCACAGCTCAACATTTAGAAGACCTTGAATTACTTTTCAAAAAACTCAACCAATACGGCGTTACAATAAACACTAGCAAATGCGAGTTCGGCAAAACAGAACTCAAATTCCTAGGCTACATGTGTTACAACGTTCGGCCGGACGAAACTAAGGTCAAGCCTATCGCAGACTACACACAGCCGGAAACCGTAGAGAAGCTACGAAGCTTCCTCGGCCTTATCAATTTCTACCGTAGCAGCATACCGAAGGCCGCAGAAACGCAAAGTATTCTAGACAACTACTTACACAATTCCAAACGCAAAGACAAGACAAAGATTATCTGGACACAGGACGCTATCAGCGCATTCAAAGAGTGTAAACAACAAATCTAGTTTTAATAACCGATGCATCAAATACTTGCGTCGGAGCCGCGCTACACCAACACGTAGACGGACAACTGCAACCACTTGCATTCTTCTCAAAAAAACTAACAACAACACAAATGAAGTACAGCACATATGATAGAGAGCTTTTAGCCATCTACCTATCTATCAAAGACTTCCGATACATAATCGAATCAAGAGAACTTACGATCCTAACAGACCACAAGCCGCTATCCTTTGCATTATGCAAAAAAGAGTCAAAGAACGATTCACCTAGGCGACTACGGCAGCTCGATTTTATTGCACAATTTTTCAATAAAATAGAGTACATAGAAGGCGAGTCGAACAACGCAGCGGATTTCCTATCATGAATTCAGGAAATTCAACTACCACATACCTTCGACTATGAGAAACTACATAGTAGCCAAATGACACACACAGAGTTACAACAATTACAACAAAATCCAAAATTGGAATTTAAATCATTCAGCGTGCCATACTCAAACAATAAACATATCTTCGAAACATCGACGAACAAAGCACGCTTATACCTACCGCTCGAGTTTCGAGAACGAGCGATAACAAGCACACACACACTAAGCCATCCAGGTGTAGCTGCAACACGACACCTAATATCAGACAGGTATTTTTGGCCAAGTATGAACAGCGACGTATGTAAATACGTAATAAGCTGCATACCTTGTCAAAAGGCTAAAATCCAAAGACACACGGTATCACCGCTTGGTGAATTTGAAAAGTCAGACCGTTTTTCTCATTGCCACATATATTTAATTGGGCCGCTGCCACAATCAGAAGACTTCCGATACTGTCTAACAATGATTGACCGCGTCACGAAATGGCCGAAAGTCATTCCAATTAAAGAAATGTCTGCAGTAACAGTAGCTGAAAAATTCGTTGAACACTGGGTCGCAAGATTCGGATGCCCCACCAAGATCACCACCGATCAGGGAAGATAATTTGAGTCACAACTTTTCACACAACTTACCAAGAAACTCGGAATCGAAAAAATACATACAACAGCGTACAACCCTAAAGCTAACGGGCAAATCGAGAGAATACACCGCACACTCAAAGCAGGAATCATGGCTCGTTGTAAAGACTCAAACCAATGGGCACGGGAGCTACCACTGGTCCTACTAGGCTTGAGATCAGCCGTGAAAAAGGACAGTGGTTACAGCCCAGTTCAAATGACATTCGGACAAACCATTCGCCTACCGAGAGATTTTTTCATTACATCACCAAACAACGTCAACGACGCAGAGTATACTAGGAAACTCACGGATACCTTAACGTCGCTCCAACCAAAGTCGAGAGCCCCGAACAACCATAAGGCTACATTCATTAATAAAGACCTACCTGAGGCGGAATTTGTTTTCGTTAGACAGGAGGCACGCAAGTCCCTCACGCCACCTTATTCGGGCCCCTTCAAAATTATTAGCCGAAACGCGAAACACTACACCATCCGCTTGGGTTCTCGGGATGTTGTTATCTCACTCGATAGCCTCAAACCTGCTTATGTTATTACTAATGGTTCTACAGAGTCACCTGACGCCGCAACGAGTACAATAACAGAAGAACAACGAACAACCGGGCCATCTGAGACGCTTAATATTCCAGATAACAACCAGCAACCTACAATAACAAGATCCGGTCGCACAGTTAAGCGAACTGTGCGTTTTAACATATGAGCTCATTCACACCGTTAATGCTCAGTGTCACTTCTCATAATCCACACACTCACAGTCGAGACCCAACGCTACACAGCAGCCGGCAGCGGACATCACCATAGCCAAACATCAACTACAACAGACCACACTGCGCTACAACTACGGACCACCATGGGTCAACCACCAAGCAGGACCACTGTCGTGGCACAGAACGCCGCGGGCGCCGCTTCTCAAACAGCCAGGGTCGAGGACCACAGCACCGACCCGTCACACAAAATGTCTCTGGCCGTCGTCGTCGTCAGCGCTGCGGTCTCCACTGACATCCTGTAAATTGCGTGGAGATTACTGCAAGAAGCGGATTAAGGCAGCGGTCGACAAGCGCGTTAGCGTCATCATCGCGCAACGGGTGGCCACGCTCAGGCCACGCCCACGCCACCACCAATGGGAAACGTATTCGAAGTGTAAAATTGTAAAAAAGTAAAGTAAAAAAGTAGTGAAGTGCAGTGCGGACAAAAAAAAACAGTGAAGTGCGCGGTATCGTCTTCGAGCATTTACCAATGGAGATGTTAACGCAAGGCGTACCCCTCTGCTGGCCATATAGCCATTTTTGCCATATGAGCGTGCGTAACTACGCTGTATTTTTAATACTGTGTGCGTGTTTCAAGCTAGTGTGCGGTATCGCTAAAGTGAGTGATTTGTGTGTGTGCAATGCGTGTTTACCTCGTCCCCCGTAAGTATCGGCAGAAAAAAATGTTTGCGGATTACAACGTTAACATCTCCATTGGTAAATGCTCGAAGGGTATCGTACGTAAAAGAAAAACAAGGACAATTGGTAGCTCATAATTATTTACTTAGCATTTAGTTTTCACATCATTTTACCATGTTTTTTGTGTTTTTATTGTATACATTACCGAGTTACATAAGTACTTATACACTACATGTCCTTAACAATTTTATTTTATATAATTTTCTTTGAGACGATCCTAGCATTATGTTTTGTTTATTTTTACCCCTTTTTTATATTTACGCATTTTTCAAGCAACATTTTTTATTAAAAAATACTTATACTTACATTTTTTTATATTTTTAAGGGGGGTGTAGATGTAGGGTCTGCGCCCCCTACTACATTATAATACGAACTGCTAATGTATTCTGTGACAGTAATTGTTTCACATTACGCTCATACGCTGTCAGCTCGGACAGTCGGTCACTGTAACGCAACCAAAATACACGCTCTAATAGGAGTTTTCACTTTTCCTCACCAATTTAGGACACCTTTAACTTTAGCCTACAAATAATCTACCTAACTATCTAAAGTCCTAAACCTAATAGGGACTATAGATCTCAGTATCTGGTATAAATTTCAACTTGCTAGGTCCCGAATACTGGAGTTTTCATACCAAACTCGATATCATGTGTCGAACAAATTTTGTATGAAAAACAGTACAGCGCCTCTAGTGGTTACTACACTTCACTAAATTTAGACCAATCAGGGCGCCAGAATAAGTCGAAAACTATGTGAGATCTGTCAAAAGCGTTTACGATAAAAACTAGTACTAAGGGTATAGTTTAAGTAATTGTACACTTGTAATAATAAGATCATTAAAAAAACTAAAATAACCGACTTCAAATGCCGCCCTATTAATTTTCAGTACCAAGTTTGAGGTGTTTGTCTCCATATCTCGATGAAATTACAATGCAATGGTACCACCCTTAGGATATCTTAGTCCAACAAAAACAAATCATCATCGTCGGTTCATAAATGACGAAGTTATTTACAAACAAACATAAAATATATATATAGGTACGGTCGAACTAAGAAACGTCTTTTTTCGTCGGTTAAAAATAAACACAAAACACACTTAACAAAACAATTACCTTATTTAGTGCTTTTAAGCAAATTAATAGAAAGCATTTATTTTTTAACCGACTTCACAAAAAAGGAGGAGGTTCTCAATTCGACATGTTTGTTACGTCAGAGAGAACTCCGTCAAATCTGAACCGATTTGAAAAATTCTTTTTTTTGTTTAAGATTATGCCTTCCGTTTGGTCCCATTACAATGTTATCGAGATATGACAATTATCTCCGGAGATATGGAGATAAACAATATAAGCAAATTTGTCTACTTAGATGACATGATTATAACTAGCCAGTACCTACTTTGACTATCGCGGCATGTGAAGTCGATTTTTTCGTTTTGTACGATCATTTTATAACTGACTGAATAATCGCTTGGCTACAATCTCACCTGATGGTAAGTAACGATGCAGCCGAATGTGCAGCACGATTGCTCAGTAGATACCTATTCACTCTTGACTTTAACATTCCCAGGTTGTATTTAGAGGGAGAAAGAAGAGTGTCGAGGTTGTACTTTCCACAGGTAGGAGCATTATATCGATGTTCCGCCAGACTTGCTACCAAAAAGTAGCTTACTACTGTCAGGGAGAAAATCAGCTGCCATAACCTATAGGGTACTTCACGTTGACCTAGAATCATGAAGTTAGGCAAGAAGCAAGGTCTTGCAGCACTTATATAGGAAGAAATAGAATTTACTATTACTTACATACTTATTATTTGTGGTTGGTGCACTAACTGTGTCTATAGTAGGGTTCATACGTTAGGTTTTGTTCCCGGGAAATTAAGTTCGAGAAAAGTCGAGAACTCGAGAAATCATATTTGAGTGTATAAAATTATAGAATACTAGCAGCCCGCCCCGGCTTCGCACGGGTAGAACATCTATGCCTACAAAATTTGCATCAGTTTGTTGCATCGAATATAAAATATAAACATATTTAACAATCATCGTCATATTTCATCCAATTTACACAAAACCTTAACGAAATATGCACCTAAACCTTCCTCATAAACACTCTGGCTATTGGTGAAAACCGTATGATAATCCGTTCAGTAGCTATTGAGATTATTGCGAACAGACAGACAGACGCAGTGATGGACTTTGTTTTATAATACTTACGTAGTGATATTGGACGGCCCTTTGGTGTAAAGGATAGTTACCCTGATTCTGACCCGACGGTCGTTGGTTCTAATCCTAGCTATATACCTACCAATGAAAGTTTTATGTGCATTCATGAATCATAAGTTTTCGTACAGTGGTAGTGGGATCATTAAATCTACCAAAAAGTAGCTTACCACCAAGGAGAACATCTGCCGCCGTAACCTTACGACGTTCCCCGACGCAAAATGTAGGGGTAATATACGTTTAACGTGTGTATCTGTGTGTCTGTCTGTAGCATCTTAGCACCTAACCGGATAAACCGATTTTGTTTTTAGTATTGATAGTTTTTTTTTGTTTGATAGATGTCTTCATCGAGAGTTTTCTTAGCTTTGATTCATGAAAATTCCTTCAATCGTTATAAAACTATGAGCTTTTTTCTAGTTAATTGCGCTATGAAATTAACTTTCATAGGTCTGATCAATTCGAAAATCTTCTTCTTCAACGATATTGTAAGAACATGGAAGCATTGACCTGATGCTGGGACATCTCCTGGACTCTACAGAATACTTAAATCCTCACCAACTTACAGCTCAGGTTTTAAATGTCATTGGAATGCTTTTAATGAAAAAATTATACATAGATCAGTCGGGGTGGTTTAAAATATTATATTATTACATATATTATATACATATAGATGAATATTATTTTATAAAATAGATCATATTATTATACTAAATTGACTTTAAATTGATTGTGATCGGTGGGGATCTACAGCATAGCTAAGCTTATAATAATATTTTCATCAGTAACTATGACCTAATCTGTGGTTTCACTGCAAATATTTTATTAATTTTGCGATGCGTGTATGTGAAATTCGTGATATCTTCTAGAGTTTTCATTTGAATTATATACTGTAAAGGACAATTTTAATCTATAATATGTGGCCAAGCTAATTAACGTAATTATTTGGATAAGGATTAATACTATATACTTGAAAATAGCCTTGGAAGTTATGTTATATTTTTTAACAAAAAATTAAAGATTAAAATGGTTACTGTGAGTCAACCTTAAGAGATAGACATATGCTGTCGCGGACTTTTTTGTAGGTCTTATTAAGTTGTACAACTCTTGCAAAGAAAATATTCTTCTATCTATTTTCAATTCAGCAGCGTTCGTAAGAAACGTGTTTTTTCGACCGTTTTTTTGCCGACTTAGGTTGCAAATTAGGTCTCCACGAATGTACCTTTGATTTAAACGGGATAATATATAGCCTATTTTCATTCCGAAAGTCCATTCTATGTATTAGTGAAAGAATTTTTTAAATCGGTTCAGTAGTTTTTGAGCCAAATCATTACAAACATACAAAAATACAAATGTTCTCTCTTAATAATCTAATACTATAAGAATCTTTGTCCTGACATACTGACTGACTCACTGACTCACTGACAGATAACGCACAGCCTAAACCGCTGGTCGTAGAGACTTGAAATTTGGAGGGTATATTTGTCTTAGTACGTAAGGGTGTACTAAGAAAGGATTTTCCAAAATTCACCCCTTAAGGGGATGAAATGGGGGTTCAAAGTTTGTATGGAGAAACAAGATTAGATCGTCTTTTCTATCCGAAACTTCACATAAGTGCTTCAATAAAAAAATAAGTAAAGACGTGTTTCAGGTTTTTTTGGAATTCCACCCCTAAGAGGGTGAAGTGGGGTAATAAAGTGTGAAAATCAATATTGTTTCGGATTGCGCTGAAATTTGGCATGCAAATAGTTATTACGACGTTAGTTCCCACTGAGAAAGGATTTTCCAAAATTGACCCTCGAAGGGGATGAAACGGGGGTTCAAAGTTTGTATGGAGAAACAAGATTAGATAGTCTTTTCTATCCGAAACTCCACACAAGTGCTTCAGTAAAAAAATAAGTAAACACGTGTATTAGGTTTTTTTGAAATTCTACCCTTAAGAGGGTGAAATGGGGTAATAAAGTGTAAAATCAATATTGTTTCGGATTACGCTGAAATTTGGCATGCAGATAGTTATTACGACGTTAATTCCCTCTAAGAAAGGATTTACCAAAATTAACCCTCTAAGGGGATGAAACGGGGGTTCAAAGTTTATATGGAGAAACAAGATTAGATCGTCTTTTCTATCCGAAACTTCACATAAGTGCTTCAGTAAAAAAATAAGTAAAGACGTGTTTCAGGTTTTTTTGTAATTCCACCCCTAAGAGGGTGAAATGGGGTAATAAAGTGTAAAAATCAATATTGTTTCGGATTGCGCTGAAATTTGGCATGCAGATAGTTATTAATTACGACGTTAGTTCCCTCTGAGAAAGGTTTTCCAAAATTCATCCCTGAAGAGGATGAAGCGAGGGTTCAAAGTTTGTATGGAGAAACAAGAATTGATTGTCTCTTATATTCGAAACTTCACACAAGTAGTTTAGTAAATAAATGAGTAAATACGTGTTTCAGGCTTTTTGAAATTCTATTCCTAAAAGGGTGAAGTGGAGTAACAATGTCTGAAATCAATATTGTTTCGGATTGCGCTGATATTTTGCATCCAGATAGAAATTTTGACGTAGGTATCCGCTGAGAAAGGATTTTTCAAAATTCACTCTTCAAGGGATGAAGCGGGGGCTCAAATTTTGGATAGTCATTTTATTCGACATTTCACACAAGTACTTCTGTAAATAAATAAGTAAATACGAGTTTCAGACTTTTTCAAAATGCCACCCTAAAAGAGTGAACTGGGGTAAAAAAGTCTGAAAATCAATATAGTTTCGGATTGCGCTTTATTGGGTTTTCGGGTTTTAAAAATATGAATCCTGATTTGTCTTAGTCACGCGATAACATGAAAACAGGTGAACCAATTTGGCTAATTTTTATTTGATGTCTTTAATGATAGAATCGTATTTACAAAAGAAAAGTTTTAAGTAAATAAAAGGAGTTTTTAACGCGGGCATAGCCGCGGGGGACTTCTAGTATTAGTATAGAAGTATAGATTTACTATTAGACTTTACCGTTGGGCTTATAAACGCGCGGCTAAAGGTTTAAATGCTTTAGTTTTTCTAAAGGCATATTTTATCAGACAGAGTAAGCAGATCTAATTGTTGTGTATTTATGTTCATATTTTCAGATGTTGTTTTATTGATCTTGCAAAGTTTTAGGTTGCCTAGTTAACCTGCCAAAATGGTGCTAGTTATTACGTCATCGGCTATGTAAACTTAGAAGTGTCAACTATCATATCACTGTACAGTAGAATCCGTTTATTATGACTCCGCCTATATTGACCAACCGGTTATTATGACGTAACTATACTACGAAGTTTGGTTTTCATATGAAATTCTTTATAAATAGTCGGATATAATGACTTCCCACTTCCCTTACAGTGACATGTCGCTTATTGTGACCCATTTTTAATACAAAAATGTAAATGATGTCCGGTTATAATGACCGACATGATTCTGTACACCTTCGGTAATGTTCGTTGATTCCCGACGACGTTCGGCACGTGGCTCGTTTTTGTTTTGAACTATGTTTATGTATTAGACTACTTAAGTACATTCATATTTACATAAAAAGGGTTTTTCATTTCACAAAACGCTTTGTATGACGTCCGCTTATTATGACTTGTTTGTCAGTTCCTTTCGATGTCATTATAAACGGACTCTACTGTATTTTTTTATACAGCCAACTGACGTCATAACCACAGAATAATAACATGGCGTCCACTGCGTTTAGCGTTTTTGTCAAATTTCGCGCGAAATTTGAAAATGCAAAATTTAAATGCATCTTTATGGCACTTAACGATTAAATATTTTTTTTTGTGAATTTTATAGTGGTTCATTACCACTATAGAATCTAATTGAGACACTTTAAAAATGGATGTAATACCCTATTATAAGTCAGCATAGTATAAACGTATTTTAAATGTTTTTTTTTGTATGGGAGAAGCTAATTTTGTTAAAAACTGGCAAAAAAATTATGATTATTTTGATACTTTTATTTGAGAGGAGTATTCAAAATAAGATAATTTTTTTATGATAGGTACAGATTTTTTTTAATTTCTGACGACTTTTTTCATTATTTAAACCGAAAAGATATGCAAAAACATACGCAAATGTAAATTCCTCGACAACCCGAGAAGACCCGAGAAATTAGCCTCGAGAATTCTCGAGACCCGAGAAATTGATAAGCTCGAGAAATCATGAACCTTAGTCTATAGGAATCGGTCTATGGATCGAACTGCAAAGTTAAGTTTGTCTATAAATCTAGTTTGAGAAGTTGGTAGGGAAGCCTCGGTGGGCGAGTCCAACTCGACTTGGCCAGTTTTAATTTATATTTAGAATTTTTAGGGTTCCGTACCTCAAAAGGTATAAAAGGAACAATTATAAGATCACTTTCATGTCCGTCTGTCTGTCTGTCTGTCCGTGTGTCACCACCGATTTTCTCAGGAACGAGTGGCCTAGCACGTTGAAATTTATACCAGATACTGCAGTCTACAGTCCCTATTAGGTGTATAAAAATCAAGGTCCTGAGTCAACACGATAAAAAGATATGGGCAAATTTAGATTTTCGTGAAAACTTGTAAGTACCAAAATTTACCTTAATTTTCGGTTTTTTTTATTATTGATATGTTCCATTTGATGTTAGTAGAGATGTGTAAGTGCAGTTTTTTAATCTGCCCATAAACTGAAAAATGCTTTGAGTTTACATAAGTGTATATATAATTAAATTTCCCTTACCTTACAATACAAAACAAAAACTCTTTATTCTTATATTATATATTTATCTTTATTACCAACATAAATAATACAAGGAACATTTAACAAACCTAATAACTATTAGGTTACAATGGGCGGTCTTATTGCTAACAGCAATTTCTACCAGACAACCTTTGGATGGACAGAAATACAGGAAGTAATAGACGGTGGTGTACAATTAATAAAAAGTGCACAATAAAATTAACGAATAATTTGATAATAAACCTAAATATATGTGTATGTATCTTTAATTTTTTTTTTTTTTTATACCGAACTGGGTAGCACTTGATCACTATCTCACCTGATGTTAAGTGATGATGCGATCGATGATGTAGCGTGCTTACCCAGAAGATACCTATTCACTCGCGATTTGAAGACCCCCATATTGTACTTAATCGGAAACACGGACTCAGGCAGGGTATTCCATTCCTTAGCGGTTCGTATGATGAACGAAAAAGCAAATCGCTTCGTTCGGGTAGATGGTATATCCACCATAAATCGGTGGCGCCTTTTAGTGTCTCTGGATGTCCGATTATAAAATGGCGATGGTGGAATCAAATCATGCAGTTCCATTGCACACTCTCCGAAATGTATCCGATAGAAAACCGATAAACAAGCGACTTTGCGGCGATGCGCGAGACTCTGGAGTCTCTTGCTTACTAATAGGTCATCGCTGATGAGTTTTTTGGCTCTCCTCTCAATAGCTTCCAGTGTCTCCAGCTGGTATTTAGCAGAACCATCCCAAAGGTGAGAACAGTACTTCATACACGACCGGACTTGTGCTTGGTAAAGATTAAGCAACTGTCCCGGTGTGAAGTACTCACCTTAGCCAAAATGCCAAGCTTTTTTGAGGCTAGCTGGGCTCTAGACTCAATATAAGAGCCGAAATTGAGAGTTGGTGTCAAAGAGATGCCAAGAAGCTCGAGATTGTTACTTATCGGAACGGACACATCCCGGGAAGTAGGAGCCAGTAGAAATGGGCTCCGTTTAGCGGAGAAAAGACACGCCTGGGTTTTCGCAGCATTGAACTTGACCAGATTGGCATCACCCCAATCAGAGACTGCCTTCAAAGAAAAGTTCAAGCGTTCGACCATCGCTTCTCTATGAGACTGGATTTGTAATGCACTGGTTCGTGCGTTGGATGTATAACTCTCATTTATATATTAATAGCTGACCCGGCGAACTTCGTACCACCTAACAGACAATGAATGTCGTGTTACCTTTTAGATGAACTTGTTTTAGGCTTTTATGAACGTAATAAATGAATACAAAAGAGATATTAAGTTTATAAATGTATTATGGCAACACAGATATAGAATAAAAATTGGTAAAATGGTTTTTGGAAATATAAACTATTTAAAGTTGCTTGTAAGCATACATTTCTGAAAGCACGCATATTTGACAATCAATAAATATGTCAAACAATTATCATTACTGACAATATTTGACATTTTTAAAATCTACATGACTTGAATTCACAAAAACTTGAAGAATTGTTACTTGACTTACTACTTGACACGGGCTAAATACACTAATCGTGTGGAGCAATAATTTTACCAAAAAAAAACAAATACGCGATAATCCGAATATTGTAATGCTATCCACACATGGGAAGAATTGATATACTTGACACTGGCTAAATACACTAATCGTGTGGCGCCATAATTATACAAAAAAAATACGGCGGGATAAACAATTGAACATCAAATGATTGGCAGTTTTTAAACCCAGGAACATTTTGGCAAAACATTTTTCTCATATATTTTTTTAGTTCAATTATTCATTGTTTTTAATACTTATTATCCTATTCCTGACAAAGACAATTCCAAAAATACAAAAATCATAAAAATTGGCCCAGCCATTCTTGAGTTATAAGTGTAGTAACTAACACAACTTTCTTTTATATATATAAGAGATACATGTATATATACATAATAATAGCCATATATAAAACATATACACATTATAAAATAGCGATAATTAACTTACCTTCAACATTGTTGTCCTCCAAACCCTCTAAATATTTAGCTTCTGCTCCATACTCATCTTCTTTCTTAATACTTACAGCTGGAAATTTTTACATGTTAATATTGCAAATTTTGCAGGGAAGATTATGTATGAATTATGATTTTACAATACAATAACTCTTTACAAACAACATAATTTATGATCGTACAAGACGAAAAAACCGACTTCACATGCCGCGATAGTCAAGGTAATAATGATATCATCAAAGAATACAAATTTGCTAATATTGTTTATCTCCATATCTCCGGAGATAATTGTCATATCTCGATGAAATGTGAATGGGACCAAACGGGAAGAATAATCTCTCAAACAAAAAAATATTTTTCAAATCGGTTAAGATTTGATGAAGTTCTGAGGTAACAAAAAAACAGTCGAATTGAGAATCTCCTCCTTTTTTGTGAAGTTGGTTAAAAATATCAAACAAAAGACAGAAACATATTTATTGTAAGATCCAGTACAAATTGCAGTTTTATCGCTGAAAGAGATCTCTTCCAGGCAACCAGGTATGAAATGATGAGAATAAGGTACTAAAGAAAGGTGGTGTTGCAAAAATAGTAAACTGAACAAACTTTTAAATAAAAACCGGCCAAGTCGAGTTGAACTCGCCCACCGAGGCTTACCTTAGGCTAGACCTCTAAATTGTATCAGCGCTCATATAACTCAGAGGTCTACCTAAATTGGCGTAAACTATGAATGTATTGGGGGGGGGGGGGGGAGGGCACCCTTTAATTTTCAAATTTTATTATTTTTTGAATTTTTTTCTTAATTTGTGCTGTAAGACCTTGCTTCTTGCCAAATTTCATAATTCTAGGTCAACGGGAAGTACCCTATGGTTTTCGACCCAAAACCTATAGGGTACTTCCGGTTGACCTAGAATTGTCAATTTTGGTCAAAAGCAAGGTCTTACAGCACAAGTAAAGGAAAAATTACGAAAAATAAAAAAAAGTTGACAATTAAGGTACATTTTGGAACTAACAAGTTTTCGCGAAAATCTAAATTTGCCCAAATCTTTTTATTGTGTTGACTCAAGACCTTGGTTTTTATACACCCAATAGGGACTATAGACTTCAGTATCAGGTATAAATTTCAACTTGCTAGGTCCACCTGTTCCTGAGAAAATCAGTGGTGACACACGGACAAGAAAGTGATCTTATAAGGGTTCCTTTTTTTACCTTTTGAGGTACGGAACCCTAAAAATAATATGAAACTAAAACAATATAGTTATGCTATTTTGTATACATGATATACATACGAATACATATATATAGATACACAGTATATACAATATATATAATACAATACATATTTATATTAATATGAAAGACCTATTCAATACCAAGCTATGCTGTACCAAGTATCGGTTGATACTTGGTACAGCTACGAAATGTAGTTTTGGTTATGTAGAATTGTACAGTTTATTTTTAACTGACTTCAAAAAAAGGACGTTTCTCAATTCGACCGTATATAAATTCGCTAAAATCTAAATATGCCCATATCTTTTTATCCTGTTGACACAGTGTAATAAAAAATTTTGGTTATAAAAATATAAACGTTACTAGTTGTAACATGAAGGTTATAGAGTATAAAAAGCTAAAAATTAATGTTAGGTAGACAGTATTTATGAATATCGAGCGCCCTTGTTCTACCAAGATCTAAAACTTACCAGGATAAATCAGCGGTGTCATTGAGACTTTTAATCTCGGACTGGGGGACAGGCAATTGATAACACTGTTTTGGGAATGTATGACAAATTTTAATACTTCAAAAAGTCCCTTACCTCCAAAGTGAGTTACATATACTTAGTTAAAGCCGGAATACTATGTCTAAACATTTGATTATAAATACCATTCGGTTTTCGTTACTTTTTAGGTTAATTTATTTTACATTTTACTATTGAAATTTGGTTATTTCTTACTATAATCGTTGTTTCTAATGTCTTTCTTGCATCTTGCGAATATGAAATTAAAGTTTTAAGGGTAATAAAAAGAGTTATAATGAAATTCGCTTAGCTGCAGCGTCCGGGGGCGTCCGAGCACACCACTCAAAACAGACGACATCCAAACGTTGAGCGTCGAACAAACATCTCCAAATAACGACGTCTCCCAGCGTCGCACAAACAGTTGACGACACCCATCGTCCCACAAACAGCGCCAAAGGCTGTAACCAAAAATCCGATTGTAATTTGTCGCCATGAAGGATGACGCGAAACATTTTAGTTTATCAAAAATTGACTCACCGCAAAATCACGACGTTAACACATGCTTGAACATAATATGCACGCCAATTAGCGTCGCATATTTAATTAACAAGATGGATTCATCTTGTTAAATCTGATTAAGAAAAAATACAAAAAGTTTAGCTCTTCGTAGGCCCCAGGGACAAGAAAAAGTGACGTCTCCGATCGAGAATTGACAGATGTCAAAGTCATTTTTTTTTTTGAAAGATTGTTTATAGTATATTGAATGATCCACAGACCAAGTAGTAACTCGATTATTTAAAATCGACTAAAAATGGCTAAATACGAAAATGTTCTAAATTATTTAAAACCAAAAGGTAATTTTGTCAGTCTTAGAAGCTGAAATGTGCTTCCAAGCGAAAAATATGTAACGAGTCGAAATACCTCGTTACAGTACATACCTTCCCAAAAAAAAATAAAAGAATGAAACTTCTTTTATTTTTGAGAAGAACTCCCAAAAAATTCCTAATAAAAACTTATTCAAAAAATTTAATAAACAGAAAATATTCCGCCACCAAAATATGAAATTTATTCAAACTAAAAGAAGACACTAATAAAGCATAACGTTAAATCAGTTAAGCTTCTAGCCACTGACTAAGTTGCTCTAGAAAAACAAGTTATAAAAACTTTCTAACTAAGTGAAAAACAATGTAAAGGTTTACCAAAACTAATCCATCAATATGACTCAATCCTAAAATCCATCACAAATTAATTATACTCAAGAGTGGATAAGCACCATAGCCTCCATCTACTTATCTGTATTACAAACCAAATAAATATTTCTGAAATATTTAACAAAAGTGTAGATAAGCACCATCGCCTCTATCTTTTATAATCTCAGAACGATTGTAACTAAATTAAAAGGTAATAACAAAGGTTATCCATATTGTAGTACGGTTAAGCATTAGCTGCCGACTTTAGATAATTATTCACTGCAAAAGATTCAGTGAACAAGTTTTCAATGAAAAAGTTGAACAACAAAAGTTCAAATTATTCTCATAGAAATAGAGAACCAAAAAATAATAAGTAGTGACCGGCTCAACTCTACCGACTTTCCGAACACTAACAAATTAATAAAAGGGTTTGTCAAAAAGACCAAAAATTGTATATTGTGACCGGCTCAACACCACCGACTTTCCGTTCACAATATCTAAAGTTTCCAACGCTTGAACCAAAAATGTCAAAGCGAGGAAAAAATGAAGAGTAAAAACTTACCCAAAAAGGTTAACTGAGACAAAAGCTCAAAAAGAGTCAAATCCGAGAGGCAAATCCGGGTAAAAATTATGTAGAGCTCTAAGTGTCAAATCCAAGTCTTAGGTCTACAACAAACACAAACTAAATAATCTAAATAATATATAACATGCTTCACAAAGACTGAAACACATCTATATTAAAAATGTATTTACACTATGTGCAGGCTATTTGAAAAGTGGAAAGCTTTTCATAGCAATCTAAAACAATATTTATACTAGAAAAGTGGAAAACTTCTCAAAGTATCTAAAAGAAAGTTGAGTACTTGAAAAGTGAAAAGCTTTTCAAAGTAACCAAAATAATAAAATATACAAAAATATACATAAGATCTTTTGATGCCAAGAAAATTTCTAAAAGAAAATATAATCGTTAGATGTAGCTTTTAAAGTTGGGTAAAAGTTCAAAATTAGGATAAAAGTATCAATAAGTTATTTTTCAAAAAAAATAAAACCGACTTCATAACCACAAAAAGGCACTCAAAAGCGAAAAATAATTTACTTAAAATTATTATAAGCGTTACCCACGTCTCTATTTGAAGTCGGTGCCAGCCAAGTCTAATAGGTAGTAGATAGATAATACCTACGAGTACATGTATCTACCTACTTACTAACCTACATGTACCTACTTACTACTACTACATACATAGCATCTATCTAATATCCAATAGACTTGGCTGGCACCGACTTCAAATAGAGACGTGGGTAACGCTTATAATAATTTTAAGTAAATTATTTTTCGCTTTTGAGTGCCTTTTTGTGGTTATGAAGTCGGTTTTATTTTTTTTGAAAAATAACTTATTTTACCCTTTTTAGTGCAAAAAAAGTTTTAATGAAATTACATGCATCTATTAAATTTCGTGTCTGGGCCGTTATACACTGACGGATATATACTTTTTGAAAATGTCAAGTGTGTACCTATAACGGTTAAGAAGATACAGATCTGTAAAGTGCGCACATATAGACACACGGACGGACGGACGGACGGACGGACGAACAGACAACAAAGTCTCAGAAAGTGTTCATTTGGTAGCCTTTGGGTTCGGAACCCTAAAAAAATTGACTTTAAATGCCGCGCTAAAGTGAAAATATTCACTAGTAATAATGATGTCATCAAGGTCTCATAGGACAATGTCCAAAATGGCCCTGTGCAATAAAAGCATCTGACACACGATAATTAATTGTCTATTTTATTACAATAATTCCAAATACTTTTATAACACGGACTAGTTGTATTCCAAAATGAATATAAAAAAGTATTATTTGCGATTATTAACATTAATTGCCGCCATATGGCCAACAGGGTACTGAATCACTCTACTACGTTATAAGAGGCACTTCCCTATATTGTGGATACCCGAATTATGTAAGCACTGTGTAGCCAACCTAACAACGGAAAGTATTATTTACGTAGTAACTATTATATAATATGTGGTTTTAAGCTTATAATTTTTTTTGCTGTGTTGATTGGTACAAAGTACGTTCATGATTCTGAGTTATTTAATTATGTATGCAGTGTCGCGGGACTGAAATGGCCGCCATCTTCGCCAAATGTCATGTCATGTCAAAAAATATTAGGTATGTTTAAAAAAGTTTGCACTCTAACAAGACTTTGCCCGGTAGAACATTCCTGTGAAGACAAATTATTTATATTTATACATAATTATTTATTATAATTATTAATATATAATTATTTATTGAGGGCCCGGTGGCGTAATTGGGAGAACAGTCGGCTTTGATGCCGTGGTACCGAGTTCAAACCGCCGTGCACCAATGAATTTTTCTATCGAAAAATATATGTGCGCTTCTCACAGTGGCCCTCCGGTGAAGGAAAACATCGTTAAGAAACCAATAACCCCCGCATGGTGGTAGAACATATCTAGTGTCCGCCTGGCCAGCTACCACCCTCAAGTCAGAAAATCTGTCGCCAAACATCTAATGTGTTCCGGCAGCTATCCTTGAGAGCCAGTTCCCATTCTAGTCCACTTCTCTATCTTCGACCGCATCATCACTTAGCAACAGGTGAGATAGTGGTCAAACGCTTGCCTATAAGATATTACAAAAAAAAATTCCCCACCTTTATTTCTATCTCGCTCACAGTTACCGTAAGAATATCTTATATGCAATAGCAACCTCCATTGTGTATAATCTTCTTGGGACTCTTCTACTAAAACTAGTACAATCTCCTATGTTTGGGGTATTTATCTCCATATCTCTGGTGATACTAATCAGATCTCGATAAAATTAAAATGGGACCACCTCGGAAACGTATCCTACCAATTAAAAAAAGAATCATTTGAATCCGTTCACAATTGATGGAGAAATCGCGTAACATACACACAAAAAAAAAAAAAAAAAAAAAAAACATACAGACGAATTGAGAACCTCCTCCTTTTTTGTGAAGTCGGTTAAAAATAAGATGAAGGTATCAAAAATAGAATAAAAGTTCCAAAAATAGACCTAAGTTAGGTTTAGTATATTTAAATTTGTATTTCAATAAAGTGTTGGTTTTCCTTGCAGGCAATCATCTTTCATCTTGTGCGGTCTCTTTCATACATCAAATCTCATGCTTCCACAATCAACGCACATTCCAAACAGAATATCAAAACAAATCTAAATAAAGTGTTATATCCAAAAATGAAAATTTTAATATTTGATTATATCTTTAACATGATAACGTCCAGTACTTGTTTTATTAAATTCCTTTAGTACATACACGTTAGGAGAAATTCTCTCTACAATTTCACATTTAATAAACTTAGGTGCTAATTTAGCCGAAAAATATGCAGGTGCATTTGACTGTACAAAACTTCTACGCCAAACTACATCACCGACATCAAAAGAAATGACTTTTCTTCCCCTATTATAATAAAGAGCATTACGCTTATAAGCTTTCAAAAGATAAGCTTGAACTTTAACAAAAACTTCACTAAGTGAATTTAAAGAGTGAGCATAAGTATCTCTAGTACCAAGCTCAAGTTGATCTAAGTTATCAAAAGAGTTACTAAAACGGTGCAAAGATGCATCAAAAATAAGTTCCCTACCGAACATCAAAAAGTTAGGAGTGTACTCTGTAGCAAGATTTACACTACTATTTAAAGCTAATTGGACATGAGGCAAAAACCTTGACCAAGTTCGATGATCATTTTTAACAAAACAAGAAATACATGTTTCTATTGTCTTATTATATCTTTCTACTGGATTATTCTGTGGAGTGTATAGTGCATTATATATAATATTTTAGTGATGTTGACATTTTTTAAGAAATCTACAAAATATTTGGTGGGTGGGGTCCGTTGTCGACCACTCAAATTTTAGGTACACCAAATTTAAGAAATATTTCTTTTTCAAAGATTTTACAAATTACTTTAGACGTAGCATTTATCATTGGAAATATCCAACAATATTTAGTAAAAACATCTACAATTGAAAGAATGAATCTATGTCCAGAATAAGATTTAGGTAAATTCCCAATAATATCAACGGATAACATTACCATAGGTTGATCAACTTTCTTAGGGTTAACCATCTTACCAGCAGGAGCAGAAGTTGAATGTTTATAAGCTTTACAAATGTCGCAAGAAGAAATATATTTTTGAACGTCTCCGAACATTCCTTTCCAATAATAATGTTGTTTTATTTTATTAAGAATTTTATGTATTCCAAAGTATCCAGAATTAATATCATCATGATTAGAACAAATAGTATCTAAAACATGTTCTTTAGGTATAACAATTTTCCAATTCAAACGACTATTAGGGTCAAATTTATTTTTACAGTAACGATACAAAGTATTATCTTCTACTCGAAGGTTTTTCATTCTAGAAGGGTATTTTTGACAATTTATACAGACTTTTCTATACCAAGGGTCTTCTATATCTTCATCTGGTGAGACAATATTTATAGCGGAAACTAATATTGAAGTTATATTGATTCTAGATAAAGCGTCAGGAACTTGATGTAAAGATCCTTTTTTATGAACAATATCAAAAGTAAATTGAGAAATACGTGCAGCCCATCGAGCTAAGCGTCCACTAGGGTTATTAAGTTTTAAAAGCCACTTAAGACTAGCATGATCTGTCACAACTGTGAATTTCATTCCTTCGACATAAGGTCTAAAATGTTCAATTGAATCTAAAACTGCCAAGAGTTCACGTTCAGTGGTACTATAATTTCTTTCACATTTATTTAAAGATCTTGAATAATAAGCAATTGGATGTTGTTCATTATTTTCGTCTTCTTGACTCAGAACACCACCAATTCCTACAGAACTAGCATCGCAATGTAAAAAGAAAGGTTTTTCAAAATCAGGACACTGTAAAACAGGTGTAGTTATTAAGGCATTTTTTAAATTAATGAAGGCTTCTTCAGCTTCTTCATTCCAAACAAAAGTATGTTTTATCTTTTTACTTCCGGAAGTTAATTTAGTTAAAGGGGAGGCAATATCAGCGAATTTACAAATGAAACGTCGATAATATGAACATAATCCTAAAAAGCTTCTAAGTTGTTTTACGGACTCTGGTCGTGGAAAGTTTTCTATAATTTCTAATTTAGACGGATCAGTATGTAGGCCTTGACTGTCTACAATATAACCGAGATAACGGAGTCTTTCTTTGCAAAATTCACATTTTTTAAGATTTACTGTTAAGCCTGAGTTTTTAAGTATTTCATGGACTTTTTTAAGGTACTCTATATGATTTTGAAAATTATCATTTACTAAAATCAAATCATCTAAATATTTAAACAGGACATTGTCAAATTCAGGTCCAAAGAGTTTATCAACCAAGCGTTGTAACTCTGCCGGTGCGTTGGTGATTCCAAAAGGCATCCGAACAAAATGGTACAAGTTTTTGCCAGGAACTACAAAAGCAGTCTTTTCACGAGAGGACTCTTCAAGTTTAATTTGAAATCCTAGTTTAGAAAAATGCAAGTGTTGGTTATTACCTAAAACACAGCTATTTGAACCACTATCTAGCAATCCAGAAAAAGTTTCATTATAAATGGTAAATTTTAAAAATGGTCTAGTATCATTTTGTTTAGTAAAAAGTATAGGAGCTGCTTTATGAACAGAAAAAAATGTTTTTAAATAGTCAAGCCATTCTGAAAATTCTCTTTTACACGTATCATCATTAGGTTTATAATTGGATATCGGAGCACCTGAAGTTTCTTCAAAAACTTGGGCCCGATGCCTTACAAGTTTTTTGAATTATTATTATTTTTAATATTGTCAGAATGACAAGTATCACAGTTCTTTGTCAAAACGCCTCGTTTATGACATAAAGCACACAGGTCCAAGAATCTCTGTACACTCTTTATAAGTGTGGTCAGTCGACTTACACTTCAAACAAGAAAGTTTGGTTTCAACCGCATGAAAGTTTTGTTTAATTTCCTTTACAGGTTTTCGATTAACTAAAATCTCTAATTCCTTACTAATTCGGATAAACTGTTCAATAGTGTCTATTGATTTTCCAAATAAAAACGGTGTGTAAATAGGTAACATGTTGTGTTTAATTATAGTTATCAAAACATTCTCAAAAGTTGGATTAGCTAATCTGCTAGACATATCTAAAATCTCAGTAATGAAATCAGGAAGTGACTCATTACTCCGTTGTTTGCGAGTTCTCATTTCATACTCCAAATGATAATCAAATTCAGGTTTGTCGAATCTGTTCAACAATTCAGTTTTAAGTGTTGTCCACGAAGAAACCCTAATTCGAATACTACGGAACCATTTCGTTGCTGTTCCAGTGAGCAGATCAGAAAAAGAACCGACTAAAAAGTTTTCATCAAAGTTTTTATACAAAAAATACTCCTCAACCGAAGTGATAAAGTCTCTAACACAAGTTTTCCCATCAAAAGATATCTTACTACGCTTCAAATCAGGAAGTTTATTTGTTGAAGGCAAATGCTTTTTCAATTGTTCATTGAGTTGAACATTCATCGAGTTAAACGAAGGTAAAGGTGTAAAATTATGCAAGCTACTATGACCAAGGTTAGGTAAGAAAGGGTCAACAGCCTCTGTTGCATTCTGCATAACTAAATTATCCAACGCCGGATTAGAAATAACATCCCTAGAAGTACCAGGTAAGTTCTCTTCCAACAAGGGTGGAAATTGAACCTGTTTGTCAGTCATGATGAATAATCAAAAATATTAAAGAAACAAAGACAAACAACCAACTAAAAATTCAAAGAATAGTTAAAATGCTTCAAAGTTTATAAGATTTTTTGTTAAAACCGGTTTAAGTTATTATGTTTTAAAGTTTATGTTAATATTTAATAATGTTCAAAAGTATTTAAAGAAATTTGAATGTACAAAGAAACATTCAAATTGTAAAGTATATAAGATGCAAAAAAGATTCACAATTTATCTTAATTTTCAAGATTATTAACAACGGCTAAGGTTATATCTATTTGTGAAAAGTAAAATCAATAAACTAGTTAATAATTATGTTAATAAGCTAGTATTTTCTAATATGAATGTAGCTTAATGCTTCTCAACAGTAAACAAACGTTATAACTTTATATAAGACATAGTTATATCAATTCAAACAAAAACTTAGCACTTTCAATGTGGTCAAGGTCAGTTCCTTACAAAATGTAAACAACGCATATCTCAAATGTTATTATATAGTAAGTACACACTTAGATTAGTCTATCCAGTATATAAGACATATAAAGAACATTGTATGTTAATTAGTTTTGTTAAAATACAAAAAAAGTTGTAAACAAAGTTACAATTGTGTTTTCAAAGTACAAAAACTGTAAAAATGCTAAAAATAACACAAAAATTGCACTAAATTGTGACAAGAAAAACAAAAATAAGATGCAAGAAAGATTATATATGTGGAGGTAAATCCGGTCCCTGTTCGGGCGCCAATTGTAATAAAAAATTTTGGTTATAAAAATATAAACGTTACTAGTTGTAACATGAAGGTTATAGAGTATAAAAAGCTAAAAATTAATGTTAGGTAGACAGTATTTATGAATATCGAGCGCCCTTGTTCTACCAAGATCTAAAACTTACCAGGATAAATCAGCGGTGTCATTGAGACTTTTAATCTCGGACTGGGGGACAGGCAATTGATAACACTGTTTTGGGAATGTATGACAAATTTTAATACTTCAAAAAGTCCCTTACCTCCAAAGTGAGTTACATATACTTAGTTAAAGCCGGAATACTATGTCTAAACATTTGATTATAAATACCATTCGGTTTTCGTTACTTTTTAGGTTAATTTATTTTACATTTTACTATTGAAATTTGGTTATTTCTTACTATAATCGTTGTTTCTAATGTCTTTCTTGCATCTTGCGAATATGAAATTAAAGTTTTAAGGGTAATAAAAAGAGTTATAATGAAATTCGCTTAGCTGCAGCGTCCGGGGGCGTCCGAGCACACCACTCAAAACAGACGACATCCAAACGTTGAGCGTCGAACAAACATCTCCAAATAACGACGTCTCCCAGCGTCGCACAAACAGTTGACGACACCCATCGTCCCACAAACAGCGCCAAAGGCTGTAACCAAAAATCCGATTGTAATTTGTCGCCATGAAGGATGACGCGAAACATTTTAGGTTATCAAAAATTGACTCACCGCAAAATCACGACGTTAACACATGCTTGAACATAATATGCACGCCAATTAGCGTCGCATATTTAATTAACAAGATGGATTCATCTTGTTAAATCTGATTAAGAAAAAATACAAAAAGTTTAGCTCTTCGTAGGCCCCAGGGACAAGAAAAAGTGACGTCTCCGATCGAGAATTGACAGATGTCAAAGTCATTTTTTTTTTTGAAAGATTGTTTATAGGATATTGAATGATCCACAGACCGAGTAGTAACTCGATTATTTAAAATCGACTAAAAATGGCTAAATACGAAAATGTTCTAAATTATTTAAAACCAAAAGGTAATTTTGTCAGTCTTAGAAGCTGAAATGTGCTTCCAAGCGAAAAATATGTAACGAGTCGAAATACCTCGTTACAACAGGACCTTGATTTCTATACACCTAATAGGGACTATACTATAGATAGATAAATAGATAGATAAACACTTTGTTTTGAAATTTTTTATTATTATTTTTTTAATTTGAATTACACCATACAAATTAAAAGTAAAAAATGGTAAATAAAACAATGTGGCAACAGGCATAGACTTCAGTATCTGGTATAAATTTCAACTTGCTAGGTCCACCCGTTCCTGAGAAAATCGGTGGTGACACACGGAAAGACAGACAGACAGACGGACAAGTGTAACGAGGTATTTCGACTCGTTACATATTTTTCGTTTGGAAGCACATTTCAGCTTCTAAGACTGACAAAATTACCTTTTGGTTTTAAATAATTTAGAACATTTTCGTATTTAGCCATTTTTAGTCGATTTTAAATAATCGAGTTACTACTTGGTCTGTGGATCATTCAATATCCTATAGACAATCTTTCAAAAAAAAAATGACTTTGACATCTGTCAATTCTCGATCGGAGACGTCACTTTTTCTTGCCCCTAGGCATACAATGGGCTCATTTTTAGAAAATTTTATAAATCGGATTCAACCAAAAGAATCCGTATTTCAAATCGCTTTTGCGATGATACTCGGCGTGCTTATGGTGTAGTGCCATATGATAACGTCGTGATTTTGCGGTGAGTCAATTTTTGATAACCTAAAATGTTTCGCGTCATCCTTCATGGCGACAAATTACAATCGGATTTTTGGTTACAGCCTTTGGCGCTGTTTGTGCGACGATGGGTGTCGTCAACTGTTTGTGCGACGATGGGTGTCGTCAACTGTTTGTGCGACGCTAGATGTCGTCGTCTATTTTGAGCGGTGTGCTCGACGCCGAATTGCTGGGTTGGCTTTGGAAGAAATTTGTAATAGCAATGCCGCGCTCTCGATTCCACCGGACGCTGCAGCTAAGCGAATTTCATTATAACTCTTTTTATTACCCTTAAAACTTTGATTTCGTATTGGCAAGATGCAAGAAAGACATTAGAAACAACGATTATAGTAAGAAATAACCAAATTTCAATAGTAAAATGTAAAATAAATTAACCTAAAAAGTAACGAAAACCGAATGGTATTTATAATCAAATGTTTAGACATAGTATTCCGGCTTTAACTAAGTATATGTAACTCACTTTGGAGGTAAGGGACTTTTTGAAGTATTAAAATTTGTCATACATTCCCAAAACAGTGATATCAATTGCCTGTCCCCCAGTCCGAGATTAAAAGTCTCAATGACACCGCTGATTTATCCTGGTAAGTTTTAGATCTTGGTAGAACAAGGGCGCTCGATATTCATAAATACTGTCTACCTAACATTAATTTTTAGCTTTTTATACTCTATAACCTTCATGTTACAACTAGTAACATAAATATTTTTATTAACAAAATTGTTTTATTACAATTAGCGCGAGAACAGGGACCGGATTTACCTCCACATATATAATCTTTCTTGCATCTTATTTTTGTTTTTCTTGTCACAATTTAGTGCAATTTTTTAGCATTTTTACAGTTTTTGTACTTTGAAAACACAATTGTAACTTTATTTACAACTTTTTTTGTATTTTAACAAAACTAATTAACATACAATGTTCTTTATATGTCTTATATACTGGATAGACTAATCTAAGTGTGTACTTACTATATAATAACATTTGAGATATGCGTTGTTTACATTTTGTAAGGAACTGACCTTGACCACATTGAAAGTGCTAAGTTTTTGTTTGAATTGATATAACTTTGTCTTATATAAAGTTATAACGTTTGTTTACTGTTAAGAAGCATTAAGCTACATGCATATTTGAAAATACTAGCTTATTAACATAATTATTAACTAGTTTATTGATTTTACTTTTCACAAATAGATATTGGCCGTTGAGTCCTGCTAAACAAAAAGAACTTTATGATGAAGTGGAAGTTTTATTAAAGGAAGGAATTATAGAACCTTCAAAATCTCCTTGGTGTTCCCCTGTATTAGCCGTCGATAAAAAAGATGGTGGAACCAGATTATGTTTAGATTCGAGACGATTAAATTCAATAACTGTTAAAGATTCTTATCCTTTGCCATACCCTTCTAGGATATTAGACAGCCTTCGTGGGGCTAAATTATATCTACCATAGATCTTTCTAAAGCATTTCTGCAAATTAAACTTGAAGAGTCCTCTCGTGAAAAGACTGCTTTCGTAGTTCCTGGAAAAAACTTGTACCATTTTGTTCGGATGCCTTTTGGAATCACCAACGCACCGGCAGAGTTACAACGCTTGGTTGATAAACTCTTTGGACCTGAATTTGACAATGTCCTGTTTAAATATTTAGATGATTTGATTTTAGTAAATGATAATTTTCAAAATCATATAGAGTACCTTAAAAAAGTCCATGAAATACTTAAAAACTCAGGCTTAACAGTAAATCTTAAAAAAATGTGAATTTTGCAAAGAAAGACTCCGTTATCTCGGTTATATTGTAGACAGTCAAGGCCTACATACTGATCCGTCTAAATTAGAAATTATAGAAAACTTTCCACGACCAGAGTCCGTAAAACAACTTAGAAGCTTTTTAGGATTATGTTCATATTATCGACGTTTCATTTGTAAATTCGCTGATATTGCCTCCCCTTTAACTAAATTAACTTCCGGAAGTAAAAAGATAAAACATACTTTTGTTTGGAATGAAGAAGCTGAAGAAGCCTTCATTAATTTAAAAAATGCCTTAATAACTACACCTGTTTTACAGTGTCCTGATTTTGAAAAACCTTTCTTTTTACATTGCGATGCTAGTTCTGTAGGAATTGGTAGTGTTCTGAGTCAAGAAGACGAAAATAATGAACAACATCCAATTGCTTATTATTCAAGATCTTTAAATAAATGTGAAAGAAATTATAGCACCACTGAACGTGAACTTTTGGCAGTTTTAGATTCAATTGAACATTTTAGACCTTATGTCGAAGGAATGAAATTCACAGTTGTGACAGATCATGCTAGTCTTAAGTGGCTTTTAAAACTTAATAACCCTAGTGGACGCTTAGCTCGATGGGCTGCACGTATTTCTCAATTTACTTTTGATATTGTTCATAAAAAAGGATCTTTACATCAAGTTCCTGACGCTTTATCTAGAATCAATATAACTTTAATATTAGTTTCCGCTATAAATATTGTCTCACCAGATGAAGATATAGAAGACCCTTGGTATAGAAAAGTCTTTATAAATTGTCAAAAATACCCTTCTAGAATGAAAAACCTTCGAGTAGAAGATAATACTTTGTATCGTTACTGTAAAAATAAATTTGACCCTAATAGTCGTTTAAATTTGAAAATTGTAATACCTAAAGAACATGTTTTAGATACTATTCGTTCTAATCATGATGATATTAATTCTGGACACTTATAAAACTCTTAATAAAATAAAACAACACTATTATTGGAAAGGAATGTTCGGAGACGTTCAAAAATATATTTCTTCTTGCGACATTTGTAAAGCTTATAAACATTCAACTTCTGCTCCTGCTGGTAAGATGGTTAACCCTAAGAAAGTTGATCAACCTATGGTAATGTTATCCGTTGATATTATTGGGAATTTACCTAAATCTTATTCTGGACATAGATTCATTCTTTCAATTGTAGATGTTTTTACTAAATATTGTTGGATATTTCCAATGATAAATGCTACGTCTAAAGTAATTTGTAAAATCTTTGAAAAAGAAATATTTCTTAAATTTGGTGTACCTAAAATCTTAGTGGCCGACAACGGACCCCAATTTATATCTAAGTATTTTGTAGATTTCTTAAAAAATTTCAACATAACTAAAATATTTTATAATGCACTATACACTCCACAGAATAATCCAGTAGAAAGATATAATAAGACAATAGAGACATGTACTTCTTGTTTTGTTAAAAATGATCATCGAACTTGGTCAAGGTTTTTGTCTCATGTCCAATTAGCTTTAAATAGTAGTGTAAATCTTGCTACAGAGTACACTCCTAACTTTTTGATGTTCGGTAGAGAACTTATTTTTGATGCATCTTTGCACCGTTTTAGTAACTCTTTAGATAACTTAGATCAACTTGAGCTTGGTATTAGAGATACTTATGCTCACTCTTTAAATTCACTTAGTGAAGTTTTTGTTAAAGTTCAAGCTTATCTTTTGAAAGCTTATAAGCGTAATGCTCTTTATTATAATAGGGGAAGAAAAGTCATTTCTTTTGATGTCGGTGATGTAGTTTGGCGTAGAAGTTTTATACAGTCTAATGCACCTGCATATTTTTCGGCTAAATTAGCACCTAAGTTTATTAAATGTGAAATTGTAGAGAGAATTTCTCCTAACGTTTATGTACTAAAGGAATTTAATAAAACAAGTACTGGACGTTATCATGTTAAAGATATAATTAAATATTAAAATTTTCATTTTTGGATTTAACTTTTATTTAACTTTGTTTTGATATTCTGTTTTGGGAGGCACGTTGATTGTGGAAGTATGAGATTTGATGTATGGAAGAGGACGTGCAGGATGAAAGATGATTATCTGAAAGGAAACCAACACTTTATTGAAATACAACTTTAAATATACTAAACCTAACTTAGGTCTATTTTTGGTAATTTTATTCTATTTTTGATACTTTTATCCTAATTTTTAACTTTTACCCAACTTTAAAAGCTACATCTAACGATTATATTTTCTTTTAGAAATTTTCTTGGCATCAAAAGATCTTATGTATATTTTTGTATATTTTATTATTTTGGTTACTTTGAAGAGCTTTTCACTATTCAAGTATTCAACTCTTTTAGATACTTTGAGAAGTTTTCCACTTTTCTAGTATAAATATTGTTTTAGATTGCTATGAAAAGCTTTCCACTTTTCAAATAGCCTGCACATACTGTAAATACATTTTTGATATAAATGTGTTTCAGTCTTTGTGAAGCATGTTATATATTATTTAGATTATTTAGTTTGTGTTTGTTGTAGACCTAAGACTTGGATTTGACACTTAGAGCTCTACATAATTTCTACCCGGATTTGCCTCTCGGATTTGACTCTTTTGAGCTTTTGTCTCAGTTAACCTTTTTGGGTAAGTTTTTACTCTTCATTTTTTCCTCGCTTTGACATTTTTAGTTCAAGCGTTGAAAACTTTTTAGATATTGTGAACGGAAAGTCGGTGGTGTTGAGCCGGTCACAATACAACTTTGTTGTTTTCCCAACAAACTTTTGTTAACTTGTTTTTGTGCACGGAATGTCGGTGGTGTTGAGCCGGTCACAATATACAATTTTTGGTCTTTTTGACAAACCCTTTACACTAACGTGTTCGGAAAGTCGGTAGAGTTGAGCCGGTCGCTACTTATTATTTTTGGTTCTCTATTTTTATGCGAATAATTTGAACTTTTGTTGTTCAACCTTTTCATTGAAAACTTGTTCACTGAATCTTTTGCAGTGAATAATTATCTAAAGTCGGCAGCTAATGCTTAACCGTACTACAATATGGATAACCTTTGTTATTACCTTTTAATTTAGTTACAATCGTTCTGAGATTATAAAAGATAGAGGCGATGGTGCTTATCTACACTTTTGTTAAATATTTCAGAAATATTTATTTGGTTTGTAATACAGATAAGTAGATGGAGGCTATGGCGCTTATCCACTCTTGAGTATAATTAATTTGTGATGGATTTTAGGATTGAGTCATATTGATGGATTAGTTTTGGTAAACCTTAACATTGTTTTTCACTTGGTTAGAAAGTTTTTATAACTTGTTTTTCTAGAGCAACTTAGTCAGTGGCTAGAAGCTTAACTGATTTAACGTTATGCTTTATTAGTGTCTTCTTTTAGTTTTAGAAAAAGTTAGTTTTAGTTAAAGAAGTTTCATTCTTTTATTTTTTTTTTGGGAAGGTATGTACTGTAACGAGGTATTTCGACTCGTTACATATTTTTCGTTTGGAAGCACATTTCAGCTTCTAAGACTGACAAAATTACCTTTTGGTTTTAAATAATTTAGAACATTTTCGTATTTAGCCATTTTTAGTCGATTTTAAATAATCGAGTTACTACTTGGTCTGTGGATCATTCAATATCCTATAGACAATCTTTAAAAAAAAAAAAATTACTTTGACATCTGTCAATTCTCGATCGGAGACGTCACTTTTTCTTGCCCCTAGGCATACAAAAGGCTCATTTTTAGAAAATTTTATAAATCGGATTCAACCAATAGAATCCGTATTTCAAATCGCTTTTGCGATGATACTCGGCGTGCTTATGGTGTAGTGCCATATGATAACGTCGTGATTTTGCGGTGAGTCAATTTTTGATAACCTAAAATGTTTCGCGTCATCCTTCATGGCGACAAATTACAATCGGATTTTTGGTTACAGCCTTTGGCGCTGTTTGTGCGACGATGGGTGTCGTCAACTGTTTGTGCGACGATGGGTGTCGTCAACTGTTTGTGCGACGCTAGATGTCGTCGTCTATTTTGAGCGGTGTGCTCGACGTCGAATTGCTGGGTTGGCTTTGGAAGAAATTTGTAATAGCAATGCCGCGCTCTCGATTCCACCGGACGCTGCAGCTAAGCGAATTTCATTATAACTCTTTTTATTACCCTTAAAACTTTGATTTCGTATTGGCAAGATGCAAGAAAGACATTAGAAACAACGATTATAGTAAGAAATAACCAAATTTCAATAGTAAAATGTAAAATAAATTAACCTAAAAAGTAACGAAAACCGAATGGTATTTATAATCAAATGTTTAGACATAGTATTCCGGCTTTAACTAAGTATATGTAACTCACTTTGGAGGTAAGGGACTTTTTGAAGTATTAAAATTTGTCATACATTCCCAAAACAGTGTTATCAATTGCCTGTCCCCCAGTCCGAGATTAAAAGTCTCAATGACACCGCTGATTTATCCTGGTAAGTTTTAGATCTTGGTAGAACAAGGGCGCTCGATATTCATAAATACTGTCTACCTAACATTAATTTTTAGCTTTTTATACTCTATAACCTTCATGTTACAACTAGTAACATAAATATTTTTATTAACAAAATTGTTTTATTACACAAGAAAGTGTTCTTATAAGGGTTCCTTTTTTACCTTTAGGGTAATAAGGTAGGTAATAACAAAGAGGTAGCATGACAATATAGTGGCCTCCCAGCCTGGCTGGACAGACATTGCGCTGGAGAGAGATTCGTGGAACGCTATGGGGGAGACCTTTGCCTAGCAATGGGACATTACAGGTTAAGAAAAGAAAAAAAACGACCTCAAATTTTATGGCATTATAATTACCATAAGCCTCCTTATTAACTGGACTATCTGGTTCCGAATAAACTTCTTCTTTTAGATCCTGATCCAACGGGTCAAATGCATCTGTGGAATTATAAACACGTTTATTAAATATTTTGTTATTATAAAATTATTCCTTCGAAATATATTTGTATCGATGAAATTTTAGATTGTGTGTAACAATTTACAACAATACAAAGTGTGTAACACTTCAAGAAACATAATATTTGATTTACGCAGTGCAACATCTCTCGTTGGATTTGAAAACTGTAATGATTTTCTTCCGAAGGATTAACTTTCGAAATAAGTTATCATAGATGGCACCACCAATGCGTAATTGGTTTAAAAATTCAATCCACTACTTTCGTCGTATCGATTGTATCGTACTGTGGCTTAATTGGCAGAGCACTTGGACATGTTATCTGGGGGTTGGGGTTCGAGTCCCGTCGGTACGATGAAATTTTGGATTGTGTATAACAATTTACAAAAATATAAAGTGTGTAACACTTTAAGAAACATAATATCTTAATGTTATTAACCAAGCGAGCATGAAACGTCTCCATTTTAGCTTGGGAAAAAATACTTTCGTATGTCAGACTGTTCTCATCTACTGATTGCATTTCTCAAATTATTCTCAGCGCTTTGCGTAGCCATTTTGAGATATTCCTAGAAACTAAATTAACAAAAAAACATCCATGTAGTCATCGAACCAGCTCACAACATCTCACGAGAATGGGGAGAAATGCCATCTGTTGAGGAAAACAGCCAGACAGACTTTTGAACAGTGGCGGATTATCCCTAAGGAAAACTAGGCACATGCCTAGGGGCGCAAGGTTACAAAATGCGCCCGCGGAAAATTTTAAATGAAGAATAAAATAATACCTTAAGTCCTAATGCCTTAGTAAAATCGTTAATTAATTAAATAAATAAACAAAAACAAATAAAGCCACTTTCATACAAATTTCTTCATAATCCGGTAAGTTGTTTTTGCGTGAAAGAGAAACAAAAATGAACCTCTTCACCCTCGGAAGCTTTTTTTTTGTTTTGGAAGATGGAAACTAGAGGGGCGCTGATGAGGTGCCCAACCTAGGGCCCTGTAAACATATAATCCGCCTCTGCATTCGAAAGCATATTTATCCTAGCTGAAGCAAAGACGTTCGCTTCGCTCGTTCAATCACTTACATGAAGTTTCTTTTTTGACAACCCATGCACATTTGAGACTGTTAACATAAATACCTAAACAGTCAGCGGTGCTGACCAACATCCAAGGCAATTCTCAACTGTATGGATTGTTAAACTGTGACTATAATACACATTTCCATACAACCACATTATATTCCTCAAGAATATTAATAATCATATTGTATTCATTATGTTTAAAATTATAAAGCAACATTATATTTATAGTATATATGTATATACAACTATATACATATGTATGTCCAGCAGTGGACGGACACCAGCTGATAATGATGATGATGATGATGATATACAACTTAAAAATAATTACCTAATTTGACAATATTCAAAATATTGAAATGAAAAAAAATATGAAATGATAAATGTTTATTGGTAACCTACGTCACCAATCGGCCTCAACTCAGCATAATGTTAGTTTAAGAACTAACACTGGTCTTCCGGTGGGGCCAGTCAGTGCCGTCACCTTACGGCTAACTAAAAACTAAATATATATGATACCTAAACGATAAATAAAACTTAAAAAAAGAAAACATTACAAACACATACCATTAACAAAGACTTCATTGCTTTCCTTAACAAGTTCATTTAATAAACAGATCTCTGTGTTCAGCACTAGTTTCCGGAAACTGTAAGCCTCTCGCAACTTGTCAATGCAGGATGCACATATCATTGTTGGTAGACGGGCGTCTGTGTTTAGCTACAAATATTGGAAACAATTTTTTTTATATCTTATAGGCTATTGTTTGACCACTATCTTGCTTGGTGGCAAGCAAATGATGAGGTCGAAGGCGGTGAACACGCTAGGCCTAGAATACTCTGACTCTCAAGGGGAGTATGCTATGTGGATATGTGAAAATATGCCACATAAACGATCTTACAATCGCCCTAACTTACAACTTTGATCTTATCACAACTAAAAGAGACTGTAGACTTTAGTGTTTCATATAAATTTCAACTAAATACCTCTACTGTTCCTGAGAAAAAGAGGTCTTGACTCTTGACAGACAGACAACAAAGTGACCTTAAAAAAATTAAGTAATATTTCTTATTGACAATTTTGTCAGGAAAACAGTATATATAAAAAAGAGAGGTATTTAATACAACTAATAGGTACTTAATAAAATCATTTAAAAAACTAAAATCAAATGCAGCACCATTAATTTTCAGTACCAAGTTTGAGGTGTTTATTTCCATATCTCTGGAGATATCATATCAGTTCTCAATGAAATTACTATGGTATCACCCTTGGGATATCTCCTTTCCAACAAAAAAATAATCATCAAAATCGGTTCATAAACGACGAAGTTATCTGAACGAACACAAAAAATAATTATATGGTCGAACTGAGAAACCTCTTCCTTTTTTTGAAGTTGGTTGTGTCGGTGTCTAAATTTTAGTCAATTCCGTAGGACGAGGCTTTTCTGTTCTTCAGAAAATTTGCAAAGTAACTATAAGAAACCTTTATGATAGACTAGAAAATAGATTACTTTAAAACGCGGGCGAAACCGCGGAGCGCTTTTGAATATTATGATAATATATCATTATCATCAGCATATCTCTGTCCACTGCTGGACATAGGCCTCACCCTTTGATTATATACATGTCTTATAATCAAAGGCCTCACCCATGATAATATATATTATATTATCAAATACTATTATTTTATTTGAATACTATCCACGGGCAAACGGTGCAACGGATATTGATAAAACTTTGCACACAAATTGTCGTTGCGTGGAACATTGCATAGAATTTCTAATAAAACTTAGAAGTACATACAAAGACACTAAAACACTCCAAAAACATATCCATGTAAACCTCTCGTTGGCCATTCACGAAATATTTCTGATGTAACTCGTGGTGGTAGCCTTTTGAACGACAACATCTACACTCTCCATACTGCATTATTGTAATTTTTAAATAGAAAATCTAAATATTTATTATTCTAGTGCAAATTCGGCATTTTTCGATATTTTGCATATAAACAAACAAACCAAAACAAACGAACGTCCACAACACCACACCACAGATTACTATATGTGCACCACCAAAGAGAATATAAATACTAAGTACACCACAGACTATTATGATACTACCATAGAGTACTAATATATAATGGGAAGATACTACGTATCACAACACGTCCACAAATACCAAAGAGAATATCACAGATATGTGTCAGAGAATATAAATACAGTCCGGCAAGTATAACTTGGCGCGGCTGTGCGCCACTGTGCTTTTACTTTGTACTTTGATAACAGTTTTTGGGACCTCCGGGAAAACTCCCGGGAAATCCTCTTCTAGATTAATAAGGAAGGTATAGGTACTTAGCTTTTATATCGACGGTCCCAGGAAGATATTATTCCGACGCGACCGTCAAGTGCTCGTTTTGTATGTGACAGATTCTCTTCAATAATTTAATTCGTCTTGTATGTTTTAATAATGTATTAATGGTTAAACATTAATCCTCACATGGACGGTTTACTTTACAAAACGGTCTCATGTGATTTTAATCCTTTAATTGGAAAAGAATATTGGTTTTCTTTTTTTAACCAAACATTATCAGTGAAAATATATTAACTTGTCAAAAATAACATGTCGAAACCCTGGCAACCAATTCTACCATCGACATATGAAAACATTCAAATATATCGGATGAGAAAATTAAGCTGTCAACAAAGAGTTCGAACATCATAAAATAAGGCGAGGTCGCCACAAGTTTCTCTTAAACCACTTTTAATTACTTTTGGCATTATTGAACTATTTTAATGTAGCAGATTTATCAACAATAATGTCGCGGTAATCTCTCAAACGTCAAACTCACAGTTTCAAGAGAGCGGAATTAGTTCCAAAAACCACCACCGCCAAGTTATACTTGTGGGACTGTACTACGCACAGATAACTGTATATTGGTACTACGTAAACATAATCCATCATCCTAGACGTAAACAAATACAAATTGAAAACCACAGATTACTATATGTGTTGAAAACGATCACAGATATACACAAACTAAGTAGAGATCATTCCATAGATTCCCTATTTAAATAAACTGCAAGTCGGACTCGCACTCGTAGGGTTCCGTAAAAACATTTTTTTTTGTTCCAGTTCCATGTATAGGATGCCCCCTCTTAAACTTTTATATTTTTCATTTTTGTATAAAAATCGAAAAGCGGTTCACAGAATACATCTACCTACCAAGTTTCAATTCTGTAGTCCTAATAGTTTCGGAATAAAATGGCTGTGACATACGGACGGACAGACAGACAGACATGGCGAATCTATAAGGGTTCCGTTTTTTGCCATTCGGCTATGGAACCCTAAAAAGTACTCTGTGGTAGAGATGCTACCACGGACCTGCTGGCCTATCACGAAAATAGACTGAATGAACTAAATGACGGGGACGCAGCTAGTAGGCTGTATAGCTCTTTCTCTGTCATGTTCGTTCATATCAATCCCTACCAAACTTCGTGATAGGTGGGCTGCTACATATTAAACTTGATTGCGTACACCGGCCCCCATTTTTCTCCCCCCTCCCCTGCCCACCTGCTGGGGGGAACTTCGTGGCAATCGGGCTAAATCAGCTCAAATCAACCCCAGGAACACCTGTTCCAAGCGGTTTGCTTTGTCTCAAAAATGCAAGGTGGCGGAACGAAGATCTACTATTGTGAATGTTGTGAGGTTTCAACCGTTAATTTCTTCGTAAGACGTTCAATCTAATTCACATCAAAGAGAAGAAGGGTTCTCTTTAAAAAAATCGAGGCATTACCCGATTGTGCCTCCGCCCGTTTGTTACTAATTTATCAATGGGCGAATTGAGTACCTACAGTCCCACAAGTATAACTTAGCGGTGGTGGTTTTTGGAACTAATTCCGCTCTCTTGAAACTGTGAGTTTGACGTTTGAGAGATTACCGCGAAATTATTGTTGATAAATCTGCTACATTAAAATAGTTCAATAATGCCAAAAGTAATTAAAAGTGGTTTAAGAGAAACTGTTATCAAAGTACAAAGTAAAAGCACAGTGGAGCACAGCTGCGCCAAGTTATACTTGCCGGACTGTACTTACATCGTCTTTTTGTAAAGTCAATCATGTACTAAATGCTTATATATTTTGGATAATTTTTGTATTCACTGATTGAATGAGACCATTGTAAAAAAAAATATTAACTGTTTAAAATATTTTATAATAAATAAATATTTTTAATATATTAAAAAATATTTTTTTAGTGACTACAGAAAATAAAACCAACAATTTCCTCTAGAATAATAAATATATTTTTTAATATTTTTATTACTTATACTTAACATTAGGTTTCTAAAAGCTGTAAAATAATATATTATATACAATTTTTATACTCAATATTATAAGTAGGTAAATTATTCTAGCAAATCTTTGTTGGACAGAATCTCACCCAATACGATTGCTACATTACCACATTTGATATAATTATGTAAATGCAATTTACATGCAAAAAGAATTTACCCATAATGGGTCAGCACTTTGCATTATCAGCTAATTTCCGTCCACAGCTGGACGTAGGCATCTTATCACAAAACAAATACAGACGAATTCAGAATCTGCTCCTTTTTTGGCAGTCGGTTAAAAATAAATCTTATCATTTTAGGCCCTATTATTGACCAAAATTGACAATTATAGGTCAATCGGAGTAGGTACCCTATTAGTTTTGGGTTAAAATATATATAGGGTACTTCCGGATGACCTAAATCTGTCAATTTTGTTTAAAAGCACGTCTTAAAGCACAAGTAAAGGGTAAACTCCGAAAAATAAAAAAAGGTAATTTTTTTAAATTTCTTTTTATCGTGTCGACTCAGGACTTTGATTTTTATACACCTAACATCTGCCCGCGGCTTCGCTCGCGTGTTCTAATTTTTTACGACTTTTTATGACTCTACCAGTTTTATATTCTAATTAGCCACTATAGATGACCCTAACGTCGACCTCAATAGACTCTGTTGTTAACGACTATTAAGTATCATTTTGCTAAAGTCAATAATCAGTATGGTAAGGTAGATCAAGCTGTACTGTTTAAATATTTAACTCAGTCTGATGTGTGTGGCTGTTAAAATCCAAAAATAAATATGAAATATTTCCTACAAAGTAAATAAGGCGAGGCGAAATTTTTTTACTACTTTTTAAGATCCCAACAGTTTTATGGCCTCATAATTTTTAATAAGTCACTATAGAAGACTCCAAGATCGAACTCAATATCCTCTATTGTAAAAGTCATTATTAATTATGGTTAGGTATATAAAGTTGAGAAGTGGACATTTTTATAACTTTTTATGCCCCTTATAGTTGTATATTACATTACCTTACAATCAAGACACTTTAAATAACTCTAAGATCAAACTCGATATCCTCTGTTGTTAAAATCATCAGTATGGTAAGGTATACCAAGGTTAGGTTGTGCCCTTTTAATGTTTGACTCAGTCGTTTAAAACACAAAAATGTATGAAATATTTCCTACAAAGTAGATAAGGAGAATGAATGCGCGAGCGCTGCGAGCGCGAAAATGTTTATGACTTTTTATGACCCCGACATTTTTATGACCTCATAACCTTTAATTTAGTCACTATAGAGGACTGCAAGGCCAAACTCGATATTATCTATTATTAAAGTCAATAATCATTGTAGTGAGTATACCATAGTGAGTATACCAAGCTAAGAAGTAGACATTTTCATGACTTTTTATGCCCCTTACAGTTTTATTACCTAACAATCAAGTCACTATAGATGACTCTAAGGTCAAACTCGATATCCTCTGTTCGTAGTCATTAATCAGTATGGTTAGGTATATCAAGTTGTACTCTTTAAATGTTTGACTCATTCTGATGCATGAGGCAGTTAAAAAACAAAAATGTATGTAATGTTTCCTACAAAGTAGATAAGGCTGCGACATTTTTTATGACTTTTTATGACCCTGACAGTTTTATGACTACATTACCTTTAGTTAAGTCATTAGAGAGGACTCCAAGGTCGAACTCGATATCCTCTATTGTAAAAGTCATTAATCATTATGGTTAGGATATACCAAGTTGTGCTGTTTAAGTGTTTGCCAAAATAAAAGTGTCCTATGTTCTTCTATGCTCTACTGACTATCTTTGTACAAAATTTCAGCTGAATCGCCCAAGTCATTGATCTGATAAGACGGCACACATTTACAAAATTTAATTTAAAAATCTAGACATCAGACTTGTCTGCCAGAAAAAAAGTATCCAATGTCCTTGTATGTTCTATTGAATATCTTTGTACATGATCAGCTGAATCGGTTAAGCCGTTTATCAAATATGACGCCACACATTTACAAAATTCAATAAAAAAATCTTGAAATCCAGACTTTTCTGCAAAATAAAAGATATCCTATGTCCTTGTATGTTCTATCTATTGACTATCTTTGCACAAAGTTTCAGCTGAATTGGTTCAGCTGTTTAGCTGATAAGACGTCGCACATTTTCAAAGTTCAATAAAAAAATCTGGTCCTCCAGACTCGATTGTAAAAAAAGAGTATACTATGTTCTTTTGTGCCTTATTGACTATCTTTATACTTAATTTCAGCTAAATTAGTGAAGCTATTTGGCCGATAAGAGCCACACGCTTACAAAATCCAATAAAAAAAATGTCGACACCCAAACTTGACTGCCAAAAAAAGAGTATCCTCTGTCCTTCTTTGTCTTATTGACTGTCTTTATACAATATTTCAGTTGAATCGGTCCAGTCGTTTATCCGAGAAGAGATCCAATATTTACAAAATTCTACTAAAAAATCTGGTTACTCAGACTTGACAGACAAAAAAAAATCTATATCCTATTTTGCCCTATGAACTGTCTTTATACAAAATTTCAGCCAAATCGGTCAAGCCGTTTGACTGTGAAGAAGTCCCAAACAAACAAACAAATAAACAAATCGACTTTCCCATTAATAATATTGGTGTTGATCTCTGAGACCAGCGGATTAGGCTGCATGATGATATATCAGTCAGTTAATTAGACGAATGCGTAAGGGATAATTTTGGAAAAACTGTGAAACACGTGTCTCATAATTTTAAATGAATAGTATGTAAACATATTTTCGAGTCCATCACCCCAGAGAATAAAATGTTTCACAGAAAATTGTGTCTCAAAATTTTAATTAAAGAGATATGTACCAATTTTCAAGATAATCTAGCGACCGAACCCAAAGAATAAAAAAAAATCACATAAAATGTAACCTTACATCATACTCTCTTAGGGGTAGAATTTCGAAATCGATGTCTTAGTGGATACTTGCACTTTACAAAAAACACACCCTCCATATATCATGTCTCTAAGACCAGTGGTTAAGGTAGTGCGTTGATATATCAGGCAGTTATTAAGTCAATCAAAAAAAAGCGTGGGCGATGATTTTTTAAAAACTGTGGTAACCCTTTACTCACTATTTTAATTAAAGAGTATGTGCATCAATTTTCGAGACAATTGACCCAGAGAATAAAAAGTTTTATAGAAAGTTCAACCCTCCATTTCACCCACTAAGGGGTGGAATTTCGAAAAACTGTTTCTTGATGGATATTTGCTCTTCACAAAGAACACACCCTCCAAATATTATGTCTATAGGACCTGTGGTTTAGGCAGTGCGTTGATATATCAGGCAGTCATTCAGTCAGTCAAAAAAATGCGTAGGGGATGATTTTTGAAAAACTGTGCTACCCGTTACTCACTATTTTAATCAAAGAGGATGTGTACCAATTTTCGAGACAATTCAGCCAGAGAATAAAAAGTTTCATAGAAAGTTCAACCCTCCATTTCACCCACTTAGGGGTGAAATTTCGAAAAGCTATTTCTTATTGAATACTTGAACTTCACAAAGAATACATCTTCCAAATATCATGTCTCTAGGACCAGTGGTTAAGGCAGTACGTTTATGAACGTATCAGGCAGTCAGTCAGTCAGTCAATCAGTCAGTCAGGACTTTGGATTTTATATATATAGATAGGGACTATAGACCTCAGTATCTGGTATACATTTCAACTTTCTAGGTCCACCCGTTCCTGAGTAAATCGGTGGTGACAGACAAACAAACAGGAGAGTGATCTTATAAGGGTTCTTTTTTATCTTTTGAGCTACGGAACCCTAAAAATATAAAAGAAAAACATTGTGGCTGTGGACGATTTTGACGGCCGTTTTTAATCTAATCAAATAGCAACATACATACATACAATCACGCCTTTTCCCCGTTGAGGTAGGCAGAGACTACTTCTTTCCACATGCTACGATCCTGACATACCTCTTTCGCTTCTTCCACTTTCAAATAGCAACATAAACGCATTTAACGTAACATTCCATCTCGCCGCTTCTCAACAACCTTCTACGAAACCCTCAGATTCAACTATCGGTTCTACTTGATTCAACTATTGGTATTCAGATTAAACTATCGGTTGTACTTTAGATTCAACTATCGGATTTACTTCAGATTCAATTATCGGTTCTACCATAGAATAAAGACAACATCATCTATGGTTCTACTTCAGATTCAACTATTGGTCTTCAGATTCAACTATCGGTTGTACTTTAGATTCAACTATCGGATCTTCTTCAGATTCAACTATCGGATCTACTATAGATTCAATTATCGGTTCTACTTCAGATTCAACTATCGGTTGTACTTCAGATTCAACTATCGGTTGTACTTCAGATTCAACTATCGGTTGTACTTTAGATTCAACTATTGGTCTTCAGATTCAACTATCGGTTGTACTTCAGATTCAACTATCGGTTGTCGTTCAGATTCAACTATTGGTCTTCAGATTCAACTATCGGTTGTACTTCAGATTCAACTATCGGTTGTCCTTCAGATTCAACTATCGGATCTACTATAGATTCAATTATCGGTTCTACTTCAGATTCAACTATCGGTTGTACTTCAGATTAAACTATCGGTTGTACTTCAGATTCAACTATCGGTTGTACTTTAGATTCAACTATTGGTCTTCAGATTCAACTATCGGTTGTACTTCAGATTCAACTATCGGTTGTCCTTCAGATTCAACTATTGGTCTTCAGATTCAACTATCGGTTGTACTTCAGATTCAACTATCGGTTGTCCTTCAGATTCAACTATTGGTCTTCAGATTCAACTATCGGTTGTACTTCAGATTCAACTATCGGTTGTACTTCAGATTTAACTATCGGTTGTACTTCAGATTCAACTATCGGTTATACCTTAGATTCAACTATCGGTTAAATTTTAGATTCAACTATCAGTTCTACTTCAGATTTAACTATAGGTTCTACTTCAGATGCAACTATCGGTTCTACTTCAGATTCAATTATCGGATGTACTTCAGATTCAACTATCGGTTCTACTTTAGATTCCACAAAATCCATCGAATGACATCGCATATGCACTTTGAAATTCTTTAAAAGCGAAAATGATTTATCACAAACATCACAAGTGAAAAAATTTGAAACGCCATTATGTTTGAACATATGTAATTTCAATACCGATGGTCGATCGAAACCTTTATCGCACACATTGCAATGATAGCTTTTTATTTTGTCTTTTATTTTTAAATGCATTTTTATATGTCTTAATACGCTTCGTCTTGTGTCGTATTTCTTGCCGCAAACCTCGCAGGGAAACGATCTTTTAAAGTCATGTGCAGTTGCCATATGTCTATATCTCTGGTGATAGCTAGAAAAACCTGCATCACAAAAATTACAAGGAAACGCTGCAATATTTTTATGAACAGTCTTCTCATGGACTTCCATGTTCCCTTTAGCCAAAAAAATCTTCCCACAATATTTGCACACAAACTTTTCTTTTGGTAAATCTTTGTGAGTTTCTTCGTGCTCTTTCAAAGTGCACGCTTTGAAGTATTTTTTGCCGCATACTTTGCATTTTTTAGTACCAAAATGTTCGGCCATGTGGTTCCTTAAAGCGTGGAAGAAACTGAAATTTCTATCGCATATTAAGCATGCATGGCTATCGGGTTTTAATTTGAATTGCAGACATTCGTCTTCAATTGAATGTAAAAACACCCCATGTGATTTTAAATGAGTTTTTAATGAGTCTATATCTGTGATTTTTTTCGGGCACCGTCTACAATCTATTCTGGTTATATCTATTTGTGCTATCCGTCGACTTTTGTACATTTTTCTGAAAGTTTTCGGATCGTGTTGAAGAGTATGCTGTCTCAATTCAGTTGGATCTGTAAAGGTATTTTTGCAGTAAGAACAGAAATAGTCGCTGAACGCTGATGTGAATGGACAGACGTAGGAATTTTCAACTATTACGACGGCGTTTTCGTTCTTCTGTTGGGTTAGCATTTTGGTTGAAACTCTGTTATTCTCTCTGGTTGGTTTACTGTTCACTTTTTTGTTTTCTGGATTTGGACTGGTTTTTTCTGTTGATTCTAAAACAAATAAGTTAATTGAGGGAACACATTGTGGAAGAAAAAATAAAATAATTTGAAAAAGGTTAAAAAAACTAAAAGAACCGACTTCAAACGTTACGCTTGTCATTTTCAGTACCAGGTTTGAGGTGTTTATCTCCATGCCTCTGGAGATACTAAACATAATCTCGATACAATTTTAATAGGACCACCTGGAAACACTTTTACAAAAAAAAAAAGAATTTTCCAAATCTGTCTAGGCGTCTTCGAGTAATCGGTGAACATACATAAAAAAAGATTCCAATGAAATGAGAACCTCTTCCTTTTTGTGACTTTGGCTAAAAAAAATTAAACTTAAACTTTTGAGAGCCAGTTCCGCAGTTCATAGTTTCAGAGAGTTCATTCTAGGCCTAGCGTGCTTCTATCCTCGACCGCATCATCACTTACCAACAGGTGAGATAGTGGTCATACGCTAGCCTATGCCTATAAGATATATATAATTTAGATGGTTTAACAACTAAAAAACCGACTTCAAGTTTGGGGTGTTTATGAATGAATTAATGATAACTCTTTATTGTACACCAAAATTAAATAATAAACATCTTAAGATAAATTATACATTAGTACAATGGGCGGTCTTATCGCTCATAGCGATCTCTTCCAGACAACCTTAGGACGGAGTGGAAAGTACGAATATGAAAAGGGCTAAAGTGCACATTTAACAATTTTGAGATCATAAAATGAATAAACATCTATTTCAAAGTCATTAACATAAATATTTATTTCATAACATATATCTACATGCCGAACGGTATATCACGTAACGATGGCAAGAGGTCCGACGGTATGACGTTGGTTCCGTGGTGCCGAGGGAGACCGTTGGTGTGGGACGCGACGTGTGCTCTCATGTGGTGTGTGGTCTCATGTGCTCTCGTGGGACCTCACGAGCAGCGGGCGCGGCAGCAGATGCGGCAGAAACCCTCAAACGGAGGAAATATGCTGCCATTGGTGATAGCTACATTTTTCTTCCGTTTGGGGTCGAAACAATGGGTCCGTGGGGTCGAGATGCCCGGGGTTTTGTAAAGGAGCTGTCCAGACGCTTAATAGACGTCACTCATGACCAAAGAGACGCTTACCTCGGCCAACGGATTAGCCTAGCAATTCAACGAGGTAACGTCGCCAGCAGGAACGTTACCGGTAGACAGCTGCGACCTAGGTTCTGTTTTTTATTTATAACTATTTTAATTTTTATTTATAACATTTCATTTATTCACAGTTCAAATAGTTTTATTTATTTTTAAGTATATATGTACCATTTGTAAATACTAGTTGAAATAAATATATTATATTTAATTTTTTTAATTTAATTTAATTTTAATTTTTAATTTAATTTATTCACAAGTATATATATATATATATTCACAACATGCTTTACATAACATAGTTTTAAATTAATAAAGTACTTATCAAATTTTATAATAACATATAAAATGAAAGTTTGGTTGGGATAAACTACAGCTAGTGCACTAGTTCCCACACTAGGATACCCTGTGTCGTGGGAAATCTAGTCAAGTGTGTGTGTGTGTTTGTGTGTGTGTGTGTGTGTGTGTGTGTGTGTGTGTGTGGGGGGGGGGGTGTGTGTGGGTGTGGGTGTGGGTGTGTGTGGGTGTGTGTGTGTGCATGTGTATGTATATGTGTATGTATGTGTGTGTGTGATTCATCGTGAAGAGAGTAGTTGTGTGCCTATTATAAGAGGTTGCGGTTTCTCGTGTGCGAATGCTAGTGTGTCAGAATGTATGCGTACGGATTGTATGCATATCACCAGTAAATTTTTAAGAGCTTCTCTGTTTCTTTGTCATTTTTCGTTAATAACCATTTAGTTACTTTATTTTTGCAAGATTTTCTTAGGCTGTGTTCAATGTTTAGTTCTTTGTTGATTTTCGTGTACAAATATGGACCCAAGTAAGCTGGTGATCTCTGTGCAAATTTAGTTTTTGTAGATGGAGTTACCCAAGATGATGATCTTTGTGACCGTAAAGATGTTTTTTTATTCTGCGGCGCGAGCTTATGGAATCTGACAATTATATTTGTAATGTAAATTTGACGTACTCTGAGAACTTTACATTCATTGTATAAGGCATCAGTGCTATATCGCCATGGTTTTTGTAAGAAATTTTTAAGATTGCTCTTTGAGCTCGTTCAAGTTTAATCATATTACAAGTGTGTGCTGAACCCCATGCAACACAGCAGTATGATAGGATTGACAAGCAGAGTGCTGAATATACTAGTTGTATGGTGTAGTTGTCACCAGCAGAACCCAAACATTTGAATATATATTTTAACTTATTGACTCGACTTGTAAGCGCTTCAATCTGCTTATTCCACCTGAGGTTAGTATCGAGTACAACGCCTAGATACTTTATAGAGGTGACTTGTTCGAGATTTTTGCAGGAGCATTCATCTCCAGGAGAACAAGTATGGATTTTGATATTAAGTTGTTTATTTGGTGCTGAACGTTTACTAATACAAAAATTTAAGACTTTAGTTTTCGAAGTGTTTAGTGTGAGTAAATTTCTTTGCAGCCAATCTGAAACTTTTTGCATGTTCTACCATTGAAAATTATGGCTGTGTCGTCAGCAAAGGCAAGAGTTTCAGCTTGTATTAAGTTTTGTTGACAAAGGTCGTTAATATAAATTAAAAATAAGGTAGGACCGAGGACACTACCCTGAGGAACTCCATAGTGTATGTCTGCATACTCACTTTTCATATCGTTAACAACTACTCGCTGTTTACGATTACAGAAGTAGGATGCAAACCATTGCAAGGCTATGCCTCGGATTCCGAGAGACTCCAATTTCTTCAGAAGTATTGGTCGGGAAACCGTGTCAAATGCTTTTGCTAGATCGAGGAAGACGCCTATGCACTTTTGCCCAGAATCAAGCTTTTCCGTCAGGTAGTTAACCATGTGCACAACAGCGTCCTCCGTCGATCTACCAGTGCGAAAGCCATACTGATTTTCAGCCAATAGACTATTTGCTTCTAAATAAGAAAGGAGTCTTTTGTTGACGACTTTCTCAACTATTTTAGATATGGACGTCAACAGGGAAATCGGTCTGTAGTTGCTAGACACGAGTGGGTCTCCGGCCTTATGTATCGGAATGACATTAGCTTTCTTGAGGCACTCTGGTACTACGCCATTAGATATGCTCATATTGCAAATGTGCGCCAAGGGTTCTGAGAGGGCATGTTTGCATTTTTTAAGCAGATCGTTCGTGATACCATCGTGTCCTGGAGCGGAACCGGTTTTAAGACTGTCTATTATCTTGGAGATCTCTGTTTCGTCAGTGGGAGAGAAAAAGAAGGATTTACTGGGGGAAATAGTCTTCATTACCACTGCGCTTGCTAAATCTTCTTCAGTTTTATTAAGGGTTTTTAAAATAGTGTCTGCTAAATTATTTCCTACGGTGCTAAAGAAGATATTTGCATTTTGCATAGATTCTGCAGGTGTAGTTGATATATCAAGAAGTGCAGTGCTGAGCGTTTTATTACTACTCAAATTACAAATTTCTTTAATAGCTTTCCACGTTCTTTTGCTATCACCTTTTGCGTCTTGAAGCAATGATTTTTCATAGGCATTTTTAAGGTTTTGTAGTAAATTATTGCAATTATTTCTATAATTTTTGTAGTTCGTTTGAAATTGAGCGTTTTTTGGATTTTTTCTCGCCTGGATATGTAACATATCCCGTCGGGAGATGCACCTTAAGAGGCCTGAGGACATCCACGGCTTGCGAATTTGCTTTGAATTTGGGACTATTTCTACTCGCTTATTATTCTGAATTATATTTGTTATGGACTCGACAAAAAGTTCAAAAGCAGTGTCAACAGAGTCCGTATTTGCAAAAAGATCCGTCCAGTTATATGCATTTATGTTCTTGACAATTTCATCGTGGTTTAATTTTGTAATCGATTTCATTTCTGAAATTGACAATGGACAACTTTTTTTATCTATGCCAATGACAACTGCATCATGGTCAGTAATACTTGCTGCACATACCACGACTCTTGAAGCGTGCCCACTTTTAATCAGAGCGTGGTCAAGACAGGATTGGCCACGTGTCGGTAATGTGTGTGCTGGAACAAAACCATGATGCGATACCATATCCAGATATGAATCAGCTCTGGCGTCGAGTGATTCTAGGGTCGATATTAATGTCTCCCAGTAGCACCATAGTTTCTGCTTTGTGTTCGTTTAATATATTGTCTAAAGAAGTCAAGAAATCACTGATGTCGAATTTAGAAGGTGACCTATAAATTGAAAATAAAGCGAGTGAGTTCTCCACTTTTGCAATTAGACAGTTAGCATTACAGACTTCTGGTTCAAGGATTTGGACATGGAGACTGTCTTTAGCGTAGATAACAATGCCATCACATTTGTTAAGGTAAATTTTGGACCTATAGAATTTGAAATGGTCTAAGTGAATCGAAGGTGATTCTTCGTCAAGCCAACATTCTGTTAAAATAATGAGATCTGGAATAAAATGTAGTTGGTTTAAAAACAAAGTAAGACTATTGAAATTTTTCCGTATGCTGCGTATGTTTTGTGACACCATTGTTATTTGTCTGGATGGATCACCAAGGAATTTTATACATGAATTAGGGTCAAAAGTCCGTTTATTTGGAATTATGCAGGTTTCATCAAGTTCATTAATTATATTATGGCAATCAAATTTTAAAGCTGGTTAACAGAAGCGTACTTGTGTGTGGATTCAAGAAAGAGTTGTTGGAGCTCATCATTAGATGTTTATGGGATGGTGGACTATACCTAGATAAGCATATAATATCTTTAGAGAAAAAATATATACGGTCGAATTGAGAATCCTCCTTTTTTGAAGTCGGTTAACAAAGTGTTTGCATATTTTGGTGAGATTACGATTGTAATTTGGCTTGTTGAAGTTGTGTTTGTGTATGAGTGAATAAAATTGTGTGAGTGTGTGAATGTGAGAATAAAATTTGTCGTTATTAGCTGTGTATGAAATGGCTGTTTGTGTACTCTTTTCATTTCTAATAAGAACGCATATTGACCTGGTCTTTCTGGTATTATTAGTGCTAGCGATGCAAAACTTAGGATTAATTATTACAACACATAGTAAAATCAGCAATAGTCAGTCCGAGCTGCGGTGGCTTTTGAGTTGTTCTTCACTATCGATTCTTATGTACGGCAGCCCATCTTGCTTGCGGATATAGACTTTACCATTTGATGTCCAGCAATAACGGTAACCTTCTACTTTGGCAAAGTCACGAGCCAGATAGTGCAGGCGCTTAGCCTTTGAAGTTAAGTATTCTGATAGATATATTGTGGCTTTATCTCCTCCAATACCAAGATGTTGAGAGCAAAGCGGCGCATCTGGATGCGCTTTGTTGTGCCTTTTTGCCGCGTCGAGGATTTTACTTCTTAATAACGTGTTACACAATTCGATAATAATCGTAGATCGCTCTTTAGAATGCCTAGTCGTTAGTCTATAGGCGTCCCGGATTTCCATAGGTTGGATATTTATTTTCAGAAACCTTGTAAGAAGTTCAATGGACTCCAACTTCAAATAGGTCCTCCTTATTTTCTTTCTGCTTCTTTGGAACATTTCTTATCTCGATCGAGGTTTTCCTGGCCTGAAAATCTAAAAGATCACATTTGTTCTCAAGGACTGATACCTGAGAAGCAAGATCCCTGCAACCTTTTTCCAGATTAGTTATGTTGGCCTCCATTGACGAAATTTGGACAGCTATGGTGTCAACAGTGTCCCCGATTTTATCTGTCTTTCCCTGGACTGCTGTTATTTGAAACTTGAAGTCTGCTCGTATATTTCTCTCCATGGAGTCCATTCTGGTTTTCTGTTCGGTTTTCATTGAGTCAAACATTTCTCTCATCTCTCGACAGAAGGACGCGAAAGTATCGTAATTCTCCCCACTAGCGCTTTGACTGCCCTGAGGGGTCACGTTGCTTTTGTAAGAGATGTCTTCTGTAGACATTTTCGTCTTTTTGGGGTCAGGTGTGATTGAAGTTGGAGAACGTTGAATTTTCGGCATGTTGAATACAGAAGAAATAATAAATAGGTACTTCAGTAAAATATTATTATTCGCAGTTTTTATTTCCCGAGTATTTTGGAAAAGGGAATAATAACTATAGCTGGCAACACTTGTATGTCAGTTCCATCAGCTGTCACTGTCACAGAGTCAAATTATTAATTGTCATTTGATTTTGACAATTCGATTTGCAGATAATGAAGGTAGAATTATCACAAAGTGAACACCTCTGTCAATTTCTTCAAATGCAGGATAAGTTGAGGGTAGACAAATATAAATGTACGGTCCACTTTTAAGCAACAAGTTTCACAAATTTATGGTTCACAGCTTCAGTATAAGTCCTGTATAAGTAAGATAATATCACAGTTACGCTTCTATATAGATAGCACAGTCTGATTTTACTTAATTAAGCACTTTAGTGATATTATTGTTAGAGCTTCCACAACACACAACTTTTCTAGTCAGGGTTGCCAGCAGAGAGAATATCTACATAAAATACATACATACAAATGAAAAAAATATAAATACATATCCATAATATATAAACATACATACACATACAAATACATAACAGTTTTAGGAAATACATGAGATAGCGTAATAATCATCAATACCGGTTTGTGTTAAGTAGATTTTTTTTAGTTTTTCTTTAAAAGTATAAATTGAGGGATCGTGTCGAATTATAACAGGTAAGTCATTCCAAAGACGGATTGCCTGTATAATGAAAGAAGAATCATAGAAGATTGTCGAGTGAGCTGGCATATATAACTTTAAAGTTTCAGATGACCTCAGCGCCAGGGAATGATTGGAGCACAGGAAATTGAAGCGTTCCTTAAGGTAACGCGGGGATGAGGGATTAAATAGAACAGTATAGAGAAGGGAAAGGATGTGAGTATTGCGGCGGAGACGAATAGGGAGCCACTTGAGCTTATGGCGGAAGTTAGAAACGTGGTCATATTTGCGTAAGCCAAATATGAACCTAATAGCAAAATTTTGGAGACGCTCAAGTTTGTTGAACTGCTCCTCAGTAAGGTCGAGATAGCTGACATCTGCATAATCTAAGATAGGGAGCAATAGAGATTGTGCAAGCGTAGCTTTGGTGGCGGTAGGAATAAAATTTCTGAGCCGTTTCAATGAGCTGGCTGAAGCAAACATTTTACGACTGACAGCTGCAATTTGCGGGCCCCAAGTCAAGCTTTCGTCCATAATCAAACCTAAATTTTTAACTTGTTTGCTGTACGGAACGACAACTCCATCAAACATAATAGGTGGAAGACAACTCCAATCTATTTTAGCAACCATTCGAGAACTGCATTATATGATCACTTGTGTTTTGCTAGGATTTACTGCTAAACTATAAGCTTTGCTTCATTTTAGAATTAGTTTTAAGTCAGCGTTGGTGGTTGCAATGCTATGGTGCAGTAGGTTAAGGGTAGACTGGGAATAGATCTCAAGATCGTCTGCATATAGGTAGTAGGAAGAAGATAGATTGAGGGAGATTGAATTGATTAAAACAGCAAATAAAAGAGGAGAGAGAACGCCGCCTTGTGGTACGCCGGCAAATGTGTAACACCATGAAGAGTATGAGTCTTCAAGGCGAATTCTCTGTCGGCGCCCAAACAGATAACTGTGAAACCATTCAATTACGGTTGGAGATATGTTAGAAGAGCGTAGAAGTCCCAGGAAAATGTCAAACAGTCAACAGTATTAAAAGCATTACTGAAATCAAGGAGGGAGAGCACAGTTAGCTGACCTTTTTCCATACCGGAACGAATATCATCAGTAATCTTAGTTAAGGCAGTAACTGTGCAATGGCCGGGACGGAAACCAGATTGATAAGGATTGAGGAGATCATTTCGGGTAAGGAACATGTTGAACTGGGTGTGGACAAGGCGTTCCAGAACCTTGGATAGGAAAGGAAGGATGGATATGGGACGGTATTCTGAAAAGGATTTAGGATTACGTTTCTTGGGTAAAGGAATAATTTGAGCGTCCTTCCATTGGGAAGGGAAAGCAACAGACGTTACAGAAAAGTTAAGGATATGAGTTATGACAGGAAGAAGGATATTAAGGATTGGGATTATCATGTTGCCACTAATACCGTCAACTCCGACAGCATTGGACGAAATTTTAAGTACACTCTTCTTAACATCACAATCCAAAAACTGACAGAAATCGAAAGGAGAAAAGGTGGGTGCTGGTAATTTTGAAAGTCGTTGGAGCTTTTCCAATTTATTGAACCCATTAATTTTGGGAGAAGTAGAAAAATGTTTATATAGAGAATTAATGTCTAAATCGTGTGGGATAGAGTCATGTTTAGATTTACCAACACCCAAAGACCGAATAAATTTCCAGACTTTTGCTGGAGCTTCGTTAGCAACTGATTCGTGAATGTGGCGACGTTGAGCATCCCTACACACCAGATTGCAGCGATTTCGGGCAAGGTAGTAAAGGGATTTGTTGTGGCCATTTGGCCGCATTTTATATTTTGCTTTAGTAACATTTTTTTTAAGCATCAGCGATTTAATTTCCGGCGTCAACCACGGTGCAGGCAGATTCTTGATTTTTATAGTACGCATCGGAGCATGAACGCCATGAAGATGCGTTAGAGCGGAATTGAACAGATCAATTTTATCATCAATGGAATCTGATTCAATCAATGACGTCCAATCAAGCTTCAGCATCAGCACAAAGATTTTCAATATTAATGTTGCCAAAGCTACGCTGCAGAATGATTTAAGGCTTAGATTTAGGAGGACGGACTTTGTAAGAGAGAATGATCAAGTCATGGTACGAAAAAGCATCAGCCGGGCATTGGCCGTGCTTGGCAACATGAGCTGTGGAAGTAACAAGAATAATATCTAAAAGTGAAGGTGTAGAGTTCGGAAAATAATGTGTTGCATTAAGGGGAAGGATATGAAGATTGCAGGAATTGATAGTAGATTCAAAAGTTGAGGAGCGAAAATCTTTTTTAAGGAGGCAAGTGTTAAAATCACCCATTATTATGGAATGACTATATAGAGGAAGCAGGTTTTCAAGAGATTTTTAAAAGAAGTAAAGAAGTTGATCTGAAGAGAAGGGCTATAATAGACTCCGAGTAGGATTTTGGTGTTGGAAAGATGGACTTCGATAAATAGGTGTTCACCGGCATTAGAAGGGGGTGGTTGTGTAGAAGTACTGATAATAGAAAAGGGAATATAAGCACGCCACGCAGGTATATAGCTACACCACCACCAGTTCGACCTATGCGGTTGTTACGTATTAGGTGAAAGCCAGGTAGGAGATAGAAGAAAGAGAGGGTAAACCCTCTCTTTCCTCTAGCCAGGTTTCGGAGACTAAAATAGCGTGAATGTTAGTTTGAAGTTCAAAGGATGCCAGCAAGTCAGGAAAGTGGGCCGGAATACTCTGAGCGTTAATATGGACGACGTTGAGGTTTTTGGGAACATCTGAAAAAAGTGACACTAGCGAGTCAGAAAGATACGGGATGCTTACAAAACTATCATCACTAGATCCCGATACAGTAGAAGAAGACGAAGAAAGCGAGACAAAGTCATCGGAATCGATATCATTATCGCTATCAGTATTAAAAATATCTAACATTTTTATATATATGTATAAAAAAATAATAAATGATAAATCTAATACTATAAGAATCTTTGTCCTGACATACTGACTGACTCACTGACTCACTGACAGACAACGCACAGCCTAAACCGCTGGTCGTAGAGACTTGAAATTTGGAGGGTATATTTGTCTTAGTACGTAAGGGTGTACTAAGAAAGGATTTTCCAAAATTCACCCCTTAAGGGGATGAAATGGGGGTTCAAAGTTTGTATGGAGAAACAAGATTAGATCGTCTTCTCTATCTGAAACTTCACACAAGTGCTTCAGTAAAAAATTAGGTAAACACGTGTTTCAGGTTTTTTTGAAATTCCACACCTGAGAGGGTGAAATGGGGTAATAAAGTGTAAAAATCTATATTATTTCGGATTGCGCTGAAATTTGGCACGCAGATAGTTATTAAGACGTTAGTTCCCTCTGAGAAAGGATTTTCCAAATTAACCCTCGCAGGGGATGAAACGGGGGTTCAAAGTTTGTATGGAGAAACAAGATTAGATAGTCTTTTCTATCCGAAACTCCACACAAGTGCTTCAGTAAAAAAATAAGTAAATACGTGTTTCAGGTTTTTTTGAAATTCCACCCTTAAGAGGGTGAAATGGGGTAATAAAGTGTAAAATCAATATTGTTTCGGATTACGCTGAAATTTGGCATGCAGATAGTTATTACGACGTTAATTCCCTCTAAGAAAGGATTTTCCAAAATTAACCCTCTAAGGGGATGAAACGGGGGTTCAAAGTTTATATGGAGAAACAAGATTAGATAGTCTTTTCTATCCGAAACTTCACACAAGTTCTTCAGTAAAAAAATAAGCAAACACGTGTTTCAGGTTTTTTTGTAATTCCACCCCTAAGAGGGTGAAATGGGGTAATAAAGTGTAAAAATCAATATTGTTTCGGATTGCGCTGAAATTTGGCATGCAGATAGTTATTAATTACGACGTTAGTTCCCTCTGAGAAAGGTTTTCCAAAATTCATCCCTGAATAGGATGAAACGAGGGTTCAAAGTTTGTATGGAATTGATTGTCTCTTATATTCGAAACTTTACACAAGTAGTTTAGTAAATAAATGAGTAAATACGTGTTTCAGGCTTTTTGAAATTCTATTCCTAAAAGGGTGAAGTGGAGTAACAATGTCTGAAATCAATATTGTTTCGGATTGCGCTGATATTTTGCATCCAGATAGAAATTTTGACGTAGGTATCCGCTGAGAAAGGATTTTTCAAAATTCACTCTTCAAGGGATGAAGCGGGGGTTCAAATTTTGGATAGTCATTTTATTCGACATTTCACACAAGTACTTCTGTAAATAAATAAGTAAATACGAGTTTCAGACTTTTTCAAAATGCCACCCTAAAAGAGTGAACTGGGGTAAAAAAGTCTGAAAATCAATATAGTTTCGGATTGCGCTTTATTGGGTTTTTCGGGTTTTAAAAATATGAATCCTGATTTGTCTTAGTCACGCGATAATATGAAAACAGGTGAACCAATTTGGCTAATTTTTATTTGATGTCTTTAATGATAGAATCGTTTTTACAAAAGAAAAGTTTTAAGTAAATAAAAGGAGTTTTTAACGCGGGCGTAGCCGCGGGGGACTTCTAGTAATATTATAAATGCGAAAGTAACTCTGTCTGTCTGTCTGTGTCACTTTCACGCCAAAACCACTAAACCGATTGAAATGAAATTTGGTACACAGGTACACAGATAGTCTAGAGCCTGAGAACGGACATAGGCTACTTTTTGATGCGAAAAGAGGGTTGTAAAGGGTTGAAAGGGGGGATGAAAAGTTGTATGGAAGTATCGTCATTTTAGGAGCTAGAAGTTAGAAACTTATTTTTTAGGCTGTTCATTTGATATAAATAAATATGACATTTCTAAAAGTTTTACCCTCAAGGGTGTAAAAATAACAATAGGGAATAAGGGATGAAAGTTTGTGTGGAAATATGTAAGGTTTATGTTAATGTTCTACTGAACGGATTTACATGAAATTTGGTACACAGATAGTCTAGAGCCTGAGAAAGGACATAGGCTACTTTTTAATGCGAAAAGGGGGTTGAAAGGGAGGAAAAGTTGTATGGAAGTATCGTCATTTTTAAAGCTAGAAGCGTGAAACTTATTGTTTAGGCTGTTGATTCGATATAAATTAATATGTCAATCAAAGTTTGTGAGGGGGAAGGGGATGGGAGGTAAGGGGAGGGGAGGAGGAAGTGGGGGGAGAGGGGGAAGATAGAGGGGAGGGGAAGTGAGGGGAAAGGGGGTTGGGGGAAAAGAGAGGGGAGGGAGATTTGCGCGGCGTTGTACGGTGCGGTGTAGGTGGGGTACGCGTATCTTATTTGTAAAATAATTAGCCTAAATATTTAAAGATGCTACCCAAAGACACTATTCCACGCGGACGAAGTCGCGGGTACAGCTAGTCTATATATATAAAAGAAAGTCGTGTTAGTTACTACACTTATAACTCAAGAACGGCTGGACCAATTTTTATGACTTTTGTATATTTGGAATTGTCTTTGTCAGGAATAGGATAATAAGTATTAAAAACAATGTATAATTGACCTAAAAAAAACATATAAGACAAATTATTTTGCCAAAATGTTCCTGGGTTAAAAAACTGCCAATCATTTGATGTTCAATTGTTTATCCCATCCATACGGTAAACCGCATTATCGCATATTTTTTTCTGTATAATTATGGCTTCACACGATTAGTGTATTTAGCCAGTGTCACGTATAAAAATACTTCAAGTTTTCGTGAATTCAAGTTCTGTAGATTTTAGAAATGTCAAATACTGTCAGTAATGACAATTGTTAGACATATTTATTGATGGTCAAATATGCGTATATATGTATGTACAATGACACGGGGTTGAAGTACTTGATTATTGTATTTTTATTCTATATCTGTATTGCCATATTATATTATTAAACTAAATATCTCTTTTGTATTCATTGTACTACGTTCATAAACGCCTAAATTAAGTTCATCTAAAAGGTAACACGACATTCATTGTCTGTTAGGTGGTACGAAGTTCGCCGGGCCAGCTAGTATATATATATATATATATATATATATATAAACAAATAAAATCGGTCGTATCGATTCGATCGATTCGTGTTTATATACAAATCTCTGGAGATACTTATCAGATCTCGATGAAATTACAATGGGACCACTTTGGAGATCAACTACCTACCTTACCGATTGATAAAATAAATTTAAGATAAACCGAAGAAAAAAACCCGACTTCACATGGCGCGATAGTCAAAATAGCCAGTAGTATCACATCGTCAAGGTATGTAATGTGTTTGAGATGTTTATCTCTATATCTCCGGAGATAATTGTCATACCTCGATAAAAATTTAATAGGACCAATCAGGCATAATCTCTCAAACGAAAAAATAATTTTTCAAATTGGTTAAGATTTGACGGAGTTCTGAGTTACGAGTAACAAACATAACAAAAAAAAACAGTCAAATTAAGAATCTCCTCCTTTTTGTGAAGTCGGTTGAAAAACATACAGACGAATTGAAACTCTTCTTTTTGGAAGTCTATTAATAATTCATGAAACAAATAAAATTAGTAAATTAAACATACCTTCGCTGTTTTCAGGTTCAATTTTTATAGTTACATTTGTTTTATTTATTGTTTTAGAAACACCTGCTTCTATCTCGATCGGTTTAATTTCTATTGTGTACTTCTGGTCTTCTTGCGAGCTCATATCTGAAAGTATATCATACTTTAAACAAAGACATACATACATACATACAATCCCGCCTAATTCCCGTTGTAGTAGGCAGAGACTACTTCTTTCCACATGCTACGATCCTGACATACCTCTTTCGCTTCTTCCACTTTCATGAGCGCCTTCATACATGCTCGCCGGTAACAGGTACTTTTGACTTGTCCTTTCTTTAAGGGGGTATTCTAGTGTAGAATTTCAAAAAAATCGTTTTTTTTTTTTTATATTTTCAAAGTTTAACTATTTAAGAATATGTCTACGAGAGGATTTTTGAAAATTTAAATTATTTTCGGAGCTATAGACATTTTACTGACCCGGCCTCCAAACTGGTTCGGTTGGGTCTAGTCGGACAAAAGACATTAGACGTTAGGAGTTTCAGCATGACAATGTTCCTCTGTGTGATAAAGTTTTAGAAATTATAAAACCTATTTATGAAAATTTATCATCAGAGGAATTATTAACTCGATGTTTAGGTTCTGAAACTCAAAACAATAATGAGTCTCTAAACTCGTTGATTTGGACTTTCGCGCCGAAACATATTCATTCTGGACCTAAGATAATTGAAATAGCAACATTTCTCGCTGTTTGCATTTTTAATGAAGGTTTCATTCCAATTTTAAAAATGATGACCCTTATGGGAATGAAAATTGGGCCGGAAGCTCATTCATTTGCTGTGAGACGAGACAACGCCCGGATTGAACGCTCCGAAATACGTACATCCAACGCTTCAAAGGAGGCCAGAACTGCTCGATTGGAAGAGAGAAACGCAGAAAATAGTTTTTTTGAAGTAGAAGAAGGTCTGATGTATGAAGCAGGAATGGCAGATTGAATAAAAGTAAGTATAATATATCATTTCATAACTTTGACAGCGAAAAACTTTACGCGAAACTTTAAATGCGTTTTTCTCAGAACAGACTTTTTCAATATATTTGTCACGATTTCTCGAGTTCTACTGGACCGATTCACTTGAAATTTTCAGGGAATCTTCTTTATAGACCTCTCAAGAATTGGAACTAGCCTTATCCCCAAATTTCAATTTTGACTATTTTTAAAAAATTCGAGAAACTCAAAAAAATGGTAAAAAAAATCGTCTTTTTTTCAAACAGTCGCCATTTTGTCAAAAAATTTTTTTTTCACTCATCGCTAGTTCTGATTCTTGCGACATCATTGCAGTTTAATAATCTTTTTTATTTTTTCATTTCAGATGACTAGGAGGGTAGAAATCATGTCAAAACTCATCTGCCAATTTTTTGACGCCCCCCACTTCATCGGCTGCCAGTTTTTTAAATTTTTGACTTTTTTTTTTTTAATTTTTTTCTGTACTCTTGAAACATTAATAAATAACTGATAAAAATATTTATGGTAAAAATATTGATTGCTTTTTTTTTACGACACTTTCAAAATGACCTAAAATTCATGTCTCTACACTAGAATACCCCCTTAAAACGTCTCCGATCTGGTCGTGATACGTTCACCTAGGTCGGCCTCTACCGGCTGGCCCATTCACACTCGTCTCATAAATCTGTTTCGTCAATCTTCCTTCATCCATCCTCTCTAGAACCGTCTAAGCATGCCTTTCTCTATCTTTGTCACTACATCTTTTACCACACCACAACATTCCCTTATCATGCTGTTCTCCACCTTATCATCAGAGTCACTCCAATCATACTTCTCAAACTTCTCGCGGAGGGAGGCCTGCCTATGCACAGCCAGACGTGCTTTTTTAGACACGTTCTGACTTCTCATAAATTTATGCCCCACTCACTTGGTTTTCTGCCAAAACTCTTCACTCAATATCACTATCATACTTAACATCTCATTCATTACCAACATTTTTTTTAAACGCCTCATTAAACCATAAGACATAGTGACTAGACTAAAAAGGGTAAAACCTTTCGAGTTACTTCAGTGATATTTTACTTAGTGAGCATAAGTGTAGTGATAGTGAACGCTATTTAAAAGAACACAATAACAAAGTGTCTTCCCCTTAATAGAGACATTAGGAAAAGTATTAATGGACACATTTTTATATTTTTAATATTTTCTGTAGTAGTAGAACTTCTCCTAGTCCGCCTGAGGCGGTACCACCACTTTGCCAATTAATTTTCAGCTATGAAATAGGAATGTTTTTCGGTTGAAATGACAAGGTGTCCAATGAAATTACAGGGCATGTGAGACTCAACAGCTTTATGTGTTAAGGTAACAGGCGCTGTGCAGAGACATGCAAAATTCTGGACTGCCAGAATTTTGCATGCCGCTGTATCTGTTATAGGTAGACGTCATCGCTTACCATCAGGCGAGCGTCGTGCTTGTCCTGTTACTTTTTACCATAAAAAAAATTATTTAAATAGTAAATTAAGTTAGTCAAATTTCTTATTAGCTTAGTTATAAGGCTAGATTGTAAATGCAGTGAGACATCTACGATAAGTAGATAAATCACTACAAAAAAAATTAAACTATATCATATTTTGTATTTACTAACCGTAATCACCACAGCTGTTGCCTTCATTGTCTTCAGACATAACTTCCTCTTCTTTCACAGTTTTATCGTTGTTTAATGGATCTGTAATGGAGTACCAATTACACCAATATTACTAATTTATTTATTTGATAGACATACTATATATTACTATATATTACATATATATATATATTACAGTACCCGAGTACTCGAGTTTTCATACCAAACTCGATATCATATATCGAACAAATTTTGTATGAAAAACAGTACAGCGCCTCTAGTGGTTACTACACTTCACTAAATTTAGACCAATCAGGGAGCCAGAATAAGTCGAAAACTATGGGAGATCTGTCAATATCGTTTACGATAAAAACTCGTACTAAGGGTACAGTTTTTTAGCCAAGTCACCTCCTATAGTAAAGTTATTGTACACATAGAATTATAAGATCATTTAAAAAACTAAAAGAACGGACTTCAAATTCCGCGCGATTAATTTTCAGTACCAAGTATGAGGTGTTTGTCTCCATATCTCTGGATACATATCAGATCTCGATGAAATTACAATGGTACCACAACCCTTAGGATATCTTATTCCAACAAAAAAAGAATCATCAACATCGGTTTATAAATGACGAAGTTATCCAAGAACAAACATAAAAAATTATAAAGGTGCGGTCGAACTGAGAAACCTTCTTTTTCTAAGTCGGTTAAAAATAAACACAAAACACACTCTTAACAAAACAATTACATTTATTCTGTATAAGTATATTTATTTTTTACTGACTTCACAAAAAAGGAGGAGTTTCTCAATTCGACATGTTTGTTACCTCAGAACTCCGTCAAATCTGAACCGATTAGAAAAAAAAAATTTTTATTTAAGAGATTATGCCTCCCGTTTGGTCCGTAGATGACATGATTATAACTAGCCCGTACTTTGACTATCGCGGCATGTGAAGTCGGTTTTTTCGTTTTGTACGATCATAAATTATTTTATAACTGATTGAATAATCGTTTAGCTACAATCTCACCTGATGGTAAGTGACGATGCAGCCGAATGAGCAGCACGATTGCTCAGTAGATACCTATTCACTCTTGACTTTAACATTACCAGGTTGTATTTAGAGGGATAGAGAAGACTGTCGAGGTTGTACTTTCAACATGTAGAAGCATTATATAGATGTTCCGCCTGGCTTGCTACCAAAAAGTAGCTTACCACTGTCAAGGAGAAAATCTGCCGCTATAACCCATAGGGTACTTCCCGTTGACCTAGAGCCATGAAATTTGGCAAGAAGCAAGGTCTTGATCTTGAACCACTTATCCAGACTTCCAGACTATTAGTCTGAGACTAATATTATAAAGAGAAAACGTTTTTAAACGAGTTCAACTTTTGAAATGTTTAATCACGAAGCAATGGCATCAGTTTCAATATCGCGAAAAATATCGTTTGCGCGATGCTGGATCTCATACATTTAGACAATATTTAAAGGAGAGCTATTAAAATCTACGCTAGCGCCATCTCTGGGTTTTATTTGTCCTTACTATGCGAAAGTAACTCTATCTGTCTGTCCCGCTTTCACGACAAAACTACTGAACCGATTTAAATGAAATTAGGTACACAGATAGCCTGAGAAAGGACGTAGGCTACTTGTTAATGCGAAAAGAGGGCTGTAAGGGGTTGAAAGGGGGGATGAAAAGTTGAATGGAAGTATCGTCATTTTTAAAGCTAGAAGCTTGAAACTTATTATATAGGCTGTGGATTCGATATAAATAAATATGACATTCAAAGTTTGTGAGGGGGAAGAGGGAGTGGAGAGGGAGGGTAGGGGGAGTGGAGGGGAGGTTAGGGGAGTGGTGGGGAGGGGAGGTGAGCTGGAGGGAAGGGAGAGGGGAGGGGAGGGGGGGGGGAGAGGAGTTGGAAGTGAGGGGAAGGGAGAGGGGAGGGTAAGTGAAGGGAGGGGGAAGGGGGGATTCGCGTGGCGTGGTGCGGTGCGGTGTAGTTGGGATACGTATGTGTCTTATTTGTTAATGCTACCCAAAGACACTATTCCACGCGGACGAAGTCGCGGGCACAGCTAGTATAGAAACAAATCGAATTTACAAACTTATTATTTGTGGCTGGTGCACTAACAGTGTCTATAGGAATCGGTCTATGGATCGAACTGCAAAGTTAAGTTTGTCTATAGGTTTATACCTAGTTGGAGAAGTTGGTAGACAAGCCTCGGTGGGCGAGTCTAACTCGCACTTGGCCAGTTTAAATTTATATTTCGAATTTTTAGGGCTCCGTACCTCAAAAAGTAAAAAAGGAACAATTATAAGATCACTTTCTTGTCCATCTGTCTGTCCGTGTGTCACCACCGATTTTCTCAGGAACGGGTGGACCTAGCAAGTTGAAATTTATACCAGATACTGAAGTCTACAGTATAGTCCCTATTAGGTGTATAAAAATCAAGGTCCTGAGTCAACACGATAATAAGATATGGGCAAATTTAGATTTTCGTGAAAACTTGTAAGTACCAAAATTTACCTTAATTTTAAACTTTTTTAAATTTCGGTGTTTTTGTTTTTTTTATTATTGATATGTTCCATTGGATGTTAGTAGAGATGTGTAAGTGCAGTTTTTTAATATGCCCATACACTGAAAAAATGCTTTGAGTTTACATAAGTGTATATATAATTAAATTTCGCTTACCTTCATCATTGTTGTCCTCCAAACCCTCCAAATATTTAGCTTCTAGTACATACTCATCTTCTTTCTTAATACTGTTAGCTGAAAAATTTCAAACATGTTAGTATTGCAGATATTGCGGACACAGAATAATTAATAGTACAACGCACAGAAGATTCACTCTTTGATAGCAATTATGCGATATTAAACCTACATATGAGGGCCCGGTGGCGTAATCGGGAGAACGGTTGGCTTTGATGCCGTGGTACCGAGTTCAAATCCCGCCGTGCACCAATGGATTTTTCTATCGAAAAATTTATGTGCGCTTCTCACAGTGGCCCTCCGGTGAAGGAAAACATCGTTAAGAAACCAACAACCCCCCCGCATGGTGGTAGGACACTATCTAGGTCCGCCTGGCCAGCTACCACCCTCAAGTTAGAAAATCTGTCACCAAAACATATGTGTTCCGGCAGCTATCCTTGAGAGCCAGTTCCCATTCTAAGCCTAGCGTGCTTACCATCTTCGACCGCATCATCACTTACCAACAGGTGAGATAGTGGTCAAACGCTAGCCTATACAATATAAAAAAAAAAAGAAACATATATATATACTCCGGTAAGACCGCTGGCAGTATTTAGCGGTGTAGCATATTTTGAACGTTACAGAAATGTATCTAGGTTTAATCTCGCATATTTACTAACGAGCGCAAGTACACGGAGTGAGTCAGACCTGGCACAGGCTATCATGTATGAATTATAATTTGACAATACAATAACTCTTTACACCAAGAAATAACAAACAGAGACAGAAACATATAATATTAACCAGTACAAATGGTGGTTTTATCGCTTGAAGCGATCTCTTCCAGGCAACCAGGTATGAGGAACAGAAGCAACAGAAAATAGGTATTAAAGATAGGTGGTGTTGCAAAAATAGTAAACTAAACGAACTTAAGAAATAATAGTATGAAACCAAACCAAATAATTATACTATTTTATATACATATAGGTATATATCTTGTATACATTATATACATAATATACATACAAATATATACACTACACAGTATTCAATATATATATACAATCCTGGGTTAAGAAACTCTCAACCCCCCCCTCCCCCCCGCATGGTGGTAGGGCACTATTTAGTGTCTGCCTGGCCATCGACCACATCATCACTTACCAGCAGATGAGATAGTAGTCAAACACTAGCCTATATGATATAAAAAAAACTTATTTATCTATCTTCTTATATATAAAAGAAAGTCGTGTTAGTTACTACACTTATAACTCAAGAACGGCTGGACCAATTTTTATGATTTTTGTATGTATGGAATTGTCTTTGTCAGGAATAGGATAATACGTATTAAAAACAATGAATACTTGACCTAAAAAAAATATATAAGACAAATTATTTTGCAAAAATGTTCCTGGGTTAAAAATCTGCCAATCATTTGATGTTCAATTGTTTATCCCGTCGATACGGTAAACCGAAAATTAATAAAGCCGGCTTTTCACTATTGGATATAATGTAAATTACATCTTGATACACATACATATCTATATATTACATCCCGCAATTGCTGTTCACACCGTAAGATATATAGTTCAGCCAGGCTATTCTGTAAGCTAGTTTACGCATCTCGCAAGCGCAATCCGCGGTGAGTCGTACTACGAAATTCAAATCGTAACACGATTGTAATACGGTTGAATTTCGTAACACGAAATTAAAATCTCACTGCGAAGTTCGCTCCCGAGATTAGCTTACAGAATAGCCCTACAGCTTTGGTTGTCTATGGTTTTATTCAAACACTGGCTAAATATACTAATTGTGTGGAGACATAACAAAAATTTAAAAAAAACTGTGGGCGAGGCAGGGGGAGGCGCGGAGTCCGGGGACGTGAGGTAAAATATAAACCTTCAAATATCGCTCAGTCGGTCGAAAAAATATGTATAGCTTGGGATGTAATATATAGCATAGTGTAAACGGTCTCATACAAAATGTATGACGAGCGATAAAATTTTATATCTCAAGATAAGATCAATATACATTATATTATATCCCATAATGAAAAGCCGGCTTAAGGGTCATCACTCCACACAATTAGTGTATTTAGCCAGTGTCAAGTGTAAAAATTCTTCCCATGTGTGGATAGCATTACAATATTCGGATTATCGCATTATTTTTTTTTGTATAATTATGGCGGCATACGATTAGTGTATTTAGCCAGTGTCAAGTAGGAATAAAAATTCTTCAAGTTTTTGTGAATTCAAGTCATGTAGATTTTAAAAATGTTAATAAATTTTAAATACTGTCAGTAATGACAATTATATGACATATTTATTGATTGTCATATATGCGTGCGTTCAGAAATGTATTCTTATAAGCAATCAAGACAATAATAATCAATGCCTAATCAATTTTATTTATCAGAATGAAGGTAAACACAGAGATATGCAAGAATGTAATAGCCAATTTATGAGTGCCGTATACAGTCTTAAGGTACGGACACATCGCAGCGTTCTGCAATCTGCGGGCGCGATCTCAGTACATTTCAATTCTTTTCTGATCGCGTTTGGTGTGAGCCAGACGATACAAATACTACTGCGCTATCTGATCGACGCCTAGATTGCGCACGCAGGACGCCGCGGTGTGTCCGTACCTTTATCCATAAGGCAAAAAAATATTAGACAGTTATCCATGAAGTAAGTATACTTATTCAGAATTAAAATTAAATACTGGTGATTATATTTTTACAATTACAATTAAATTAAATCGAACTAATGTCAAGTTAATAACTTATCTATAACAATAATAACATTGTTTAATTCCATCATGTCTTGCTGACACGCGGTTGAAGTACTTAATTATTGTATTTTTATTCTATTTCTGTATTGTCATAATACCTTACTAAACTTACTCTTTTGTATTCATTGTATTACGTTCATAAAAGCTTAAATTAAGTTCATCTAAAAGGTAACACGACGTTGGCCGACCTGTCAAGATGCTTTTAACGTCCCATTTGAAGAATTCTTTGTTGTAGCTCTGTGAGAAAATAGCAGACGGCAGCACGTCGCCTACATTTTACAGATGTTCAAAGAAATAACAGCTTGAATCAACGTGTGTGCGAAGTTAACATTCGTTAAGTCTATTTAGTTTATTTTAGTTTTATTGTAGGGCACAAGTAAACATTAAGCATGAAAGTTATAGCTAAATTTATTTCACTATCACGTCGTGAAGTAATTTTATTTTATCACTATTATGTCACGCATAATAAATCACAACCGTTATATTTTTATAGTGTAGGCCTGGGACTGTCAATGTATTCTCACATGACATGATTTCACTGGCAATATAATTTAAGTACCTACTTAAATCAAAACCTTACCTGGTTTAAAACATGACTCATTTTCATTTGAAGCTTTTGTAACGCAGCATTATTTACCTAAGCAAGTTATAAAAAGCTTCAGATAAATTAAAGCCTGAATGTGTTGAAAATAAGACACAAATTAACTTAAACAAAATTCTCTTTTCTAGCTGGTGGCACGGTGTCACTCTAATCACAATGTTGTAGCTTTGCCTCTTTCGCACAATGTAATTCTGAGAATATAATGTAGCTTGGCCCATGTAATACATCATGCTCGCACTATATGTAACAGATGGTTTTGATAGACATAACTGGTGTGGCACTTGACTTTTGTTTTCACGAGTGATTTAACCAGTGATGTGTGAAATCATCCATTCTATTACTTATCTAAAATTACCAAGTTTTCCATGCAGGATCCTAAACCTGGCTTCACATTTCTGCACCTGTTCTCTGAACGCAGCCGCCTTCCGCAGTTGAGTGACGCACATCTGACAGATGCCTTGCTTCTCTGGGGCACTGATTAGTCCTGACATCTGCAAGAAAATGGTTAAAAGATGGAATTACGTGCAACATTTCAATTAATTTGGCAAAATGGCCACAAAACTATTCAAAGGTACAGTTGGACTGTACATGGTATAGTTACAATATCTTTCAAATAAACTTTGACATATTATGCGATATGGATGTTGAAGGAAGTTATAATAGATTTATGGATCTAAGAGATTTGGTAAGATATCGGGGAGACCTTTGTCCAGCATTTTCCGACCTAGATAAAATAATGTTTTAAGGCAATATCTTTAACTTACAGTCAAATTCAGGCATTCTTTGAGCATCTCTGAGTATACCACCCTCATCCCGTGAAATTCATAGTCTGCGCTAAGCACATAAATTGCACAGTTCTTTCTTTCCCCGCAACACCGACACTCGCCGAATGTTTTAATTGCTTTCTGTCTTCTGACGCTCATTACTATCTAGGCTTTATCTATTGCTTAATTTTAAAGAGCAAGAGCGATATTATTATCGTCGATATATATTATCTCAAATATACAATTTTCAAAACACAACAAAGTAAACAAAGCAAACACAATGCAAGTGCCACAAGTATAACTTGGCGGTGGTGGTCAGTCTACCGAAACTGCAGTACAAAAAAAAAGATCTATGAAAACTAATGAAAAGGGGGGCGCGTCCGATGGAAGTCTATATTCGTCTCACTCACTATTTCTTACTTTGACGTCGTTACTTCTCGTTTTGACATTTCGCTATTTGGTCAGTTTGCTCTATGGGAGTCCCGACTCTTCTTAACGTAGTGGTTATATTCTCTTTGGTGGTGGTTTTTGGAACTGTACATACTGCATACATAATATCCAATCACAGACCAGTTAGGAGATACTATCCAATAGTCTGTTGCACAGATTACTATATGTGTACGTCAGTCTGTTGTTAAAACGTCAAATCAAAAAAGGTCTGGCGCAGTTGGGGTGGGAAAAAATATCGATACATTGAAACATCGATATTTTTTCCAAAAAGTTATCGATGTTATGGTTAATATTTTGATCGCGATATATCAGTATTTATTTCAGAGTAATGAACTCGTATCAGTTTCGATATATTTTTTAAAGCTGCTCTGGTTTCGTCTCTAATCTTATTACATAATTCTTTCACGCTCCTCACCATGGTTTACTGTTAAAAATCCCGCCACAATCTTCTTATAATGAAGTGAAACAGTAAGATAATAGACATAGACACAACGAAAACATTAATTTTCTTTTGTTTAGTCTAGGATCTTACTTTGTATAAGAATCATAATCGGTGTCAGTCTATCGCTGGCTCGATCTTCGCCTCTTCTTTTCAAGTCACTTCCCACCGCTTTGCGTATTTCGTCCACCTGGTCACAGGAAATGTTGAATACGTTTCGCATGATTATATATTATTACATAAATAATATATAATCATGCGAAAACTGGCGATTTGTCGTTATTTTACACTCAATACTTATATAAAATATCGCTATCTTTTCACTTGCCAATCCCTAAATGGTGCATGGGGTCATGACAAGACATGTATTGTGTCAGTAATAAATTGACATACTAATAATATAAAATACAAATATTAGAGTTTAGGCGGGAAAGTGAAAAAGTGTGTGTCCTCGCATTGTATTTTTTCCTAAAACTTGTACTATTCATTATTCTGTGTTAAAACTTGTGTTCTTCCGCGGTGTAATAAATGTGTATTATCAACCATTAAGTGCCGGTGAATGTGTGCGAGTGTAGGGAAACAGCACAACGTTGAAAAACATGCTCAAACGATTTGCGTTCTCACCAAAATTCCATTAAAAATCTTCAGTAATGTCTACATCTTTACTGAAGATATGATTTGGACTCGACTATGACTTCTACTTGACCTGAAATGGGACTTTGACCCATGTTTAAACTTGAATTCACAAAATGTTGAAGACATTTAATACTTGACACTGGCTAAATACACTAATCGCGTAGAGCTAAAATGAAACTAAAAAAAATATACAATAGACGTTGACACAAGATATTTCGAAGTGGACGCCCTCTTTTGTGGAGTAGTAAAACTATTTATGTCTTCACCAGAACCACAAAAAATGTTTGTTGTTGTGACTTGACCGAATCATACGACGTGTAATCTACTACGAGGATGGAGTAATAAATCCTAATCCTAACTAATATTATAAATGCGAAAGTAACTCTGTCTGTCTGTCTCACTTTCACGCCAAAATCACTGAACCGATTTAAATGAAATTTGGTACACTCAGGCTCTAGACTGTCTGTCTAGAGCCTGAGAAAGGACATGGCGAGTTTTTAATGCGAAAAAAGGGTGGTAAGGGATTGAAAGGGGGTATGAAAAGTTGTATCGTCATTTTTAGAGCTAGAATCTTGAAACTTATTTTTTAGGCTGTTGATTCGATATAAATAAATATGACATTCAAGGTTTGTAAAAGACTTTTACAAACCTTGAATGTCATATTTATTTATTATATTTATTGAGGGTACAACTTTTACCTCAAAGGTGTAAAATAACAATAGGGGATGAATGTTTGTATGGAAATATGCAAGGTTTATGTGAATGTTCTACTGAACGGATTTAAATTGAATTTGGTACACAGATAGTCTAAATCCTTGAAACTTATTGTTTAGGCTGTTGATTCGATATAAATAAATTATGTGTAGGAGGAGGAAGAGGAAGGGGTAGGGGGAGGGAGGGAAAAGCGGGAAGCGGGAGAGAGGGAAGTGAGGGGAAGGAGAGGGGGTGGAGGGAGGGGGGATTAGCGCGGTTTGGTACGATGCGGTGTAGGTGGGATACGCATGTGTCTTATTTGTAAAATAATTAGCCTAAATAATTAAAAATGCTACCCAAAGACTCTATTCCACGCGGACGAAGTCGCGGGCACAGCTAGTCAGCTATAAATATTCTTATTACGTAGTACTATCAAGTATTCTGTGACTCTACCTACACTGTCCAAATACAAATAACGTGAGGAGTGTTAATAAAACTAAAGTTTTGGCGGCAACCTTAAAAAATGTGTTTAGTTCATTTCTGTGGTTTAGTTCGATGCGAATGTTTATCTGCATTTTTTTTAAACTTGTGCATATTCCGACGCAATAACTTTAATAATATTAAAAAATAAAACCGGCAAAGTCGAGTTGGACTCTCCCACCGATACTTCCGTACCAAAGTTGGTTAGTACCAATTAGGCTAGATCTCATAGCGCTCATATAACTCAGAGGCCTATCTTAATTGGCGTATACTATGTATGTAAGAAGATCTTGCTTCTTGCTCTTCTCTCCAAATTTCATTATTCTAGGTCAACGGGAAGTACCCTATAGGTTTTCGACCCAAAACTTTTAGAGAACTTCCGGTTGACCTAGAATTGTCAATTTTGGTTAAAAGTAAGGTACATTACAAGGTAGGTTACATAGTAAAGAAAAAATTCCGAAAAATAAAATTAAGGTAAATTTTGGTACTTACAAGTTTTCGTTAAAAATGTAAATTTGCCCATATCTTTTTATCGTGTTGTCTCAGAACCTTGATTTTTTATACACCTAATAAGGACTATAGACTTCAGTATCTGGTATACATTTCGATTTGCTAGATCCACCCGTTCCTGAGAAAATCGGTGGTGACACACGGATAAGAAAGTGATCTTATAAGGGTTCCTTTTTTACCTTTTGAGGTACGGAACCCTAAAAATGTTAATGTTCGCGTATGTTACTCACGCAAATGCGGCTGATCGGATTAGGATGAAATTTGGCCCGAAAATGGTTATTGATTAACACAGGGAACTTTAAAAAAGAAAACATACATGGTTGAAGCCGCGGGACATATTTATGTATATGGAATAGTTTTTACTTAACGCCACTATCTCCAGATATATATATATATATATATATAATATCTTATAGGCTAGCGCTTGACCAATATCTCACCTGTTGATAAGTAGTGATGATGTGGTCGAAGATGATAAACACGCTATATATATAGCGTGTTCATAAACACGCTATACGCTCAATATAGTGCGTAATAATCTTCGATCAAGAATCTATAGATATAAGGTCGACGCAAAAAGAATGTCCCGACGAATAAGAGCTCACACCGGGCGGTGAGCTCTTATTTTGTTCGTCGAACACAGTGACGAATAGCCGTAAGTATAAGATGATGTTTTACAGAATTGCGACTTTATTTTAAGGTATTATGGTCGTAAAGATGTTAATCATAAACCGGTTTTATAACTTTTGTCTCTGTTTATTAGTCAGTATACACTTTGGACAGAATCTGGCTTTGATTTTGTAGGTAACCCGTTATCTATAGATTCTTGATCGAAGGTAATATATATATATATATATATATATATATAATATATATATATATATATATATATATATATATAATATATATATATATATATATATAATATATATATATATATAATATATAAATAATAAACTAAATGAAACTATTTCGGTTTCAGCATCCTCAGGGTCCTTAATGCAGACATCACACACTAGAATTAAATAAAACAACCATTTCAAACAAAATAAATATAATACTGATCTGTAAATAACACTTATCCTATTACCTAACATATCATAATCATCAGCCTATCTCTATCCACTGCTGGACATAGGCCTCACCTATGGCACGCCACTGAGTTCGATCTTCAGCTATTTGTTTCCAACCGCTGCCAGCCAGCTTGCGTATATCATCGCTCCACCTAGCTGGAGGGCGCCGTACACTACGTTTACCGAGCCGTGGTCTCCACTCTAGAACGCACCTACCCCAACGGTTATCGGTTCTACGACAGATGTGACCAGCCCACTGCCACTTCAGTTTGCTAATCCTTTGAGCTATGTTGATAACTTTGGTTGTCTGACGGATGACTTCATTTAGAATTCGATCTTTCGGAGATACTCCGAGCATAGCCCTCTCCATAGCACGCTGAGCGACTTCTAATTGGTGGATCTCAATTGTTTGAAGAAAAAATTGAAGGTTCTTCAATGGCCAACAGAAAATTGCTCGCGCGACTTTTTAACCGACTTCAAAAAAAGGAGGAGGTTTCTCAATTCGACCGTATATATATATATTTTTTTATGTTTGTTCGCGTATAACTTCGTCGTTTATGAACCGATTTTGATTATTCTTTTTTTGTTCGAAAGGAGATATCCCAAGTGTGGTACCATGGTAATTTTATCGAGGTCTGATAAGTATCTCCAGAGATATTGAGATAAACATCTCAAAATTGGTACTGAAAATGAATAGCGCGGCATTGAAGTCGGTTCTTTTTTAGTTTTTAAACGATATTATTTATTATATCTGACGTTGACTGACCGACAGGATAGCTCGATGTTTTCCCGCTGGATGCATCTACATAGTGCGGCACTGCCAGTTGGATGGCTCTTTTGAGATTCATTTTTATCTGTATTTTTATTAACTTTTTGGACTAACATTTGTAACTTTACCTGTCCTTTAATATTTTCGACATGAAAATTATTAAAAAAAAAATGTTGTCTGTAAATTTGATTTACGGACGATAGTTTAACGTGACAACGTCTTAACAAAACATTGATGAAATCGGCGCATGCGTACAATGAGCGTAACGGGACACTTTTTCGTGCATGCAGCCGGCGTTCATCGATTTATTAAACGTTGACACGTCAAAAAATATTCGCTTTGACGTTTTTGACAGTCACACAGTCATAGTCAGTTAAATTCGCATCAAACGCCATCTAGCGAGAGTTGTGGTACTATTCTCCAACCTATACCAAAAGTTCAACTAAAACCGGCATTCAAATCGTATTGGTGCAAATTCTTCATATGATTCCTTAACCCGGCAATTTGCGCAAACAGCGACCCGCAAACATTACATCTATGTTTTTTCTCGCTACCATGAGACCTAACATGTTCTTGCAAAGACTGTAACCTTGGATAAGATTTATCACAAAACTCACATCGATAATTTCTTTCCCCCGTATGCGTCGCCATATGTTCCTTTAACCTTGAGGGTAGATAAAATCTTTGATCGCACAAGTCGCATTGATGCCTGAATACCTTCAAATGATTCCGTCTATTATGTTCCACTAAAGTTTTTCTTCTATTATATACCTTATCACATAGCTTACAAGGGAATGTTCTAGAATCGCCGTGTACTTCTATTAAATGTTTATTTCTCAAAGCGTAAGATAAGAAACTTTCTTCACATTTATAGCAATTGACTGTCGGTTTTTTCTCGTGGACCGTAGCTACGTGTAAGTATCTACTGTATTTGGATTTTAAGTTTTTTCCACAAATTTCGCATGGGAAATTCGTTTCTACCCTACTATGAGTTTTTATATGACTCCTAAGTGACGTCACTTCTAAAAAGCAAGCGCCGCATTGGTCACAAATATGCGTTCCAAAATGGTCGATCATATGTTTCATTAAAGAATCAAAATACGGAAAAATTTCGTTGCATTCAATACATTTAATACTGTCCATAGTCAATTTGAATTTCAAAAATTCGTTCGAAATAGGGTAGAGGAATTTTTCGTGAACACTAGAGATGTGAATTTTGAACGAGTCGATGTTATCGATGCTTTCGGAACACAATCGACAATCGATGCGAGTGACGTCGATTTTTGGTATTTTATTATATTCTATCATGCTTTCGAAGTTGTTTGGGTCGTGGGATAAGGTATGATGTCGTAATTCGTCTGGATTTGTGAATTGGTCTTTACAATAATAGCAATAAAACATGCTCGTTCTGTTTACAAAAGGGCAGACGTAGGAGTAACGTACAATAACTACTGCGTTCTGGAATGCCATGTTATCGTGGTTGAGTTGATCTTTCTTCTGTTTTCGGGTAAGGCGATGCTCCTTTGTTTCTTCTACTGGAACTAGAAGAAGAATAAATTCATTAAACTAAAAAATAATGCGTAGCGTATAGAATTTTAAATATTTTACAAATAGAATTAAATAGGCTAGTTTACTAAAAACTATTTTTTATTTACCCGTCATTTACAATTTTATAAAATATTAGATACGTTTTTTTTATTTTTTCAATTAAACAAAAACTAAGATATACAGCGTTGAAATTCCGCGTGACGTCACAAACCGTACTACTTCCTAGCGGTTAGTGACGTCACGAGCCCCCACTCCCGAACTTTGACGCTCTTTATCATTGTCAATTTCTATAGATTTGTAAAATAAATAAACTGGCCAAGTGCAAGTCGGACTCGCACTAGTAGGGTTCCGTACCAGACTACAGTATTTTATTAGATCGAGCAAAAAATACAACTATCATTTTTCGCCAGCAAAAATAATAATTAATAAACATTTTATTTCTTATAACGCTATCTATCGTCTAACAAAGGTGTTAGGGATCGACATTTCAATATAACGCCATCTATCGTCTAACAAAGGTGTTAGGGATCGACATTTCAATATAACGCCATCTATGGGACGTTTACCTAACTAAGCGTTCATAGATGGCGTGAAATGCCGAAAAAACACGTTTATTGTATTAACTTTATTCTGTTTTTAGTATTTGTTGTTATAGCGGCAACAGAAATACATCATTTGTGAAAATTTCAACTGTCTAACTATCACGGTTCTTGAGATACAGCCTGGTGACAGACGGACAGACGGACAGACAGACAGACAGACAGATAGATAGACAGACGGACAGCGGAGTCTTAGTAATAGGGTCCCATTTTACCCTTTGGGTACGGAACCCTAAAAAATACGTGTCCAATATTTTATAATAATCTAACTGACGGACTAATTAGAATTACTATTTCTCGACACAGGCAACATCCCTATTGCGTGATATCGAAGTAGTAATCACTTCAACTTCATCTGATTTTTCAACAAAACCAAGGTGGTTCTCAATTCGTTGCATGTTTTTAATTATTATATTAAATTTAACTCAAGGGTCGTACACGCCCGGCCTTTTGGAGGGCATTGATGGAGCCGAAGCCAACATAAAGAGGCCCTTTACAATGTTTACTTAGGTATTATTAATGGATGAGGAGGAGATATGGGAAACTATATTATAAAAAGATGGTACATTATATTATGAGACTATTGGGTGAGCTGATTAATGTCGGATTGCTGGTCTATGGGATGAGGTACGGCACCCGCCAATTATGTCTCATTACAAAATATTTAGGCGGGTGGTGACTTGCCACCCACTGAATGGACCCCCCCATAAAGGCGGACCGTTATATTGGCGCCTAGGGGCAACATTGGCGTGGATAGCTAAGGGTGTTGAGAGGTGTGCTGCACTTTCACTAAACGCTACTGGTTATTGTTATTTGTTCACATGTTGTTTAACCCGATGTTTTCCTTTTATTTTTAACCGACTTCCCAAAAAAGGTTCTCAATTCGTCTGTATGTTTTTTAAATTTTGTACTCTTGTCTAATGCTGAATAAATGTATTTTCTTTCTTCTTTTCTAAGTTTGATTTTAAGGGTTCCGTACCTTAAAAGAAAAAAATGAATAATAGGATCACGATACACTTTGTTGTACGTCTGTCTGCCTGTCTGTCAAGACCCTTTATCTCCGGAATGCGTAAAAGTATCAAGCTGAAACATATGATAAATAAATACTTGGGTCTATGGTATCTTTCGGCTGTTAAAAAATCAAACTTGTTGACAAAATTAAATTGTTTTGTAGGTTAAAATGTAACTTGTAAGTTAACGCGATCAAAGATTTGACCGTTTATGTCGCATATTTTGCGGGCTTTCACAAGAGCTTCAAAACCTATAGGGTACTTCCTGTTGACCTAGAATCATTAAATTTGATAATATCGTTTAAAAACTAAAAAACAACCGACTTCAATGCCGCGCTATTCATTTTCAGTACCAATTTTGAGATGTTTATCTCAATATCTCTGAAGATACTTATCATACCTCGATAAAATTACCATGGTACCACGCTTGGGATATCTCCTTTCGAACAAAAAAAGAATAATCGAAATCGGTTCATACACGACGAAGTTATCCGCGAACAAACATAAAAAAAAAAAAAAAAAACTCCTTTTTTTGAAGTCGGTTAAAAAGAAGCGAGGTTTCGAAATACTTATATGGTAATAAATCTGAAAACAGTATATATGTAGTTTAATAAAAAAAACGAAGTTAATTTACAATTACAAACTTATTATTTGCGGTCGGCGCAGTACACTTTCTATTGAACGAACTGCAAAGTTAAGTTTGTCTTTTAACCTAATTTGAGAAGTTGGTACGGAAGCCTCGGTGGGCGAATCCAACTCGACTTGGCTGGTTCTATTTTTAACTGACTTCAAAAAAAGCAGGAGGTTTCTCAATTCGACCGTATATATATATATATATATATTTTTTTATGTTTTTGTTCGCGGATAACTTCGTCGTTTATGAACCGATTTTGATTATTCTTTTTTTGTTCGAAAGGAGATATCCCTAGTGTGGTACCATGGTAATTTTATCGAGGTCTGATAAGTATCTCCAGAGATATTGAGATAAACATCTCAAAATTGTTACTGAAAATGAATAGCGCGGCATCGAAGTCGGTCCTTTTTTAGTTTTTAAACGATATTATTAAGTTTTTTTTTTCAATATCTTATAAGCTAGCGTTTGACCACTTTCTCACCTGTTGATTCACACGTTGTTATGCGATGACTCTGCCAATTGTGAACCGATTGGAATGTTTTTTTTTTCCATGGGTATGGTACATCTCCACGGCCAAATTATTAAGAGCTGATGAGTACCTCCAGAGTTATGGAGATAAACACCGCAAACTTTTCACAGAAAATGAACAGATTTTAATTTATTCTTGAGCACGGTCCTTTAGAAAATGGGGTTTTAACAGACAGACAGACAACAAAGTGATAGAATAGAATAGAATAGAAAAATTCTTTATTGCACACCATTTAAAAAAACAACAGACAGCAAATTAACGTACTTAAATTACTATAGGTAATACAATGGGCGGTCTTATCGCTTAAAGCGATCTCTACCAGACAGCCTTTGGATGGACAGAATTTTTAGAAGGAGTTGCTGGTGGTACAATGCGTAACATAATACTAACTAGTGCTAATAAATGAATAAATAAAATAATCAAAACTCATGTAATCATCATAATAATATATAGATACATTTACATACTACTACATACCAATACAAAATACAAACATACTTATACGTACACAAATATTCATATTCCATACATACAAATACACATACATACAATTATACACACATACACAATATATAAATATATACATACATGCATATACATAAGTCAACGGAAAAGTACTACAAATGTGATAGATAATGATTTTTAACCATATTTTTAAAGCTAGCGAGGGATTTTGCTTGGCGTATATCTAAGGGAAGTGCATTCCATAGTCGTGCAGCTTGGACGGTAAAGGACTTGCCGTAGTACTCAGAAGTATGGGAGGGAATTTTCAGGATAAGAGTGTCGGAAGATCGTAGGGATAGAGAATGTGACTGATGTAGGAACTCAAAACGTTCTTTCAGGTAATAAGGAGTAGAAGGGATAAAGAGTATAGAATAAAGGAGGGAGAGGATGTGAGCATTCCGGCGCAAACGAATCGGTAACCATTTCAGCTTACTACGAAATTCTGAAATGTGGTCAAACTTACGGAGGCCATAAATAAATCTTATACAAGATTGATCATCAAAGTGATCTTATAGGGATTCCTTTTTAACCGACTGCAAGAAAAAGGTTTCTCAATTCGACCGTATATATATGTTGTGTTTGTTCGCGGATAACTTAATCGTCGTTTAAGAACGGATTTTGATGATTCTTTTTAGGGTTCCGTACCCAAAGGATATTACTAAGACTCCGCTGTCCGTCTGTCTGTCTGTCTGTTCGTCTGTCACCAGACTCTGTATCTCATGAACCGTGATAGTTAGACAGTTGAAATTTTCACACATGATGTATTTCTGTTGCCGCTATAACAACAAATACTAAAAACAGAATGAAGTTAAAAATAATAGAGGGTCCCCATACAAGAAACGTGTTTTTTTCGGCATTTCACGCCATCTATGAACGCTTAGTTAGGTAAACGACCCATAGATGGCGTTATATTGAAATGTCGATCCCTAACACCTTTGTTAGACGGTAGATGGCGTTATAAGAAATAATATGTTTATTATTTTTTTATTTTTTGCTGGCGAAAACTGATACTGGTAGTTTTTGTTCGATCTTATAAAATACTGTAGTGTGGTACGGAACCCTACTAGTGCGAGTCCGACTTGCACTTGCACCAATTTATTTGTTAGAAAGGAGATATCCTAAGGGTAGTAACATTGTAATTTCAACGAGATCTGATAAGTATCTTCAGAGATATGGAGATAAACACCTAAAACTTGGTACTGAAAATTAATAGCGCAGCATTTAAAGTCGGTTCTTTAAGAAACAATCTTATAATTTTTCCTTTTGAAGTACGGAACCCTAAAAAACAAAGCAAAGTACACTCACCAGGCTGATCGATCATGGCGTCTAGTTTGGCTCTTAATTTCTTCATCTTGCTCGCTACTTTCTTGGTGGACTTTTTACTCTTCGTCTTCCGCGGCCTGCGTTCTCGCGCCTCTATCTTAGGTGAGCATTTTGTTTCTTCTGAAACTGCGTAAAAGACCCAATGATCACCCATAGATATGACAGTTAAATTAAGAACCTGGCGTATTGAATAATAGAACCTCCTCCTGTTTTGTTAAGTCGGTTATAAATTATGATCGTACAAAACGAAAAACCGACTTCACATGCCGCTATAGTGAAAATATCCACTAGCCATAATCATGTCATTGAGGTACAGTGCCACAAGTAAACTTGGCGGTGGTGGTTTTTGGAACTAATTCTTTTAATTAAAACTGTGAGTTTGACGTTTGAGAGATTACCGCGACATGATTGTTGATAAATCTGCTACATTAAAATAGTTCAATAATGCCAAAAGTAATTAAAAGTGGTTTAAGAGAAACTATTATCAAAGTACAAAGTAAAAGCACAGTGGCGCACAGGCACGCCAAGTTATACTTGCCGGACTGTATCAAATTTGTTTATATTGATCATGCTCATATCTCCGGAGGTGATTGATTATCAGATCTCGATAAAATTTGAATGGGACCAAACGGGAAGCATAATCTCTCAAACATAAAATAATATCGTTTAAAAACTAAAAAAGAACCGACTTCAATGTTCATTTAGTACCAATTTTGAGATGTTTATCTCAATATCTCTGGAGATACTTATCAGACCTCGATAAAATTACCATGGTACCACACTTGGGATATCTCCTTTCGAACAGAAAAATAATAATCAAAATCGGTGCATAAATGACGAAGTTATCCCCGAACAAACATAAAAAATATATATATATACGGTCGAATTGAGAAACCTCCTCCTTTTTTGAAGTCGGTTAAAAATAAATATCGGTTTAGATTTCACGGAGTTCTGAGATTTTACAAACATTTAAAAAAACATTCGAATTGAGAACCTCCTCCTTTTTTGTGAAGACGGTAAAAAATTTAGGAGGTTTTCTGTATTTTCTTTTTTAGTTGTTACCTCAGAACTCCGTCATTTATTAACAGCTATGTGGAAAATTATTTTTATGTTTGCGACTCTTTCAAACAAAAAAAAAAAAAAACCAAAAAAAAAAAATTCCACATCTTTACCGTTTGTTCCCATTGTAATTTAATGGAGATATGATGAACTCCATGATGAGATATGATGATTTCAACTGTGTAGTCTTAATAGTTTCGGAATAAAATGGCTATGACATACCTACGGATGGACGGATAGACAGACAGACATGACGAATCTTATAAGGGTTCCGTTTATTGCCATTCGTCTACGCAACCCTAAAAACGCGATCGACATACATCCTAATCCTAATATTATAAATGCGAAAGTAACTCTGTCTGTCTCTCTGTGTCACTTTCACGCCAAAACCACAGAACCGATTTAAATGAAATTTGGTACACAGATAGTCTAGAGCCTAAGAACGGACATAGGCTACTTTTTAATGCGAAAAAAGGGTTGTAAGGGGTTGAAAGGGGGGATGAAAAGTTGTATGGAAGTATCGTCATTTTAGAAGCTAGAAGCTTGAAACTTATTCTTTAGGCTGTTAATTTGATATAAATAAATATGACATTCAAAGTTTCTAAAAGTTTTACCAAGGGTGTAAAATAACAATAGGGGATGAGAGTTTGTATGAAAATATGTAAGGTTTATGTTAATGTTCTACTGAACCGATTTAAATGGAATTTGGTACACAGATAGTCTAGAGCCTGAGTAAGGACATAGGCTACTTTTTAATGCGAAAAGAGGGTTTTAAAAGGTTAAAAGGGGGGATGAAAAGTTGTATGGAAGTATCGTCATTTTTAAAGGTAGAAGCTTGAAACTTATTGTTTAGGCTGTTGATTCGATATAATTTAATGTCATTCAAAGTTTGTGAGGGGGAAGGGGGGAGGGGAGAAGGGGAGGGGAGAATGAGGGGAGGGGAGGGATGGTGAAAGTGAGAGGAAGGGGAAAGGGGGAGAGGGATGGGAGGTGAGGGAAAGGGGAGGGGAGGTGAAGTGGGGGAGGGGGAGGGGGAAGGCGAGGGGAGAGGGAAGTGAGGGAAGGGAGGGGAGAGGGAAGTGAGGAAGGAGTGGGGAGAAATGAGGGGAGGGGAAGTGGGGGGAAAGGGGAGGTGGATAGGGAAGTGAGAAAAAAGGGGATGGAGGGAAGAGAGAGGGAGAGTGGAGGGGAAGGGCGAGGGGAAGGGAGAGAGGAGGGGGATTTGCGAGGCGTGGTACGGTGCGGTGTAGGTGGGATACGCATGTGTCTTATTTGTAAAATAATTAGCCTAAATATTTAAAAATGCTACCCAAAGACACTATTCAATGCGGACGAAGTCGTGGGCACAGCTAGTTCTTAAATAAATCAAGGAACTTGTGTGTCAATTTTCATCAAAATCGGTTAAGAAATGCCTGTAGGCGAAAACAGACAGACAAACATCCGGACAAAAGATTTTTGGCTTAGTGGGAACTGAGACGCTTACGCTCTTTCGGTCAATTATTATTATTTAAATAGAATTACTACAAACAAGAAGGGTGTTTTGTATAATTTAAGGTCGTTTATAAAACGAAAAAAACCGACTTCACATGCCGCGAAAGTGAAAATAGCCAGTAGTATCATGTCGTCAAGGTATACAAATGCGTATGTCGTCTGACTGGAGTCCAAGTATATTAAGCTTAGTTGGAGGGGTTAACAAGACTACTAGTAAAGTGCGACCCACATTGTTAGTAAGCTTTTTAAAAACAAAAAAAAAAACTTTGCATAGTGGTAGGACAATATCTAGTGTCCGCCTGGCCAGATACAATCCTCAAGTTAGAAAATCTGTCGCCAAACATCTAATGTGTTCTGGCAGCTATCCTTGAGAGCCAGTTCCCATTCTAGGCCTAGCGTGCTTACCATCATCGACCGCATCATCATTTACCAACAGGTGAGACAGTGGTCAAACGCTAGCCTATAAGATATTGTATAAGTATAAGATATAAAAAAGTTAAAATAATAAAATCCATGGTTGTATTTACTTTGTGAATCTAGGTTGGCAAGTCTTTGTATCTCGCAGAGTGGCAAATCATCTCTATCATCCATTCCGTCGTCTTCATACGTAGGTTCCGGTTTTATTTCCACTACTATCTTCTTGTCAGATTCTGGAATAAGATACAACCTATATATTATTGAAAAGGGACTGACGGACGGTGATTTAAATGGTCAAACGGTATTCCCCGCATTTGCCGTATTCATGTGAGAGAGTTGTACAAGACATTACTGAAATTTTAGACAGTTGCAGCGTCAAAATAATATTTTAGTGGATTAGGGCAGACGACACATGGTTTCGGCACGGTCCTCATGCCTTGTGATAGCTGTCGACTCAACAACCGTATGAATGTAACAAGAGCTTAATCAAAATATACAATAACTTGCCAAATGAATTTCATGACATAGTCATGTCATGAAATTCATCAACTCTAAATTTAACAGAATATTCTATAATTGGCTAAGTGACAGATGTTTTTACTCTGTAGGTGACTTTTTTAAATACAAGCCATCAAAATATTTGTACAACTGATATACCAGTCGAATATAGTGATACTAATTTAACATCAATCATCTACTAATAAATGCACCTATATTCTAACAAATAAATGTTTTATTTCATTTCATTTATTGTAAATAAGCTAGAATGACTTCATGTTATCTTGTCACGATAAAATAGCCATAGGCTAGGTATACCTTCTTTAGCTTGTAACATGGTGGCAAGGAATGCCTGCTCCGTATCCAGCACTTGTCTCCGGAAGGCACAAGCATCCCTCAGTCGTACCACACATGTTGCACAAATACCACACTCCGTGCTGTCCCCATCTAAGTGTGATAGCTAGAATAATAGAAAGGAAAGGAAGGAAAGATTGATTTTTCTCAATATTTTTTTTATATTAGAACTTATAAGTGACGTGGTTAAAAATTGTAGTTATATGAAAGAAAAATAAAAATTTTCAAGAGTTATAACATTCTTCACCAATTTTATAGTTACCTTTCAGCAAAAGACAAAAAATAATCTAAATTATAAATGTGCAACTGAATAAAATTGGTACGTAAGTATTGGTGTAATAGTAACTTTACGAGAAGACTGTATTATAATCTCAGATGTATACTGAATACTTTCATTAATTTGAATGTAATAGTTTAACTCACGAGAAGCCCAAAACAGTCCATAAACATATCCGAGTAGACTTCTTTCTGAGATATCCATTCGTACTCTGCTGTTAGAACTCGACATTTCTTTGTGGCGCGGCAACAACGACATTGAGCTGGGTCAATTATAGGTCCTTTATTCTTCTTTGGGGTGTTAGGAGCTGCCATCTCACGAAATGTATATAGTTTTCACGTCACGATAAATAATGCATTTTTTTAGAATCACAGAAGAATTTGAGATCCTCCCTCGATTTCCCCTTTCCGTATATATCACAGATTACTATATGTGTCAGAGAGAGAGCAGAGCAGAGAGCACAGAACCATAGAATAACTATCACAGACAAAGAACATGGAGGCCTATCACCAAAGACATAGAGAAAGTATATAAAATGTAGAGATAACATTACCGTATGCGAATGAAAAAGCTATAGTCAGGTTATTTATAGAGATATAACCTGACTAAAACGATGAACACGTGATACATATGCCAGCTATGAGATAAATTAACACTACTTAATTAGGTCGGGTCATACAAAAAACTTTAAAGCTAAAGCTAGCCTTATTTCTAATAGTTACTGCTCTGAAATACATACCAGAAGACTATATAGCAACAATATTTACTAAATTTATAAAGATATAATTGCATCAACACGCTTACTTACCGGTGAAAGGTTATTCTTTCATCGTAACGGTCAGGACGGTTTTTACACTCTTTTACACAGCAAAGCCCCATGAATAACCGTAATATTTCTACACAAATGCAACTTTACCAGAAAAATTGCGTTTTATCACAGAAAAATTAAAAACTTCCCGTAAACGCAGTCAAAACACTATTAAGACTATAACCTCTCACACAGTGACAGCTGTTTGTTTGGAAACATTTGAATGTATCCAAACAAAAAGATCGCATATGCAAGAGAAGGATAAAAAAAAAATATCCGTCTCGCTCTCTCATACTAGTGATTGTATAGTTTTATCCTTCTCATATTATTATTATTATTTAAATGCCATATCCGCTTAATATTTAATCCATGACCAAAGAGAATATAATACTAGGTACAGATGCCCATCACAAAGTTTGATAGGGATTGAAATGAACGAACATGACAGAAATGGAGCTATAAAGCCTACATAGCTGCGTCTCCGTCATTTACTTCATTTCGTTCATTCAATGATCAACTTTTACATTTCGTGATACTTTTTAGGGTTCCGTACCCAAAGGGTGAAACGGGACCTTATTACTAAGACTCCGCTGTCCGTCTGTCTGTCTGTCTGTCTGTCTGTCTGTCTGTCTGTCTGTCTGTCTGTCTGTCCGTCTGTCACCAGGCTGTATCTCATGAACCTTTATAGTTAGACAGTTGAAATTTTCACAGATGATGTATTTCTGTTTCCGCTGTGGCGACCTCGCCTTATTTTATGATGTTCGAACTCTTTGTTGACAGCCTAACGGTCACGTCCGATATATTTGAATTTCATATGTCGATGGTAGAATTGGTTGCCAGGGTTTCGATATATTATTTTGACAAGTTTGAGTAGTAACATATTTTTCTTCAAGCAAAATGCTTTGATAAGAATATAAGAAATTATTAATTTTCGCGTGTTCTCAGCATGAAAAGCTGCTGCGATACGTTGAATGTATATAGAACATAATATTATATCTAATAAACAATGTTAAAGTTGTAAATAACACCAAGCATTGTTATTCTGCATTTCCTGAGTAAATGAATATATCCGGTCCACTTCTGCGTAAAGGACCGCGCACTAAAAGATAAGTACCCAGACCTTCCTATTAATCTAGAAGAGGACCTTTCTCTGTTCTTCCCCGGCTCTTACGCCTCAGCCGTAAAACGCCGGAACTGCAAGTGCCATCCCATTCCTGTCTCCATATTTAAGTAGCAGTAGATAGGGTTGGCACACATAAAGTAATTGGGATTTCCCGGGAGTTTTCCCGGAGGTCCCAAATTGGTGACCAGCGACGGAGTGCTGAACAGTGCAGAGCTGCAACTAGACGACAGGAGCCTAGAAGATTCCGTCGTCTTACCTCTTTTAGTGTGTGAAAGTGTCAAGGTACCCAAATTCGTCAGTTCCTGTCCCGGATTGTCGCAAACGACATTCCGAGGTCCCTGTTTTTTTAAGCGGACGCTGCCGGCGCATTCCTTTTATGTGGCGAACTTAATTATGTGTTTTTAGAATTTTTGTTTTTCTATATCGTAGTTAGGCTATGCCTATAGGTGTAGATCGCCGCATCACGATCATTCTAGCCCAGAACAGCCTTGTAGAACCTAGAAAGGAATAAAAATTAATTTCCTTTGTTTTTTTTTTCCTGTTGTCATTGTGCAATTGTTTTCTGTGCTTTGAAAATTTTCAGATTGGTACCTTCTGGAAGTTTTTTTACTTCCCGGACGTGCAGTTGGATTGAAAGGCGTCGACGATGACGGGACAAGAGGCTCGTCCGTCGGGACCGACTGCAGAAAGGGAGGTATTCTTCGAGGCATCGAATGATAGTCAGGATGGGCAAGTATGCGTCGGCGGGGTGAGTATTCGTACACCTGTTTTTTGTAAGGACAGGCCTGCCCTGTGGTTTGCCAGTCTTGAGTCGCAATTCGTTATTAATAAAATCACTCAGGAAGTGACAAAATTTTCTTATGCCGTGGCACAATTGGATATTAGTTGCACCAGGGAGGTCGAAGCATTGATTATTCGACCCCCTGCCGATTCCCCGTACACCAAGTTAAAACAAGCGATTGTCTCGAGTTTCTCGCAATCGCATGAGGAAAACATCAGACAGTTATTAGGTGGCGAGACAATCGGGGATAGGAAGCCGTCCTCGTTTTTACGGCATTTAAGGACGCTCGCGAATAAAAATTTTCCGGAGGAGGTTCTCAAATCGATTTGGCTTAGACAACTTCCTCTGCAAATCCAAATTGTTTTAGAGGCGCAGCCATTGCAAGAATTAAATATGACGGCACAATTAGCGGATCGCTTATTTGAAATTATATCGCAAGATCCGTCGCAGTCTTGCAGTGTGCGTACAGCCGAACCGTCCAAACCTTCCAAGATTTCGGAGTTGGACGAAGTTAGAAGCCAGGTTTCCACGCTGGCAGGGATGGTTGCATCGGCCATGGATAGTAGTTCTCAAGATGTCCGGTCGCTTAATAAGAATCATTCCTGTAATAAACAAAATCGCGGCCGAAGTCGTAATAATAATAATAGTAGGTCGCGTGTTAAAAATCAGAATTTGTGCTGGTACCATAATCGTTTTGCCGGTAGGGCTTCGAAGTGCGTTCGGCCCTGCAATTGGAAGGCAGCAAAATCTGGGCAACGCATACCGCGGTCGGTAGCAACTATGAGCGACCGCGGATTTAAAAGTCGTTGGTTGTTCATTAGTGATCGGGCAACTAAAATAAATTTTTTAGTAGATACAGGTTCGGATATCTGCTGTTTCCCGCGACGCTTAATAAAGGGTCGTTTAGGGGAGAGCGGGTTCGAGTTGTTTGCCGCAAACCAGTCATCTATTAAAACCTACGGCACAACCACTCTTCATTTAGACTTCGGTTTAAGAAGAGAGTTCACTTGGAACTTTGTAATCGCGGATGTTAGCACTCCAATTATTGGCTCAGACTTTTTGAGCCACTATAATTTGTTACCCGACTGCCGTCGACAACGGATAATCGATGGGGTTACCAAACTGAACGTTGTAGCAACTGCAGCAAACGTTGCGCAGTCCAGTGTTAGGGCCATCGTACTCCCGAGTAACAGTTATACGGATTTGCTTTCAGATTTTCCCGATATTACGCGCCCACCAGGTATTGATAGGGTAGTCAGACATTCGACTAGGCACCACATCGAAACAACAGAGGGACCACCTATTTCGTGCAGACCACGACGGCTGGCCCCCGATAAACTTCGTGTGGCGCAGCAAGAGTCCGACGCAATGGTTCGAGCTGGTACAGCTAGGCCTTCGGATAGTCCTTGGTCATCACCCTTGCACCTAGTTTCTAAAAAGGATTCAACCTGGCGTCCGTGTGGCGATTACCGGATATTAAACGCGCGAACTATCCCGGATAGATATCCGGTTAGGCATATCGGTGATTTTGCTAGCAACTTAGCTAAGTCAACGGTATTTACGACCGTAGATTTGGTTAAAGCTTACAATCAAATTCCCGTATTTAAAGGGGATATTTGCAAAACTGCGATTATAACACCGTTCGGGTTATTCGAATTTCCCTACATGACATTCGGTTTACGAAATGCAGGTCAGACTTTTCAACGATTTATCGATGAAGTCGTGCGAGGCCTCGATTTCTGTTACGCATACGTCGATGTCATCCTGGTACATTCCGTGGATAAGCCGAGTCATGCGGAACACCTCAAAATACTGTTCGGTAGGTTACGACAGTTCGGTGTTGTTATTAACCCGGCAAAGTGCGTTTTTGGTACATCTGAGGTTACCTTTTTAGGTTATCAGATCAATGCAGAAGGCACAAAGCCGCCTAACGAGCGAATACAAGCGCTCGCAGAGTTCCCGCCTCATAAAACTGTGCAGAGAATGCGACGTTTTTTAGGAACGTTTGTTACGTGCCGAGGCCCGAGCGTCGCGAACGGGCTTGTAGGCGGGACTCCCAGATGAAGAACTTCAAGAATGTTCGAAACTGGTCGGAGTTAATTTTCCGGTAAATAAAATATATACGTGATAATAGCCGTTACAAACTTTAATATGTTTTTTAGGAATGTTAAATTTCTACCGCAGATTTTTACCCGGTGCAGCGAAATATCAGGCACCTCTGGTTGATGCGATTTCATCCACTCAAGGGAAAGGTACACAACCATTCCCATGGACGGATGCCTTAGAAAAAGACTACATAGCTTGTAGGGATAGCCTCACAACAGTTACCTTGTTGTCACATCCTGATAGTAACGCGCAGTTAGGTTTATTTACCGACGCGTCAGGTACTCATGTAGGCTCGTGTTTACAACAACGTAAGAGCGAGAATGAGAGTTGGCATCCCTTAGCCTTTTTCAGTAAAAAGTTAACAGAAAAGCAGAAGGAGTGGCCCGCTTATTATAGGGAACTCCTAGCTGTTTACGAGAGTGTTCAGCATTTCAGACATTTCTTGGAAGCGCAACATGTGACCATATTTACGGATCACAAACCTCTAATTTTCGCGTTTAAACAGCGAAGAGAAAAGTTACCACCGGTTCAATTAAACCAGTTGAGATTCATTAGCCAATTTACCACTGATTTCGTGTACGTTAAAGGCGACGACAATGTAGTGGCAGATGCGATGTCGCGCATAGAGGCAATTTCTCTTACAGACGACTACGCTGCTCTGGCTGAAGCTCAGAAGGTGGACGAGGAACTTGTTACGTTGCGAGCAGATTCTTCTTTGAAATTAGAATCTGTTCCTATTCCAGGAACGGATATTTCTGTAACATGCGATGTATCCACGGGGAAACCGAGACCGTATTTACCCGCATCCTTTCGACGGCCTGTATTTCTCAGATTGCACAATCTCGGCCACCCTAGCGCGCGCACAAGCGCACGCCTGGTCGCAGATCGTTACATCTGGCCGTTACTTAGGAAAGATTGTATGTCTTGGGCACGTTGTTGTGTCTCATGCCAGCGTAGCAAAATTACCAGGCATGCTTCATCTCCGTTAGGCAATTTTGCCAGCACAAGTTCTCGTTTTCAGCAGGTACATTTAGACATAATCGGACCGATGCCGCATTCAAACGGTTTTACGTACTGCCTCACCGCAATCGATAGATTTACGAGGTGGGCAGAGGCATGGCCGATGTCATGTATCACTGCTGAAGAGGTAGCAAATACCTTTGTCAACGGGTGGATTTCGCGATTTGGTGTACCACTCGTTGTTACTACTGACCAAGGCAGACAGTTTGAGTCTACCTTGTTTAATGAGTTGTTACAGTTTTGCGCAACTAAGCGAATTAGGACAACCAGTTATCATCCGCAAGCTAATGGGATGGTAGAACGTTTACACAGACAGCTTAAGGCTGCTTTAATGTGCCATGCAGAGACATGGAGTAAAGCCTTACCGCTGGTTCTGCTAGGTATTAGAACAGCACTCAAGGAAGACTTGAAATGTTCTGCTGCCGAGTTATTATATGGAGAGCCTTTGAGACTTCCAGGGGATTTCGTGGTACCATCCTTGCCAACCAGTGATAGTAGTGCGCATGATTTTTTGGCACAGCTACGTAAGGTTGTGGCAGATCTTCGACCAATTCCTGCGTCTCGGCATTCGTCTCCTTCAGTTTTCACTTTTAAAGAAATGTCGACCACTACGCACGTGTTTTTACGTGACGATACGGTCCGACGTTCTCTTCAACCACCCTATACTGGACCATATAAGGTCCTCAGTAGAGGGGCAAAAACCGTCACGATTGATGTGGGGGGAAAAAGGCAGGAGGTAAGCGTGGACAGAGTTAAACCAGCACATCTCGAGGCTGAGGATGATCATGTATCGACCTCAGTGCAACCAGGCAGCAACCCATTGGACGTACCTCTCACGGTGCCTGTTCCTCCGGTCGGAAATTTAATTCCATTGCCTGCCTCGAAGGAGTCTCCTCCACCAGCCTTGGATCCTGTCGTTTCGACGCGTTCTGGACGTCGAGTCAAATTTAGGGATGTTTTGGATCTGTGAATCCTTAGTCCCGAGATAATTTGAGTTTTAGTTAATGTAAATTGTTATTTTGTATAATTTGGTTGACCTGACGTCCCGAATTTCAACTTCCTCTATGGTCATCACAGATTTGTTTGATTCTGAATGACTATGGGACAATTTTGTTCATCCTTCCGATTACGGGCGGCCTCCCTTTTTGGTGGGGATGTTCGTCTTCGTGGGGGGGTGATGTGGCGACCTCGCCTTATTTTATGATGTTCGAACTCTTTGTTGACAGTCTAACGGTCTCATCCGATATATTTGAATTTCATATGTCGATGGTAGAATTGGTTGCCAGGGTTTCGATATATTATTTTGACAAGTTTGAGTAGTAACATATTTTTCTTCAAGCAAAATGCTTTGATAAGAATATAAGAAATTATTAATTTTCGCGTGTTCTCAGCATGAAAAGCTGCTGCGATACGTTGAATGTATATAGAACATAATATTATATCTAATAAACAATGTTAAAGTTGTAAATAACACCAAGCATTGTTATTCTGCATTTCCTGAGTAAATGAATATATCCGGTCCACTTCTACGTAAAGGACCGCGCACTAAAAGATAAGTACCCAGACCTTCCTATTAATCTAGAAGAGGACCTTTCTCTGTTCTTCCCCGGCTCTTACGCCTCAGCCGTAAAACGCCGGAACTGCAAGTGCCATCCCATTCCTGTCTCCATATTTAAGTAGCAGTAGATAGGGTTGGCACACATAAAGTAATTGGGATTTCCCGGGAGTTTTCCCGGAGGTCCCAAACCGCTATAACAATAAATACTAAAAACAGAATAAAGTTAAAAATAATAGAGGGTCCCCATACAAGAAACATGTTATTTTCGGCATTTCACGCCATCTATGAACGCTTGGTTAGGTAAACGTCCCATAGATGGCGTTATAAGAAATAAAATGTTTATTAAATATTAATTTTTGCTGGCGAAAAATGATAGTGGTATTTTTTGCTCGATCTTATAAAATACTGTAGTGTGGTACGGAACCCTACGAGTGCGAGTCCGACTAGCACTTGGCCAGTTTATTAAATTTAGAGATAACTCCCATAGACTAAGTATGTATATTATTTCTCTATGACTTAGTCCTTGTGAGTAATAGTGTTTTAGTATTCTGTGACTTAGTCCTCATATAGTAACCTGTGGTCCTCATAATATAGTAATCTGTGACTTACTTACTATACTATAGACTATACTACTTAGTCTGTGAAATGAATAAATATAGCGGAGCGGAGGTTTTTGAATGGGTTTTTGCGATTTTTAGTGATTTTAAACAATTTATTCTAATCCTGCCTACGTGTTCTGAAAACCTACAATGAGTACAACATATTTTGTACTTATCTCTTAGAATGGCCTAGTGAATTATCCCACTGAGGGCCAATAATTATATGACCCAATAATTATTTACCAAAATGAATGCTCAGAAACAGAAAGTGGTAAAAACATTTGGCATGTGCCGGTGTTGCGGAGAGATAAAGAAGTTTTCTATATTTGTGCTTTCCGCTGAATATGACTTCCATGGGATGAAGGAAACATATGCTAACATTTTGGAAGAATGCTTGAATTTGAGTGTAAGTTTTAAGCACCCTACATTGTCGCAATTATATTTACAGAGTAAATAATAACACGGCAAATTGAGAATTAGTATATAGTATTTATTAGGTCGTAGGTAATATTGCCTAGGTCATAGGTCGCGCACTGTTAGGTTCCAGGGTACCACACTCTCCTCGGTCTTGCAGTCCTCTAGGTGTTCCAGGTGCTTCGTCCTTCCGATATCAACAGTTGAGGTGGCTCTGGCTCTCAGTATCTCAGTATCTTCAGGTTCAAATTATAAGCCCAGAGGGTGTTCCTGGAATTGTACCGAACACAGTGGTTACGACCTTTAACTAGCAGGTTTTAAGAAAGACCTAAGGGTTATGGGGCACTCCAGATCTACAAATAGCTAGCACAAGGGAAAGAAATGGCCAAGGTGGCAGTTCCAAATTTCAGCAACGGCTAGGCGGCTATTTACAGTTATGAATTTAAACTATTAATTATTTAACTACATTTATATCTACTAAAAGTATGAAGATTACCAATTAAAATTATAGCTACGGCGAGTTAATTAATTGCAGTAATAAGTAAATTACTAAATACAAAAATAAGGGGTAGTGAGGTTGCAACGGTTATTTCAAACTCGACGGCAAGTTTACTCAATAAAACCACTAAAATACATTCACAAGCTTAAAATACGGCATATAACTTATTTGCACAACTCACCCAGTACGGGAACACGGAGAAACACTTATAAACTTAATTAAGTAAGATTGAGTTTTAATAAATTTAAGATCGCATTCAATGAGACTCTGCGATCGCGGCGCAAAGTGACGTGCACTCGCCTCCACAGCGATTGAGGAATGGCGGGGGCCGTCTATGCAGGCCGCAGGCGGCGGCGGCCGGTTTCTCCACCGCGCCCGAACGATAAGACAGCGTCATCCATTACTATATAAAAAAATCGTACTGTCCTGCAGTTCATTTATTAATTATTATTAAGTATTTATTTTGTTTTACGCTAACCTATAAGTACGAGCGTTTGTAACGCTACGTTACAGTACCCCTCTCCTTTAGAGAAGGATTTTGCTTGGATATAATTATCAAAATCCGAAAACTTAAGAAAAAAAAAAACAAGAGAAAAAAAAATCAATCCTTTGAATGGCTGCCAACGATCTTGAGATCTTTGATATGCCAAATACCCAGATCACGTCCATTCATGTCTTCTAAGATATAGACTAAGGGAGAACGCTTCCCTTTAACTCGGCATTTTTGATATTTTGGTGCCAATTTTTTACTAAAGTGAGCATCTTTGTCACTTTGGAAATAACAACGCTTCCAAACGACGTCACCTATATTAAACTCAAAGTCTTTCCGTCGCAAGTCGTAACGCTGAGTATTTTTTAAATGCGCGTGCCATAGAGCGGCTTGTACTTTGCCAAAAATGTCGGCCAGGTGGCCCAAATTCTCTGCATAGGTATCCCGTGGTTGAAAAATAAGATCATTAGGGTCGTCATTTTCTAAGTAATGCGAACCACATGTGACTAGCTCCCTGCCATGCACTAAAAATGACGGCGTGTAGCCAGTTGTTTCGTTTACAGAATTGTTAACAGCAAATTGAATTTGGGGTAAGTTTACATCCCAGGTTCTGTGATCGTCTCTAACAAAGGTGGAAACGGCTGTAACAATTGTTTTATTATATCTTTCCACCGTATTTATTTGCGGTGTATATTTGGGAGTAAAGTGCACATTAGGAACCTTATATTTCTTGAGAAGTTTATCCAGCTCTCGACTTATGAATTGGCAGCCATTGTCTAAAATCAAGGTTTGAGGAACACCATGTACGAGGAAAACATCATTTTCCAAATGCTTGGAAATTAGATCAGCAGTGGCTCGACGTAAAGGAAATAATAAGCAGTACTTCGAGAAACAACAAGTTATGACGAATATATACTGGTTTTGCTTTCTAGAGTTCGGCAGCGGTCCGACCAGATCAATCGACAAAACCTGAAACGGACGAGTCACTTCCTTTGGCCTTCCCATCTTGCCAAGTGTGCCATGAGTTGGTAACTTGTACGCAAGGCAGATTTCGCAGCGAGACACAAATTTGACAACATCGGAGTACATTCCAGGCCAATAATATTGAAGTGCCAACCGTTTATAAGATTTAAACACGCCAAAATGACCAGCAATAGGCTCCGAGTGACATTGCGTAAGTATTTCGTCTCGTCGTTCGTCTGGGATTACCTCCTTCCACGCAAACTCCGAAGTGAGAATATTCTTGTTTTTCATGTACCTGTACATTAAACCGTTTTCTATTTTATAATTAGGATAACTAGAAGGATTTTCTTGACAGCCCGTGAATATATTAGTGTACCAGGTATCTTGAGTAACAGGAGCAGTAACAATAGGGTTATTTACGTTAACGAGAGCGTCTACATGTACGCATCTTGACAAAGCGTCCGGAATAACCATATCTTTACCTCGACGATGTTCTATCTCGAAATTAAATGAAGAAAGGCGGACACCCCATCTCGCAAGCCGACCAGTGGGATTTGAAAGAGACATAAACCACTTGAGGGCCGAGTGGTCAGTAAACACCTTAAACGTTTTGCCGTTTTCGAGATAGCAACGCCATTGTTCAAGTGCAGTTAGCACAGCAAGTGCTTCCCGCTCCGTCGTGCTATAGTTTTGCTCTGGATTGGTAAGAGAACGGCTCATGTAAGCGATTGGATGTTCGACACCAGCAATAGTTTGAGCCAACATTCCACCAACCCCGAAGCTGCTGGCATCCGTATGGACTTCAAATGGGTAATCAAAGTTGGGGCAAGCTAATACCGGCGCTTGTACCAAACGAGACTTTAGTTCTAGAAAAGCATTTTCAGCTTCCAGCGTCCACTGAAAGGGTGGAGAGTTTTTTTTAGTGGAGGTGAGCTTATTTAAGGGTCCTGCGACTGTGCTAAACTGCGGTATAAAACGTCGATACCAGGATGCTGTACCAAGAAAGCGCTTAACTTCCTTCCTGTTCGTAGGAGTAGGGTAATTCAGAATTACCTTCACCTTCTCTGGGTCAGTTCGCAGGCCCTGAGCATCAACAACATAACCAAGATAGCGCAGTTTACTTCTGAAAAATTGACTTTTTGTTAGGTTTATTGTGAGGTTTGCCAGACGAAGTTTTTCGAAAACGCGTTCGAGAAGAGACACGTGTTCATCGTAAGTCTTACTTATTATTATTATGTCATCTAGGTAGGCAAATACTTTACACTCGAACTCAGGTCCGAATAGAAGATCTACCAGCCTTTGCTGAGTAGCTGGAGCATTTGTGAGACCAAAAGCGGTTACTTTAAACATGAAAGTTCCACGTCCAGGTACATAAAATGCTGTTTTTTCACGGTCTTGTTCATCAATCAATATCTGCCAAAATGCTTTAGATAGATCTATACTCGATAGATATCTAGCATCCTTTAGGTTGTCTAAGATTTCAGACACGTAGGGCAAGCTATAAGCATCTTTCTTCGTTATTGAGTTAAGTTTCCTGCTATCTAAGCAAACTCGTGGGTTACCATCTTTCTTACCGACAACTAACACAGGAGAAGACCACGGACTTTCACATGGCTCAATGACATCTAAGCGCAGCATTTCATCTACTTGTTCGGTGATGATCTTTTGTTTATCAGGAGACATTCGGTAATATCGTTGCCGAATTGGTTCAGCGTCACCTGTATTTATTCGATGTCGTATTAAATGGGTTCTGCCAAGGCCTTTTTCTGCGAATGATATGTGTCGATATTTCTCTACAATAACATTGGCTCTCAGTTTTTGAGAATCATCAAGATTCTCGTAGGCATGCAAGTGTATATCAGGAGAGCTCGTAATTTCAGATAATCCAGGATCAGATAAAAATAAATTTTCAATATTGGTCTGATATTGTGGGCAAATATTGAATATTTTCCAGAAGTCGATACCTAATATTAATGTGGTTTCGATCTCCGGAATAGCGTGCGCTTTTATGATGGAAAATGTATCTTCAAATGTTACCGGCAGAAGCATGTAACCGATAGATGTTATTTTTTGGCCACCTGCAGCAGTAACAGTAATTTTATCATCAGTGCACAGTGTTAAATCACACTGAAGCAAACGAGTATGCAAGTTGTTGCCCAAGATAGTTACTGCAGATCCAGAATCTAGTAACCCGTAAACATGTAAATCATTATGAATGTCAATTTTTACGTAAGGACGAGGATCGTCTCTCGGTTTTGAGTTGAAAATTGCAGAAACAGAAGAGCAGCTTGAGAAAAATTTTTTGAGAAATAACAGCCAATCATTCCAATCCGAGCTATCGAAACGATCGTCTGATGTCTTTCTGCAATTTTCAGTGTTCAGTTTTTTGAAACTACTATATCTGAAGATTTAGATTTTGAACATTTCGAACAGTCAGGTTTGCGGACTCCTTTTTCGCCACAGCCAAAACAGAAAACAGTTCGTTCAGCCGTGCATTCATTCATAGAGTGCGTTTTGACTCGACACCGAAAACAGTAAGGTGTGGAAATTACCGAGGTTTTGATTTCCGTGACATCATTTTGAAAGGTTTTCTTTGGATTTGTGAGATCAAAGAAATGTTTACCTCCAGAATCCCTGCGCTTCTCTGACTGATAGCAAAATTCAGGGGCTAATAATTTAGAGTTAAATGCTGGAGGCTCTCTGTAATTGTCAGCACGAACTTTTATACATTCATAATTTTTGCAGACTGATCGTAATTCTGCAATAGATTTAATATGAGGGCTGGTAGCAATGATTGTAGAATAACAAGGACGTATATTATGTAGTATTATCTCGAGTTTATCTTCATCAGACATAGACTTACTAAGCCGAGAGAACATACCCTCCATTATAGATAAATAGACCGTTATACTTTCATCGTTCCCTTGAGTTCGGTCTCGGATTTCAGATGACATTCGATAATCGTAATCTGGGATGTCAAAGTCATCCTTAAGATGTGCGATCAAAGCCGGCCAGTCGTTGAGCTGGCTTTTGAGACTACGATACCAGTGCAAGGCGTCACCAGTAAAAATATCTACAGCTGAAAGGAGCATCTTATTCTCAGGAACGCCTTTTGAAATACGAAATTCTTCTACCTTCTGGATAAAAGCACGTACGCAGGACTTTCCATCAAATTTTAGCTTAGACAGCTCGCTGGTTACGCCGCGGTCACAGCTTACCGATATATTTAAGCCAGATAGTGGCTTATAAACAGCATCCTCATCATTTGTAGAAATTGAGGTTTTAGGTTCGCTAATATGAGATCTAGAAAATCCTAACATAATGGCAGAATAACTGTCATGATTCTTTTGAACCTTTGCAAGTAGCACAAGGTCTTCAGAGATTTCCGGTTTTTCAATTCTTTGAATTCTAAAATATAAATGATTTAACCATGATTTTATTCTATTAAACAGCGACTCACTATAATTTGCAGTAAGAACTTCAATGTTAGTTTTAATTTTTTCTAAAGTTATGTTGCAACCATTAATATCCTCAGAGAAATCAAAGACAGAATCGATTATCTCATCAGCAGGATACAGCTGAGTCAATTTAGTAACCTGCCTTCGCAATCCCTCGACGCTATCCAGGGGAGATTCACCACGTATAGCTACCTCGTAGCTTAATTCAGACTTTTGCAAAAGTAAATATTTTATGGGATGAGCCATTTTAAATAATTCACTCAATAATTATATTTACTATCAACGTCAATAGGTGTGTTGTGCAAATAATAGCAAAAATGTAATAAAAATCTACGGCAGAATAATATAGCCAGACCTAATCCGTTCTGTTACAAAGAATCAGCTTTTGTTACAGAACGATAGTGTATATGCAAAACAAGCAAACCAGAAGAAAAAACATAAAGATAGATGAATAAGTGGGTACTAACAAGGTTGATCAAAAAAAAAAAATTGCTTCAACTAATGTGCCTAAGGTTGAAAAGACGCAAAAATAATCGAACAAAAAAAACAGGGTAACATATTTCTAGTACGTTGAATAATTCTAATAACAAACCAATAATGTATATATATATATATATGTATATATATTTTAATAACAATAAAAAAAAAACTTAAAAGAGTGTATTAATTTACATTAATAGTTATCATCCATCAAAAGGCACATCAGTTGAGGAACACAATCGTCTTTACAACTACAGCACACCGAGCAAATCCAACACCAAGGTACTAAGCTAAGTTTGTAGTAAGCCTGAACAGCACAAACGAACTATGACCTTTAGACCACGTATATGGGCGCCATTGTCGCAATTATATTTACAGAGTAAATAATAACACGGCAAATTGAGAATTAGTATATAGTATTTATTAGGTCGTAGGTAATATTGCCTAGGTCATAGGTCGCGCACTGTTAGGTTCCAGGGTACCACACTCTCCTCGGTCTTGCAGTCCTCTAGGTGTTCCAGGTGCTTCGTCCTTCCGATATCAACAGTTGAGGTGGCTCTGGCTCTCAGTATCTCAGTATCTTCAGGTTCAAATTATAAGCCCAGAGGGTGTTCCTGGAATTGTACCGAACACAGTGGTTACGACCTTTAACTAGCAGGTTTTAAGAAAGACCTAAGGGTTATGGGGCACTCCAGATCTACAAATAGCTAGCACAAGGGAAAGAAATGGCCAAGGTGGCAGTTCCAAATTTCAGCAACGGCTAGGCGGCTATTTACAGTTATGAATTTAAACTATTAATTATTTAACTACATTTATATCTACTAAAAGTATGAAGATTACCAATTAAAATTATAGCTACGGCGAGTTAATTAATTGCAGTAATAAGTAAATTACTAAATACAAAAATAAGGGGTAGTGAGGTTGCAACGGTTATTTCAAACTCGACGGCAAGTTTACTCAATAAAACCACTAAAATACATTCACAAGCTTAAAATACGGCATATAACTTATTTGCACAACTCACCCAGTACGGGAACACGGAGAAACACTTATAAACTTAATTAAGTAAGATTGAGTTTTAATAAATTTAAGATCGCATTCAATGAGACTCTGCGATCGCGGCGCAAAGTGACGTGCACTCGCCTCCACAGCGATTGAGGAATGGCGGGGGCCGTCTATGCAGGCCGCAGGCGGCGGCGGCCGGTTTCTCCACCGCGCCCGAACGATAAGACAGCGTCATCCATTACTATATAAAAAAATCGTACTGTCCTGCAGTTCATTTATTAATTATTATTAAGTATTTATTTTGTTTTACGCTAACCTATAAGTACGAGCGTTTGTAACGCTACGTTACAACATGTTTATCAACACATATACAAGTACTGCGCGGCTTCGCCCGCTTTAAAAAGATACCTATAGCAGTATTATGGATTAGGCTATAATACTGGCTGTATCGTATTCCCATATATCTGTGGCTATACAAAGGCAAAGTTTCAGCTAAATCGGTTTGGCCATTTGACCGTGAAGAAGTTCCTGAGAACCATAATAACTGATATTCGCATTTATAATATTGGTATTGTTTCTTTAAGTTTTTTAGGCGCTTTACAGCATATTTTTATGTTAATGGCATATTATTACAATGGTGAGTTCTGCGAATGCTCACTAATGTATCGTGAACAATAAAATATGTGGGGTGTTGATATTTATTGTTAATATATATATACTTGTTTAATGTGTATTGTTTTTTTAGGGTACCAAACTCAAAGGGTACCAATGGAACCCTATTACTGAGACTCTGCTGTCCTTCTATCTGTCTGTCCGTCTGTCGCCAGGCTGTATCTTATGAATGGTGATAGTTAGACAGTGAAATTTTCACAGACGTTGTACTTCTGTTGCTGCTATAACAACAAATACCAAGAACAGAACATAGTTAAAAATTAAAGGGGGTCCCCATACAAAAAACATGTTGTTTACTATAGTGCCATCTATGAACGATTGTTTACCTTATTAATAATATTAATTACTAACACCTTTGTGTTAAAATTCACTTAGTTAATGTTAGAAGTTCGTTAGATATTCGTTAGATGTAGAGTTCGAGGCCCTCTGTGTGCGGGACAAAAGTCTGACTCGCACCAGTTTTTTTAAATTTATGTTTAGTACAGTTGTATATACACATTTTTTTGTTACTATTTTAAAATATGTTTGTATAGAACAGATTCTAATTGATTTTCAGTAAGTAGGTATAATTTGTCGAATGCGGATGAAATAGATGAATCAAATGCCATCAAATATAACAATTTGGATTTTTGTATTTACATATATCTGTTATGTTACGTTATTTTTCTGGAATAAATTGAAATTGAAATTTAAATAATTATCAGTAAATTTTTTCTTATGAAGTTTAATATACTTACAATTTACTACTTTAAACGGGATATCTGCATGGATTTTCCATCCAGATGAAAGAAAGGTCAAGTGGTTGCCATCAAACATTAAAAAAATTAATACAATGAAAAACACAGCTTAAAACATGTATGTTATAACTACAACTGGTTACGTCCCAATACGATGCTGATGCTCTACAACAAGACTTGGATGCAATACTTTTATGGAGCGAGAGAAATAAACTATTTCTTAACATAGCCAAATGCTCAGTTATGACCTTTACAAAATCATCACAGTACCTTACATCTCCATACGATCTGAACGGCAACTCAATTACCAGAAATGAAATAGTTAAAGACTTAGGCATTATATTCGACACCAAACTTACATTCCACATCCACATGCGAACTCTAGCAGCTGATTGCTTTAAAAGACTTGGATTTGTTACACGTAACTGCAGAGAATTTACTAATATGAAGGCTATCGTATTGCTTTATACTACGCTTGTTCGAACTAAAATCGAGTCAAGTGCCTGCGTTTGGAACCCTCACGAAGCGAGCTATTCCCTAATGATTGAAAAAGTACAAAAACGCTTCGTAAGGTTTCTGTATCAGAAAAAATTCGGATATTATCCATTTATGTATCCAACTAAGTTTATTATTGGGACGTTGGGATTTAACACTTTAGAAAGTCGCAGATTGGTAGATCAAATTCTGACGGTGCTATGTATATTGCATGGGCGCTTACAAAGCACTGAGCTACTGAGCGAAGCGAGTCGACTATACGTACAGAGCAGCGTGCACGATTCCGCGTCGGCCGCGTGCCACAGTTCGCGCCCGAGCCCGCGCGCACCGCAGCTCGCCAGAACTCCCCCATAGTAAGAACACAGAGGCATCTAAATGAGCTTGTCACCGTATTTCCTCAGACTGACGTCTTGACGGACAGATGGATAGCGGTGCAAAGAATTTGTCGCCAATACAGCGAAAGAGTTACTCTGTAATTACTTCTTTACTCATGTGGTAATTATGTATATTATTCTCTTATTGTTTTATATGTGTGATAATTTGATTTTTCGTTAATGTTTTGATTTATAATTTTTTACTATTTTTCGTAGATATAATTTATGTAAATAGATATAAGTATAATTGTTTTTTTTATTGTAAGTATTAGATATAACGCTTTAGGTTTAAGTATCTGTTATGTTATATTTAAAGTATAGTAAATAAAATAAATAAATAAATAAATACAAAAAACTAGAGTTGCCGCGAATAGTGTTTATAGCGAATAGTCGAATACCGATTAATCGCCATTCACTTTGGCGAATAGTCGAATAACTCGACATTACTATTCGACATAAAAAAAAAACATTAAAAATATTTCTAATTTCTTCTAAGGTTGTGAGAAAAGAAAACAATAAAGTTAAAGAAATCTGTTTCATGTTATACATACCTACATATATGTAATAAATTTAATTTTCCATTTTTAAATGCTGGCAACCCTTTTCTTGTACAAGTCTTTCTCTTAAGTTTACGGGGAATACCCCGTTTTGTATAACCCAGCGATTAGATTTAATTTACGAGGAAAAACGAAACCGACTTGCTCCAGAACGTGCAGAAACAAATGTTTTTTGCACCACAATCTGCCTCTGTTGGATTTTAAATATTAATTAAAAAGCCTCACTAATTTAATTTCATGAATATGATAGGCACAGGCACATATTACAGATAATAATTGATATTGTGTATTGTTTTATTAAGGAAAATAATTAAAAAAATTATTATTTTTAACTCATTAGTTCTTTTGTTCGTTAAAAGTTTATTTTCGACGACTATTCGCCGAATGCCGAATAATACTAGCTATTATTCGACGAATATCAAAAAATGAAGAGTAATGCCGAATACCGAATAATAGCGAGTATTCGCGGCAACTCTACAAAAAACTACTAAACGGATTTTTATGCAGTATTCACAACTAGACAGAGCAATTCATAAGTAAGCTTTAGGTGTTTAATTCGTTAAGTGTACTCATATATATTCGTATTCATTGTGTAAATTACAATGTATGTCTACAGTTGGTCGGGCTAGACGGAGCACCAGAGAAGCAGGGGATCTGTCAGATATGTGTGACACAACTTAGGAAGGTCGTCGCCTTCAGAGAACAAGTGCGGAGATGCGAAACAAAGTTCAGATCGATGCATAGCAGTTGCGCAGGTATAAAGCATGACGATTTGGTGGGTGGTCAAAGACCTTGTACTATATACAACTTGACTGTGAACTAAGCCACAAAACCGGCCCTAATAAGACCTGAACGGAGTTTCTTTTGTATGGACCACATATATATACTATACATATAGTATAGAACATATATAGCACTAGCAGGTTTTTAGACAAGGACACACTCCCACCCGGGTGCCTCTCGTTTGGGCCATTTTGTTCTACAAAGCAATTAAAACCTTATTGCTTAAATTGAATTTGTCAAAACATCTGCAGTGCACCGACTTTTATATTAAGTCTATGGGTGGGGTATAGAGATTGTCTGACTAACACATAGAGAAAGTATATATATATGTAGAGAGAACATAAGTGTATGCGTATGAAATAGCTATAGAGATATAACCCGACTACAATTATGAACTCGTGATACATATGCCAGCTATAAGATAAAATAAACAACGTAATTTGGTTGGGTCATACATGACAATGGGTGAGAGCCAATGGGTGCACTAGAACTTGGTTCCATTGCTGGAACCATTTTGTAAAATCGCATATGCAGAGAAGGATATAAAAATTGTTGTTCATCTCGCTCTCTCATACTAGTAATTGTATAGTTTCATCCTTCTCATATTATTATTGTTATTTAAATGCCACATCCACTTAATACTCCATCCGTGGACTAACAATATTTTTTTTATTAAAATGTCAAGATAATTATATAATAAACGCTGAAGAACAATTGTCCTACAAAATGGGTGGTTTTGATTGGAGCTAACTTGACTCCGAATATGTCCAAGTAACGAGGACATAAATATTAATAATAACCAGCTGATTTTTTTGTATGCAGATTTCTAAATATTTGTATAATGAAATTGCCATTCAGTCCTACAAATTTATTGGTATGTTTTCTCTGTCCCACGCTTGAAAGTTGTCCACGGTAACACTTTTTTCATTAATAATCATAGGACAAAGATAACACATGTTATGTTAGTGCATTCTTTGCCTGTATCGAACAGTGTCCTACCAAAAAATAGGTATATATCGCTAGTCCTACGAGAATATTGTAGTATAGTCACAGATTATATAATAGTTACTACGTAAGTATAGTTGCGGTTTTGTTAATTAAAGAGACACGCTTTTGCAAGCGTAAGCAATAAATTTTTATTCCCGACGCAAAAAGACGGAGTGTTATAGGTTTGACGTGTGTATCTGTGTATATGTGTGTGTACGTGTGTATGTCTGTGGCATCGTAGCGCCCAAACGATTTGTTTTTTCTTGTTTAATAGGTGTCTACATCAGCAGTGTTCATTGGCAGATTTCATGAATCAAAATTCATGAAAATCTGTTCTGACGTTGTAAGACTACGATCTTTTTTATAGTAAATGACGCTATGAAATCTACTTTTATAGGTTTATCAATTTTCAATTTGGTATCCTTTTACTTTAACTATATTGTAAGGCCATGGTAGCATTGACCTGATGCTGGGACATCTCCTGGAATCTGCAGAATACTCAACTCCTCATCAACTTACAGCAGATAGAGAGTATGAATGGTCTCAATAAACAATTTACACCTACATATAAAATATCACTCAGGGGTGGATATAATTTTTACTAAGTATTATTTTTAATTTATTTACAATTACAAAACTCAACTTATTGTGTTTCTTGAAGTGTTAAACACTTTATATTTTTGTAAATTGTTAAACACAATCCAAATTTCATCGTACCGACGGGACTCGAACCCGAACCCCCCGGATTACACGTCCAGGTGCTCTGCCAATTAAGCCACGGTTCGATCCATCGATACGACGAAATTAGTGGATTGCATTTTTTAACCCAATTATGCATTGGTGGCGCCATCTATGATTACTTATTTCGAAAGTTAATAATTCGGAGGAAATCATTACAGTTTTCAAATCCGACGAGAGATGTTGCACTGCGTAAATCAAATATTATGTTTCTTGAACTGTTGTTGTTGACATTGTTACACACTTTAATACTCAACTTATTATTAGACTTTCTTTTGTTCACAGATTTGGTTTTGACTGATGTAATAGTGCCTAGGGCAAAAAGAACAAAAAGGGAGAAAATACCTAGACCTACACCAGAAAGTGCACGTAAGTTTCTTATAACGGTTTTATGCTGAACACTCTAGCTAGCCTATATGAATATTAAAAAAATAAATAAGATCGTTAAAAAAAACTAACAGAACCGACTTCAAATGCCGCGCTAATAATATTCGGTACCAAGTGTGAGGTGTATATCTCCATATCTCTGGAGATACTTATCAGACCTCGATGAAATTACTATGGTACCACACTTGGGATATATTTCTCCTTTTCAACAAAAAAAGAATATTCAAAATCGGTTCATAAAAGACGAAGTTATCCGCGAACAAACATACAAAAGAATTAATTCGGTCGAATTGAGCAACCTCCACAATACGCAAGCTGGCTGGCAGCGGTTGGAAACGAATAGCTGAAGATCGAGCTCAGTGGCGTGCCATGGGAGAGGCCTATGTCCAGCAGTGGACGGAAATTGGCTGATGATGATGATGATGAGCAACCTCCTCCTTTTTTGAAGTGGATTACAAAATACTCATGAACTAGACCTCATCTGATCTTCGAACCACTAGCGCTGTGGGAGATTGGTTAGCTTTGACACTAGAGGTAGAGAGTTCAATCTCCGCCGAACATCAATGGTTTTGTCTATTGTTTTTTAGGGTTCCGTACCCAAAGGGTAAAACGGGACCCTATTACTTAAGACTCCGCTGTCCGTCTGTCTGTCTGTCTGTCTGTCTGTCTATCTATCTGTCTGTCTGTCTGTCTGTATGTCTGTTTGACAGTCTGTCACCAGGCTATAGCTCATTAACAGTGATAGACAGTTGAAATTTTCACAGATGGTGTATTCCTGTTGCCGCTAGAACAACAAAAACAAAAAAAAAGTAACAAACATACACACACCTATGTACATAATTTCTATCCCATAATATGTCTATTTTTAGGGTTCCGTACCCAAAGGGTAAAACGGGACCCTATTACTAAGACTCCGCTGTCCGTCTGTCTGTCTGTCTGTCTGTCTGTCTGTCTGTCCGTCTATCACCAGGCTATAGCTCATTAACCGTGATAGTTAGACAGTTGAAATTTTCACAGATGGCGTATTTCTGTTGCCGCTAGAACAACAAATACTAAAAACAAAATAAAGTTAAAAATGAAAGGGGGTCCCCATACAAAAAAACGTGTTTTTAAACGCCATCTATCTAATTAGTTTCGGCAAAATGACATAGATGGCGCTATTAAACGAGCCCCGTCTTTCTAGATCGCGACCAAACCAAATATTCTTGATAATATCAATTAATCAAATATATGCGAGTTGAAACTCTGTTATGTTTTTCGTATTGTACGGAACCCTCCCTAAGTGTGCGATAAGAGACGCGATGCTGACTCGCACTTGGCCAGTTTTATTTTTTACTATAACATTTCACAGTGGCCCTGTGGTGAAGGAACACATTAATAAACCCCCGCATGGTGGTAGGACACTATCTAGTGTCCACATGGCCAGCTACCATCCTCAAGTTAGAAAATCTGTCGCCAAACATCTAATGTGTTCCGGCAGCTATCCTTGAGAGCAAGTTCCCATTCTAGGCCAAGCGTGCTACCATCTTCGACCGCATCATCACTTACCAACAAGTAACGTTGTGGTCAAATGCTAGCTTACATAATATAAAAAAGTGACTCAGTGATTTAAGATAAAGTAAATTTGCCAAAATGTCTTGTGTACTAAGTTAATTTTATTTTATTTGTGTGTTTACTAACAAAAAATTATGGAACTTTAAGTCCTAAAATAAATTATTAATATTATTAATTTCTACTGCTTTTTTTTAGCAAAAAAATTGAAAACTGAGGCCAAAGAAAGGTTGACTATTGTGAAAGTTGAACCAGCGGAGGAAGAGCAGGCGCATACATCTGAGGGTCTGTTACTTCTTTACATAGTACATATAAAACAAAAATATAGTTAAACAACTGACTTCAATGCCGCGCAAGTCAGTATCAGTAGCAAGTTTGAAACGTTTATCGACATATCTCTGGAGCTACTTATCAGATCTCGATGAAATGACTATGGTACCAGCCTTGGGATATCTCCTTTCTAAATAAAAAAGAATGATCGAAATCGGTTGATAAACGACGAAGTTTCTGCGAACACATAAAAATATATATATATATATATATACACGACCGATACCCTTAGTACGAGTTTTCACACCAAACTCGATATCGTATATCGAACAAATTTTGTATGAAAAACCGTACAGCGCCTCTAGTGGTTACTACACTTCACTAAATTTAGACCAATCAGAGAGCCAGAATAAGTCGAAAACTATGGAAGATCTGTCAAAAGCGTTTACGATAAAAACTCGTACTAGGGGTACGAATAGAGAAACGTCCTCCTTTTTTGAAGTCGTTTAAATGTCCACTATAAATTAAACGCTATCAAAGATTTTTATTTAACTTTATTTTATTTTATTTGAATATTTATTACATATATATATTAGTATATTCTATATATATTTTTATATATGTATTAGAATAATAGTTTATTTATTCACATAACGCAATAGTCAAAACAATTTAAAAAACTAACTATGAATAATAATTAAAATAAAAACTACAAATAATAAATGGAATTTAGGTCGCTGTCTGCTGGTAGAGTACCCAAAAAGCTGGCGACATTACCTCTTTGAATCGCGAAACTAATGTATTAGAATTGGTGTATATTAAATAATATTTGGTTCCTAGATATTATTATTATTATTTTTATTGAGCACCACCGTCCTTTCTTTGTAATACTCCTGTCCATCCTAAGGTTGTCTGGTAGAGATCGCTTTAAGCGATAAGACCGCCGAGTGTATTACCTTAATATTTCTATATCAAGTACTTAAGTGTTGTATATTCATGGTAATAAATAAAGAGTTATTGTATTGTCAATTCCGCTCCCTTCGGACCGTGACTCTACGTCACTTCCGGTCAAATTTTACCTCAGTGCGCCTAAAGAAGTTTAACTTCAACAAAGTCGCTCCAGCTCTCTGTACGTTTAAGTCTTTCAAGGGTCAGTTGACACCGCAACGCGACGCGACGTGACGATGCTTTTGGTTACGTGCGGCGCAGCAAAACGCGCGATGCCACCGAATTATCACAATGCAATGTGTATGTTATTAGGCGCGTCCACACAGAGCGAGCAGCCTCGCGAGGCATTTGCCGCGCGAAGCAGCCCGGTTAGTGTGGTCGTGCCTCGGCCGAGGCAAGCGCGCGCGCTACCGCGACCGAGCGCCCGAGCCATCGAGTGTCGGCTTTTGGTTTTGCTCAAAGGCGCCTCAGTCGTTTGCCGCGCGCACTCTGGACGCTCGCGTATTTTGTTTCGTGCCTCGCCAAAATGGCTCGGGCTTGCCGCGCGCGGCAGCCTCGCGATGATTCCGAGGCTGCCGCGCTCGTTTGTGGGTTAGTTTCCTCGCGCGGCAAATGCCTTGCGAGGCTGCTCGCTCTGTGCGGACGCGCCTATTGTGTAGTTAATTAAGTTCAATAATCAATTGTTTATCCACGCTGCGCCGCCCGGCGCTAAGACTCAATGAAATATGTATCTTTTTGTGTATTAAATAAAGTTGTTTTTTGTATCACTCTCTTAATAAGTGCGCGCCGCGTAGCGTCGCGTCGCGGTCTGAGCTGACACTAAACTACGCAACGGATTTTAATGCGGTTTTTATCAATAGATAGAGTCATTCAAGAGGAAGGTTTATGACTTTTATGAGATTTCATAGCTTACTGTACTTCACTTTTATGAGATTTCACAGCTTACTGTACTTCACTTTTATGAGATCTGAAAGCTTACTGTACTTAACTGTTTCAGATGCAATATTGATAGAAAATACTGTGATTAAAAAAGAGAGGGTAGAAATAGAAGATCCTCTAGCCTCTACCGCTGTCGAAAATAACAATGATAATAATGGTAAGTATTTTTGATGATATCTTATTTTGTGATTAATAGTGATAGTTTTGTCTACCCTCTAATGTACACAACTGACTTTGCTCAACACGCATTTGCCTTTCTCCATACGAAACGTTTTGCTTCGTCTTTTATCATACGTTCTGCCAAGGAATGCAATTCCTTGCCAGAGTGTGTTTTTCCCGATAGCTACAACCCGGGTGTCTTCAAATCGTGAGTGATCAGGTATCTTCTAGGTAAGCGTGCTACATCGTCGACGGCATCGTCACTTAACATCTCGTGGGATAAAGGTGGCCTGCTTGCCTTTGTTGCCTTGCATGCTGCCTGCGTATCTCACCTATATGAATAAAGCTGGAATGTATTTAGATAAACTTAAATATTCATAAATTTCGTTCGAATGTTGACCATTTTGTGAGCACCACTATTTACAAATACCCTACGAATAAATCATAAGTCAGGAACTCTAATTCAGAACAAATTCCACACAAAAAGTGGCCCTCCTTTAAACCAAAACGACGTAGATTCAAAATAAGAGTCACATTCGAAGTTGACAACTGAATAAATGATTGGCTTGGAGATTGATTTAAATTCAGAACGAAAGCAGGGATTGTTTCGCGCATGTGCTGCAATGTCTGTTATGACAGTTGAGTCAAACAAGACAAATGTCCGACTAATGACGCACTGGACACGACTTTTAACCCCGCCTGCTTGGACACGATTTTTGTTGGGTCATTTTTATAACTCAGTTACTTTTCCTGACTTATGATTTATTCGTAGCAAATACCATAGTATATAAGAATATAAAAATATACGTTCGAATTGAGAAACCTCCTCCTTTTTTTGAAGTCGGTTAAAAATAATAAAGTAATTAGCCGCGTGCTGACTGAGCGAGCAGCCTCGACCGACCGTTTGCCGCCAAACGTTTACCGCGCGAGGCCGCCTCGGTCTATATTTTTTTTGCATGAGGCTGCCGCGTGCTGCAAGGCCCAGCCATGTTGAGGCTGAGCCAACCAGCGTGACCAGATTTAGCAGAATTCTGCGATTTTAGCAGAATTTAGGGCTTAGCATATTACGACGCATATGATAATTGTATTAATTTAAGGCACTGTTATTTATCCATGACGCAAACAATTCCGTCGTTCGTCGAACAAGCCAGGCGAAACACAACCGTCTTGAGTGCGCGCGGCAAACTTACTGAGGCCCAGGCGCTTTTGAGCATTTAGTCCGCCTGGGGCAGTACCACCACTTTGCCAATTAATGTTCAACCGTGAAATAGGAATGTTTTTCGGTTGAAATATCAAGGTGTCCAGTGAAATTACAGGGCATGTGAGACTCAATATCTTTATAGTCTCAAGCTAACAGGTGCAGTGCAGTGACATGCAAAAATCTGGCAGTCCAGATTTTGCATACCGCTGTATCTGTAAAAGGTAGACGTCATCGCTTACCGTCAGGCGAGCGTGGTGCTTGTCCTGCTACTTTACAATAAAAAAAAAATATCGACAAAAACCGACAACATTCGGCTCGGGTACGCTCGGGCGAGGCACGTCCTGACCGACCGAGGATTTGCCGCGCGCGGCTACCTCGTGAAGCTGCTCGCTCAGTCAGTACCTTATTATAGTACCTTATTTTATATTTGTGTATATCATATGAATACTGTCTTAGGTTAAATATTCATTGTATAGTGTATATTTTTCAGACATGAGCTTGGCACCGTTGCATGCCGAGTCAGACCGTCAGAAGCTCAACATAGAAATAGAAGTGATACCCAACGTGACGAAGTTAGCTGACCCCAAAGATACAGATGCACCTGTCATGTTGATGAGAGTTGGTCCTGCACGTGAGTATATTTATTTAGTAATACCTGTGTCCCACTGTTTCACTCGCGTAGTTCCCGTTCTAGTATGTAGACGGGCAGAGGCGGCGTAAGGCGGTGGCCCACACCACCCACGGCCTCGCGGTGCAAAGGGCCTCGCGCTTAACAGCCAAAAATAAATTAAAAAGTATGGAAAATCCAAAAGAACACGTCACAAGGTTTTTAATATAATAAATACATTGGAATTAATTCTCAGCTTAAAGATATTCAGAACTCTTCGGCGCACGAAATGAACGTGAATGAAATAATCGATATTTCTGACAACTGTTTAATATAAAGTGATTTTTTATTTTATATTCTCTTTTTCTTGCACTATCAGAGGGCCTCGTGAAATGTACCTTGCCCACATTAAGTTTAGGTCTTGCGCAGCCACTGAATATGGGGATAAAATATAGCCTATGTTGCTCGCTCATAATGTAGCTTTTAATTAGTGAAGAATTTTTGGTAAAATTTTGGAAAAAAACAAACAAAAAAAAAACAAATATATCCTCTTTATAATATTAGTTAAGACAGACTGCGCCTCGCAGCTTTGCACGCGTTAAAAAGTTCTTTCATTTTTAGGGTTCTGAACCCAAAGGGTACCAACGGAACCTTATTACTGAGACTCCGCTGTCCGTCTATCTATCAGTCTGTCTGTCCGTCTGTCACCAGGCTGTATTTTCGGTTGACGTTTTCGGTAGACGGTTGAAATTTTCACAGATGATGTATTTCTGTTGCCGCTATAACAACAAATACTAAGAACAGAACAATGTTAATAAAACTGCCCGAGTGCGACACAGACTTTTGTCTCGCACACGGAGGGTTCCGAACCACAGTATAATAATATATTTATATATTATTTACGGTAATACAATATAAGTAGGTATAATAGTATATTATATTACCGTGTCAATACCAAACACGCTTATTAACTATAACGCCATCTAACGAATATCTGACGAACTTCTATAACCAACTAAGTGAACGTTAACGAACGGTAGGTTATTAATATTATTTATTAATAAGTTTAAACAATCGTTCATAGATGGCGCTATAGTAAAAACACGTTTTTTGTATGGGGACCCCATTTAATTATTAACTTTGTTCTGTTTTTAGTATTTGTTGTTATAGCGGCAATAGAAATACATCATCTGTGAAAATTTTAACCGTCTAACTATCACGGTTCATGATATACAACCTGTTGACAGACGGATAGACAGACGGACAGTGGAGTCTCAGTAATAGGGTTCCGTTGGTACCCTTTGGGTTTGGAACCCTAAAAATTAAAGGGTTTGGAACAAAAAACGTGTTTTTTACGATAGCGCTATCTAGCCTAGCACCATAGACATCATATCGTGTTTACCTTAATCTCGGAATCTTAATCTGAATCTCGGAAACGGCTCCAAAGATTAAATAACATTTAGTATACAGGGGATTTCGGGGGCGATAAATCGATCTAGCTAGGATTTATTTTCAGAAAATGTTGTTTTATTCGTGTTATCAATAATCAACTTTATCGATAATTAACATAAAATATGACTCTTCCCGACATCTATTGGCGAGTAGAAGTAGCTTTAGTGTTAGATTTTACTTGGTGGTGTTAGAAGTTCGTTAGATATTCGTTAGATGGCGTTCGGAACCCTCCGTGTGCGGGACAAAAGTCTGACTCGCACTTGGCCAGTTTTATTTTAAAACATTTTTCCATAAAGCCTTTTTCATCAAAAACATCAAAAAATAACGAGCCAAATTGGTCCAGCCGTTCTAAGTGTAGCGCCACATCTGCGGAACGTACGGCGCCGAACCTTCCGCTAAATACGCTCGTAGTGTATTTCAAGTTATCTATGACACATCAGTCGAAATTACGCCGCGTTCTGCGTAGTGAGTACCTTCCTTCGGGCGGTTTTTTCAGCTAAAACGAATTTAATGTATTTTGAAACTAAAGCCGAACGTGCGGCGCCGTACGTTCCGAAGGTTCGGCGCCGTACGTTCCGCAGATGTGGCGCTACAATAAGGTTATAGCGTGACCAAGGGAAATAGGGACTCATTTTTCATGCATCTAATTTTTTTTTATGTTACGCGATTACTCCGTCAATTGTGAATCGATTCGAATGATTCTTTTTTAATCAGTAGGGTACATTTCCAAGGTGGTTCTTGGAGGAGATTTATATTACAATAAACGTTTTGAACTTGCTGAAACTGACTCGGGTGGCATGGAAGTCGGTTATTTTAGTTTTTAAACTATCTTAATTATATATATCTAAAATATTCATAGAGCACATGAACTTTGTATTTTCAAATGTCAACCGACTTCGGAAAGGTTTTTTTTTCATTCTCAATCTCGAGTGTATTATTTTTTTAATGTTTGTCACCTCTGAGCTCCGTCATTTATTAACAGAATTATAAAATTATTTTTTTGTTTGAAAGAATATGCTTCCCGTTTGGTTCCATTGTAATCTCATCGAGATATGCTTCATGCTTGTCCGAAAATGGAAGACTTATCGTCTTCCATTTTTATATGCATATTTATATGCAATGGAAGACTTTATTGTTTTCCATTTTTATATGCAATGGAAGACTTATTGTCTTCCATTTTTATATGCATATTTAAATGCAATGGAAGACTTATTGTCTTCCTCTTTTATATGCATATTTATATGCAATGAAAGACATATTGTCTTCCATTTTTACATGCATATTTATATGCCATGGAAGACTTATTCATCATCATCATAATCAGCCGGTATCAGTCCACTGCAGGACATAGGCCTCTCCCAAGTCACGCCACTGAGCCCGATCTTCGGCTCTTTGTTTCCAGTCACTGCCCACTGCTTTGCGAATGTCGTCTTGTCTTCCATTTTTAGGTACCAAATAACCGGCCAAGTGCGTGTCAGGCCACGCGCACTGTAGGGTTCCGTAGTAGCCTGTTATTCAATGCAAGTCTTTACCCGTTATAAACAAGCAACAAGGTACTCCGTCTTTGTCACTTTAAAGGATTTATTCTAAGGATTTTGTATTTGGTACAAAATTATCCAACACCCAAGTTCAACGACTATTACTGCTAAACTAATAAAGTTATCTTAACCGCTATAATTTTCCTTTAAAGTTCATGAAATGCGCTATTATCACGAATTTTTCCAGATTTTTCAAGCCAGCAAGTCATTTTAAAAGACCTATTCAACGATACCCCAAACAATGGGGTAGATGATGAAAAAAAATTCATCCCTACTTCTCATATAGGGGAGCTACCCTGAAAAAAATTTTTTTCAAAATTTTATTTCAGCACTTTGTCGGCGTCATTAATTTACATACCCCCACAAAATTACAGCTTTCTAGTATTAACGGCCTCTTAGCAAAACCTCGGACAGACAGACAGACGGACATGACGAAACTATAAGGGTTCCTTGTCAGTACTACGGAACCCTAAAAAAGAGAAAAGGAACCGTTATAGGATCACTTTATTGTCCGTCTGTCTGTTTGTCCGGCTGTCAAGACCCCTTTTTCTTAGGAACGCGTAGAGATATCAAGTTGAAACTTATATATCAAATACTCAGTTCTACGGTATCTTTTGGCTGTGAAAAAATCAAACCTATAAGTCAACGATATCAAAAGATATTATGACGGTTTATGGTCCCACATTGCATATTTGTGTATATTTTGCGATTTCACAAGGGAATCAAAACCTATAGGGTACTTCCCGTTGACCTAGAATCATGTAATTTGGCAAGAAGCAAGGTCTCACTTTGGTGTCAAAGCCGACCAATTCTTCCACTACACCACCGGGCCCTCAACCTTACCTAACTTTGTCAGTTAAGAGGCGGCCAGCCGTGAATAAAAATGTTTGTGAGACTCATGTGAGACTCAACATCTTTATGTCTCAAGGTAACAGGCGCAGTGTAGTGACATGCAAAATTCCGGTAGTCCAGAATGTTGCATGCCGCTGTATCTGTAATAGGTAGACGTCATCGCTTACCATCAGGCGAGCGTCGTGCTTGTCCTGTTACCTTACACCATAAAAAAAGACAAGTAGTACGATGGTAAGCTCGGTTAGAGCGAGCTGTCTGCTAATTTGTGTTATCAATGTAAAGTTTGTCTACAGAAGACGTGCTAAGGCTCACATTTTACTGAACATTTTGCCGGGCGGGATCGTGGTCGTGTTTATGGTCGACGACCTTTAACGTCTTTTCGTCTCGAGGACCCGGGTATGTCCTAAAACTGCGTCCGAAGCGGAGTATGAAAGTGATTGGAATGAGTGATTGAGTGAGTGAAAGAGTTGAAGAGTGAAAGAGCTAACCGCTTAGACAAGCCAAGTGGTTGCCGTGCCGAAGGCTGCATGACTAGGGGCGAGCCTAGTTGTTAGCGTGCCAATTGCCCTGGGACCAGGCGACCCCAGAAAATGGCTAGCCTTACCCAAGTAAGCGGGGCTCTACTTGGGTGGACCTCACTTTCCCTAGCTTCTCGTGGGAACGCAATGCAGAGCACAAACTTTTTCTCTAATTTAAATGGCGGCGACGTGGTTCGCCACCCGTCACGTCTCGTTTCCTGCGGGGGCGAAAAGTGGGCTGCGGAAAGCCACTTTGCTACGTTGAATGTTAGAGGAGGAATGGATGATAAGATTGATGAAGTATGCGAAATGATGAGTGAAAGGCGGATTGATGCTCTTTGTGTAAATGAGACTAAGCGGAAAGGTTGCGACACCACCACGCATGGACCCTACACAGCCTACGGGTCTGGAGTTCCAGATACCAGCAGAGGTTGTCAGGGAGTTGGTGTACTGCGTTCCGCTAGAATGAATGAATGTGTGACTGACTTTGAATGTGTGAGTCCAAGACTCCTCTGGATGAGGTTGAAGGTGGGTCTAACGCGTATCTTCATATTAGGAGTCTATGCTCCACAAGATGTGCGTTGGAACGGTTCCACTGCAGCCCAAGCAGAGAGGCAGGAGTTTTGGGATAGCATGAAAGATGTTATGAGTAAATGCGAACAAAATGAAAGAGTAGTAATGCTAGGCGACTTTAATAGCTGGGTAGGTGTGAAGCGTGATGGATATGAAAGAGTGTTGGGAAGGTTCGGCGATGACAGGGTGAATGAAAGTGGTTTGACCATAAGAAGATCCACATGTATACTAGGGAAGAAGGATGCGTGAGAAGTATGATCGATTTTGTTATAGTGGATGAAAGACTGAGAAAGAAAGTACAGGACAATCGGGTGTACCGCGGTGTCGGCGTGGGCTCACACTACTTTCTGGTGATGTGCCGAATAATTGGTATCTTTAAGCGATGGCGGCATCGTGTGCAGGAACCCGTTAGTGTACTGGAACGCATAAAAGTTGAGAATTTACAAGAAGAAAGTGTAAAAGATGAGTTTGTAAGTAAATTGATCGAGAAGTTTGAGTCATTAGATGAAGTGTGTGAGGTTGAAGATTTATGGAAGCCGTTTAAGGAAGGGATCGTGGAAGTTGCTGTAGAAGTGTGTGGTGTAAGTAAGAGAAAAAAGGGTGTAAATTGAAGAATGTGTGTAAAGATATCCAAAAGCTGTATTTGAGAAGAAGAAAGCGTGGCAGGACTGGTTAGCTTCAAAAGCTAACCTAAGAATGCAAAAAGGAACGACTGAAGATGTAAGCAAGGCAAGGGAAGAATATAAAAGGTTAAAGAATGTAGCAAAAGAGGTTGTGGATAGAAAGAAAGATAACGATAGAGATGAATTTGATAGGAGATTATCTGACGACTTCCAGACCAACATTAACTTTTTCTGGAAGTCCATAAGGTCAGCCAGAGGAAATCTTAATACCTCGCAACTGGACAAAGTCAGAAATCAGGATGGCAGTATTGTGAGATGAGAGGAATGCGTTCTAAAGAGATGGAAGGAATATTTTTAAAGTTTATTTGAAAAGGAAGATATGCAAGTGCCAGTCACAACTGGTAACGCCAATGAAGATGGCGATGAAAGTAATATCAGCATGGAAGAGATAATGACAGCGTTGAAAAGTATGAAATCGGGTAAGGCTGCAGGGTATGACAGGATTTCGGTCGAGATGCTGAGGGCTGGACAAGGTTTGGTAGCGAGTCAGCTGTATCGCCTTTTTAACCTTTGCTGGAGGAACAGAATTGTTCCAGGAGACTGGTGCAAAGCCGTCATTGTGCCGCTATACAAAGGAAAGGGATCACAACAAGACTGCAAAAACTACCGCGGCATTAGCTTACTCAGCGTCGTCGGAAAATTGTATGCAAAGGTACTGATTACAAGAGTGACGAATGAAACTGATAAGAAAATGTGGGATGTACAAGCGGGTTTCAGGAGAGGAATGGGATGCATGAATCAGGTATTTTCTTTACGAAGCATAGCCGAAAAATGTTTGGCGAAACACCAAAAGGTCTATTGCGCATTCGTAGACTTGGAAAAGGCCTATGACAGAGTGGTGAGGAATGAATTGTGGTCAACATTGTCTATGTATGGGGTGGGCGGCAGTTTGATACGAGCACTGAAATCACTCTATGAGGGTTCCAGTGCTTGTGTCAGAATAAACGGAGCGTACACAGACTGGTTTAACATCGAAAAAGGTGTTAGACAGGGATGTGTAGCATCGCCAGTGCTGTTCAACCTATTCATAGACAATTGCTTGACAGATCTGAAAGAAAGTGTGTACGGATTAAGAATGAATGATTTAACCATCAAATGCCTCCTATACGCTGATGATCAGGTGATATTAGCATCATCGGAGGAGGAGTTGCAAAGAATGGTTAATATTATGCATGACGCCTTAAAAAGCAAAGGGATGAAAGTGAATGTAAGCAAGACCAAAGTAATGGTTTTTGAAAGAGAAGAAAGAATGACTGATTGTTATGTGACGATTGAAGGAGAAAGAGTGGAACAAGTGAAAGAATTTGTGTACCTGGGTTCTAAGTTTACGAGAGATGGTAAGTATGAAAGTGATATTGAGCGAAGAGTTTTGGCTGGAAACCAAGTGAGTGGGGCACTGCATAACTTTATGAGAAGTCAGAACGTGTCTAAAAAAGCACGACTGGCTGTACATAGGGGAGTGTTGGTTCCCACACTCATGTATGGTAATGAATGCTGGGTATGGCAGAAGAAACATGAAAGTAAAATTAATGCTGTAGAAATGAGAAGTTTGAGAAGTATGACCGGAGTGACTCTGATGGATAAGTTGGAGAACAGCGTGATAAGGGAATGTTGTGGTTTGGTAGAAGATGTAATGACAGAGAAAGAGATAGAGAAAGGGATGCTTAGATGGTTTGGTCATCTAGAGAGGATGGAAGAAGAAAAATTGACGAAACAGATTTATGAGACGAGTGTGAATGGGTCAGTTGGTAGAGGCCGACCTAGGCGAACGTATCACGACCAGATCGGTGACGTTTTAAAAAAAGGCCAAGTCAAAAGTACGTATAACCGGCGAGCATGTGGAAAGAAGTAGTCTCTGCCTAGCCCAACGGGAAAAAGGCGTGATTGTATGGTATATATGTATGTACGTCTCGAGGTAACAGGCGCAGTGCAGTAACGACCAAAATTTTCATTTTTTCACAGATTGTAGAAGCATTATATCGAGGTTCCGCCAAAAAGTGAATTACCACCATCGAAGAGAAAAACTGCCGCCTTACGGCGTTCCGGCAACACACAGCCCTTGAGAGTCAGAGTATTCTAGGCCTAGCGTGTTCACCATCTTCGACAAGATCATCGTCTACCACCAGGTGAGATAGTGGTCAAACGCTAGCATATCGGTATTAAAATAAACTGGCCAAGTGCAAGTCGGAATCGCACTTGTAGGGTTCCGTAACACAGTAGAGTATTCTATAACTATGATTTTTCGCAACCAAAAAATTAACTTTGTTTTTCATAGTGTTTGTATGAAAAACAAAGTTATATTTGCAGTCGCTTTATCTAAAAAACTGCTGACAGTATCTCGTTCAAACCAATTTACGGTGAAAGTTTTTATTGAGATCTACAGAATATGTTTATTCTAGATTTTTCACTCCCTTACTTTAAAAGTTAGAGGGGGGGACACACATTTTTCCACTTTAGACGCGCTTTATCTTCTAAATGATTGACTTTGAGAAAAAAAAATGTAGGAACCTCAATGTTATTTTCAAAGACCTATCCATAGACACCCCACACGTATAGGTTTAAAGAAAAAGTTTTTTTTTGTTTCAGTTCCATGTATGGGATGAAAAAACTTAAACTTAACTCTCCTTAAACTTTTATATTTTTTATTTTTGTATAAAAATCGGAAAGCGGTTCACAGAATACATCTACCTACTAATTTTCAATTCTGTAGTCCTAATAGTTTCGGAATAAAATGGCTGTGACATACGGACGGACAGACAGACAGACATGACGAATCTATAAGGGTTCCGTTTTTTGTCATTCGGCTACGGAGCCCTAAAAATCAGTTTTAGTAGTAGAAGTGTCTCAGTATCCAGAAGTTTGCATGCTCCTGTATTTGTAATAGGCAGACTAGTTCTGTGTTACCTTATATCATATAATAATATCGTTTAAAAACTAAAAAACAACCGACTTCAATGCCGCGCTATTCATTTTCAGTACCAATTTTGAGATGTTTATCTCAATATCTCTGGAGATACTTATCATACCTCGATAAAATTACCATGGTACCACACTTGGGATATCTCCTTTTGAACAAAAAAAGAATAATCGAAATCGGTTCATAAACGACGAAGTTAAAAATGATCACCAAACAGGAAGTATTCTCTCTCAAATAACAAAACAATATTCCAAATGGGTTAATAAATGATGGAGTTCTGAGGTAACATCCGAACATCGTTTCCGACTGACAGTCGTCTCGTGACCACGATCAATGCAACTTGGTCGAAACGTCGAGTTAAATAAAATTAATGTTTTAGGCGCGATAAGTCCCGTATTTTTATATTTATAACTATGTGTTCAAATGGCGAAAGTTTAAAGTTCTGAGGTAACATAAACAAAACAGTCGAATTGTGAGCCTCCTTTTTAGTGAAGTCGGTTACAAAAGAAAAAGTCTCCAATGAACTTCTCCTATATCAGTGCCTCACTGCATAAAAAATAATCATTATTATACTTTTTGTTTCAGCCGCAACAAAACAACCATCAAGGTCAAAAGGCGTTCGTACATCCAAAGTCCTGAGTCAGGAAAAATATGAGAACACACTCAATATAGTTGAAAACTCATTCGTCTGTCCGTTCACGACTTCATTCAGCGATTACTTCTGTTCCTACTGTAAACGGATATTCAGAGAACCCAATGGACTAAGAAAACATACACTAGAACACGAACCTACTACGTTCCAAAAGTGTTACAAACGACAAAGGATCGCACAAATTGATATAGAGAAAATAGACTGCAGACATTGTCCCCAGAAAATCAGGGACTTGGACACATTAAGGACGCATTTGAAAACGCATGGAATATTCCTACATCCTATCAAAGATGAATTCTTGCAATTCAAGTTGACCGGAGACAATCATACTTGCCTTACTTGTCACCAAACTTTCGATTATTTCCACGCTTTGAGAACACATATGGCTGAACATTTTGGCACTAAAATATGCAAGACTTGTGGAAGGAAGTATTTCGAACTCGCACCGTTGAAGTTGCATGAAAAGTCTCACACTGACTCCGAACTGAATCAACCAAAGGATGCATTTCTCTGCAAGTTTTGTGGGAAGACATTCTCTTACCAAGGAAATAGAGATGTACACGAAGAGAATGTTCATTTGAATCAAGCGGGATTTCCTTGCAATTTCTGCGAAGAGAAATTCAGTAGTTACGAACGCAGATCTAAACATCTACGACAAACTCACAGCGTCAAGAGATCATTCCGATGTGATTGTGGCAAGGAATACGATACGAGACGAGGCTTAAGAGAGCACAAGAGGAAAACGCATTTGAAAATCAAGAATAACCAGTGCAAAATCTGCGGGAAGAAGTTCTACCAATTGTCGACTCTGCGGGATCATATAAACGGACATTCTGGGCAGAAGAAATACCATTGTGATGTGTGTGATAAGTCTTATGTGTATTTGAAGAGTTTGCAACTGCACAAGCGGTGTCATTCTCCGGATATGATGTATAAGTGTTCGGATTGTCCCGCGAGCTTTGCTCAGAAAGTGTCGTTGAAAGGACATGTGAAAAGATACCATAGAGTTGAAAGTAGTGATTGTTAAAACTAACCTTTATAAGGGCCAATTTCACCAGTTCCTGATAGCTTTTTGGCAACTTATCTGACAGATATTCGACAGCTCTTATAGATAGATAAATATAAAAACTTAAACAACCGACTTCCATGTCGCGCGAGTCAGTTGCAGTAGCAAGTTTGAGACGTTTATCGTCATATCTCTGGAGATTCTTACCAGATCATGATGAAATTACAATGGGACCACCTCGGGAGTATACCCTTTCGAACAAATAAAATATTTGTTTTAATCGGTTCACAATTGGCGAAAATAATCAATGAACATAAAAAAAAATACATACAGACGAACATAGAACCTACTCTTTTTTGGAAGTCAGATAATAAATAATTAAACTCGGCATCATCTGCCGGCTAACTAACTATCTGAAACTTTATCAAGAACTGAGTAAATTGGGCCTAAGTGAATTAGTAATGTTTGTTTTTTCGACCGACTACCAAAAAGTTTTTTTTTGTGTATGTTATGCGATTACTCCGTCAATTGTGAACCGATTCGAATGATTCTTTTTGTAATCGGTAGGGTACGTTTCCGAGGTGGTCCCATTTCATCGAGATCTGATAAGAAGTATCTCCAGAGATATGACGATAAACGTCTCAAACTTGCTTCTGATATTGACTCGCGGGGCATTGAAGTAGGTTGTATTAGTTTTTAAACTATCTTAATTATGGATTGTAGTGGTAGGACTTCTGCTAGTCCCAACTGGGGCGGCAACCCACCAATTTGCCAATAAATTTAGCCGTGAAATAGGAATGTTTTTCCGATTGAATGGCAATGTGTTCAGTGAAATTACACGGTATGTGAGACTTAGGGCCAGTTTCACCGGTTCCTGATAATGCGTTAGATAGTTATCTGACACATGGCGCCATATAAAAGCTGTCAAAAATCTGTCAGATTTCTTCATATTAGCGCTATCGGGAACCGGTGAAACTGGCCCTTAACATCTTTGTCTTGAGGTAGCAGGCGCGGCGCAGTGCAGTGAAATACAAAATTCTGGCTATCCAAAACTTTGCATGCTGCTGTATCTGTAATAGGTAGACGTCATCGCTTACCATCAGGCGAGCGTCGTGCTTGTCTTATTATATTTTGTCTTGTTATGTTATCTTGTTATTAAATTATAAAAAAATGCATTTAGGCATTTTTTTTAAAAGCTTACTAGCAGTGTGGGTAGCACATTACTAGTAGTCTCGTTAACCCTCCAACTAAGCTAAATATACTTGTGTCTGGAGTGGGTTCTCGTCTATAGTACAATGAGCGGGGATCGAACTCACGACCTCTCGATCGCAAGTCCGACGCCTTAGCCATTGGGGTATGCCCGCTTTCGGAAAGTGGGTAGACGTACAAGTGACGTTGCTAACAGAACTTTGTAAGGCGCGTCTCGACGTCGCGACGCAGTCTTTGGTGGAGTCACGGTGACGGCACATTTGATGCGTTCTCACATCTTAACTTACTCTCACATCCTAATTTCTACTGGTGGTAAGAGTATTATATCATTGTTCCGCCTAACTTGCTGTCAAAAAGTAGCTTAGCACCATCAACGAGAAAATCTGCCGCCATAACCTTACGGTGTACCGGCAGCACACAACCCTTGAGAATCAGAGTAATCTAGGCCTAGTGTGTTCAGTGTTTATTTAATGTTCATAGTGCGAATATACCTACAGATTTAAAATAATGTTTGTATTATTTCAATGGGATTAAAAACTGCCTTTTGCTCACTGCAGGTGGTGCTACTGTTGAGTGTTCCTTAAATCTGACAGCTATCTGTCATTGTCCATAGTAATTATGTAAATAAATAAATTACTTAATTAAACGCCAAGCAGCGTTTAAAAGCTATAAGAAGAAGAAGAAGAAATAAATTACTATTGTAATATTTATTTATTAGGACGCTTTCTGCAGCTGTACATTGCTAAACACTGGTATTCATGTGTTTACGAATGAAGTAAACAGTTACTAAATTTAACATTTACAAAAATAAAATAAATTGTTTCATTTTGCCATAGTTCTTGATTAATTTGACTTCAGCTCGAATACAATTGTATCAGGAAATAAGTTTGCGAAAATACAATAGTAAATTCGCAAAATGGCGGCTTTTAGGAACACTCAACAGTAGCGCCACCTACGTAGAGCTTTCAGTTTTTATGATTTTTAAATTTCAGTGATTGAAATTTTCTTTCATCCTTTGAACCATTTCTACCTCCTTACTAATTTAATTTTACTCGAGATTAAATAGAATACAATGTATTATCAAATGTAGGTAGATAGATCTAAACTAACTACAAAACTAAATGTACAATCGGCGGCCTTATCGCTAAACGACGATCTCTTCCTGGCAACCGGCAGACTATTGGAGATACATTATTATTACGGACGGTAGTCTGCATATAAGAAATCGCAAGTTTAGGTTTACAAATCATAATGAAGTCTTCAACACATTTTCTCTTTTGGGCGTACAATATTTTTACAATGCTTCGAGGTACCTACTCGAGTGCTCGACTTTATCGAACGAAATAAATCGAGAGATATCAATCAAGATCTTCATGGACAGTTATTATAACGTATGTATTATGTATGCATAGATATATAGAATACGCTTTATTGCACTTATAAAACTTACAATAAGCACATGAGTAAAGAAACGGAACTTACTCCGTTTCGTTACTCATGTGCAATAAGGTACTATAAATATTATAGTGATATTTTCAAAATCCCCTTTATTTTAAATTATAGACTGTAACGCCATCTATTGTCAGATAGCAACGTGCCATGTTATCCTTTACACAGCGCGTTATTCTTGCCGCAAGTGCGGATAACGTGTAGTCTGGGTTAATCGAAAGAAAAAAGTACTATCATAATTTTTGTTGATATTCTGTGATCTGTGATTTGTCTGACAGATTGATTCTCAATTCTAGGGACAGGCAATTGAAAAAAAAACGATATTTATCGTATCGATGTTTTGAAAAGTTTCGCTATTTATTCATTATTCTTAAACAGTTTATGAGCAATAATCAAATTAATGCTTTTAATTTTGTTTATAGTCTTACTGTTTTATTCCATTTCATAAGGATTGCATCGGGATTTTGAAAGGCTAGGAGCATTTCAGGCGTATCTAGTGACATTGGATACGCAAGCAGATAGGCGTTAAAAATATATCGAAATAATACGAACTCGATACTCTAAAATATATGTCAAATATCGAGATTTAAAAATATCGACGATGTATTATATAGAGTCTGTGCAAAATGAAAACCGTCGTGCCGTTACGATGAACTAACAATCCAAGGTAAGGAAGGAAGGTGCATACCTACCTAGTAGCACACGATAATGATAAGAGTAGTTATCTACCGAGTATCAATCATTTTTAGTAGTACTAGTTATGACAGCAGTGTTGTCAATGCAAAGAAAACAGTAAATTAAAACGACCGACGTGACCTCAATTTCTACGACGGTTCTCTTTTTGCACAGCCTCTAGATAACATTACGGAAAACGTATCGATATTTCAATATGACACATATAGTACTATATACATATACATATAGTACTGTGTTTCAATACATCGATACTTTTTGTCCCAAGTCTAGTCATTTCGGGGGACGGACGGTGTGTGTTGTGTTTGGTTTGTTTATTTTGTGTCAGAAAAAATAATCAATTTTGCAACTGCTGAATGCAACTGGAAGACACGAAATAATCTCCAAAAATGAGTGCATTGAATCGCAAGGGCCCTATCATAGAGTCGGGCTTGTGTCGATGTTGCGGAGTGACAAAACGGTGTCGTCTCTTGAATGTGGAATACGAATGGCAGGGCCAGAAAGAGATCTACTCTGACATGTTCGTTGACTGCTTCGGGTTACTGGTAAGAGCTTTATTAACTGCGGGTATCTCATTCTGTCCGTCTTTAGTGTTAAGATATCTAGGCGCGGATTCCTGGATGTTGCTAAATTGGTGACTACTGGTGCCTTCAGCCAAGGCTCCATCCACCTCCGACTATTTATTTTTAATTTTAGTGGTGATAGTGGTCAAACGGTAGCCAGCGTTTAACCACTATCTTACCTGTTGGTAAGTGATGATGCGGTCGAAGATGGTAAGTATGCTAGGCCTATAATGGGAACTGGCTCTCAAGGATAGTTGCCGGAACACATTAGATGTTTGACGACAGATTTTCTAACTTGAGGGTGGTAGCTGGCCAGGCGGACACTAGATATCGCCGAGCTTCAGTACGTCAGACGCCTCACCTCATTTGAAGTAGTGTACTGGTTGGTACAACATTGTACTGGCTCAGTGCAAAAAAGAGGCTACTCCTACAAACTCTTTTTCATGTTGTGTACCCAACACTATATAGATATGTCATCACCTATGGTTTCGTATTTTGTTTATCTGTTCTGATAACCTTTATTTTTTAGCGATTCAAAGTAAAATGATGTTTAGTACTTATAAGTTGATTTCGTAAGCCAACTGAATCAACATTTTGCCATTTTTTGTCCTTGTTCCTGAAGAATACGGACCTAGAACCATCTGGTTTCAGTTATCACACTTAGACGGGGAAGCGGTGGAGAGAGTGATATGTGCAACTTGTGTGAGTCGACTGCGTGAGGCTGTGGCATTCCGGAGACAGGTGCTGAGCTGTGAGGAGCGACTGCTGCAGACCAAGATACTTGTCCATGGTCATGGTAAGTTTCCACACACTTTTGAAACACTACGGCTTACCCAAAGCATCTGTAAGAAAATTATATTTGTATTTATACTAGCAGCGCCTCGCGGGGTCACCCTCTTAGTTCCTGTACCTTATATATCCCCATATTCTATTCTATCTAGTTATGATGTTCGCTGATAATGTAGCTTTCCATTAGTTTTTTTTAACGATACGTTGCGTAGATGACTCACTGCTATTACAATCTAGCCTTATTACGAGGCTAATAAGTAATATGATTTTAACTTAATTTACTATTAAAATTCTTCAGAAGCTTTCCATTAGTGAAAGAATTTTTAAAATCGGTCCATTAGTTTTTTGAGTTAAATCGTGAAAAACAAAAATCAAATCTTTTGTATTAATTATATTGTATTTATATTGTATCATTTAATTTTATAAATTTTCATACCACGTGTAAATTTTGTACCAATAGGGAATATGCATGTTTTTTTAAAATATTTTTATTACACTCATTACATCTATATAGCACAATAAAAAATAAAATACTGCTGGAATTGGTCTAATTATTTCTTAAATATACAATTTATTTTTATTATATACAATTTCTTTTTAAATATACAAACAAATTTGAGCAGTTTAAACGCCATCATTTCCCGGGCTCTTTGGTAGTGAATTGTGACGTCACGCATTTACGTCAGATACACGCCACTTGAAGCAAACTAGCTTTTTTTTCTTTAACTAAGACTCCACGCGATTATTGTATTCAGTCAATGGTATGTTTTTGTAAAACTATTTAAAGTTTAGTCCCCGTCACGAGAAGCTTTAAATTATGTAAACAAACATCTTTTACTAAGTAAACATTTTATACTGTGAGATAATAATAAATTGACCATATTCAATCGACATGAAATATAGACGGGTTATATGAAAGTAACAACCTATTTAATTTAGTCGGATCATATTTTAACGACGCAAAGCGCTATCGTTTGTGTTTCTTGGTACCAGACGCAGAAAATGTTTCTATTACGTGACGTAGTGAATTATAACCTCAACTTTTGATTCCACCAATGGTGATCTGTTTTACAAACTTAAATTTGCCTCGCTTAAATTGCATTTTTCATTTATTATTTTAAGCAAATAATATGGAATTGAATAAAAAAAAGGTTTTACATATAACTCCAGGACAAAAAAGACTCGAAAAAAAAATATTTCCAATAAATCTGAGCTACATGCATATTCTCTATTGGCAGCTTTGGTTGCATCATGTTGCATGCAGCCGACTATTGTAAATAATGTTGAAAATTAGAGTGTGGCTATTTAGTAGTCAGGGTCAGGTTTTAGTCTTTAACTTTCTATTTAAAGACTAAAACCTGACTAAAACAAGTATAAAAGGTATTTTATACATATGGCTCTTTGCACTAGTCAAAATATCATAAAATAAACAAATCGAGCTACCAAAATCTCAAAATATAGATTAATAAAGGACCATTAGCCTATATGTCCCGATGTTGCTCCATTTGAGATTTTTATAAATGCTAGGCGATTCTTAAGTTTAGTGCAAACGGGCTTTAGTTTTATAGTATGGCTCCTTGTCCTAACAAAAATCTTTTTTACGGTCCTTTCATAAATGTGATTCAATGACGATATGGAAACAAGTCGAGAAATGAATGCTTCCCCCCCTTTTAACTCCCTCATTCTGGTTTTCTTAATTTTGTACATAAACGGTAGGACTGAGGAGTTTACTTACGTAGTATCAGATTATGGTCGATAAATTACCTACAAAACGATACTAAATTTATAGTGATAGGATTTAAATTTTTTTAAATACAGCCATCAACATATTATAAAATTATGAAAACAGTCACAGTTTTTTTCCAGATCATAAGATTATGATCAATGAAAGGTCAATGCCTATGTAAAAAGTCAGGGCTCGTTTAGCCGTTGGTCCAGGTAATCAATACACTAATATCATAAATGCGAAAGTTTTTGTAAATTGTTAAACACAATCCAAAATTTCATCGTACCGACGGGACTTGAACCCGCAACCTCCGGAATAACATGTTCCGGTGCTTTGCCAATTAAGCCACAGTGCGAAGTATCGTTGCGACGAAATTAGTGGATTGCATTTGTTAACCCAATTATGCATTGGTGGCGCCATCTATGACTACTTATTACGTAAGTCTCGTCGGTACGATGAAATTTTGGATTGTGTTTAACAATTTACAAAAATATAAAGTGTGAAACACTTCAAAGAAACATAATGCGAAAGTTTTTATGTGAATTTGTGAGTCTGTTTGTTACTCAGTCAGTCACGGGAAAATGGTTGAACAGATAATAAAATTTTGCACTGGGGTAGATTATGATCTGGATTAACACAAATGCTTATTTTTATCCCGGTTGGGAATTCGAATTACACGCAGATGAAGTCGCTGGCGTAGGACTAGTGTTTGTTAAATCGTAAAAAAGAGTTATATTGTTTCGTGGAGTCAAGCGCGGTGAGCTGTATCTCGGGAACCAATCCAACTACCATAATGAGTTTAGTGTCATATTGCAGCTAAATAAATAAGGTATTTAACTTCTTTAGCTCATTTTATCACAACTCTAATCTATCAGAAAGAAAAAACTGTACCTGTTTTCATAATTTTTACCCGACTGCGCGACGCAAAGGAGAGGTAATGTGTTATACTATGTTGATGGCTGTATTTAAAAAAATTTAAATCCTTCCACTATAAATTTAGTATCGTTTTGTAGGTAATTTATCGACCATAATTTGATACTACGTAAGTAAACTCCTCAGTCCTACCGTTTATGTACAAAATTAAGAAAACCAGAATGAGGGAGATAAAAGGGGGGAAAGTGGGGGCAGCAGTCATTTATCGACTTGTTTTCATATCGTCATTGAATCACGTATATGAAAGCTACATGCATGCAAAGTTTCATGCTTTCTTCCGGGTGGGACCGTATTTCAAGTTAGGGACCCGTACTATAAATAAAATCTTGATTATCACCACCCATAGACAATTTATAGGATAAAACAGTCATCATCATCTTATTTCATTATTGAACGAATCGTGAGTATTATTCATTTTTATTATTTATACGGTTTGACTCACGTGCAATGGTCGACTGTCAGTTAGACGTCCGACCGGTTTCGAGGCAATCGGTGCCTCATCATCATGGGTCAGTGCGCGTACCCTCGCGGAGCGCTGTACCCGCACTATCGCTGGAGTTTACTGCACGTGAGTCAAACCGTATAAATAATAAAAATCATCATTTTAATCAGCCGGTGTCAGTCCACTGCTGAACGTAGTAAGTCTAGTCGAACCGTGAGTGTCCACGTCTCAGCTCCGTATGTCATCACAGGTAAGACATACTGATTAAAGACTTGTCTTAAGACACTGCAGTGTAGGCGACGAGAAGATTCGACGGAGGATAAAATTGTGCTATATCTATAAACATCTTTGTACATCCTTTATTTCCAGATACCAACATTAATATAAAAGAAGAATTGGAGGAGGTGAAAGTAGAGGCGGCAGAGGTGACTGCGACGCCTGAGGTGCCACCTCCTGTCGACATCACCCCACACAACCATGATGATATGGATCGGGATTATGATGATGATGATGGTAAGTCAACTCATTTCTGAGCCTTATTAATAAGGGGTCATCCATAAAGTACGTAACACTAATTTCATGAATTTTTAACCCTCCTTGTCTTTACGCTTAGAACTACTATTAATAATAGTTACTAATATTATTAGTTCTTTTTACTAGTAGTCTTGTTAACCCCTCCAACTAAGCTAATTATTGTGTCTCGAGTGGGTGATGGAATAGTGCAATGGGTGGGGATCGAATTCACGACCTCTCGATCACCAGGCTAGGCCTAAGGCCTAGCGCACACCGGTGGTAGCGCGGCGGAGCGCATTTAAAGACAACAATTTAATATAAATCTTAACTACCTTGACATACAGACAATAATTGTATATTGGTATACACCAATACCAATTATATATAATTATATAACTATACCAATACCAATACCAATTCGCCCGCTACCACAAGAGCATGCACGCTACTGCGCCAGGCGCGGCTTTCAAGGGCTCTATTTCAAGGTAGTTAAGGTTTATCTTAAATTTTTATCTTCAAATCCGCGCTACCAGCGGTGTGCGCTGGGCCTTAGTCATTGGGCTATTGTCGCTTGTAAAGATAGGTTATACTAGGTAAATTGGGACTGCCGTATTCTTAGTCCTTAGAAATACGTGATCCAAATACCTGTTCCACCTAGTATTGATCGGGTATAGATTATAGTAGTCAACACTCAACAGTATTGCGTCATCTCGCTTTCATATACTAGAGTGCGAGTGAGAGAGTAGTATAGTATCATACTACCCTCTCACTTGCTTACTCATTGCACTGCATCTACGGTGTACGGCGGTACTATTACAGTGAAAATACGGCATAGATTCGAGTGAAACATAGCGTCTAGTCTAAGTAGTCCGAGGTCGAATACTAGGTGGAATACGTATTTGTCGAAAGTAGGAATAGGTGCCACCTAGTCTCGTAAAATACCTGTTCTTCGGATCTGTTCTAGTAAATACGCCTCACATATAGCGCTTGACAATTCCTCAACTCAATATAATTGAATTTCTCCAGACGACATCAGCCTGGCTAATCTACAAACGGAGCAGAAGCAACTTAAACTCGGAAAGAAGAAGAAAACGAAGACGATCAACAAACTGCTCAGCGGAGAGTATTTGAAGATGAAGAAAATGCTGCAGAAACAACTGCGGAAAGAGAAACGGGAGAGGAAACATAATAATGGTAAGAGATTTTAGTTTAAAAAAAAGTTTTATAAGCAAATATAAAAAGTTATATAAAAATGTTTTATCCTGAGAGTTTTTCATCACGGTCATCGAGAATATAATATACTAGTCGCGTCTCGCGGTTTCACCTGCGTAGTTCCCGTAGTCGTGAGAATACGGGGATAAAATATAGCCTATGTTACTCGCTGATAATGTAGCTTTCCAGTAGTGAAAAATATTTTTAAATCGGTCCAGTAGTTTTTGAATTAAATCGATGCAAACAAAAATCAAATCTTTCCTCTTTACAATATCAGTTTAGATAAAAACATCTAGATGGCGCTAGGTTAGGTTGAACAGTTCTCCTTGAAAATATTGCTTAAATGTATGAGATCTTGCATCACACAAACGATACTTTCCGCGATGTAGGAACTGATGCACTTGCTTCGTCATCTATCTGTCCGTCCGTCTGTACCAGGCTGTATCTCATGAACCGTAATATTTACACGGTTGTTTCTGCTGCCGCTATAACAACAAATACTAAAAACAGAATAAAGTTAAAAATTGAAAGGGGTCCCCATACAAGAAATGTGTTTTTTCGGCATTTCATTATAGTGCGTTATAACGCCATCTATGAACTTTTACCTACCCTAACACCTTCTGTGTTACCTTTCACTCAGATGGCGTTAAACGTTCGTTAGATGGCGTTATAGTAAATAAGCACGTGGCTCACAACAGGACTCTGTTTTGATAAATGTTTAGTATTGTACTGTGGTACGGGACCCTACGTGTGCGTGACTGCGAGTGTGACATGCACTTGGCCAATATTTATTTGTTTTTAAATTCATGCATTCAATATTTTACTCAGATTGTAAGGTTATAGAAACTGAGGGCGCGCGTGTGATGGTTGTAATTTACTGTTTTTGTTTTGTTGACAACATTGCTCTGTCATGTCCAATGCGACTAAAACTGTTTGATACCTTGGTAGGTACCTACTCTCATCATTATCGGGTGGTACTAGGTAGGTATATAACCCCCTTCCTTACCTTTCGATATTACTTCATCGTAAAGCCACGACGGTTCTCTTTTTGCACAGACATTATCGACTTGAATTTACATAAAACTTAAATTATTTTAATTCCTTGACTCTGGCTAAATACACTAAACATGTGGAGGCATATTGCAACTAAAACAAAATGTAATGTCACTTTATACTTTTGTTTCCAGATCTACCAATCTACACAGAGACACCACAGAGAAAAGAGCGTCCAAAAATAATAGACGAAGAGCAACAATCTTTCAAAAACATCGCCGCCATAGTCGAAAACTCCTACGTCTGCCCTTTTATCACTTCCTTCAGCGACTACTACTGCTTCTACTGCCGCACTACCTTCACTGACCCTCTCAAACTAAGGGAACACACGCTAGAACATGACCCCTCTACATTCCGAGACATATACGACAATAAAAAACTAGCACAAATCGATATAATGCGAATCGATTGCAGATTATGTCCCACAAACATAACAAACATAGATATATTAAAGGAACACTTACAAAAATCTCACAATATACAAATGTATCCAATCAAAAACGAGTTTCTAAAATTCCGACTCACTTCAACCAACTTAACATGCACGGAATGCAACGCGAGCGGTTTCAAATTCTTCCACGCGTTAAAAAAGCACATGGCGGAACATTTTGGGACTTGTATTTGCGATATTTGCGGCGCGCATTACTTCGAAGAGCGCGTTCTTCTACTCCATCAAAAGAAACACCAAAAGAAGCCGATAGAAGTCTTCCCGTGCAAAGACTGCGGGAAGACCTTCAGATCAAGACATAATAGATACTTACACGAGGCGAAAGTGCATAAGAAAGAAGCTGCGTATCCTTGCAGCAAATGCGATGAAGTGCTATTTTCATACACTTTAAGATTTAGGCATTTAAAAGACGTTCATGGCGAAGAAAGGCTATTTCCTTGTGATAGATGTGACCGCGTTTATGATTCGAGGAAGTCTTTGCGGGAGCACAATAGAAGATCACACCTACAAATTATGAAGCATCAGTGCGATTTGTGCGATAGAAGATTCTATCTCCCTTCCAGGTAAAGGTTTTTTTATTTTTTTCACCGAACTGGGTAGCACTTGATCACTATCTCACCTGATGTTAAGTGATAATGCGGTCGATGGTGGAGCGTGCTTACCCAGAAGATACCTATTCACTCGCGATTTGTAGTGGTAGGACTTCTGCTAGTCCGCCTGGGGCGGTACCACCACTTTGCCAATTAATTTTCTGCCGTGAAATAGGAATGTTTTTCGGTTGAAATGGCAACGTGTCCAGTGAAATTACAGGGCATGTGAGACTCAACATCTTTATGTCTTGAGGTAACAGGCGCAGTGGAGTGACATGCAAAATCCTGGCAGTCCAGAATTTTGCATGCCGCTGTATATGTAATAGGTAGATGTCATCGTTTAGCATCACGCGAGCGTCATGCTTGTCCTGTTACATTATACCATAAAAAAAATTGAAAACCCCCATATTGTACTTAACCGGAAACTAAGACTAAGGCAGGGCATTCCATTCCTTGGCGGTTCGGATGATGAACGAAGAAGCAAATCGTTTCGTTGGGGCAAATGGTACCATAAATCGGTGGCGCCTTTTGTTGTCACCTGGATGTCCGATTATAAAAAGGGGATGGTGGAATCAAATCATGCAGTTCCATAGCACAATCTCCGAAATGTATCAGATAGAAAACCGCAAATAATATAAAAAAATAAGCAAGCGACTTTGCGGCGATACGCGAGACTCTGGTGTGACTATAAAATAGTAATAATAGGTACAGGGAACCTAATATGAGTATTCCGTATTAATAATAGGTATTCGTATACCTATTATTAATATGGATTTCTTACGAATCTAATAATCTATAATAATCTTAAATCTACAGTATTATATTCTTATCAATCGACTTCCAAAAAGGGGAGGTTCTCAATTCGTCTGTGTTTTTTTTTGTGGTTGTTTTAGGTGGTGTGTGGTGGTCACGCGATTACTCCGTCATTTGTGTACCGATTCGAATTATTCTTTTTGAAAACGGTAGGGTACATTTCCGAGGTTGTTTTTTCATCGAGATCTGAAAAGTATCTCCAGAGATATGACGATAAACGTTGCAAACTTGGTACTCGCAGGGAATAGAAGTCGGTTGTTTTAGTTTTTAAACTATCTTAATTATATTAGTCTAATATTCGATAACATAGAGCGCATGCGATACGGCGATACGATATTAGCCAAATATTCGATAACGTAACGTAACGTATCGCCGTATCGCGCACGCTCTATGAATATTAAATATTAGGACTAATATCTTATCGCCGTATCGTGCGCAATCTTTGAATATCGAATATTAAGACTAACATCGTAATACCGTATCGCGCGTGGTCTATAAATATCGAATATTAGACTAATATTTAATAATAGGTATACATACCTATTATTATTATTATTAGTGGAAGAAGCGAAAGACGTATGTAAGGATCGTAGCATGTGGAAAGAAGTAGTCTCTGCCTAGCTCAACGGGAAAAAGGCGTGATTTTATCTTTGTATGTATTTATGTATTATTATTATAGACTAATCAAACAACTCTTGCACTCTTACTCACTCTCATATTTAACTGTCAAAAACTCTCATCTGTCAAATAAACTTACATTCATCTGTCACTGTCATTTTGTAAGGCTACATTTACACGATCAGTTCTTACATTCGATCCTACACTATCATACGTATGATACTATAGTATCATCAAAGCTCAATATAATAAGTAAATATTCAATAATATGATTACCTCTAATTCCAGGTTAAAAGAACATATGTCTACTCACACGGGGGAAAGGAATTTTCGCTGTGAGTATTGTGGGAAAAGCTACCCTCGTCTGAGAGGGTTGAAAGTTCATATGCAGTCACACAGCGCTGAGAAGAAGTTCCGATGTGTGCTTTGTGGTGCTGCCTTTACACAGAACGTTAATTTGAAGAATCATATGAAGAGACAACACAATGCGGTTGATGTTGATGATAATTTCCATGGTGCTGTTTGATTTGGGAGAACGTGTTTGTTATATTTATAGATTTCTTTTTTTGTTACTGATAGGCTAGAGTTTGACCACTATCTCGCCTGGTGGTAAGCGATGATGTGGTCGAAGATGGTGAACACGCTAGGTCTAGAATGGTCTGACTCTTAAGGGCTGTGTACTTCCCGAAAGATTATATTTTTTATTTATTTTTTTATTTTTTATAAAGATTACTCGCAATGTGGGTTGCACATTATGGCGGCGGATTTTTCCTTGATGGTGATAGGCTACTTTTTGGTAGCAAGTCAGGCGGAACATCTATATAATATTTTATAGATGCTTGTTTAGGCAAGTTAATGAAATGATGAATTTGAGAGCATCTTTGACGTAAATGACTTGGCTTGATTTATAAGCGAGAAGTCGCTTGTTCTAATCCTAGCACCAGTGCTCGTTCATATGTGGTAGTATGTGGTAGGAGCATATTATATCGATGTTCCGCCTGACTTGCTACTAAAAAGTTGCTTACCACCATCAAGAAGAAAATCTGCCGCATGCGCATGTGCTTTTTACCGATGTGTCATTGTAATATTGGTTTAATTTTTGCTAATTTTGCTGTTTTTAGGGTTCCGTACCCAAAGGGTAAAACGGGACCCTATTACTAAGAAAGACTCCGCTGTCCGTCTGTCTGTCTGTCTGTCCGTCTGTCCCCAGGCTGTATCTCATGAACCGTGATAGACGGTTGAAATTTTCACATATGATGTATTTCTGTTGCCGCTATAACAACAAATACTAAAAAGAGAATAGAGTTAAAAATTATAGGGGGTGTGTAATAACGTGTTTTTTCGGCATTTCAATATAACGCCATCTATGAACGCTTATGTAAACGTCCATAGATGGCGTTATATTGAAATGCCGATCCCTAACACCTTTGATAGGCGTTAGATGGCGTTGCTGGCGAAAAATGATAGTGGTATTTTTTGCTCGATCTTATAAAATACTGTAGTGAGGTACGGAACCCTACGAGTGCGAGTCCGACTTGCACATGGCCTGTTTATTTATATTTAAATAGGTAACTACCTATTACATGAGTGTAGATAAAGTAGTGTATGAAACTGCACATAACTAGGTATTAAAACACTCGTGTGGTACTTGCAACTCACTCTTTCAATAAATTAACTAATACTCGTGTTTAAAAACCTACCTACTGTTAACAGGGCACACTTCTCTTCCCACTTTAAGGATTATTATGGAAGCACACACTGTACCGAAAACAATACTATTAACTTTATCGTACTCATTGAAATCCACCTAATTTTTACGCAAAGTCCTTCTACTTAATATTAAACTCGACTGCGTACACCGGCCCTAATGAGACTGACCTTGAACGGAGTTTGTCTCTTTCTTTTGTGTGGACAACTTATATATATATATACTATACATATAGTATAGAACATATAGCACTAGCAGGTTGTTAGACAAGGACACACTTCCACCCGAGTGCCTTTCGTTGGGGTCGTTTTGTTCTACAAAGAAATTAAAACCTAATTAAAACCTTTTAGTCAAACCATACGTATTAAATTGAATTTGTCCAAACATCTGCAGTGCACCCTCATTTATATTACGTCTATATTTTTACGAATGAAACTTGCGTTTGCTTTTTTCCCGTAGCGCCATCTAGTTTCACAGTCGCGTAACTTAAGGCATGTTTGGTATGGTGTAATATTTATTATTTTAGGCACGTACCGTTACCTAAAGACCTGAAACCAAACCTACGGCTCGGTTGTTAAACACACACTGGTGTTTTAATACCCCCTATTAAGCAACAGTTTCATAAACCACTGATAAAAATAAAACTATAATGTAAAGATCTCCTTGTATATAGACGAATAGAGTATACATGTATAAAGTAGGCATAGTTGTAAATACTCTTATATATAGGTATGTAATTTATTTAAGTTATAGCAATAAATATATGTTAATTTGTAATACAAGTGTTTGTTTACCATTTTACCTACTCATGCACCGGATTAGCAAACTGAAGTGGCAGTGGGCATGTCACGTATCAGCCGAAGAACCGACAACCGTTGGGGTAAACGAGTTCTTGAGAGGAGACCGCGTATCGGAAAACGTAGCGTAGGACGCCCTCAGTCGAGGTGGAGCGATGATGTTCGCAAGGTGACTGGCAAGAGCCGAATGAGATTTTTTTAAATTTTTTTATTCGAAAAATTACTTTTTACCATAAACCAGGACAAGCACGACGCTCGCCTGATTGTAAGCGATGACGTCTACCTATGTATAACAGATACAGCGGCAAACATGCAAAATTCTGAACTGTCAGAATATTGAATTTCACTGCACTGCGGCTGTTACCTTAATTGAGACATAAACTTGTCGCCTGTCACATGCCCTGTAATTTCACTGGACACCTTGCCATTTCAACTGAAAAACATTCCTATTTCACGGCTGAAAATTAATTAGCAATGTGGTGGTACCGCCCCAGCTGGACTAGCAGAAGTCCTACTACTACAAAAAATAAGAGTAGCCAAAGATCATGCTCAGTGGCGTGCAGTTGGAGAGGGCTATGTCCAGCAGTGGACTAGGCTGATGATGACGATGAACCTACTCGCCTCATGCATGAGAGATGCAAAGCCTTTTTAACAGACTTCAAAAAAAGCATGAAATTTCTCAATACGACCTTATATATATATTTTTTTGTTTGTTCGCGGATAATTTCGTCGTTTATGAACCGATTTTGATGAAGTTTTTTTGTTGGAATGGATATCCCAAGGTTGGAAATCTCTAGAGATACTTATCAGATCTCAATGAAATTACTATGGTATCTACCACCTACGAATAAATCATAAGTCAGGAAAAGTAACTACGTTATAAAGATGACCCAACAAAAGTCGTGTCCAAGCAGGCGGGGTTAAAAGTCGTGTCCAGCGCGTCATTAGTCGGACATTTGTCTTGTTTGACTCGACTGTCATAACAGACATTGCAGCACATGCGCGAACCAATCCCTGCTATCGTTCCGAAACGGTTTCGAATTAAAATCAATCTCCAAGCCAATAATTAACTTCGAAAGTGATTCTTGTTTTGAATCTACGTCGTTTTGGTATGAAGGAGGGCCACTTTTTGTGTGGAATTTGTTCTGAATTAGTTTAACTTAATTATTATGACTTATGATTTATTCGTAGGTGGTAGGTACAATAGTAATTTCATTGAGATCTAATAAGTATCTCCAGAGATATGGAGATAAACACCTCAAACTTGGTACTGAAAATTAATAGCGCGGCATTTGAAGTCGGTGCTTTTAGTTTTTTAAACGATCTTATACAATGTTGAATTCAAAGTCAAAAGCAAAAGCAATTTATACTGCTAATATTGTAAATGCGAAATATTCAGTAATTAATTCAAAAGACGTTTGATGACGAAGTAATGCATCATAACTCAGACTCCGATGACACATCGGAAATTTTGGGCCCGACCGAAACACGACCGAATATGCCGATGACCTATTACAAAAAATGTTTGGAAATTTTTGACATATAAGATCGTTTAAAAAACTAAAAACAACCGACTATACTGCCGCGCTATTAATTTTCAGTGCCAATTTTGAGGTGTTTATCTCCATATCTCTGGAGATACTTATCAGATCTCGATAAAATTACCATGGTACTACACTTGGGATACCTTCTTTCCAACAAAAAAAGAATAATTAAAATCGGTTCATAAACGACGTATTAAGTTATTCGCGAACAAACATTGAAAAAAAAATGTACACTGTCGAATTAAGAAACCTCCTCCTTTTTTTGAAGTCGGTTAAAAATGACGATAAAACTCATGTCAAATTACTGGTCGGGATATTTTCGTTTAGTAGGGTTTAGAATACAACAAAATATCAAATGACTGTGTACATGTGTACATCAAATGAATGGCAGAACGAAGTACGAACCGAATGTGATTCGTTGTAGAAAACGCCCGAAAATTTCGGCCCATACATCTGATTACCACTTCGTAGTAGCACAGAATAGATAATACTCCTACGGATAGTAGGCCTCAGCAGCCCCGGATCTATGAAATGTTTAACCGAAATGTTTAACTGAAATGTTTTAACTGAAATATCCAACTGAATATTTAACCGAAATATTAAACCGAAATATCCAGTTATAAATATTTAAATACGGGACTTATCGCGCCTAAAACATAAATCTTATCTACTCGACGTTTCGACCAAGTTGCATTGATCGTGGTCACGAGACGACAGTCGTCCGTATTTAAATATTTATAACTGGATATTTCGGTTTAATATTTCGGTTAAATATTCAGTTGGATATTTCAGTTAAAACATTTCAGTTAAACATTTCGGTTAAACATTTCAGTTAAACATTTCAGTTAAATATTCGGTTGAAGTATTTTAGTTAAATGTTTCAGTTAAATATTTCAGTTAAATATTTCTGTTAAATATTTCAGTTAAATGTTTCGGTTAAATATTTCAGTTAAAAAGTTTCAATTACAAAGTTTCGAATCAGTTGAAAGTTTCAGTTAAAAATTTCAGTTGAACATTTCAGTTAAACATTTCGGTTAAGTGTTTCAGGTCGCTGGGAGTGGAGCTCGTGGTGCGTGCGGGTGCAGTGGGTGGCAGAGCATCGCAGGTCGTTGTCCCTGGTGCACGCGCCGACTTGCTGCGTCGCTGCCTTCGCTCGACGACGCTGCGACTGCCGGCTCCGTCTCTCCCAACTCAACAACACATCCATAGCGGACTACCAACTATTTCATGTTTCAGGTGGCTGGGAGTGGAGCTCGTGGTGCGTGCGGGTGCAGTGGGTGGCAGAGCATCGCAGGTCGTTGTCCCTGGTGCACGCGCCGACTTACTGCGTCGCTGCCTTCACTCGACGACGCTGCGACTGCCGACTCCGTCGCTCCCAACTCGTTTCAGTTTAATATTTCAGTTAGATATTTATGTTGAATGTTTTGGTTGAATATTTCAGTTGAGTGTTTCGGTTAAATATTACAGTTAAATATTTCAGTTAGATATTTTATTTATAACTATGTGTTCAAATCGCGAAAGTTTAAAGTTTACGAAAACATATTAGTCTATGTTTTTAGGGTTCCGAACCCAAAGGGTACCAACGGAACCCTATTACTGAGACTCCGCTGTCCGTCTGTCTGTCTGTCTGTCTGTCCGTCTGTCACCAGGCTGTATCTCATGAACCGTAATATTTAGACGGTTGAAATTTTCACAGATGATGTATTTCTGTTGCCGCTATAACAAAAAATACTAAAAAGAGAATAGAGTTAAAAATTATAGGGGGTGTGTAATAACGTGTTTTTTCGGCATTTCAATATAACGCCATCTATGAACGCTTAGGTAAACGTCCATAGATAAAGATAAAGGGGGTCCCCATACAAAAAACGTGTTTTTACTATAGCGCCATCTATGAAAGATTGCTTAACTTATTAATAAATAATATGAATTACCTACCATTATGTTAACGCTCACTTAGTTGGTGATAGAAGTTCGTTAGATACTCGTTAGATGGCATGTTTGATGCACGGTAATATAGTATAATATTATACTTATATAGCGGTTCGGAACCCTCCGTGTGCGAGACAAAAGTCTGACTGAAGGTGGTAGCTGGCCAGGCGGACACTAGATAGTGTCCTACCAACATGCGGGGGTTGGGGGTTTCTTAACGATGTTTTTCCTTCACCGGAGGGCCACTGTGAAAAGCATATATAAATATAACCTGTTTTCATAGCAATTAGGATTTCTCGCACGCACACAAATAAAATTATCATAAAATAATATACCTGCTGAATATTTATATCTTTAAATTTTTTCGGAGAGATTCACGTGATTTCATAATATATGTATATGTAGCAGCCAACTAGCGTAATTACCCGTTCAATTAACGCCCTAGCCTCTTTACTTTCAACTAGCGGCCTGAATAGTATTCAGCCATAGCGTTTATTACAACATTTTATAAACTGACTTAGACTGACACTAAGGCAATACACTAGAGAACAGTGACCACCGCATGATGGCGCCGACGAGCGCAGCGAGGAGGGGAGCCGCGGCAGCGGCCACGCGTCACCAGAACAAACGTCATGGCGTTTAAATAAAGGTACACAAGAACTTCAAATGGCTGAATATCATTCAGGCCGCTAGTCGAACGGTGCTGTTTAGTAAAGAGACTAGGCTGTTGATTGAACGGCTAATTAAGCTAGTTGGCTGCGACATATATAAAGCGTAGACGGCTCTTTTTCAACCGACTTCATAAATAAGTATTTAGTAATTTTTTTAATGATTATTTATCTCAGTACTCCGTAATTTATTAACCGACTTGGTTGTTAGGGTTCCGCACCTCAAAAGGAATAACACACAAAAAAGGACCCTTATAGGATCACATACCCTCAGTAAAGATGTTGATTTTACTGAAGATTTTCAGTGGAATTTTGGTGGGAACGTAAATAGCATGTTTTCCAACATTGTGCTGTTTCCTTCACACGTAAACATTCACCGGCACTCAATGGTTAAAAATTCACATGTATTACACATTTACTCGCGGAAGAACACAAGTTTTAGGAAAAAATACAATGAGAGCAACACACTTTCTACGTTCCCGCCAAAACGCCTCGAATTACCGTGTCGAGAGTTTTCACTTTGATTTCAAGAACATAATCAAAGTTGGCTCATAAAAAAAATCGTTAAATCGTTCGCTGTTTTAAAACTTTTTTCTAATTGATGACCCCTATGAGATCAACCTTCATAAGTCTGTTTTATTCGAAATTTCTCTAACTGAAATGATATTGTTATAACTTGGTAGCATCGGCCATCTCCTGATATCTGCAGAATAGTCAACTTCTCACCAACTTACAGCAGAGAGAGATGTCGTGTTTGGGCTCTCAATGGAATACTTTCAACGAACGGTTTATACATAGAACAGTCGAGTGGTCTTAAATTATTGTAACATTGTATTAAAAACAACAAAGAAAGTTAGAAAATACGTTTATTCAGTATATATAAAATATACAGATATACATAAAGTCTACAAGCATTTATTCAGTATTTCTGTAGTATAAAATACTAGAATTGTATACTAATAATTTAGAAGTATGTATAAAATACGTTTTTTTATATCTTATAGGTTGACGTTTGACCACTATCTCACCTGTTGGTAAGTGATGATGCGGTCGAAGATGGTAAGCACGCTAGGCCTAGAATGGGAACTGGCTCTCAAGGATAGCTGCCGGAACACATTAGATGTTTGGCGACAGATTTTCTAAATCGAGGGTGGTAGCTGGCCAGGCGGACATTTCACACTTCGTTACCCCATTTCATAAAACGGGGTGACGAAGTGTGAAAATCAATATTGTTTCGGATTGCGCTGAAATTTGGCATGCAGATAGTTATTACGACGTTAGTTCCCTCTGAGAAAGGATTTTCCAAAATTCATCCCTGAAGGGGATGAAAGGGGGGTTCAAAGTTTGTATGGAGAAACAAGATTAGATAGTCTTTTATTTTTGAAGCTTAACATAAGTACTTAAGTAAGTAAATACGTGTTTCAGGTTCTTTCGAAATTCCACCCCTAAAAGGGTGAAGTGGGGTGACAAAGTCTGAAATCAATATTGTTTCGGATTGCGCTAAAATTTGGCACGCAGATAGTTATTTTGACTTAGGTATCCGCTAAGAAAGAATTTTTCAAAATGCACTCTTCAATGGGATGAAGCGGGGGCTTAAAGTTTGGATAGTCATTTTATTCGACATTTTACACAGGTACTTCTGTTAATAAATAAGTAAATACGAGTTTCAGACTTTCAAAATGCCACACTAAGTGGATAAACTGGGGTAACAAAGTCTAAAAATCAATATTGTTTCGGATTGCTCAGAAAGGATTTTCGAAAAATTCTTCCCGGATACGGAACGGGGATTCAAAGTTTATATGGCGAAACAAGATGAGATAAAGTACCTACGTGTTGTAGGATTTTCGAAATGGGGTACTTAGGTAACAAAGTCTGAAAATGTGGGTTTTTCAGGATTTATAAATATGAATCCCGAACTGCGTTAGTCACGCGATAACATGAAAAAGGGTGAACCGATTTGGCTAATTCTTATTTTACGTCTTTAATGATAGAATCGTTTTTACAAAAGAAAAGGTAAACCTTTTCTTTATTAAAATTTAGTAAATATAAGAAGTTTATACGCGGGCGAAGCCGCGGGGCACTTCTAGTTTAAAGATAAAGAAGGTAGGCATATACTTACGAACCCCTCGATAATTATAGGAGTAGGTTCCTACCAAGGTATCAAACATTGGCAATGACAGAGCAATGTTGTCAACGCAATAAAAATAGTAAATTAGATCCATCAACACGCGCGCCCTCAATATCTACGACGGTTCTCTTTTTGCTCAAACTCTATACAATTATCTGTGCCCTCATTGGCTGCGCTTGCTTTCATGGTGAATACTGAAATGAAATTTATTGAGCTCATGGTCCTAGGTTACAAAGATCTAAAATTAAATACGAATAGTTTCACTAGGGCCTGCTGTTCGAGCATACGAGCACAGTTATTATAAAAGACTATTACTCAATAATCTTCTTAAATTCAATTTGAATGCCGCCAGCAGCAGCCGTGAACGTAGACGTCGGATCTAATCGATTTAGTTCTTTTGATTCCTGATACATTTCGTATTTGGGCAGAATCTTAGACAACATGATTTTCACGGCCAAATAGCCAGCCTTGATGCCTGCAATAAAAAGGAAACAATTCAAACTCTACCGATACCTATATTGATGATATCAAATACAATAATTAAGATTAAAGACTAAAATAACCGACTTCAATGCCCCGCGAGTCAATTTCAGTACCATGTTTGAGACGTTTATCGTCATATCTCTGGAGAACTTATCAGATCTCGATAAAATTACAATGATAACACCTCGGAAACGTACCCTACCTATAACAAAAAGAATCATTCGAATCGGTTCAGAATTGACGGAGTAATCGCGTAACATACACACAAAAAAAAACCTACAGACGAATTGAGAACCTCCTTTGTTTTTGGAAGTCGGACGAAAAGACGTAAAAAAATAAAAATTCTGCATACGGTGTTCCGGCAGCACACGGCTCTTGAGAGTCAGGGCTTGCTAGGCTACTCTTCATTCACACAAAAATAGCTGTACGGATTTGGATGAAATGTGACACACAGGTGGTTTGTTTACCTATGTCCTGGATTAGCAGTTCTTTTTGACGCGGGTGACGCCGCGGGGCGCAGTTAGTAAGCAATATCGAAATAGCGATCGATCGAGAGGTCGTGAGTTCGAACCCCACCCATTGCATTATTGATGTGAACCCAGTCCAGACATTGCACAAGCATATATTTAGCTTAGTTGCAGGCCTTTTTTGCTCATTATAGGATATTTTCTTGTGTCTTATGAGAAATGTCTTATAATGTGCACGAGTCAAACACGGACAACCATCGACTAGTATACGCGTGTCTTCTCAGACATTTTTTTTTTATATCTTATAGGGTAGCGTTTGACCACTATCTCACCTGTTTACCAACAAATAGCCCTACAGCACGGTAATCCAGTCTAATATTATAATGAGGAAACGATTTTAAACGAGTTCAACTTTTGAGATGTTTAATCACGAAGCAAGGGCATCACTTTCAATATCACGGAAAATATCGTTTGCGCGATGCAGGATCTCATACATTTAGGCAATATTTAAAGGAGAGCTATTAAAATCTACGCTAGCGCCTCTATAGCGATCGCTAGCGATCTCTGGGTTATATTATAAATGCGAAAGTAACTCTGTCTATCTGTGTCTGTTTGTTTAGCTTTCGCGCCAAAACTACTGAACCGATTTAAATGAAATTTGGTACACAGATAGTCTAGAGCCTGAGAAAGGACATAGGCATATGTTTAATGCGAAAAGAGGGTTGTAAGGGGTTGAAAGGGGGGATGATAAGTTGAGGGGGAAGCGAGGGCGAAGGGGGAGGGGAGGGTATGTGAGGGGTGGAGGGAAAGGGGATTAGCGTGGCGTGGTACGGCGCGGTATAGTTGGGATACGTATGTGTCTTATTTGTTAATGCTACCCACACAGTAGCGGGCACAGCTAGTATTATTATATTACCGTGCCAACAGGTAGTGGCGCGTGCGTCATCGTGCCGATCTTTTGTCTTAGCGATAAGAGTTTACTAGGCCCGCTGCATACTACGGGTTTCGCTCGACTACGCTTGTGAATTTAATGGATTAATGTTTGCGTTGTTTTAAATGTGTAATTATTGTGTGTGAGTGAATGTATGATATTGTAAATATGTAAATATGATATTTTATAATATATAATAAATAAACATCACATTGCTAGACAGCTCAAAAAAAAACCATAATTACCAATGCATTTCCTAGGTCCGCAGCCAAATGGGAAGTAAGCGGGCGACACTGTCTCAGTTTTATTGAAGCGCTCTGGTTTGAACACGTCGGGTTCATTGAAATAAGCAGGGTCATTTTGTAAACCCCCGATTGACACGAAAACAGGAGTGCCTTTCTCAATTATAAGGTCTGTGCCTGGTAACTAGAAAAAAATAAAAAATGTTTAAAAATAATTTCGAAATGCGTTTATAAATGATGAAGTTCTTCGTTGACAAACATAAAACATAACAATCGAGGCCATTGAATTGATTGAATCCATCTAGAATTGATAAGTTTGAGGGCCCGGTGGCGTAATCGGGAGAACGGTCGGCTGTGATGCCGTGGTACCGAGTTCAAACCGCTGTGCACCAATTGATTTTTCAATCGAAAAATGTATGTGCGCTTCTCACAGTGGCCCTCCGGCGAAGGAAAACATCGTTAAGAAACCAACAACCTCAGCATGGTGGTAGGACACTATCTAGTGTCCGACTGGCCAGCTACCACCCTCAAGTTAGAAAATCTGTCACCAAAACAACATCTAATGTGTTCCGGCAGCTATCCTTGAGAGCCAGTTCCCATTCTAGGCCTAGCGTGCTTACTATCTTCGACCGCATCATCACTTACCAACAGGTGAGATAGTGGTAAAAAAAAAAAAATCTCCCTGCCGTCTGTTTTACAAGCTTATATTCACGGTCTAGGACAAGTCTACCCCAACGGTTATCTTATCAGTCCTACGGCAGAGAAGTATGACTGTTTGCTAATCTGTTTAGTTGTCTAACCATTGAGGTCACAGAAATACTATACCTTATAATTAATATTCTGTGGTTGCGGTAGATTTGTCCTGGAGTGGAGACCGCGAATCAGCAATCGTATCGTCATAGAAAAGATAATAATACTACGTATGGTATCGTATAGGACGTGCCGTTACCAGGGGCCTTATTCAGTTTGACCATTTTAGAGTCTTACCGTGCCGTGTTACGTTATCTCCGCGTTATGGTATTCTCTATGCCAATTAAAACGCGGTAAGGCAAGGTTATGAGCACGTTTTGAGAAGAAACTGATATCAAAGTACAAAGTAAAAGCACAGTGGCGCACAGGCACGCCAAGTTATACTTGCCGGACTGTAAATATTCATTCCGGCAAATTTAGAGATACGACATTTCCGCTTCTGCCGTCGATATATTACACTAGCGACACAGGCATTGAACCGGCGGGCCTGAGAACTACTCTGCGACAGATTTTCAGAACTTTTTAAGACGTCAATTTCCTATCCTTCCGTCTTTATCCGTGGCCCGAATGATAGCGAATACGTCTTCGTAGTGACGCCTTTCTACAATAGAGGGCGTTAATAAATATAAAAATACTAGAAGTGTCCAGCGGCTTCGCCCGCATTAAAAACTCCTTATATTGACTTAAAACTTTTCTTTTGTAAAAACTTTTCTATCATAAAATACATCAAATAAGAATTAGTCAAATCGGTTCACCCGTTTACGTGTTATCGCGTTACTTAGGCAAATCGGGATTCATATTTATAGAACCTGAAAAATCCAAATTATCAGACTTTGTTACCCACATCATTTTGAAAAATCTTGCAACACGTATTTACTTATTTATTAACAGAAGTACCTATGTAAAGTGTCGAATAAAACAGACTATATCATCTTGTTTCGCCATAATGACTTTGAATCTCCGATCCGTATCTGGGGGAACGTAATCATATCAATCATCAATCATAATAACTAACTACCTTCACTCTAAATTTCTTCGCAATCCGAAACAATATTGATTTTCAGACTTTGTTACCCCACTTAGGGTGGCATTTTGAAAAAGCCTGAAACTCGTTTTTAGGGTTCCGTAGTCCTGACAAGGAACCCTTATAGTTTCGTCATGTCCGTCTGTCTGTCTGTCTGTCTGTCTGTCCGAGGTTTTGCTTAGAGACCGTTAATACTAGAAAGCTGTAATTTTGGGGGTATATATATAAATTACGCTGACAAAGTGCTGAAATAAAATTTTGAAAAATATTTTTTCTTAGGGTAGCTCCGCTGTATGAGTAGTGGGGGTAAAAATTTTTTCATCGTCTACACCATCGTGTGAGGTATCGTTGAATAGGTCTTTTAAAATGAGTTAAGGGTTGCTAATTCCATTTTTCGATTGAATGCTCCCTTTAAAGTGAAAATTTCTGTTCCAGTAGGGTGTTCCCCCCTCCCCCCTCTAAAAGCCAAAGCATTTCATAAACTTTAAAGGAAAATTATAGCGGTTGAGATAACTTTATTAGTTTAGCAGTAATAGTCGTTGATCTTGGGTGTTGGATAATTTTGTACAAAATACAAAATCCTTAGAATTAATCCTTTAAAGTGACAAACGGAGTACCTAGTTGGAGAACCGAGTCGGAGTTGCTTATTTATAACGGGTAAAGACTTGCATCGAATAACAGGCTACTACGGAACCCTACACTGCGCATGGCTCGACACGCACTTGGCCGGTTTTATTACTTATTTGTTTACAGAAGTAATTACTTGTATGAAATGTCGAATAAAATGTCTATACAAACTTTGAACCCCGCTTCGTCCCCTTAAAGAGTGAATTTTGAATAATTTAAGATCGTTTAAAAAACTAAAAGAACTGACTTCAAACGTCGCGCTACTTGTAAGTAGTAAATCGTCGGAATAAGTAAACTACTCCTAAAACTATAATACAGACTCTACAACTATACAAAATCTACAAATAAAAAACTGAATTAAGGTCGCTGTCCACTGGTACCCACCCAAAAAGCTGGCGACATTACCTCTTTGAATGGCAAGACTAATTCGTTGGCCGAGGTACGCGCCAGCTCTTTGGTCATGGGAGACATCTATCAGACGTCTGGACAACTCCTTTACAAAACCGCTTGCTTGTTGACCCCACGAGCCCTTGGTCTCGACCCCAAACGGAAGAAATGCGTAATTGTCTCCAATGTCTGCATATTTCCTCCGCTTGAGGGCCTCTGCCGCGTCTGCGGCTGCTCCTGCAGCCCGTGAGGTACTGTTAAGGTGGGATGCTGCTAACGTATCAGCGCACGTTGCATCCCACACTAGCGGCTTTCCACGACACCAAGGAATCAACGTTATGCCGTCAGGCCTCTTGCCATCGTCACGTTTGATACCGTTCGGCTCTAAAATAGCTGGCACGTTGACGGTGGCAAGGGACCGATATATTAAAAACGGCGCGGCCGATTTCGTTAAAATTACAATGGGACCACCTCCGAAACGTAGCCTACCCATTAAAAAAAGAATCATTCCAATCCGTTTACAATTGACGGAGTAATCGCGTAACATACACACAAAAAAAAGATACTGACGAATTGACAACCTCCTTCTTTTTTGTGAAGTCGGTTAAAAATCCTTTCTTACCTGATATCTACGTCAAAATAACTATCTGTATGCAAAATTTCAGCGCAATCCGAAACAATATTGATTTCAGACTTTGTTACCCCACTTCACCCTTTTAGGGGTGGAATTTCAAAAAAGCCTGAAACACGTACTTACTATTTTTTTTACTGAAGCATTGTGACAAGTTTTGAATAGAAAAGAGTGTCTAATCTTGTTTTTCCATACAAACTTTGAACCCCCATAATTTCATCCCTTAAAGGGATGAATTTTGGAAAATCCTTTCTTAGTACACCCTTACGTACTATGACAAATATACCCTCCAAATTTCAAGTCTCTACGACTAGCGGCTAAGGCTGTGCGTTTTCTATCAGTCAGTCAGTCAGTCAGTCAGTATGTCAGGACAAAAATTCTTATAGTATTAGATAACATGACGCGTACGTCACTACCGTTGCATTCGGTCCGTGACACTACGTCACTACCGTTGCATTTGGATTTCGGACCGTGACACTACGTCACTTCCGTTGCATTTTTACCCCAGTGTGCCCAAAGGTACGGAACACACCGCAGCGTCCTGTGTGCGCGATCTAGGCGGCGATCAGATAATAATTTGTACCGACAGGTTCACACCAAACACGATCAGAAAACAATTGAAAAGTACTGAGATCGCGCCCGTAGATCGCAGCACGCCGCGGTGTGCTATCACTTCACCTTAAAGAGGTATTACTTCAAAAACTGTTTACCTTGTAATCTTTGAAAGCAAGTCTATCTAGTTCCATTACTGGCGGATACATCCTTAGAGTTTCGTCTATGCATTGATCTATAAACTTCATTTCGTTGAAGCCGTCTGCAGTCCAACCGTAGCGCCCAATAGCATATTTAACTTCGTCTCTGACACGACTTTGATATTCTCTATTTTTGGCCAAGTGCATGAGGGTGAAAGTTGTCGTTATCGAACTAGATTCAAAGCCCGAAAAAAATATTCCAGTTTGGAACAATAGGTTGTCGCCTTCGAATTCTGCAATGACAATTGATTTTGTTTTACTTAGTTTTTTACGGTTTAGGGTCCCCGCATACGGGCCACGGGCCACAACCACAAAACGCCGCCACCGGCATATTTCCTATAGTTTTCATACATTTTATCATGTAGCGTGTGGCGGCCACCGGCGTCACCGTGTGCGGCGAGTCCATATAAAATGTATGAAAACTATAGGAAATATGCCGGTGGCGGCTTGTGGCCGGTGGCCCGTGTGTGCCGAGGCTTACTGCTGAAAGGGTACCAACAGAACCCTATGGCCCAGCGCACACCGCTGAAGGCGCAGCGGAGCGCATTCGAATACATCAATTTAATATAAACCTTAACTACCTTGACATACAGTCAATAGTTGTATACCAAGAATAAATTTGCCCGCTACGCTCGGAGAGCTCTCAAGCTACCACAAGAGCATACGCGCTACTGCTAGTGCTCTCTCTCTCTCTAGAACTTTATGAGCCGCTCTAGGTCGCCTGAAAACGCGCGCGCGTATCAAGGAAATGCGCTCCGGCGCGCTTCCGGCGGTGTGTGCTGGGCCTATTTCCACAGTTTTACAATCTTATAAAACTGTGCTACTACTGAGACTTGACTGTCCTTCCGTCCGTTTGCCCGCCTTTCAGGGGCTGTATCTTCTTAACTGTAAGGTAGAAACTTGAAATTTTCACATTACCAATGCGTTATTAGTTTACAGTACCAATTTTGAGATGTTTATCTCCATATCTCTGGAGATACTAATCAGACCTCGATAAAATTAACATGGTACCACACTTGGTATATTTCCTTTCCAACAAAAAAAGAATAATCAAAATCGGTTCATAAACGACGAAGTTGTACGCGAACAAACATAAATATATATATATATATACGGTCGAATTGAGAAACATCCTCCTTTTTTGAAGTCGGTTAAAAAAGGAGAAATATGCCCACACAAGAAACGTGTTTTTTTTGTCAAAATTGCTTCGCTCTTAGTAATATTGTACAGAACAGAACCCTACGTGTGCGAGTCTGACTCGCACTTGGCCAGTTTATTTTGTTTGTATATGTGATAATTGGACAAGCAAGTCGCTCGTCCGATGGTAAGTTAAATTATGACGTCTTCCTATACATATATATAGTGACATGCGAATGTATTGACAAAACTAAGACCCTCGCCCAGTGGCGTTATGAAAGAATGGTTGGCTTTGACATCAGAGGTAGTGGGTTCGAACCCTGCCGTTGCATTAATGGATTTTTCTATAGAAAAATGTATGTGTGCACAATGTCTCTCCGGTGAAGGAAAAGCATCGTTATAAAATGGCAGGACATTTGGTAGGACACTGTTTAGAGTCAACCTAAACAGTTACAGCCCTCAAGTTGTAAAATCTGTCGCCAAACATCTAATGTGTTCCGGCAGCTAACCTTGAGAGCCAATTCCCATTCTAGGCCCGGCGTGCTACCATCCTCGACTACATCATCACTTACCAACAGGTGAGATAGTGGTCAAACGCTATATGATATGAAAAAAAAGTACCCATTCTAGTTCTAGCGTGCTACCATCCTAGACCGCATCACTAACCACCAGGGGCCTTATTCAGTATGACCAATGAGATAACGCATTCCTTAACGCGCCACGTCAAGTTATTGAAAAATTGTATTCTGTATGCCACACGATAGGTAAATTATACAAAACGCACGCGTTACACGTCCTCATATGTCACAATATTTTGACAGCTCAAAACGCGCTCATAACCTTACCCTACCGCGTTTTGATTGGCATAGAGAATACCATAACGCGGAGATAACGTAACACGGCACGGTAAGACTTTAAAATAGTCATACTGAATAAGGCCCCTGGCTAGACAGTTAAACGCTAGCCTATAAGAAAAAAATGTTAAATGTAACTTACTGAAAGCCGAATCTTGTTTTCCATTCTTTAGCTGCATGACAGTATCGATATAGTCTCCTCTAGTGTTGCCAGATTTTTCACGAGATTTGAACGTGCTCCAAAATATCTTGCGGAATACTGACGAGTCGAATAGAACTAGTGAGCCGAACACTCGAACCAGTTCAGGCATAAAGAATACGATCACTAATGCTACCTTACGTCGTAGTCCACGGAAAAAGGACAAAACTACAAACAAAGATAAATAATTATTAAAATTACTAGAAATACGTCTCCTCAGGCCGTGTGTCCACAGAAGATGCCACTGGGACGTCAAGAGAACGAGATGACGGCGCCGAAGTAGGGTCGGCTCACACCGCTACAGATTATATAATAGTTACTACGTAACACTCCCCTACAAAAACACAATACCAACGTTTATTTCAGACAATACAAGCAAAAATGTGTCTAAGGCGCTCGACCTAGTGTTGTTATTACTTCGTTCAGCGCGCGTTGTACCGGCGCACGCCTGATACAGTAAAGGGTTGACTCAATAAAATGTTTACGAATTCTTTTTATATACCTCACAAAATAACATCAAAATTCCTAACTGAGAGTCGAATTTGAAGTCGAGAAAGTGCGGCAGATAGTACCGCCGGCGTTGACGAAATTTTAGGTATAAATCGAAGTAGCTATTGACCAGTGAGGGAGGCCTAGTTCGGCGGCTTCAGGCTGCGCCGCGCTGCGCCGCGCGACTCAAATGCATCATCGCGTCACGTCGCGTCTCGTCGCGTCGCGTCGCGGTGTGAACTGACCCGTAGCGATACATATGTATATCATGGCCGCTTGTCTACTGCATGCTCATCACCGAGCACCGTCATCCTGGCCGCCGATATTTCAAGTAGATCAACGCGACCGCTAGAACTAGGCCCGAGAATGTGACGGGCCGATGTGTTTAATTTCTATAGAAACGAAACTACCACGCACAACGATGTCGATGGCCACACATGACAGCTAGAACAAACTGAACCACCAAGATCGGTAGCAGTGGACAAATGATCGCCGTTACGTAATGACGTGACGGCGATCGTTTGTCAATGACGGCGATGTACAAAATGTTTAACTCGGCTCAAAAAATGTCGTTATAGGTGACGTCCCGGTGACGGTGGCGGTGGACAAACGCAGTTAGGGTTGAGTTAAAAATGAGTGCGGGATTCCCTTGAAGCAAAATGCTGAGTCCAAACCCAAATTCAAAATTCTAAACTACGTGAACAGTTTTACACAATACAAATATTTTTTATTTCTATTTCCACAGGTGGTACGAGCATCATATCTATGTTCCGTCTAACTTGCCACTAAAAAGTAGTTTACCACAATCAAGAAAAAATCTGCCTCCATGACCTTACGGTGTTCCCGCAGCACACAGCCCTTGAGAGTCAAAGTATTCTAGGCCTACCGTGTTCACCATCTTCGACCAAAACATCGCTTACCACCAGGCGAGATAGAGGTCAAACGCTAGCCTGCAAGATATAAAAAAAAGAAAAGAGGCTAAGCAAAGAAAAACATAACAAAAACTTACGTGATTTCGTATAATCCGTGTTAGGTTCCTTAAATGAATCCGTTTTAACACCAAGCGCAATGTTGGCAATAAGATCGGCTGCGAATCTATCGCTACAGTCCTGTACATCGAACACTTTACTTCCATCTCCAATACACTTCTCAAAATGCTCCACCAAACACTCCACACTTTCCAACATCATAGGAATCATTCTATTAGTCTTTTCACAGCTAAGAGTCGGCGTTATTTTCCCTCTCACATATTTCCACGCTGGGTTCCTCATACCGAATAAATTGATCATGCCGAAACTATCCATTTGTGCGGAACCAGCGAAATGCCTATCGGAAAAGTTATCGGAGTCGCGTACGAATATCTTTTTAGCCAACTCCGGGTCCCTTATTAAGAGACATGGTTTGTGGAAGATATAGAATCCAATGTAGGGAAGATTTTGAGGTGCCTGTCGATAGAGTGTATTTGAATGATACCCCGGCGCGGTACGAAATAGTATCCCATCTTTGTAGTCACCAAATATTAAATCCGTATTATTAAATTGATCAACACCACGTCTCTTCCAATAGTTTAATTTAAATCGACAGTAAAAATGTATTACAAGTGGTATGGTTATAATTAGTAAGAATACTATATACATTTTTGTCAATTTAAAATGATTATTAGTAAATGTATTGATTTCTTGTGTCGCTCACAGCAACCCTAGTTGCACGGTTGTACAAAAATATGATTTTATTTGCGGACTAAAATATTTATAGTGATACTAATTCTGTTTGTCCGTGAAGTCAGACAATAGAACAATAGATGTTAGATCTATCACCCTGGTCAGTTTTAAAGAAATGTATTATCAATACGACTTGAAAATAGTCACTCGAAAACAAGATTTAAAAAGTACGACAGTAAAATAATTTAATTTAAATATAAAACTAATTAAATAACAGCAATAAAACAATACGAAATATGGAGATAAACATCTCAATCTTGATACCTACTGATAATGTACGATCGTACAAAACGAAAAAACAAATTTCACATGCCACTACGATAGTCAAAGAACTAGTTATAATCTTGTCATCTACAAATTTGCTTATATTGTTTATCTCCATATCTCCGGAGGTAATTGTCAAATCTCGATAAAATTTGAATGGGACCACTTGGTCCCTTGCAAATTTTAATAATTATATTAAAATATATTATTAATTATATATTTTTAATATATTAATTAGATGAATTTTAATAATCTCTCAAACAAAAAAAAACCTCCTCCTTTTTGGTGAAGTCGGTTAAAAAAGACTAGCGTGGCATTTGAAGTCGGTTCTTTTAGTTTTTTAAACGATCTCAAATTATAGTCATAAACAATATAATTTTTAACCGACTTCAAAAAAAGGAGGAGGTTTCTCAATTCGACCGTATATATATATATATATATATATATATATATTTTTTTTTATGTTTGTTCGCGGATAACTTCGTCGTTTATGAACCGATTTCGATTATTCTTTTTTTGTTCGAAAGGAGATATCGCGAGTGTGGTACCATGGTAATTTTATCGAGGTATGATAAGTATTTCCAGAGATATTGAGATAAACATCTCAAAATTGGTACTGAAAATGAATAGCGCGGCATTGAAGTCGGTTGTTTTTTAGTTTTTAAACGATATTATTATAGTTTATAAATATGTTTTATTTAAGATCATTTACAGAACGAACAAAACCAACTTCAAACGCCGCGCTAGTCTTTTTCTTGACTTGAGACTTGGGATACATTAAAATGGGGCCACCTTGAAAATAGTTTATAGTTTATTTATTTAATCGAAAAAACAGAAATTACATTTTGACACCTTAAAGTTATCTAATTATCTTAAAAAACTAATTATTTATACAACTACAATACTTTGAATAAGGTACATGAGCATTAGCAGCCGTTCTAGGTCGAACCTGAGTTACAGCTGCTAATGTCTTCCATCCGTGCAGGAATCATAGTACACAAATAATATAACAGTCTTTATGTAAAATTTAAAATTTAAAAAAATATAGAATCATTCGAATCGGTTCACCATTTACAGAGTTATCGCGTAAAATATATAAAAAATGAACATACGAATTCGGAACCTCCTCCTTTTTGGAAGTCAGTTAAAAATACACATTTCTCACTTGAAAAACATAAATTTACAGATAACAAAACATATTTGGCGTGCGGCTCGCGGCTCATCTTCTGACGTCAAAGGTAAACAATAAACTAAATGAATAAATCATAAAATCATATAATTTAATTATTTAATTATAATTAATTATTTATTATATTATATATATATATATATTAATATTATATTTTATATATATATATATAATATATAATATATATATATTATAATAAATTATATTTATATATTATATATATAATATATAAATATAATTATAATTATTTAATTTAATTTAATAATTTAATTGTTAATGAATGTTATGGTCAGTAGATAAATAACATAACTTAAGTACACAAATATAATTAAGTAGGTGACTTAAGGTACGGCCACACCGCCGCTGCCTGCGGGCGCGGGCGCGAACGCGATCATATAGTGTAGGTAGTATTTGTACCGACTGTTTGAAACCAAAAGCAATCTGCGGCGAACAGAAAACGATTGAAAATTAGATCGCGAAAGCGCACGCGGATCCAGGACGCCGCGGTATGTTCGTATACCACCTATCAAATAAAACATACTTAATAAAAATCGGTTCATCCGTTTAAGGTCAATCCGCTACGACGCAACAGTACATGAGTAAGTAAAGCAGTAAGTAAAACTCATGTGGCCACAGACAGACTACACAGATACACACGTCAAAGTAATATAACCCCTTCTTTAAAACAAAACAAACCCAAGATTAGCTTCATGTTAGATTCATGTTAAAAAATCTGTCGCTAAACATCTAATGTGTTCCGGCAGCTATCAATGAGAGCCAGTTCCCATTCAATGCCTAGCGTGTTACCATCCTCGACCGCATCATCACTTTCTAACAGGTGAGATAGTGGTCAAACTCTAGCCTATATGATATAAAAAAAAAGAGTTATGCAAATCCTATTAATTAAATATACCTAGGTATATATAAATATACCTAGTGTAATTTATGATCGTACAAAACAAAAAAACCGACTTCACATGCCGCGATAGTCAAAGTACTGGCTAGTTATAATCATGTCATCTAAGTATATACATTTGCTCATACTGTTTATCTCCATATCTCTGGAGATAATTGTCATATATATAAATTTTAAATGGGACCAAAAAGGAGGCATAATTTCTCAAACAAAAAAATAATTTTTCAAATCGGTTTAGATTCGACGGAGCTCTGAGGTAATAAACATTAAAAAAATACAGTCGAATTGAAAACCTCCTTTTTTGTAAAGTCGGTTAAAATATGTTTTGTACGATACTATGACTTGACTGTTACACTATTCTTTGTCTTCGTAAAACCAATTAGCATTAATGAGTTCCTAATGCGTAAGAACCAACAGTGACACTGCGTATTTTATGATCACAACATAACTACACTTTATCATAACACTATATAACTTGACATCAACCAAGGTAAATTATTACAGAACTATTAGCTCAGTAAGTATACAATTAAGATACGGTCACACCGCTGCGATCTGCGGTGGTGGCCGCGGTGGCGATTAGTTCATCATCATCTAGCCTATATCTGTCCACTGTTGTACATAGGCCTCTCCTATGGCACGCCACTTAGCTCGATATTCAGCTCTTTGTTTCCAGCCGCTGCCAGCCAGCTTGCGTATACCATCGTTCCATCTAGCTGGGCGATCAGTTACTGCTGTAGTATTTGTACTCATTTTTATTTAAAAAAATCTGAAGTACTGAAACATAGAGGTCCGTGTAATATATGTGTATGGCTGGGAACCCTACTTCAATATTTTTTTAATAGTTAACGTCAACAATTGGATAATACCTGAATGGCTTATTTCTTTTTTTAATCTCTAAGCGTTAAACTATTCTTTTGCTATGTTTATTTGATCATTGATGATGATTTATTCAATGATTTTAGACGTGTGTATGTGCGTATATTAATACTGCCTACATACTGAATAAATGCTTTGCACTTGAACTTTGCTTGTTTCAAATCAAACGCGAGCAGACGGCGATTGAAAGCGCGACCGCCACTGCGACCGCCACCGCAAATCGCAGCGGTGCGGCCGTACCTTACCTTACTCCATAGAAACAATTACAAATACAGGAAGCTATCGACTATTTAAATACTCAATCTTTAAGAGGTTCAAACTTAATGAGTAGGTTTAAAACGGCAGCCGTGAAGATTATCTCAATTATGTTCAATTATCATATAATTGAGGATCAACAACACAATTAGATTGCACAGATATTGATGAAACGTATTTATAATTAATTAAGTAATCAAATTACATCGACAATCAGCGAGTTCCGACCGCACTCTGTTACTAGACGTTGGAAATATAGGTAACCATTCACCGTAGATGTGGCCATTAACTTAGGATGAGGGCCAGTTTTTTTTATAGTTTTCTTATGTCTTCACACGAACAGTGTATTGATCCAGTTTCAAGTATAAAAAATTCTTCAAGTTTTTGTGCATTCAATTCGTCGATGGGTAAAAGTCACATTTCCAGTCCAGTTTCGAGTCAAAGTCTGGTGTAAGTCATATCCTCAGTAAAGATGTGGACTTCACTGAAGATTTTCAGTGGAATTTTGGTGAGAACGCAAATAGCATGTTTTTCAACATTGTGCTGTTTACTTAATGCACTTAATGGTTAATAATCCACATTTATTACATATAAACTTTTGGAAGAACTCAAGTTTTAAGAAAAAAATACATAGAGAGCACACACACTTTTTCACGTTCTCGCCTAAACACTCTTAGGACCAGTTAGGGTCAATTAATTCTTATTATTTAATATATGAGTTTTATATGTATATATGAATATATTTTTATACTAGCTGTACCCGCGACTTCGTCCGCGTGGAATAGTGACTTTGGGCAGCATATATTATGTATATAGATACAGATATACAGATACAGATGTATACAGAATACAGATATTATCTGTACAGATACAGATATGATAATATGTATGATTGTATTTTTATTATGTTTAGAATTACTGTGTAGATATTTAGTGCAATAGATTTATGTATTGTATTACAGGTTGGCAAAAACGTCTTGAAACGGAACTATTTTTTTTTCTGGCCTGGCAATAATCTAATCTGTGATAAAATTTTCCATGTTAACTGTGGTCAGTGACTGAAAATTTATGAACAAAGTTTTTTTGTGCAACTTAATAGTAGTATTTTAATATTTTCCGTAACCTACGCGACTTAAAAATGTTTTAACATGACCGTAGTTTCACTAAAGAAGTAATTTTAAAGTTTACCGCCACTCTCTCTCTGCTATCGGGGTTACTAGTATATAGCAATAGTGGCGCCCCTATTTATTTCTACTCTTTTTTGGCAACCTGTAATTATAAGGTAAATGGTTCAACAAGTCTAATATGTAGTACTGTAGTGGTAGGACTTCTGCTAGTCCGCCTAGGGTGGTACCACCACTTTGCCTATTAATTTTCAGCCGTGAAATAGGAATGCTTTTCGGTTGAAATGGCAAGGTGTCCAGTGAAATTACAGGGCATGTGAGACTCAACATCCTCATATCTCAAGGTAACAGGCGCAGTGCAGTGACATGCCAAATTCTAGCAGTCCAATTTTTTTCCAGTCAAGAATTTAGCATGCCGCTGAATCTGTAATAGGTAGACGTCATCGCTTACCATCAGGCGAGCATCTTGCTTGTCCTGTTACCTTATATCATAAGTCGAGTGCAGTGCGACGCGCAATCGGAAACGGTCGTGTCACATTGCACAGTTGAGAATTTATTATTCGTGAGTCGCACGGCGACAGTCATTGCCCGCGCTGCGCTATGGGTTCTCAGCAACTAATAGCTAATGAACTTTTGGCGTTCATACAATACGCCATAGACTCGTTTGTTGAACCCACCATCATTCATATATGCAAGTCGAGCTTCAAGGGGGAGGAAGTCTGCAAGAGCAAGGCCCTACTCTTCCAGAGTGTCGGCAAGCTGGACGCGATGCCATCCCGCCGGAGAGACGGAGGCGAGAAGAGCGTGCAGGACATCATCACCCTGCTGAAGGAGACTGACCCGGACGACGTGCCCACGTTCGTGGCGAAGCAGGTGGACCGCATCCCTCCTGTTTAGTACGAGCACATCGACTGCACCAGGCTCCTGAAGGATATCGCATTCCTGAAGACGAGTCTGGCCGAAGTGGTAGATAAGTTATCGACGTCGAAAACTACCATTAGTGAACTACGTGCTGAAGTAGTGTTGTTACGCAATGCTATGTCAGTAAGTAGGTCATTGCCGACCGATAATGTAAACACACGTCCCGGTGCACAAAATGCATCCATCGGCAGTTTGGTGTTAGCATCATTGAATGTGTCACCACCTGCTGCCGTGCCGTCCGATGCCCCGCGTCCCGCCGCCCGCACCCCCACACCAACGAGGAGTCCGCCGTAGGTATGTCAACCCCTCATCGAACATTATTTTATCTCATGTTATTTCGCCACTACTTTGAATACAAACTTTGAATCCCCGTTCCGTATCTGGGAGGAATTTTTAGTAAATCCTTTTTGAGCGGATACCTACGTCATAATAACTACCTGCATTCTAAATTTCAGCGCAATCCGAAACAATATTGATTTTTAGACTTCGTTACCCCCAGTTTATCCTCTTAGGGTGGCATTTTGAAAAAGTCTGAAACTATTTATTTACAGAAGTACTTGTGTGAAATGTTGAATAAAATGACTATCCAAATTTGAAGCCCCGCTTCATTCAAAGAATTTTTCAAAATTCACTCTTCAATGGGTTGAAGAGTGAATTTTGAAAAATTCTTTATTAGCGAATACCTAAGTCAAAATAACTATCTGCTTGCCAAATTTCAGCGTAATCAGAAACAATATTGATTTCAGACTTTGTTACCCCACTTCACCCTTTTAGGGGTGCAATTTCGAAAGAGCCTGAAACACGTATTTACTTACTTAAGTACTTGTGTTAAAATTCAAATATAAAAGACTATCTAATCTTGTTTCTCCATACAAACGTAGGACCCCCATTTCATCCCCTTCAGGGGTTAATTTTGGAAAATACTGTCTCAGAGGCAACTAACTTCGTAATAACTATCTGCATGCCAAATTTCAGCGCAATTCGAAACAATATTGATTTTCACACTTTGTTGTTTCCCCCCATTTCACCCTCTTAATGTAATTATTGTAATTCAAAAAAACCTGAAACACGTATTTTCCAAATTTTTTTACTGGAGCATTTGTATGAAGTTTTACTTTGAACCCCCGTTTCATCCCCTTAAAAGGTGAATTTTAGAAAATCATTTCTCAGAGGGAACTAACGTCGTAATAACTATCTGCATGCGAAATTTCAGCGCAATCCGAAACAATATAGATTTTCAGACTTTGTTACCCCATTACACCCCCTTAGGGTTGGAATTTCAAAAAAGCCTGAAACACGTATTTACTTATTTTTTTACTGAAGCACTTGTGTGAAGTTTCGAATAGAAAAGACTATCTAATCTTGTTTCTCCATACAAACTTTGAACGCCCTAAAGAAGTGAATTTTTGGAAAATCCTTTCTTAGTACACCTTTACGTACTAAGACAAATGTACCCTCCAAAATTCAAGTCTCTACGACCAGTGGTTTAGGCTGTGCGTTGTCTGTCAGTCAGTCAGTCAGTCAGTCAGTCAGTCAATCAGTATATCAGGACAAAGATTCTTATAGTATTAGATGTTAGTCTGTAAGGTATATGTTTAAATATGGGCCAATGTAACAACACAACATTATTTTGCCTGAAATAAAGGAATTATTATTATATTATTAAAAAAATATATATTTTACCTTAATCACCGCTAGTATGTTAGCATTTTTTCCAGTCCTTACAAAGGTTGTCTGGAAGAGTATACTAAAGCGAAAAGACCGACGTATGGTAATCAATAAAGAGTATTTGTATTATACTAGAAGTGCTACGCGGCTTCGCCCACGTTAAAGAAACAATATTAATTTCAGACTGTTACCCCACTTCACCCTTTTAGGGGTGGCATTTAGAAAAAGCCTGAAACACGTATTTACTTATTTATTTATTGAAGTACTTGTGCGAAGTTTCGAACACAAAATACTATCTTATCTTGTTTCTCCATCAAACTTTGAACCCCCGTTTCATCCCCTTCAGGGATGAATTTTGGAAAATCCTTTTAATAGATACTGACGTCATAATAACTATCTGCATGCCTAATTTCAGCGTAATCCAAAACATTATTGATTTTCACACTTTGTTACTTAATTTCACCCTCTCAGTTGAATTTCTAAAAAGCATGAAACACATTATTACTTATTTATTTACTGAAGCACTTGATCACTCAAGTTTCGAATAGAAGTAACTATCTAATCTTGTTTCTCCATACAAGCTTTGAACCCCCGTTTCATCTCCTTAAAAGGTGTATTTTAGAAAATCATTTCTCAGAGGGAACAAACGTCGTAATTACTATCTGCATGCGAAATTTCAGCGCAATCCGAAACAATATAGATTTTCAGACTTTGTTACCCCATTACACACTCTTAGGGTTGGAATTTCAAAACAGCCTGAAACACGTATTTACTTATTTTTTTGCCGAAGCACTTGTGTGAAGTTTCGAATAGAAAAGACTATCTAATCTTGTTTCTCCATACAAACTTTGAACCCCCTAAAGAAGTGAATTTTGGAAAATCCTTTCTTAGTACACCTTTACGTACTAAGACAAATATACCCTCCAAAATTCAAGTCTCTACGACCAGCGGTTTAGGCTGTGCGTTGTCTATCAGTCAGTCAGTCAGTCAGTATGTCAGGACAAATATTCTTATAGTATTAGATATAAATTCTAGGCCTAGCGTGCTTATCATCGTCGACCGCATCATCACTTACCAACAGGTGAGATTGTGGTCAAACGCTAGCCTATAAGATATTTAAAAAAAACTAGCCTACGAGTGCAAGCCCGACTTGCACTTGGCCAGTTTTTTCAGCTCTGACATTTTTTAGAAAAATTATATATTCCATTGTAGTATTCAAAATGGTTCTTATTTATGGACCAAATTTTACTCGCTTCATTCTTCACGCTGTACAAATGTAAAGCGAGTAAACATTTTATGTTGTATGTCAGTTCATTTTAATTTTGGTATTTTACATTACAATTAGTTTGCTACGGCATGCAATTTGTTCCGGACAACGACGTACACCGACAATATGAACGCACTACGTATAGTTAGTTATAAGTTGTATATAATAAAGATAAGTTTTAGCTTACTGTAGTACTCTAGGATAGGTAGGGAACTTTGTAATGTATAACGTTCATATTCGTATAGATAGATAGATATATAGTTTGTAATTGTATCGCATTCGTAAACAGCCTTATTATAGATAGATTTTGTTAGATTCTTATTAGAACATAGGAATATAACTCGTATGAGGTTTGTAACAGTATAATAGGTCTTATAGGACTACAGACAGGTCATTCGTACAACCTAAGTAGATAGGTAATAGATAAAAATAAAGCATGTTCGGCTTTAATAGACAGATGTAACATATAGTGAACCTAGACCAGGTTAGGTTTAGGAATAGGGTTGGTACTTGCAAATAGCATAGGTCTGGGAGAGCTCCGCACTCTCTGATGGTTAGCGCTCGACTAAACAGCATCTCGGGAGAGTATATCTCCGAAAAGTCGGCATCTCGTGCGTGCGCCCACACAAGGACACGCCCCGCGAGACAGAGTGCGGGCGCTCCCAGACTATCGACCTCTCGCTCTTTTGCAAGTACCAACAACAGTATAAATAGAGCGTCGCTACCGTGCCAAATTGTTCGGTTCACCAACGGCGGCTCTAGAAGAAAGAAGAAAGGAAAACTAGGAAGAATAGTAAATAGTGATAGTGCCTAGTGAATAGCTCAGTAGCTATAAGAAGATTGTGAAGAAAGAATAAATTAGCGTCTCAAGGCTTGAAGACGTGTTTAAATCCCAGCTCCAAAGATTCACAGTATAAGTGTGGGAATCCGGAGTCCTCATTCGAAGAAATACAGTCCACTGCTCCACCGCTGTGCTTAGGGTTCCCCACATTTTTGGTCCTTCGAGCCGGATAATTGGGACCTTAACAGTCTTTTTCAAGATTCAACGTTAATTTAAACGCATAAAACAGTCTTTTTTAAGACTACTTCTCGTCGACTCCGATAACTAACACCGCAAACAGTCTTTTTCAAGACTTGTCGTTGACTCTTCGATTCGATATCCGCTACCATGCCGGTCACCCGCTCCACAGGAAGAGGACGAGCGCCGGCCTCCGAGCAAGAGTCATCCGCCAAGACCACGACAACGGGTACAACGGCGTCAACATCGGGTACTTCGCGCACCGGGGCAACAGTCATCACGGAGGAGAAACCTTCGAACAGCGGCTACGCGTCAGCGGCTGTGGTCTCACCAATGCGACGGGCATCCTACAGCTCCGCGTCCGCCGCGACGGCGCCACGCGCCGTTCCAGAGCATCACACCGCGACCGCGCCGCACCACGCCGCCGTGATGGCGCCACCGGCGCCCACCTCCGCTTCACTCGCCGCGCCGCACCCTGCCGCCGTGATGGCGCCACTGGCGCCGACCTCCGCATCATTCGCCGCGTCGCACGCCGCCGCGCTGCACGCGCCGTGCGCTGCCGCGCCACACACCGCCGCCGTGACGCCGCGGACACCGCCGTTGGGGACTGAAACATTCGCCGCGCCGCACGTCGAGCTACATGCGCCGCACTTCGAGCATCATGCGCCACACTTCGAGCAACATGCGCAACACTTCGGGCAACACATCGAGCGACACATCGAGCATCACTCCGAGCATCGAGAGAGGCCGCCACGGGACACGAACAGTCTCGCGGAGCAGCGCGCACGCAGCCAACGTGCGGAATCTCGCCGCTCGAAGAAGTCGCACCGCAACGCTACAGCTAAACAAGAACTTCTTCGACAGATCGAGTACGCGACGAGTCGTCTCGCCGCGCTCGAACAATCCGACAGTGAAGAAGACACCGAGGGGGGCTCTGTCGTCACCGAGTCCGACACCCAACATCGAGTCGATACCTGGTTGAGTGACCAGGTACCACCACCGCCGCCGCCGGTCTTGTTGGCCATGACCAACGAGACCCTCCGCCCAGCTGAGACGCCACGTGAGCCGCTACCCTCCGTGCCACCGCCGCCGACCGCCGCCGTGTCACGTGATCACCCACGTGTGTCGCCGCCAGCGGGCTTCGAGCTCCGCGCCGAGCTGAGCTACCATTCGACGTGCCCACCTGAGCCGCGTGGACCGCTGCTCTCCGTGCCACAGCCGCCGCTGCCACCGCCTGTGCCACGTGATTCTCCACGCGCGCTGCTACCAGTGGGACCCGAGCTTCAAGACAGAAGCTACCAACAGCTACGAGACTACGAACTACGGCGTAGCCAGGAGCTACGAGAGAGCTACGAGCTACGGCGGAGCCAGGAGCTACGAGATCAGCCGCTACGAGAGAGCTACGGACTACGCGACAAGCCGAGCTACGTGCATCCACCGATGGGAGGGCAGGCGCCGCCACCGTCCATACCGGCGGGAGCCTGCGACCTCTCTCAGCTGTCGACTGCCATCACACAAGCTGTCATCGCCGGACAGCGCCCGAGATTCGCCGAGCTACCGATGTTCGACGGGTCACACCTCGACTGGCTGCCGTTCCGGGCTGCGTACATCGAATCTGCACCGATGTTTTCACCAACTGAAAACATTAACCGCCTGCGCCGGAACCTGAAGGGAAAAGCACGTGAAGCCGTCAGCAACCTGCTCATCACTAACGCGAGACCGGAAGAGGTCATGGAAACGCTCACAACGCACTTCGGTCGTCCTGAAACGTTGGCGATGGTCGAGATCGAGAATCTTCGGTCTCTGCCGCGCCTCACCGAGTCACCGTCGGACATCTGCCAGTTCGCCTGCAAAGTGACCAACGCCGTGGCGATGTTGCGAGCCCTCGACTTCGGCTACTACCTCTTCAATCCGGAGCTAGTGGCGGCCATCGTGGAGAAGCTACCACCAACGCTGGCGCGCAACTACTACAAGTTCGCAGCTACTCAACCACGTGACACGCCGGACCTGATCAAGATACAAAGCTACTTGAAGAGCGAAGCCGAGTTTTGCGGACCATTCGCGAAACCCGACTCAACAGTGAACTCGCCAGCACCGGGGCCTCAGAGGAGGACGCAGCGAGTACACAACGTCGTCGAACAACCGCAACAGCAGCAGCCACAACAGAAGTCGCAGCAGTCAACAGCTCGTTGTCCCGTGTGTGAACAACCGGGACATTTCACCGAAGACTGCAACAGATTCGAAACAGCAGATGAACACGAGCGCTGGGACATAGCGAAGAAACAGCGGCTATGTTTCAGGTGTCTACGCTACCGGAGGCGAGATCACAGCTGCCGTGCCAAGGTGTGTGGAGTCGACGGCTGCAAGACCCACCACCACCGAATGCTGCACTACGAGAAAAATGAAAAGGGTGCAGTGACCGAAGCCATCAACTCCGCGTGGACCACAGAGCATCACAGACCTTACCTGAAGATGATTCCAGTTCGAGCTGTGGGGCCAGCGGGCACAGTCGACACCTTCGCGCTACTGGACGACGGTTCGACGGTCACCCTAGTCGACGAGCGCATCGCCGTCGAAATCAGAGCAGAGGGACCAGTTGACCCGTTGTACATCAACGGCATCAACGCATCGAAGTCGTCCACAAGCAACTCGAAAAGGATACAGATCACTCTGCGTGGCCCGAACAAGAAGGAAAAGAAGATTCGAGCGCGCACAGTACAGAACTAGGACATCTCGCCGCAGGAAGTAAACAAGTCTGCGCTACGAGGCTGCAAGCATCTACGTGACATCGGCAGCCTACTGACGTACCAGCGTGCTTCGCCGGGTATCCTGGTCGGCCAGGACAACTGGGAGCTGCTGCTGGCTTCGAGGACACGCCGAGGCGCCCGAGACCAGCCGGTGGCGTCGCTGACGCCGCTCGGATGGGTGCTACACGGGGGCCACAGCAGAACGCTTGGGAAGAGCATCGACTTCGTGTCCTACGTCACCGAGTCGCCTCAAGATGCAGCCCTGGACGTGATGATTCGCGACTATTTCGAGACTGACGTCATTTATTATTATTAACCCACAGTACACATCGAGATCGGAGCGGCGTGAGGTCAACGAACCACCGGTCACGGACGCGCTCAACGGCGAGCGGCGTGAGGTCGACGGACCACCGGACACGGACGCGCTCACCATCGAAGACAGCAACGAGCGGCGTGAGGTCGATGGACCACCGGACGCGGACGCGCTCAACAGCATCGAAGAGTACGTCGAGGACGTACCCCTACAGAACACAGACACCGGTGAAGAACGGGTTCATCACCTCATCGAGCGCCGACAGAAGCTGAGCGAAGCCCTACCCGACGTGTCCCGCTTCTCCAACTGGGAACGACTTCGCTACACTGCAGCCCGAGTACTACAATTCATTGACCTCTGCAGGGGCGCTCAACGGGTGTACTACAAACGCACCAAACAGAACAAGGTCGATGACCCCGCCTGGACTAACAAGAAAATAGCTAAGAAGCCCGCACCGGTACAACAACCGAAAAAGGAAGACACAGAAAAATTCCTGCCTGTTCCTGCGCAAACACTGAGGGCCGCGGAGGCGCTACTTATGCGCGCCTCACAAGAAGAATCGTTCGCGGACGACATCGATGATCTGCAAAAAAGAAAACTACTTCGGAAAGATAGCCGCCTACAATAGCTGAGCGTCGTATATGAAGACAACACTCTGCGACTGCGGAATCGACTCATCGCTTCAGAGCTACCGAACTTCCGAGACAACCCGCTGATTTTGGACGGCGGCCACCCAACAGTCAAGCTCTGGATTCTGCACGTCCACCGCCGCCTGCATCACGCCGGAGTCGAAGCGACGGTGAACGAGGGTCGTCACAGTACTGGGTGCTACGCTTACGCCCAGTAACCCGAACCATTGTAAGGCGATGTTTATTTTGCAGACTTCGCAGCGCAGCACCACCGTATCCGAGAACCGGAGACCTGCCGGCGTGCCGGCTGGCTCATCATCAGCGGCCCTTCTCCTGCACTGGCGTCGACTACTTCGGGCCGGTGACAGTGACTGTCGGCCGCACCAACCAGAAAAGATACGTGGCGATCTTCACGTGTCTCACCACCCGGGCTATCCACCTCGAGATCGCCGCATCGCTCAGCACCGACTCCGCGGTGATGGCGCTGCGACGCATGATGGCGCGACGGGGCTGTCCGACTCAAATTTGGTCTGACAACGGGACCAACCTTCGAGGCGCCGAGAGAGAGCTGCGACAGACGATCGACGCAGCAACAGCAGAGGAAGCAGCCAAGCGGACCATCGACTGGCGATTCATCCCACCGGGTGCGCCGTTCATGGGAGGCGCGTGGGAGCGAATGGTTCGCTCCGTGAAAACTGCACTCGCCGCTACGCTCCACGAGACCCGACCGCGAGAGGAAGTTCTCGCCACTCTACTCGCCGAGGTGGAGTTCACCGTGAACAGCCGACCACTCACACACGTGTCGGTCAACCCCGAGGACCCAGAGGCCCTGACTCCGAACCACTTCCTTCTGGGCGGCCCTGCTCGTCTCCCATACCTGGGGGAGATTGAGCGCACCGTCTCCATCTCCAGCTGGCGCGCTGCACAACGTCTCGCCGACACATTTTGGGCGCGGTGGCTGAAGGAGGCGCTTCCCGAGCTACAACACCGGCGGGAGCCCCAGGGGAAAGGAGCTGAGGTGAAGATCGGAGACCTGATCCAGCTCGTCGACCCGAATCTACCCCGTAACGTCTGGCTCCGAGGCAAGGTCATCAACACGTTCCCGGGACCCGATGGCATCGTGCGCACCGTCGACATCCAGACCAAGGGCGGCTGATGAACAAGATTCGCTGAACAGTCAACAACTAAATATATTTGCTCATACAAACTTACATTAATTCGACAAATGAAACACCACCGCGAGCTATCTTGCATACTAACGCCATCTAGTGGTGGCGAGTACAAACTAAAACAAGCGGTAAGATTGAAATCTTAACATTCCGCCCGCCATGGACTAATGTCCATTTACAACAAATCTTATAAATTTGGAACACTGGGGCAGGAATTAATATATTACAATTTATTATGTGAATTAGATACCACAGTACAATTAAAAACTACAAAATAAATCTTTACGCAATTTAAATCATAATCTACATCATGACATTGTCACCAAATTTACAATAAAGTTTTTGAAAAATACAACAACTTTTTGTAATGTATATAACATTGTACAAAATATAAAGTGTAGACAACACTTACAGACATGTAAATATACAGCTTTTAAAAGTTTTTAAACAGTATGGTCAGAAACAGGCAGCACACAAAGCTTGGATACAGGCCGTTTGATTACTGCACCGTTGCATCGCAAGCTGACCACGCGCGTAACTTTGTCAGAACCACCATGTTTATCGGTAATGATACCGTAAAGCCACCTCCCCGGGGGCATACTGTCTTCTTTGACTAAAACAATATCGCCAACATTGAGCTCAACTTTGTTGGTCCTCCATTTGTGTCTGTGTAAAAACTGCGTGAGATCCTCGGTTGACCAACGTTTCCAGAAGTCTTGAACCATGCGTTGTGTCAATTGCCAACGTTTGAGACAATTGATATTAGACTTTTCATAGTTTATATCTGGGGCGAGGATCAGAGGTTCTCCGACTAAAAAATGCCCAGGCGTCAATGGAGAGGGATCGTCCAAGGAATCACTTAAACGTGATATTGGTCGCGAATTGAGGCAGGCTTCAATTTGTGCCAATACCGTAGAGAGTTCCTCGAACGTCAATGTCGTCTCTCCTATGGTTCGTTTGAGGTGCCTTTTTGTGGATTTGATGCCAGCCTCCCACAGTCCACCAAAGTTGGGACTATATGGTGGTATTCTATGCCAAGTCGTACCATTGTTGGATAACCAATCACCGATTTCAGATGCTCGACTTTTCTGCCGCAAACAACGACTTCAGTTCACGGTCGGCACCTACGAAAGTGGTAGCGTTATCGCTCCACAAGTCCGTGCATAGACCACGTCTTGCCACAAAACGTTTGAAAGCTGCGAGGAACGTACTAGATCTAAGATCGCTCACAGCTTCCAAATGGATGGCTCTCGTAGCCATGCAAACAAAAAGGCAGATGTACCCCTTAGTGGATCGATGTCCTCTACCTTTTGTAGTCCTAACCGCTATTGGACCCGCATAATCCAGTCCGCTTTTTTGGAAAGGCCTGCTAGGAGTGACTCTAGCCGAGGGTAATTGACCCATGAGCGGATGAACAGGTCTTGATGAATAGCGCAGACATTTAACGCATTTGTGAATGTAGGACTTCACAAGATTGCGCAAGCTTACTATCCAGTACTTGGATGTGATGATATTCATCATTAGTTGGGGACCGCCATGGAGAGTACGTTCATGAGCGTCCGCGATTAGCAATTTTGCTAAATGTGAGTGCCGTGGTATAAGAATGGGGTGTTTCCTATTTTCTGAAAGGTCAGTACCCTGTAGTCTTCCACCGACACGCCAAATTCCATCACAGTCTCTATATGGATTGAGAGAAGAAAATTTGCTTTTCTTACTCTTGATCTCATCGGTGAGGTATTGACTTTGACATCTCTTTATGCAGAGAGTCAATACTTCTTGCAATTCCTTAGAAGTCAACCAAGATTCTGCTGACGGATTGCGAGGTGAGTAAAATCTTCTACACCAGGCCAGCACACGAAGAAGTCTCCGTAAAGAAGAAAATCGGTCCAAAAATGGATCTTCAATGCTGTCATCACCGGTGAGTATATGACATTTAATTTTATGCTTTTTTAGTTCCAAAGTTGTTTCTTGCACTTTTCCCTTGTTAATTTTTATATGTTCCAGGTGCAGCCAGTGAGGACCTTGATTCCAGAGTTCGTTATCGACCTGGTCAGAAGGTTGAATACCACGAGACGCGCAGTCAGCGGGATTGTCTTTCGACTGTACGTGTGACCACTGACTTGCGTCGGTTACGGTTAGTATTTCTGACACTCTGTTAGCAACGAATGTCTGCCATCGACTAGGGTGACTGCTTAACCACGCTAAGACGATCGACGAATCTGTCCAAGCATGCAGATGAAGCTTGGGAATGTCGAGCGTTTCAGCTACTTCATTTAACAGCTTGGCTAGCAGTACCGCACCACATAACTCTAGTCTTGGAATTGAGACTTGTTTTATGGGGGCGACTCTATTCTTTGACGTGATCAGGTTCACATGGACATTGCCATTGTTTTCTACAACTCGCAAGTAGACAACCGCTGCAAAGGCAAGATTAGAGGCATCCGAAAAACCGTGGAGTTCACGACACTTGTCATCTTGACGTGTTTGGACCCATCGGGGTATGCGAATCCTAGTAAGGTCTTGGAGACCATTCCGAAAAGTTGTCCATTCTTTGAACAGAGAAGAAGGAACTTCTTCATCCCATTCGATTCCAGATAGCCATAATCTCTGGATGAATATTTTCGCCGTAGTAATGAATGGAGCCAGCCAACCCAGCGGATCGAACAGACGAGTAATGTCGGAGATCATGCGTCTTTTGGTCACTGGGACTTCAAGCGGAGGAAGCTGTACCGTACACTGGAATGTATCAGCTCTTCTGTTCCAAGTTAGACCAAGAATTTTCATGATCTCATCTGTCTTGAGTTCTAGATCTGATTCTGGCTCAGTCGATTCCGTTTTGATGTAGTTCATAAGTTGTTCGGCATTACTTGACCACTTTTGTAGTTGAAAGCCTCCACGATTCAACAGAGCAGTCATTTGCTCGTAGATGTGAATGCCTTCACTGTCAGAGAAACATCCTGTCGTTAAGTCGTCAACGTAGAATTCTGTCATGACGCGGCTGGCTACTGAAGGAAAATCATCGGCTTCATCAAAGAAGAATCAAGAATCAAAGCATTTATTCAGTATGTAGGCAGTATAAATATACGCACATATACACGTCAAAATCATAAATCATAAAATAAATCATAACCAATTATCAAGTAAACATAGCAAAAGCAGAATTTAACGCTTTGAATTAGAAAAAAAAGTAATGAACCATTCAGCTGTCATCCAATCGTTTACGTCAGAATATTAAAAAAAAATTAAAGTAGGTTAAAACCAACCATACATGTAACTGTGTGTTTCAGTACTTCAGACAATTTTTATATAAAAAAAAAGTGAAATAGTGAAACACAACTATAAGAAACGCATACCGATCACAGCACATATCATGATCCGAATGGAACTGATAGTCCGTCTGTCAGCTGCATAATATTGTTTAAATAAAAATAGCAAGCCTAGAAAGAAAATCTGCGGACAAAAGGGGAAAACTGAATGGCTGTTGAATCTACCGGTGTTTCGGAAATACTCCCATCAGACAAGAAACACCAAGAAACTCTATGGGGCTTGTCTTGTCATTTTATCTTTTTTTTTAAATTAATTGTACATGTCAGCTTTAAAATTTTAACAATATATTATTAATTATAATACAATTTATATTTGTTCTTGGAACTTGGGGCATTCAGGCCATGCATTTTTGTCATCCATATAGTCACCTATTGTATAGTATGATTTTTTCATCAAATTGGATTTTACATAGATTTTAAATTTGCTCATAGGCAATTGATCAATATCTTTAGGTAGCTTATTGTAAAAGCGTACACAGTTCCCCATGAATGAACCACTAACTTTCTGCAGTCTGAAATTAGGTATAATTAATCTATTTTTATGTCTCGTATTAAAATTATGTACATCAGACCTTTTCTTATAATCATTTATATTCTTGCGTATGAACAAAATATTTTCATAAATGTATTGACATGCCACTGTTAGAATTTTAATTTCCTTAAATTTTTCACGAAGTGAATCTCGCGACCTCATACTATATATAGAGCGAATAGCTCGTTTCTGCAAAACAAATATTGATTGGATTTCAGCGGCTTTCCCCCACAATAAAATGCCATAAGACATTATACTGTGGAAGTAGCTGAAATAGACCAATCTTGCAGTGGCTTCGTCCGTTAAAAATCTAATTTTACGTACTGCGTATGCAGCGGAGCTTAACCTACTTGCTAGAACCGATATTTGAGAACCCCATTGAAGCTTTGAATCCAGGGTGATGCCCAAGAATGTTGTGGATTCAACAAGTTCTAATGGTTCATCATTTATTAATATACTTCTATTTAGGATACCCTTTTTTACATTTGGTACAGAGAAATTAATACATTTAGTTTTTTTTGCGTTTAACAATAAGTTATTGGTTGTAAACCAATTCAGAACCTGTGTTATTGATTTGTTTACATCGTCAAAGTTAGGTGTAGTCCTATCTATTTTGAATATCAAGGAAGTATCATCTGCGAACAAAACAATATCACATAGGTTCTGTACGAATGACGGTAAATCATTGATATAAACTAGAAATAAAAAAGGTCCTAGGATCGATCCCTGCGGGACTCCCATTTTTATGAGGGATCCAGATGACCTGACGCCATTGACTTCAACCATCTGTGTTCTGTTACATAGGTATGATGATGATACCAGATCAAGTGCCTTACCTTCAACACCGTAGTATTTTAATTTGTAAATTAGTGTTTCATGACAGACACAATCAAATGCTTTTGATAGGTCACAGAACACGCCAATAACATCTTGTGCTTTCATCCTTAGCTAGCTGTTGAAGACTACGTACAGCCAAGTAAGGGGCTGAGAAGGTACCAAAGGTTACCCGTAATAGGCGGAGATGCTGCAGCTTAGCATCTGGATTTTCACGCCAGAATATGCGTTGAAAATCTATATCCTCTTCAGCCACTTTGACTTGTCTGTACATCTTAACGATGTCGGCAACGATTGCTATCGGATAGCACCACCAGCGCATAACTATATGTCTCAGGTCTGGTTGGAGAGTGGGACCCGTCATCAGATCATCGTTCAGTGAAACTCCATTTGATCCTGTGCAAGATGCATCGAAAACTACTCGCACTTTGCTGGTAGTTTTATCTTGACGTACCACTGCGTGGTGAGGTATGTACACAGCATCAGATTTATCGGGGTTGATGATCTCTTCCGCGTGACCCAAACTGACGTACTCATTCATCACCTTGGAGTACTCGATCTTGAGATCAGGAGATTTGCTCAAACGTTTCTCAAGCATAAGAAACCGCCTTCGAGCAATGTTCTCAGAACCACCGTGTTTAGAGAGAGGGTCGTTAGTCTTGAATGGTAGACGAACTACGTAACTACCAGACTCGTCTCTTGTTCTAGTTCGAGAATATAATTCTTCGCATTTTTGCTCTTCAAGAGTCAAGAGCTTATGCGTATGGGACGATGGCTCTGACTCCATCTCCCAGAACTTTTTTAACAGTTCATTTACAGACTGATTGATATGCATTGTATGCATATTGACTACATTGCGGCTCTTCACATCTTGGTTGTTTTCATCGGCAGTGTGTACTGTGCCAGATAAGATCCAGCCTAGTCGAGTGTTTTGTGCAACCACTGACTCAGGCGAACCTCTGATCAAACCTTCTAACAAGATCTGGCTATACACATCCGCCCCCAATAGCAGATCTATTCGGCTTGGCGTGCCAAACGAAGGATCTGCTAATTCCAATGATGAAAGAGCTGGAAAGTTTTGTACACTCGGTACAACTGAAGTGGGTAAAAGACATGTGAGCTTGGTCAAAACATGAGCTTTTACTGTGACGGTGAAAGTGGGATCATGGCGAGACTAAATTTTAAAAACAACAGTGGCCTTCGACTTAACAGTCGAGGCCTGGTCGCCGCCTAACCCGACTACTACACCAGATTCATGAGACTTTTTGAGTCCTAGCATCTGCACTGCAGATTCTGTAACAAAAGATGCCTGGGAACCTTGATCGAGCAAGGATCTCAATACGACAGTAGTTTTCTTACTGGATTCTGCCTTTACTAGGGCAGTAGCCAATAGGAGGTGACTGGACGCATTAGCAAAACAAGACGTAATCTTGGGGGCATCTGATGGATTGCCTTGAGTCTCAGAAGATGTTGTTGCTAATGTTGATGTAGCAACAACACTCTTGTTGACAGGCCGATCCGACTTAGCGGCTTCTGAGGTTGACTGTTTGTTTTTGGGGTGCAATAGTGTACGATGCTTCTTCTTACATAATCGGCATCGAGTTGACACATTGCACTGGTACACTGAGTGCTCAGTGCCTAGACAATTAAAACATAGGTGGTTTGACTGGGCAAAATTACGACGCGAGTCTAAGGTCTCTTGGGAGAACTTTTTACAATTGCTTATTCTGTGGTTATCTGAACAAAATGCACAAGATACAGAAGTTATGGCAACGTGAGAACAATTCATTTTGTCCTGTTTTAGGACCTTAGGATCTAAGAATTCTAGAGATCTAAATCTTTGTTCCAGTAACTCCTCAAACATTACAAGAGATGGCAACTCAATTGTGGTTTCTGAAACTCTTTGTTCCCAAAGCTTGCGAGACTCAGGGTCGAGTTTTTGACTAATCAAGAAAATGACTATGATATCCCAAGGATTGATATCAATACTTAAATTCTTCAATGCAACCATACATTCTTTGGTTGTGTCTAACAACTGTTTTAGCGCACTCGAAGATTCTGAAGTCAATGATTTTTGAGTAGTCAATTTCATTAAGATACAATTAGCTAGATACTTCTTGTTATTGTATCTGTTTTCTAGCTGAGTCTCAGCAAACCTGGTAATTGTCTGAAGTGACTGGAATGTGTCGCAGCAATTGTTCAGCTTCTCCAGTAACACAGCTTTTTAAATAATGAAGCTTTTGTACAGGATCGATACTATTACTGTTGCCGATTAAGGAAGTGAACAAATCTCGGAAGCTAGCCCACTCAGAATATTTGCCTGAAAACTTAGGTATTTCAATTTTGGGTAGCTTCACGTTACGTTGTTCCATTCCTCGACTTGCAGCAGGAGTAGCCGAACATGACGTTGCAGGCTCTGGTTTGAGATTCAAAATTGCCTCTTTCAATAAAGTTTTACATTCAATATAACTATCTTCCGTTTAATCATATAAATTACTAGACTCATAACGATCTAATTCTACACCCTCAATCTCTGAAATAATTTTTAAGTGGTTATTTTGAAACTCATTCCAATGCTTCTCTAGCACTTCTAACCTTGTAGATACATATGATGTAGTTACCCGTTCTCTAGGTGATTTCTTAAAGTTAATATTTGATTTATTAATAAGCGCTGCAAGACGATCTTGTAGTTTAAAAACAGACATCTTTAATAAACAATAATATAATCACACCAAAATAAAATTCAACAATAATAATAGCAAAACAGTATTGAATAAGACACACACAAATTACAAGTTCAGTTTTAGAAATGACTTAGAATATTCGCCGACTTCATATTAACTAATAGTATACGAGTGTAATTCTTAAAATTTTACAAGTCGATGAGAAAAACATCGAAATTTTTCTAAGTGTTTGAGAATTGTAACACCTCGGTCAAAAATCGGGCATAGGTTCCCCGTCTAACCACTTTAAGAGAAACTATTCTAAGTCCTAACTAACACTTGTAATATTTTTCAAACTATACTACTATTACAAATTTTTCTAAGTTAAATTGTTCTTTAAATTAAGGTTGAAATTATCACTAGTTCACTGATATGCATATTATTTTACTAAGTTAAAATCTTCACGGAATTAAAGTTCGAATTTGCACCAATCTAATAAATCAAAAGTACTCACAGTTTGTCCACATTATACTACCAACTTCACTTTACTGTGTTGCTTGTTGCGTCACTTCCATATGTGACGTACCGGAACTCCAATGGAAAGGTCTCTTTCACTCATTCCACAGATCCTCCTCGATGTATGCCAATCTTCTGTCACTGCTAGAATAGACAGTGACGGTTGTCAAACTCCAAAATGGCGTCACTTTGGCGCCAAATTTAAATTTCACTTGCAGGTTTCAATTTTGACGTTGACAGCTGTCAAACTTCAAAATGGCGTCTCATTGGTGCCAAAATCCAAATTTTACCGACAGGTGGCGCTTCGGTGCCACGAGAAGTCAGTGGTAGTGGTAGAATGTTCCACTACCACGACTTAGCTGAAAAGATTTGGCAATGCCGAGTGGACCGTACACAGTATCGGGAGATACCCAACAGAGTTCTCCTTCGCGTCTTTGCCTTGACGGCTAACGAAGGACCATGTACGAATCCAAAAAACCCTCGTGGTAATAAATAAGGTAAAAAATATTTGCTCATACAAACTTACATTAATTCGACAAATGAAACACCACCGCGAGCTATCTTGCATACTAACGCCATCTAGTGGTGGCGAGTACAAACTAAAACAAGCGGTAAGATTGAAATCTTAACAATGAGGTTTGTAACAGTATAATAGGTCTTATAGGACTACAGACAGGTCATTCGTACAACCTAAGTAGATAGGTAATAGATAAAAATAAAGCATGTTCGGCTTTAATAGACAGATGTAACAGATAGTGAACCTAGACCAGGTTAGGTTTAGGAATAGGGTTGGTACTTGCAAATAGCATAGGTCTGGGAGAGCTCCGCACTCTCTGATGGTTAGCGCTCGACTAAACAGCATCTCGGGAGAGTATATCTCCGAAAAGTCGGCATCTCGTGCGTGCGCCCACACAAGGACACGCCCCGCGAGACAGAGTGCGGGCGCTCCCAGACTATCGACCTCTCGCTCTTTTGCAAGTACCAACAACAGTATAAATAGAGCGTCGCTACCGTGCCAAATTGTTCAGTTCACCAACGGCGGCTCTAGAAGAAAGAAGAAAGGAAAACTAGGAAGAATAGTAAATAGTGATAGTGCCTAGTGAATAGCTCAGTAGCTATAAGAAGATTGTGAAGAAAGAATAAATTAGCGTTTCAAGGCTTGAAGGCGTGTTTAAATCCCAGCTCCAAAGATTCACAGTATAAGTGTGGGAATCCGGAGTCCTCATTCGAAGAAATACAGTCCACTGCTCCACCGCTGTGCTTAGGGTTCCCCACACAATTAGGTAGGTACAATGGTTAGAATTTCACAGTTGTTATTAAATATTGGCCAATAGTTTTAGAGTAAATAAATACATATGCAGTGTTAACGTACGGACACACCGCAGCGTCCTGCGTGCGTGATCTAGGCCTCGATCAGATAGCGCACTAGTATTTGTACCGACTTGTTCACACCAAACGCGATCAGAAAACAATTGAATAGTACTGAAATCGCGCCCACAGATCGCAGGACGCCGCTGTTTGTCCGTACCATTAAGGTACGGACACACCGCAGCGTCCTGCGTACGCGATCTAGGCGGCGATCAGATAGCGCACTAGTATTTGTACCGACTGGTTCACACCAATGGGCAGACTGTCTTTAAAACAAACTAGGATTTTAACTTTGGGCAGCCTTGTTTTTAGTTTTTTTTTAATAGTAAAGCAAGCGTTTGACCACTATCTCACCTGATGTTAAGTGAAGATGTAATAATTAAGGTAATAATCGACAACAAAGAATTCATTACAATAGCCCATATTTTGTACCTACCATCTTTCAATAGCTTGTCATATCCTCCCGTCCATAAACTATATTATATAATTAAGTTAAAGGTAAATTGTAAAGGGCCTCTTGACGTTGGCTTCGGCTCCGTCAATGCCTTCGAAAGGACCGGGCGTATAGTACTCGAGACATTTTAGGAAATAAAAGAATAATAATAATTAATATATTGATTTTTGAAATGAGGCAATAATCACTATGCTCATCCAATAGTCATCGTGATATAATGTAAGTACCATACTTTTATAATATAGTTTCCCACAATCCATCCTTCCACAGATAATAGTACCTAAGATAACATTGTTAAGGGCCTCTTGATGTTGGCTTCGGCTTCATCAATGCCCTCCAAAATGCAAGTACCTACACACTTAATATCGATCGCAATCACACAGTTCTGATCGCGATCATGGATCACGAGATCACGCCATAACATTATACATTCAATCATGATTTCTTCAGTGCGTGTATCGTTATCGCCGCGACAACACCTATTGTCTTCTCATATTTCGTATAACCGCACAGCGTGACTGATGCGATTCTGCGCTTACACGTTCAATCTAGATCACGCGATCACAGGATCGCGAACTTTATTTCTTGATCATTTTGACAATGGGGATTTCAAAATGAATGACATAATCGGGCCAACAAGTTTAAATAGCTTCATATAAAATGTTTTGCCATTAAAAGATCCGATTAAAAATCGAATTCGACATCCGACAGATGTGAACACTCGGAAGTTATGCTTGGTCATACATTAAAAATAAATATAGAGGTACACATTGAGTTGAGAACCTCTTCAATTTATTTCATCAGATAAAATGAAAACCTGTCAGACTCAATTGGACTCAACTACCCTGCAAATAAGTTTAATCGCCGCTTAGTTCGCTTTTCTATGCAAATGCATCTCGTAGCTGTGCACGCGTAGCACTCGTAGATCGTAGCTTGCTTGTAGCTTGCTCGTAGCAATAGGTTACGAGCTCGTAGCCAGCCCGGTGCGAAAACAATCTTATTAGTCCATTGAAATGTTACATTTTTTTCAGGCTGTTTAGTGCATTTGTCTGAAGACGCAATTTTATTTTTCATATGTCAAGGGGAGGTTAGTGTAAGGTTAAAAGTTAATTTAAAAAAGTTTGTATACAAACGAATAGAGTATACATGTATAAAGTAGGCATAGTTGTCAATACTAATTCTATGGGGTAATAGTACAGACGCTGACCAAATATTAGTTATGCAGAAAAAATGTATTAGAATAATGGTAAATATCCCACAACGCAGTAGATGTAAACCGCACTTCATTCAACAAAAAATATTAACTTTACCATGCCTATACATTCTGGAAACATCAATGTTTGTAAAACAACATCCATACTTATTCGATCAAAACAAAAATCCACGGAAACCGCTTACCCTAATACTACCCGAACCTAAGTTGGAAATATTTCGAAGAGGCCCCCAATACATGTCCATAAAAATCTATAATAAAATTCCATTCAATATAAGACAAGAACCTAAAGAGAGTATATTTAAAAATAAGCTACATCAGTTCCTCCTGGATAAAAGCTACTATAAAGTTAACGAATATTTAGAAGATAAAATTTAATTAAAATATTTAACAATTAACTGCTAAGTAAATTAGTTTCTCAATATAATAATGTGAGATACAGGGTACATGTCAATAGTAATAAGTAGATTAGTTTTAGTCTGAGATACAACTACTTATTGTACATTGTGTTGCATTAAACAATACTGACTACTGAAAATACTTTTATATATAGGTATGTAATTTATTTAAGTTATAGCAATAAATATATGTTAATTTGTGACACAAGTGTTTTTTGTACCATTTTACCTATTCTTGTGATGGATTACAACGATAAAATGTAAAAAGGACCTTGGAGATAAACCCTGCCTGTAACAAAAATAATCATTCAAATCGGGTTACTGATAAGTATCTAATCCAGACTATCCCGACTAATATTATAAAGAGAAAAAGTTTTTTGTAAGCGAGTTCAACTATTCAGATGTAATATCGCGGAAAATATCGTTTGCGCGATGCAGGATCTCATACATTTAGGCAATATTTAAAGGAGAACTCTTAAAATCTACAATAGCGCCATCTCTGGGTTTTATTTGTCATTACTGCTAAATGCGATAGAATCTGTCTGTTTGTTGAGGGGGAAGGGGGGATTCGCGTGGCGTGGTGCGGTGCGGTGTAGTTGGGATCTGTATGTGTCTTATTAGTTAATGGTACCCATAGACACTATTCCACGCGGACGAAGTCGCGGGCACAGCTAGTAGTAAGTATATGATGATAAATGTCGCAAACTTGCTACTGAAATAGAATCGCGCGGCATAGGAGTCGGTTGTTTTAGTTTTTAGGGTTCCGTACCTCAAATGGAAAAAAAGGAACCCAAGGATCACTTTGTTGTCCATCTGTCTGTCTGTCAGTCTGTCTGTCTGTCTGTCTGTCAGCTGTCAAGACCCCTTTTCCTCCGGAACGATTAGAGATATCAAATTGAAGCTTATATCAAATACTCGGGTCTACGGTCTCTTTTGGCTGTGTAAATATGTAGTTTTATTAATGAATAATTTATGATCGTACAAACCGAAAAAACCGACTCCATATGCCGCGATTGTCAATGTAGCCAGAAGCCATAATCATGTAATCAAGGTATACAAATTTGTTTATATCCATATATCCGGAGATGATTGTCAGATCTCGATAAAATTTGAATAGGACTAAACGGCAAGCATAATCTCTCAAACAAAAAACGAATTTTTAAAATCGGTTAAGATTTGACGGAGTTCTGACGTAACAAACATACAGAAAAACCGTCGAATTGTGAACCGCTTCCTTTTTGGTGTAGTCTGTTAAAAAACGTGAATTTACTATTACAAACTTATCACATGCGATTGGTTTAATACATTTTCTTTGGATTGAACTATAAAGTTATGTTTGTCCTAAACCCGTATGAGAAGTTGATGTGGAAGCCTCGGTGGGCGAGTCCAACTCGACTTGCCCGGGTTTTAACTTAACTAAATATATATAAAACTGGGCAAGTGCGAGTCAGAGTCGCGTCTTGCATTGCACACTTAGGAAGGGTTCCCTACTACAGTGCAATACGAAACGTAGCAGAGTTTCATCCAATCTCTTATTGTTGGATCAATAGATAATACATAGAACATTTTGTTAGGTATACGAGATCACGGAAAATCTCGTCAGCGCGATCTAGAAAGACGGGGCGGCTCGTTTACTAGCGCCATCTATGTTTTTTTGCCGAAACTAATTAGAGAGGTTGTTAGATTAACAAACACGAAGGAGTTGATAACACCCAGGTCCCAGATGACACCTAGACTTTCATTTTTTGTATGGGGACCCCCTTTAATATTTAACTTTATTTTGTTTTTTGTATTTGTTGTTCTAGCGGCAATATAAATACACCATGTGTGAAAATGTCAACTGTCTAACTATCACGGTTAATGAGATACAACCTGGTGACAGACGGACAGACAGACAGACAGACAGACGGACAGCGGAGTCTTAGTAATAGGGTCCCAATGAACCCATTGGGTACGGAACCCTAATAAAAACTAACTACATCTTAATTATTATACTTTTAAAATGGCTAAATACAATAATCGTGTGGAGCAATATGTTATTATTGCTACACTTTACTACATGTAAATAAACTTAAGTAGTTTACATCATACCTACCTACTTACGTCACGGTAATATCTATCTATACTAATATTATAAAGAGAGAACATTTGTATTTTTGTATGTTTGTAATGATTTGGCTCAAAAACTACTGGACCGATTTCAAAAATTTTTTCATTAATGTATAGAATGAACTTTCGAAATGAAAATAGGCTATATATTATCCCGTTTAAATCAAAGGTACATTCGTGGAGACCTAATTTGCAAGCTAAGTCGACAAAAAAACGGTCGAAAAAACACATTACTTACGAACGCTGCTCAACTGAAAATAGATGGAAGAATATTTTCTATGGAAGAGTTGTACAACTTAATAAGACCTACAAAAAAGTCCGCGACAGCATATGTCTATCTCTTAAGGTTGACTCACAGTAACCATTTTAGTCTTTAATTTTTTGTTAAAAAATATTACACAAATTCCAAGGATATTTTCAAGTATATAGTATTAATCCTTATCCAAATAATAACGTTAATTAGCTTGGCCACATATTATAGATTAAAATTGTTCTTTACAGTATATAATTCAAATGAAAACTCTAGAAGATATCACGAATTTCACATACACGCATCGCAAAATTAATAAAATATTTGCAGTGAAACCACAGATTAGGTCATAGTTACTTCGAAAATATTATTTTAAGCTTAGCTACTCTGTAGATCCTCACCGATCACAATCAATTTGAAGTCAATATAGTATAATAATATGATCTATTGTGTAAAATAATATTCATCTATATATATAATAATATAATATTTTAAACCACCCCGACTGATCTATGTATACCTAATCTTTTCATTAAAAGCATTCCAATGACTCTAAACACGACATTTAAAATCTGAGCTCTAAGTTGGTGAGGATTTGAGTATTCTGTAGAGTCCAGGAGATGTCGCAGCATCAGGTCAATGCTTCCATGTTCTTACAATATCGTTGAAGAAGAAGATTTTCAAATTGATCAGACCTATGAAAGTTGATTTCATAGCGCAATTAACTAGAAAAAAGCTCATAGTTTTATAACGATTGAACGAATTTTCATGAATCAAAGCTAAAACTCTCGATGAAGACATCAATAAATAAAAAAAAAACTATGACACACCGGCGACAGACACAAGCATATTTAGCTTAGTTGGAGGCCTTGCACATTATAACATATTTTCTTGTGTCTTGAACAAAAAAAAAATTGTTGCCTGGCTGTCTTCCATTGATTATTCAGAGACTGAAAATTTAATAAAATCAAATATATGACAATAAGGGGCCTGCTCCTCCACCACCGGATACACGTCCAGCAAACAAGGGCTCTGAGAAGCAAAATATTCGTGCTTTTTATTCTCTTTTGGAAATTATCCAATGCGTAGTGAAACAGGCCCCCATCAGCTACAAGTAACTGTAGTTATTGTGTAGGCATAGTTCCTAAAAATAGATTATACTTACATCATTTGACTCAGTCTCTCTAACTAGTCATCACTGTAAATATAACAATCACATAAAGTTTATCCACTAAATTAAAATTTGAAAATACAGACATATCACTTACTCTCACCATCTCACAATCACACTACATACTCCTAATCACCCACACACCCTATATTCATATCCATTCATATTTATTCACCCAATCACACATACTCCTTATACTCATATTCATATATATATTATACACCCAACCACACATACTCCCCATACTCCTTATACTGATATCCATACAAACATATATAAACATAAGTATACACAAATACATGTAAAAGCTTGGATATTTATATTCTTAATTTTAAGTTAGATCATGTTAATTTGTACCGAAACGTTGCCACGCATTTTTCCAGTCTACATCACCATGTATTTAATAATCAATTCACCATTTTACTGCATAACATGTAGAAACTATAAACTCATGTTATACATATAACTCAGGCGAGACTAAATTCCACGACACAGGGTATCCTAGTGTGGAATTTCAGGGTCTTTAATAATTACTAATATTATGTTCATATTGTTATGTTCCTATGTATATAGTATAAGTTTTGAAAACAAATAAATTCATTCATTCATTCATTCATTAATTCTTATGAGAAATGTCTTATAAGAAATGTCTTATAATGTGCACGAGTCAATCACATACGACCATAGACTAGTATGCGCGTGTCTTATCCGACATAAGAAAAAATATCTTGTACTATGTGAGTATATTAATACTGCCAACATACTGAATTTAGAATCAGAGAATCATAGCGATTCTTTGATTCTATGTATGGTCTCATATAGCAATCAATGCGTCTGAATTTATTTTATGACACAAGACACAAGAAAATATCTTATAATGTGCAAAAGACCGGAGGGGTTAACAAGAATACTAGTAATGTGTAACCCACATTGCTGAGTTTTGGCGGGAACGTGGAAAAGTGTGTGTGATCTCATTGTATTCTTTCCTAAAACTTGTGTTCTTCCGCGTGTTAATATGTAATAAATGTGGATTATTAACCATTAAGTGCCGGTGAATGTGTGCGAGTGTAGGGAAACAGCACAATGTTGAAAAACATGCTATTTGCGTTCTCACCAAAATTCCACTGAAAATCTTCAGTAAACACCACGTCTTTACTGAAGGTATGACTTAGACTAGACTTTTACTTGACAACTGACCTGAAATGTGACTTTGACTCATCTCTACGACTAACATTCATAAAAACTTGAAAAATTTCAATACTTGACACTGGCTAAATACACTAATCGTGTGGAGCCATAAAGAAACAAAAAAAAAAAAAAACCCACATTGGTAGTCAGCTTTAAAAAAAATACATAATTACCAATGCATTTCCTAGGTCCGCAGCCAAATGGAAAGTAAGCGGGAGATACAGACTCAGTTTTATTGAAGCGCTCTGGTTTGAATACGTCGGGTTCATTGAAATAAATAGGATCATTTTGTAAACCACCGACTGACACGAAAACAGGAGTGCCTTTCTCAATTATAAGGTCCGTGCCTGGTAACTGGAAAAAAATAAAAAAATAAGTTTCAAAAAATAGATTGACAGTAGTTGTAATCTATCGATTTTAATACCAATATACCAGTGTTTTATGTTTTATGATGGACGTTCGATTCACCGGAACGAAAGGTTTTGCTTCTTCATTCATTATACGTACAGTCAAGGAATGGAATTGCTTGCTGGTGTCTGTGTTTCCCGTTATCTATAACCCAGGGATCTTCAAATCGCGAGTGAACAGGTATCTTCTAGGTAAGCGTGCTACATTGTCAATCGCATCATCACTTACGCCGACGAATTGAGAACCTACTCCTTTTTGTGAAGTCGGTTAAAAATAGCACCCGAGATTTGACCCACATAAACAGACAAACATACTGTATACTAACAAGACAAGTTACATAAAAGCACAGAATAATGAATAATAAAAGTACCAAAAAGAGGGTCCACAGAAAGAATGTGGGATGCGTGGGAATTCTTTTATACAACTCCATCTGTCGAACTTAGCGGGATGAATGCCCGAATGATATCGAATGCGTCTTCGTGGTTACGCCATTCTACAATAGAGGGCGTTTATAAATATAACATATAACATAACGCTTACGTCATATCCGTTGCATTCGGACCGTGACGCTACGTCACTTCCGTTGTATTTTAACACCAGTGCGCCTAAGGAAGTTTCACTTTAAAAACTGTTTACCTTGTAATCTTTGAAAGCAAGTCTATCTAGTTCCATTACAGGCGGATACATCCTTAAAGTTTCGTCTATGCATTGATCTATAAACTTCATTTCGTTGAAGCCGTCAGCAGTCCAACCGTAGCGCCCAATAGCATATTTAACTTCGTCTCTGGCACGACTTTGATATTCTCGATATTTGGCCAAGTGCATGAGCGTGAAAGTTGTCGTAATTGAACTAGATTCAAACCCCGAAAAAAATATTCCAGTTTGGTACAATAGGTTTTCGCCTTCGAATTCTGCAATGACAATTAATTTTGTTTTACTTAGTTTTTTAGGGTTTAGTGCTGAAAGAGTACCAACGGAACGGAGCCTCAGAATTAATAATACACAGAAGAAATAATTACTACAAGGCGGAGCGCATTTGAAGTCAATTATTTAATATAAACCTTAACTACCTTGACATACAGACAATAATTGTATACCAAGAATAAATTTACCCGTGGCGCTCGGAGAGCTCTCAAGCTACCACAAGAGCATACGCGCTACTGCTCCAGTTTGTACTATTATTTATTCTGTGCTCGTGCTCTGTTTTAAGGACTCTCGGAGCCGCTCGTGGTCGCCTGAATCTGCGCGCGCGTATCAAGAAGATGTGCTCTGCCGCGCTTCCAGCGGTATGCGCTGGGCCTATTACTGAGCTTCACTGTCCTTCCGTCCGTTTGTCCGTTATTTAGAGGGCTGTATCTTCTTAACTGTAATAGGTAGACACTTGAAATTTTAACAAAGTATGTATTACTATGGCTGCTATAACAACACATGCTAAAGACAGAATAAAGTAAAAATTTAAGGGGGCATATACGCCCTTACAAAAAACGTGTTTGTTCGTCAATTTTGGTTCAATATTATTAAATATTGTTGTTCCGGACAACGACGTACACCGATAATATGAACGCACTATGTATAGTTAGTTATAAGTTGTATATAATAAAGATAAGTTTTAGCTTAGTACTTTAGGATAGGTAGGGTACTTTGCCATGTATAGAGTTCGCATTTCGTTATAGCTTCGTATAGATAGACATATAATTTACAATGTATAACGTTCATATTCGTATAGATAGATAGTAACCTGTATTTGTATCGCATTCGTAAACAGCCTTATTATAGATAGATTTGTTAGATTCTTATTAGAACATAGGAATGTAACTTGTATAAGGTTTGTAACAGTATAATAGGTCTTATAGGACTACAGACAGGTCATTCGTACAACCTAAGTAGATAGGTAATAGATAAAAATAAAGCATGTTCGGCTTTAATAGATGTAACAGATAGTCAACCTAGACCAGGTTAGGTTTAGGAATAGGGTTGGTACTTGCAAATAGCATAGGTCTGGGAGAGCTCCGCACTCTCTGATGGTTAGCGCTCGACTAAACAGCATCTCGGGAGAGTATATCTCCGAAAAGTCGGCATCTCGTGCGTGCGCCCACACAAGGACACGCCCCGCGAGACAGAGTGCGGGCGCTCCCAGACTATCGACCTCTCGCTCTTTTGCAAGTACCAACAACAATATAAATAGAGCGTCGCTACCGTGCCAAATTGTTCAGTTCACCAACGGCGGCTCTAGAAGAAAGAAGAAAGGAAAACTAGGAAGTCTAGTGAATAGTGATAGTGACTAGTGAATAGCTCAGTAGCTATAAGAAGACTGAAGAAAGAATAAATTAACGTTTGAAGGCTTGAAGACGTGTTTAAATCCCAGCTCCAAAGCTTCACAGTAAAAGTGTGGGAATCCGAAGGCCTCTCCCGAAGAAATACAGTCCACTGCTCCACCGCTGTGCTTAGGGTTCCCCACATTTTTGGTCCTTCGAGCCGGATAATTGGGACCTTAACAGTCTTTTTCAAGACTAAACGTTAATTTAAACGCCGCAAAAAGTCTTTTTTAAGACTACTTCTCGTCGACTCCGATAACTAACGCCGCAAACAGTCTTTTTCAAGACTTGTCGTTGACTCTTCGATTCGATATCCGCTACCATGCCGGTCACCCGCTCCACAGGAAGAGGACGAGCGCCGGCCTCCGAGCAAGAGTCATCCGCCGAGACCACGACAACGGGTACAACGGCGTCAACATCGGGTACTTCGCGCACCGGGGCAACAGTCATCACGGAGGAGCATCCTTCGACCAGCGGCTACGTGTCAGCGGCTGTGGTCTCACCAATGCGACGGGCATCCTACAGTTTCGCGCCCGCCGCGACGGCGCCACACGCCGTTCCAGAGCATCACACCGCGACCGTGCCGCCCCCCGCCGCCGTGATGGCGCCACCGGCGCCCACCTCCGCTTCACTCGCCGCGCCGCACCCTGCCGCCGTGATGGCGCCACTAGCGCCGACCTCCGCATCATTCACCGCGCCGCACGCCGCCGCGCTGCACGCGCCGCGCGCTGCCGCGCCACACACCGCCGCCGTGACGCCGCGGACACCGCCGTTGGGGACTGAAACATTCGCCGCGCCGCACTTCGAGCAACATGCGCAACACTTCGAGCAACATGCGCAACACTTCGAGCAACATGCGCAACACTTCGAGCAACATGCGCAACACTTCGGGCAACACATCGAGCGACACATCGAGCATCACTCCGAGCGTCGAGAGAGGCCGCCACGGGACACGAACAGTCTCGCGGAGCAGCGCGCACGCAGCCAACGTGCGGAATCTCGCCGCTCGAAGAAGTCGCACCGCAACGCTACAGCTAAACAAGAACTTCTTCGACAGATCGAGTACGCGACGAGTCGTCTCGCCGCGCTCGAACAATCCGACAGTGAAGAAGACACCGAGGGGGGCTCTGTCGTCACCGAGTCCGACACCCAACATCGAGTCGACACCTGGTTGAGCGACCAGGTACCACCGCCGCCGGTCTTGTTGGCCATGACCAACGAGACCCTCCGCCCAGCTGAGACGCCACGTGAGCCGCTACCCTCCGTGCCACCGCCGCCGACCACCGCCGTGTCACGTGATCACCCACGTGTGTCGCCGCCAGCGGGCTTCGAGCTCCGCGCCGAGCTGAGCTACCATTCGACGTGCCCACCTGAGCCGCGTGGACCGCTGCTCTCCGTGCCACAGCCGCCGCTGCCACCGCCTGTGCCACGTGATTCTCCACGCGCGCTGCTACCAGTGGGACCCGAGCTTCAAGACAGAAGCTACCAACAGCTACGAGACTACGAACTACGGCGTAGCCAGGAGCTATGAGAGAGCTACGAGCTACGGCGTAGCCAGGATCTACGAGATCAACAGCTACGAGAGTGCTACGACCTACGGCGTAGCCAGAATCTACGAGATCAACAGCTACGAGAGTGCTACGACCTACGGCGTAGCCAACAGCTACGAGATCAGCCGCTACGGGAGAGCTACGGACTACGCGACAAGCCGAGCTACGTGCATCCACCGATGGGAGGGCAGGCGCCGCCACCGTCCATACCGGCGGGAGCCTGCGACCTCTCTCAGCTGTCGACTGCCATCACACAAGCTGTCATCGCCGGACAGCGCCCGAGATTCGCCGAGCTACCGATGTTCGACGGGTCACACCTCGACTGGCTGCCGTTCCGGGCTGCGTACATGGAATCTGCACCGATGTTTTCACCAACTGAAAACATTAACCGCCTGCGCCGGAACCTGAAGGGGAAAGCACGAGAAGCCGTCAGCAACCTGCTCATCACTAACGCGAGACCGGAAGAGGTCATGGAAACTCTTACAACGCGCTTCGGTCGTCCTGAAACGTTGGCGATGGTCGAGATCGACAATCTTCGGTCTCTGCCGCGCCTCACCGAGTCACCGTCGGACATCTGCCAGTTCGCCTGCAAAGTGACCAACGCCGTGGCGATGATGCGAGCCCTCGACTTCGGCTACTACCTCTTCAATCCGGAGCTAGTGGCGGCCATCGTAGAGAAGCTACCACCGACGCTGGCGCGCAACTACTACAAGTTCGCAGCTATTCAACCACGTGACACGCCGGACCTGATCAAAATACAGAGCTACTTGAAGAGCGAAGCCGAGTTTTGCGGACCATTCGCGAAACCCGACTCAACAGTGAACTCGCCAGCACCGGGGCCTCAAAGGAGGACGCAGCGAGTACACAACATCGTCGAACAACAGCAGCAGCCACAACAGAGATCGCAGCCACCTACAGTACAGTGCCCCGTGTGTGAACAAGCGGGACACTTCGCCGACGACTGCGACAATTTCGAGAAAGCCGATCAACACGAGCGCTGGGACATAGCGAAGAAACAGCGGCTATGTTTCAGGTGTCTACGCTACCGGAGGCGAGATCACAGCTGCCGTGCCAAGGTGTGTGGAGTCGACGGCTGCAAGACCCACCACCACAGAATGCTGCACTACGAGAAAAATGAAAAGGGTGCAGTGACCGAAACCATCAACTCCGCGTGGACCACAGAGCATCACAGGTCTTACCTGAAAATGATTCCAGTTCGAGCTGTGGGGCCAGCGGGGACAGTCGACACCTTCGCGCTACTGGACGACGGTTCGACGGTCACCCTAGTCGACGAGCGCATCGCCGTCGAAATCGGAGCAGAGGGACCAGTCGACCCGCTGTACATTAACGGCATCAACGCATCGAAGTCGTCCACAAGCAACTCGAAAAGGATACAGATCACTCTGCGTGGCCCGAACAAGAAGGAAAAGAAGATTCGAGCGCGCACAGTACAGAACTTGGACATCTCGCCGCAGGAAGTAAACAAGTCTGCGCTACGAGGCTGCAAGCATCTACGTGACATCGGCAGCCTACTGACGTACCAGCGTGCTTCGCCGGGTATCCTGGTCGGCCAGGACAACTGGGAGCTGCTGCTAGCTTCGAGGACACGCCGAGGCGCCCGAGACCAGCCGGTGGCGTCGCTGACGCCGCTCGGGTGGGTGCTACACGGGGGCCACAGCAGAACGCTCGGGAAGAGCATCGACTTCGTGTCCTACGTCACCGAGTCGCCTGAAGATGCAGCCCTGGACGTGATGATTCGCGACTATTTCGAGACTGACGTCATGTATATTAACCCACAGTACACATCGAGATCGGAGCGGCGTGAGGTCAACGAACCACCGGTCACGGACGCGCTCAACGGCGAGCGGCGTGAGGTCGACGGACCACCGGACACGGACGCGCTCACCATCGAAGACAGCAACGAGCGGCGTGAGGTCGATGGACCACCGGACGCGGACGCGCTCAACAGCATCGAAGAGTACGTCGAGGACGTACCCCTACAGAACACAGACACCGGTGAAGAACGGGTTCATCACCTCATCGAGCGCCGACAGAAGCTGAGCGAAGCCCTACCCGACGTGTCCCGCTTCTCCAACTGGGACCGACTTCGCTACACTGCAGCCCGAGTACTACAATTCATTGACCTCTGCAGGGGCGCTCAACGGGTGTACTACAAACGCACCAAACAGAACAAGGTCGATGACCCCGCCTGGACTAACAAGAAAACGGCTAAGAAGCCCGCACCGGTACAACATTCGAAAAAGGAAGAAACGGAAAAGTTCCTGCCTGTTCCTGCGCAAACACTGAGGGCCGCGGAGGCGCTACTTATGCGCGCCTCACAAGAAGAATCGTTCGCGGACGACATCGATGATCTGCAAAAAGGAAAACCACTTCGGAAAGATAGCCGCCTACAACAGCTGAGCGTCGTGTATGAAGACAACACTCTACGACTGCGGAATCGACTCATCGGTTCAGAGCTACCGAGCCACCGAGACAACCCGCTGATTTTGGACGGCGGCCACCCGACAGTCAAGCTCTGGATTCTGCACGTCCACCGCCGCCTGCATCACGCCGGAGTCGAAGCGACGGTGAACGAGAGTCGTCAACAGTACTGGGTGCTACGCTTACGCTCAGTAACCCGAACCATTGTAAGGCGATGTTTATTTTGCAGACTTCGCAGCGCAGCACCACCGTATCCGAGAACCGGAGACCTGCCGGCGTGCCGGCTGGCTCATCATCAGCGGCCCTTCTCCTGCACTGGCGTCGACTACTTCGGGCCGGTGACAGTGACTGTCGGCCGCACCAACCAGAAAAGATACGTGGCTATCTTCACGTGTCTCACCACCCGGGCCATCCACCTCGAGATCGCCGCATCGCTCAGCACCGACTCCGCGGTGATGGCGCTGCGACGCATGATGGCGCGACGGGGCTGTCCGACTCAAATTTGGTCCGACAACGGGACCAACTTTCGAGGCGCCGAGAGAGAGCTGCGACAGACGATCGACGCAGCAACAGCACAGGAAGCAGCCAAGCGGACCATCGACTGGCGATTCATCCCACCGGGCGCGCCGTTTATGGGAGGCGCGTGGGAGCAAATGGTTCGCTCCGTGAAGACTGCACTCGCCGCTACGCTCCACGAGACCCGACCGCGAGAGGAAGTTCTCGCCACTCTACTCGCAGAGGTGGAGTTCACCGTCAACAGCCGACCACTCACACACGTGTCGGTCAACCCCGAGGACCCAGAGGCCCTGACTCCGAACCACTTCCTTCTGGGCGGCCCTGCTCGTCTCCCATACCTGGGGGAGATTGAGCGCACCGTCTCCATCTCCAGCTGGCGCGCTGCACAACGCCTCGCCGACATATTCTGGGCGCGGTGGCTGAAGGAGGCGCTTCCCGAGCTACAACACCGGCGGGAGCCCCAGGGGAAAGGAGCTGAGGTGAAGACCGGAGACCTGATCCAGCTCGTCGACCCGAATCTACCCCGTAACGTCTGGCTCCGTGGCAAAGTCATCAACACGTTCCCGGGACCCGATGGCATCGTGCGCACCGTCGACATCCAGACCAAGGGCGGCGTGCTACGACGGCCTGTAAGGAAGCTGATCATCCTACCAATCGAAGACGTCGTTCCTACACCGGGCTCTTCTGCTGCAGGCAGCACGGCGGGAGAATGTTCCGGACAACGACGTACACCGATAATATGAACGCACTATGTATAGTTAGTTATAAGTTGTATATAATAAAGATAAGTTTTAGCTTAGTACTTTAGGATAGGTAGGGTACTTTGCCATGTATAGAGTTCGCATTTCGTTATAGCTTCGTATAGATAGACATATAATTTACAATGTATAACGTTCATATTCGTATAGATAGATAGTAACCTGTATTTGTATCGCATTCGTAAACAGCCTTATTATAGATAGATTTGTTAGATTCTTATTAGAACATAGGAATGTAACTTGTATAAGGTTTGTAACAGTATAATAGGTCTTATAGGACTACAGACAGGTCATTCGTACAACCTAAGTAGATAGGTAATAGATAAAAATAAAGCATGTTCGGCTTTAATAGATGTAACAGATAGTCAACCTAGACCAGGTTAGGTTTAGGAATAGGGTTGGTACTTGCAAATAGCATAGGTCTGGGAGAGCTCCGCACTCTCTGATGGTTAGCGCTCGACTAAACAGCATCTCGGGAGAGTATATCTCCGAAAAGTCGGCATCTCGTGCGTGCGCCCACACAAGGACACGCCCCGCGAGACAGAGTGCGGGCGCTCCCAGACTATCGACCTCTCGCTCTTTTGCAAGTACCAACAACAATATAAATAGAGCGTCGCTACCGTGCCAAATTGTTCAGTTCACCAACGGCGGCTCTAGAAGAAAGAAGAAAGGAAAACTAGGAAGTCTAGTGAATAGTGATAGTGACTAGTGAATAGCTCAGTAGCTATAAGAAGACTGAATAAAGAATAAATTAACGTTTGAAGGCTTGAAGACGTGTTTAAATCCCAGCTCCAAAGCTTCACAGTATAAGTGTGGGAATTTTTTTTTTTTTTCAATTTATTAATCTTTAAATATAATACATTTTATACAAATAATTGAGTACCAATAAACTATTTTTTGTTTGTGCTGGTACTCACATCCGCAACGTGCTACTACTAATAATTAATAACTACTAATTTATATCTTAAATCTACACTAATTTCTAACTAAACCAAAAAAAAAAAAAAAAAAAAAAAACTTAATGTATTCAAATGAAAGGTAAAAATCTGAATGAGTATACGAAATAAACAGAAAAGCAACTATTCGCTTTTAAGTTGTTTGTACTCAGCGGTAGGCTTGGACAAAACAAATGCGGAACCGGTTTTGTTGATCTATACATACAGGGTGATTGATTGGATGTGATTTGTTGATGTTATGTATTTTGTATATTTATGTTTTGTAATTTGTGTATTAATAATTAATTGTAATTTTAAGTTTGTCGTTTTTTTTTTTTTTTTTTTTTTTTTTTATTCCAATCGCTTTGAATGACATGTTACACCAACTCCACCCTAGTGGGATACGGGTAGGAAGATGATGTTAATGTTTTATTTCTTTTATTTTTTTATTTGATTAATGTTAAGTTGTTTAAATAAATATATATATAAATCTTCTATATATATATATATATACATTTTTTAAGTAGTTTTTTGGTTAAATATTTCATTAAAATTTGTCTGCTGATTTGACGATGTCGTGAAAGTAATTTTTGTATTTCCGTTTATAATTTGTCCTGTTTATTTTGTTAAGCAGAGTGTGTGGCATTTCATTGAGAAAAGTTGGGATCAAAAACTCGATAGTTCTTCGTCCATAGTAGTTTGACATTTTTGGTACTTTTAATTTATTCTGTGTAATCTGTCTAGTATGTATTTCGTGTGATATAGGTATTTGGATGTCTTTATTGTCAAATTGTTCGATAGCGAGACACATACGAAGTCGCGTTTGAACAGGGAGTACGTTACAGAATTCGAATAAATCTATACGCTTTTCTTTGTACTGTTGTTTAACTTTCTTTGATACGATAAGTTTCAAAAGTCTTATTTGAAGGTTTGATATTTTTTCTAAATATGATCTGAAAGTGCGTCCATAGCTAGTAAGTCCATATGATATAATAGACTCCGCTAGGGCCACATACATTGCAAGAAGAACCTTGTACGGCACTGTTGGTTTTATTATAAAGAATTTTGCTAAAATAGCTCGTAATTTATCGCAAACAGTATCAATATGGTAACTCCAACTAAATCTTTGGTCCACTACTAACCCCAGGTAGGTGTGATGTGAGACCTGATCTATTTTGTCACACGTGCACGGCACTGAGTTGTGCAAGCAGCTATGAGTATGTGCCAATATCTTAAATGTATGATTGGTTTTGAGATAGCTTGAGTGGACATGAATAATTTTCGTTTTGCTTGCATTTATTACAAGCCCAGCGTCATGTGACCATTTCAACACCTGATTGAAGTCGTGTTGCATCCATTGTGCAGCCAGGTTCATATCTTTACAGGCAGCTAGGAGACAGGTGTCATCTGCATATTGGTAGATCGAACAATTATCGACAACGTGCTCCATATCATTCACATATGCGAGGTAATGCAGCGGCCCAAGCACCGATCCTTGAGCTGTTCCTTCAGTGACTTCGATAGCTTCACTCATTTTATCTTCTATTTTGACGTAATATTTTCTATCTGTGAGGTAGTCTCTACACCAGTCAAGAATCGGTCCACGAACGCCAGAGTTTTCTAATTTAGTCAGTAATGTGTCATGTCTTAAGGTGTCGAAGGCCTTGCTGAAGTCAATAAATAGCAATATCACATGATTTCTGTTTTCTAAGTAATTGTTAACTTCATCAGTAAATTTTGATAGCAACTCAGAGGTTGACTTATTTGGTTGGAAGCCGTACTGTGCATTTGAAAGTATCTCATTTTTTATATAGTAATTTTGAATTTGATTACACACGTATTTTTCGGTGATTTTGTCTATGACTGGGAGTAAAGTGATAGGGCGGTAATTCGCATAATTGTTGTGACTTCCTTTTTTATAAATCGGTCGAACAATACCTGTTTTTAAATCTAATGGATATTTTCCGGTTTTAATAGTGACATTTATGAATTGAGTTATTGTACTAACAATTTTGTTACTAATTTGTTTGATATCAAAGCATCGTATTCCATCTATTCCAGGTGCTTTGTTAGAGTTTAGGTTAGTAAGTATTTTAGACACGCTCTTATATGAGGCTTTTTTAAATAACATTGATTTGTTTTGTGGGAATACGTAGTCAGACTCATTCAATAATTTTTTGTTACATCTGGGCAAAATATTTTTAACGCTATGATGAAATTCTCTTGCAAAGTTGTCAGCTATAGTTTTGGTATCAATTCTACTCAACCTAAAGGCTCTAAGAATTGCATCATCGACCGATTGTTTGTTTCGACCTGATAAACTATTTAATATCTGCCAAAGTTGCCTTAAATTTGTTTTATTTTTATTAATTTGATTAATGTGATATCTGTTTCTGGATTCTTCAATCAATTTGTGGGTTTTATTTCTCAATTTGTTGAATTCTAGCCTTAGGATATTATTCGTCGAATCATTTTTCCATTCTGTGAACAGTTTATCTCTTTTTATACATAAATTGTCTATAAAGGTGTTAATCCAAGGATATATGTTTCTTTTGCTAGTTTTGCTGATTGTTCTAGTACTGGTAGATTTGGTATAGCATAGCGAAAATTGATTTTTTATATAATCATATATGGTGTTGGAACACCCTGTTTTCGCAATATCAGTCCATTTAATATTATTAAGTAAGTGTTTGAGTTTTGCAGTATTCATATGGTGAGTACCTTTTGAATCACCCCCTATTCTTACTGTGTTTTTTCCAACACCCGACAGCACTATCATGCGATGGTCGGCCATAACAGTGCCGAGCGCGCCCGAGTACAGGTCTAACAAGCGCGTTCTAACAAAAATGTGATCTATGCAACTACGTGTTGTCAAGTTGCCGCGTTTCTCTATTCTTGTATAGTCGGATATCGCGCTTGTTAACCCGCACTCGGACATGCTACAAATGTAGTATTCGCGGATGTTATTATAGGTTTTTAAGTCTATATTTATGTCGCCTAGCAAATATGCATCGTGAGATTTTAGTGCAGAACTAAGTAATAGGTTTTTAATTTCTTTTATGAATAGGTGTTTACTTTCATTTGGTGGTCTATATATAGCACAGATAATAGCGGTGTAATTGTGAGGTGTGGTGATTTGCCCAATGATAGATTCACAGTGATTAAGTGAGTAGTCTATTTCTGAGAATACGTGGGTGTTTTTTATATATATTATTATGCCACCACCTCTCTTGTTTACTCTGAGCATACTGTGCATTATATAGCCATTGACATTGTACATAGATACGTTATGTTCTGAGATATTTACTTCAGTTAGTATGAGAACATCGATCGACAGCAAGGACGAATTAAATAATTGCGTTATGTGACAGAAGTTTTTAACAATAGATCTTATATTTATATGAACGATATTAAAGCTAGTTTTATAAATAGGGGGTATATTTTGGCTAAATTCATTTAAGTTTGCGCAGTCGTACAGTTCTATATGATCTGAGAATGTTGCCTGGCTGCCTAGAGGGATTCTATTACCGATTACAAGACAGGCCGGGTCCGCGCCTATCTTCATGGTTTGTGAGCTTCTGTATATCCGCTTCGCTTCTTATGACAGCGGGCTTGTCTTTGTCGTTTTTGCGAGCTAGAATCTTTCCATCCTGAAACCAGACATATTTATATTCGGGTCTTAATTTTTGTTGAGCTTGCCAGAGTAAGGTCTTGTTGGCTTTGGTCAGTGCACGGCGCAGAATTATTTTTGACTTGGTAGTGTCGGTAGCAGCAGTTCCGGTAATTTGTTCCACTGATACTGGCACAGACTTAGCAGCACGAATCCATAGACCTGCGTGCTCCACAAGTTTCAGTACGACCTGTACAGGCCCATCTACTCCATTGCGACTTTCAGCTCGCCTGATGTTTGTCACCTGCTTCTCATCCATTTTCAGTGATTCTGCTAGCTTGCTCGATATATCTTCTAGATTTTCATCTTGAGTTTTTGGTAGTCCGTACACTTCTACGACGTTATCGAGACGCTGTTGTTCGATGTTCCCAACGTGTTGTTTCAACGCACTAATTTCGAGCTGAAGGTGAGCCTTTTCTTTATGAAGATGAGAGTATTTGGTCTGCAACTCTTTTATTTCCTTATTCTGGGATTCTACAGTTTTTGTTAGATTGTCTATTTTCGTGCAACAGAAGCTAACCGATGTTTCGATAGGTTGAAGTTCCCGCTTTAAGATTTTTTTCATTTCAACAGTGATATCTTTAAGGAACTTGTCCGTATCTATTCCATAGGTGGCTGTAGTTATGCAGGAGGAAGCAGGCTCGTCCTCTACATCTTCTTCCTCCGGGATTATGAAGGACGACTTTCTGTTGGGTGAGCTATGCTGGCACTCGTCGCAGATCCAGTCAAGGCTGTCTGTATTACGAAGTGCAGATAACTGCTTCGCAGTCAATCCTGAGCAGATTTGACTTGCATGGACTACTTTTCCGCAGGTCCTGCATTCCAGACCTGGTGATCTTTTTGTTAGTCCTTTATTACACACATCACATTTCGTCATTTTGTGGATTTATTATATAAACACTTTTGAAATGAGGGTATGCACTTGCTACAAGAGCGTTATTTTTAACACAGAACCAACTCACTCGGTAGCACAGTCGCGAATCCGAAGGCCTCTCCCGAAGAAATACAGTCCACTGCTCCACCGCTGTGCTTAGGGTTCCCCACAATTGTACGGAACCCTACGTGAGTGAGTACGCACTTGTCCAGTTTATTTTGTTTGTATATTATGTAATAATAGGACAAGCAGGACGCTATTCCGATGGTAAGTTACATTATGACTTCTTCCTTTAATAGTGACATGCGAAATTCTGTATTGACAAAACAAAGACCCTCGCCCAGTGGCGTAGTGGAAGAATGGTTGGCTTTGACATCAAAGGTAGTGAGTTCGAACTCCGCCGTTGCACAAATTGATTTTTTTATCGAAAATTGTATGTGTGCATTTCATAATGTCAACATCGTTATCAAATGGCAGGACATGGTAGTAGGACACTGTTTAGTGGCAGCCTAAACAGTTACAGCCCTTACGTTCCAAAATCTGTCGTCAGAGATCTAATGTGTTCCAGCAGCTATCTTTGAGAGCCAATTCCCATTTTAGGCCCGGCGTGCTACCATCCTCGACCACATCATTACCAACAGGTGAGATAGTGGTCAAACGCTATCATCATCATCATCAGCCAGTGTCAGTCTACTGCTGGATGTAGGTCTCTTCCAAGATGCACCACTGAGCCAGATCTTTGGCTCTTTTTTTCCAATTACTTCTTTTCCAGGACAAACGCTATATGATATGAAAAAAAAAGTTCCCATTCTAGTCATCGATGTGTATGTACTACGTACCAGATGTGGCGTCGCGAACTAGCTCTACGTTCAAATAAAAAGCAGTGCTGAATCCACATCTCGCTTAGTTTAGCGTAAGTACTCCTCACGGCCGATCGCGCGCCGCTCGGCATGTAAGTCAGTTTATGATGGGCGCCTCTGGTTTACATGTACCTTGATGATTTTAGTTCTAGCGCGCTACCATCCTAGACTGCATCACTAACCACCAGGCGAGAATGTTAGAAACGCTAGCCTATAAGTTATTTAAAAAAAAGTTAAATGTAACTTACTGTAAGCTGGATCTTGGTTACCATTCTTTAGCTGCATGACAGTATCGATATAGTCTCCTCTAGTGTTGCCAGATTTTTCACGAGATTTGAACGTGCTCCAAAATATCTTGCGGAATACTGACGAGTCGAATAGAATTAGTGAGTCGAACACTCGAACCAGTTCAGGCATGAAGAAAACGGTAACTAATGCCACCTTACGTCGTAGTCCGCGGAAAAAAGATATAACTAAAAGAAAAGAATGTTTTCTATTTTATAATCATTTAAGATCTTATAAAAAAACTATAAGGACCGACTTCAGTACCCTTAGTAAGAGTTTTCATACCAAACCTGATATCGTATATCGAACAAATTTTGTATGAAAAACAGTACAGCGCCTCTAGTGGTTACTATACTTCACTAAATATAGACAAATCAGAGAGTCAGAATAAGTCGAAAACTATGTAAAATCTGCCTAAAGCGTTTACGATAAAAACTTTTACTAAGAGCGTTTGTCCACAGAATCGGTACCGGGACGTCACCGTCACCGAGATTTTTTCGGGCCGATTTGAAAATGATATGCCGGCGATCGTTTGTCCACCGCCACCGATTCCGGTGGTTCTGTTTCTTCTAGCTGTCATACGTGGCAGAATGTGTTTCCATAGAAATAAAACAAACAACCTCAGACAAAAAAACAATGAACGATCGACCGGCGCCGGCCGCCGGCAGTGTGTGGACAAGATGAAACGTGTTTTGTATTGCGAGCCAATGCCGGCACATCGGCCCGTTAAAATCTCTGGCCGATTTCTAGCGGTCGCGCCGATCTACTCGACATATCGGCGGCCGGGATGACGTCGCTAGTGCCGGTTATGCTGTGGATAAGCTGCCATACTATACATTATGTAACGCTACTTCGGCGCCGGCATTTTGTTTCCGTTGACGTTCCGGTGCCGTTGCCGTGGACAAACGCTGTAAAGGTACAGATGCCGCGATAGTCATTTTCAGTAACAAATTTGAAGTGTCTACCTCCATCTATCTGGAGATACTGTATATATATCGATGAAATTTAAATGGGACCAAAGTATACCCTTTCAATCAAAAAAAGACTTTTCTAAATCGGTCAAGGCAACTTGAGTAATCGGTGAACATACATAAAAAAAAGATTCCGACGAATTGAGAGCCTTTTTTAAATCGGTTAAAAAGTAAATCCATTCAATAAATAAGGTCAGCTTCACCGATTCACCATCTTCGACCGCATCATCGCTTACCACCAGGCGACATAGTGGCCAAATTCTAGCCTGAAAAAGAACAGAAGCTAGGTAAAGAAAAACATAATAAAATAGTTTAAAAACAAACCAACCGACCGACAACAGGACAGGAGGATTATGAAGATGGATTATGATTATATAATAATAATAATACATAGAAGTTAATGTTTTGCGATGACAATTAATAAAGCTCAGCTTTATGTGGCTCTGACACGTCTTAGGAATAAACCTAGCAGCCTGTATGCTTTGATCCCCGATGGCTATACCTACGTCTAATATTGTGTGTATAGAAGCATTACAATAAAGTTTTTTTTTTTAAATATCTAAACGACGGTGTTTAAAGTCCAAAATAAAACAAAAGATATATCAGAAAAATGCTGCCCTAAGTCACTGTTCCAGGCGGACGAAGTCGCGGGTACAGCTAGTATTTTAATAAAATTATTAAAATTTGCAAGGGACCAAGTGGTCCCATTCAAATTTTATCGAGATATGACAATTACTTCCGGAGATATGGAGATAAAAACTATAAGCAAATTTGTATACTTAGATGACAAGATTATAACTAGTTCTTTGACTATCGTAGTGGCATGTGAAATTTGTTTTTTCGTTTTGTACGATCATACATTATCAGTAGGTATCAAGATTGAGATGTTTATATACTCGTTATATACGAGTTATTTTTGTGTTTATTATATACTAGCAGCCCGCCCCGGCTTCGCACGGGTAGAACATATATGCCTACAAAATTTGCATCAGTTTGTTGCATCGAATATAAAATATGAACATATTTAACAATAATCGTCATATTTCATCCAATTTACACAAAACCTTAACGAATTATGCACCTAAACCTCCCTCATAAACACTCTGGCTATTGGTGAAAACAGCATGATAATCCGTTCAGTAGCTATTGAGATTATTGCGAACAGACAGACAGACGCAGTGATGGAATTTGTTTGAATATTATATATTGAATAATACTTACGTAGTGGTATTGGACGGCCCTTTAGCGTAAAGGATAGTTCGTTCGTAGTTCGATAGTTAGGACCCTGATTCTGACCCGACGGTCGTTGGTTCTAATCCTTGCTATATACCTACCAATGAAAGTTTTATGTGCATTCATGAATCATGAGTTTTCGTACAGTGGTAGTGGGATCATTAAATCTACCAAAAAGTAGCTTACTACCAAGGAGCCCGGGCCCGGTGGCGTAATCGGGAGAACGGTCGGCTTTGATGCCGTGGTACCGAGTTCAAACCTTACCGTGCACCAATGGATTTTTCCATCGAAAAATGTATGTGCGCTTCTCACAGTGGCCCTCCGGTGAATGAAAACATCGTTAAGAAACCAACAACCCCCGCATGGTGGTAGGACACTATCTAGTGTCCGCCTGGCTACCTACCACCCTCAAGTTAGAAAATCTGTCGCCAAAAACATCTAATGTGTTCCGGCAGCTATCCTTGAGAGCCCGTTCCCCAGTCTAGGCCTAGCGTGCTTACCATCTTCGACCGCATCATCACTTACCAACAGGTGAGATAGTGGTCAAACGCTAGCCTATAAGATATAAAAAAAAGGTGAACATCTGCCGCCGTAACCTTACGCGTTCCCCGACGCAAAATGTAGGGGTAATATACGTTTAACGTGTGTATCTGTGTGTCTGTCTGTAGCATCTTAGCACCTAACCGGATGAACCGATTTTGTTTTTATTATTGATAGTTTTTTTTTGTTTGATAGATGTCTTCATCGAGAGTTTTCTTAGCTTTGATTCATGAAAATTCGTTCAATCGTTATAAAACTATGAGCTTTTTTCCAGTTAATTGCGCTATGAAATCAACTTTCATAGGTCTGATCAATTCGAAAATCTTCTTCTTCAACGATATTGTAAGAACATGGAAGCATTGACCTGATGCTGGGACATCTAGACTCTACAGAATATTCAAATCCTCACCAACTTACAGCTCAGATTTTAATTGTCGTGTTTAGAGTCATTGGAATGCTTTTAATGAAAAGATTATATATATAGATGAATATTATTTTTACAATAGATCATATTATTATACTATATTGACTTCAAATTGATTGTGATCGGTGGGGATCTACAGCATAGCTAAGCCTATAATAATATTTTCGCAGTAACAATGACCTAATCTGTGGTTTCACTGCAAATATTTGATTAATTTTGCGATGCGTGTATGTGAAATTCGTGATATCTTCTAGAGTTTTCATTTGAATTATATACTGTAAAGAACAATTTTAATCTATAATATGTGGCCAAGCTAATTAACGTAATTATTTGGATAAGGATTAATACTATATACTTGAAAATAGCCTTGGAAGTTATGTAATATTTTTTAACAAAAATTTTAAGATTAAAATGGTTACTGTGAGTCAACCTTAAGAGATAGACATATGCTGTCCCGGACTTTTTTGTAGGTCTTATTAAGTTGTACAACTCTTGCATAGAAAATATTCTTCTATCTATTTTCAATTGAGCAGCGTTCGTAAGAAACTTGTTTTTTCGACCGTTTTTTTGCCGACTTAGGTTGCAAATTAGATCTCCACGAATGTACCTTTGATTTAAACGGGATAATATATAGCCTATTTTCATTCCGAAAGTCCATGCTATGTATCAGTGAAAGAATTTTTTAAATCGGTTCAGTAGTTTGTGAGCCAAATCATTACAAACATACAAAACTACAGATGTTCTCTCTTTATAATATTAGTATAGATTTATATATTTATCTCCATATTTCATATTGTTTTATTGCAGTTATTTAATTAGTTTCATACTTAAATTTAATTATTTTACCGTCGTACTTTTTAAATCTTGTTTTCGAGTGACTATTTTCAAGTCGTATTGATAATAAATTTCTTTAAAACTGACCAGGGTGATAGATCTAACATCTATTGTTCTATTGTCTGACTTAACGGTCAAACAGAATTAGTATCACTATAAATATTTTAGTCCGCAAATAAAATTATGGCGGAGTCGCAACCTTGAACCTGAAACATAAACTAAATTAATAAATACATAGATACGTAATTAATTAACAAATATATAATAAAGGTTAATACTTACGTGTCAGCTGGCGCTGCGGCCATGTAACCCTGTCCTGCATTGCCGAGAACAATAGGCTCAGCCGGTGCGCCGAGATAAGAAACCACGCGGCCGCCGGCTTCCTCGGAATGCCTTCGTCGCAGCACCAGTCTGCAAAGCCTAACCACGCGAAGCGCACGCCGCGCGTACTTTCATTTCGATAATTCATAATCACGTATTTTAACCATATTGTATTTTAACATCATTGTCCAAATTTAATTGTCTTTTCATTCCATGTTTCGTTCTTTTCATTTGTCTCGTAAATTCATTTTAATAAACATTTTAATCAGTAGTGCTAATTTGTGTTGCACCTTGCCATAACTGGTGACCGCCGAACATTGAACATTTTAATTAGTGAACTTCAGTGAAGTGAAACAATTAAAAATACTTATTAATACTCCATTGGACATTTTAACGTGTTTACGATCATAAACAACCATGTCGAAGTCAAGCGGGAATTGCTCACAACAACAACAGCTAGGCTATTCTGTAAGCTATCTCGACACCGGAATCCGCGGTGAGATTCGAATTTTGTACTACGAAATTCAATCGTATCAGGATCGTAATACGGTTGAATTTCGTAATACAAAATTCAAATTTCACCGTGGATTCCGCTGACGAGTTAGCTTACAGAATAGCTATACTGATCGACTCAGAAAGTCGGGCTTACATGGAGGCATCCGCAAATTTTTTTTCCGGTGGTCGGATACCATCGATGATGCCGGACGAGTTACCGAACATCGCGCTGACGATGTCTGACTCTGCCGCCGTGTCACACGCCTCCGTAGCGAAACTAAGCCTGATGTTGACGCAAATTGCTGACCTCAACAAAAAAATTGAAGCGCTACAAAAAAATCGTGAATCATGCGCAGACTCACAAGACAGCCGAAGAAGACGCTCGAAAACGAGATCAAACTCCAAGGCCACACTCCAAGCCATCACCGAACAGTCTGCAATGGCGACTGACAGCTCCCCCTCTATATCCGGACGCCTGTTTGTCATCGATCGCCGTACAAAAACACAGTTTCTTGTCGACACCGGAAGCGACCTTTGCGTCTTCCCTCGACAAGCACTGAAGCAGCGACGTCCTCGAACAGATTTCGAACTCTCGGCAGCAAATGGCACAACCATCAGCACCTACGGATTCATACACCTGGAACTAGACCTTGGGCTACGACGAGACTTCCCTTGGAAATTCATCGTTGGCGACGTTACCAAGGCCATCATCGGTGCTGATTTCCTCAAATACTACGAACTATTGGTGGACATCCGTAACAAGCGTTTGTTGGACAGCAAAACAACGCTCTCTGTTACCGGCAAACCCACTGACGCGTCGACGACGGTTTCTTCAGTACGGATTCCGATCGGCGAGTCACGCTACCACCAGATCCTGAAGGAGTATCCGGAGATAACCCACCCATCTGGAATACAGTCAGAGGTCAAGCACCGCACTGTGCATTATATCAGGACGACGCCAGGACCACCAGTATCTTCAGCACCACGTCGATTAGCTCCGGACAAGTTGAAAATTGCGAAAACGGAGATCGAATCAATGCTGAAAGCCGGGATAGCGAGGCCTTCAGATAGCCCATGAGCTTCTCCTCTTCACCTTGCCCCGAAGAAAGACAACGGATGGAGACCCTGTGGTGACTACCGGATGTTGAACGCCCGGACCATCCCAGATCGATATCCGATAAGGCACGTCCAGGACTTCACGCAGAGCATAGCCGGATGCAAATTCTTCTCGACAATAGACCTGGTGAAGGCGTACCATCAAATTCCGGTACATCCTGAGGATATCCAGAAGACCAGCATCACCACGCCATTCGGAATGTTTGAATTTCCGTTTATGACGTTTGGTCTGCGTAATGCTGGTCAGACGTTCCAACGTTTCGTCGATGAAGTCACCCGGGGCATGGATTTCGTTTATCCTTACGTTGATGATTTTCTAATCTTCAGCTCCACGGAATCCCAGCATGAAGACCACCTCCGACAGCTCTTCAACAGACTCAAAGAGTACGGGATAGTGATAAACACAGCAAAATGTCACTTCGGACAGTCTGAGGTCACATTCCTGGGCTACACCATATCAGCCGAGGGGATAAAACCTCTGGACTCAAAAGTTGAAGCAATCCGGACTTTCCCTGCCCCAAAGACCGTCAAAGAACTTCGCAGATTCCTAGGAATGATCAACTTTTATAGGCGATTTTTACCTGGAGCAGCCGAAATCAAAGCTCCACTTCACGCCCTGTTGACGGGATCAGCCAAAGGTTCTCACCCCATACATCTCACCGAGGAGACTATAAAAGCCTTCGAAGCATGCAAGGAATCCCTGTGTCGAGCCACTCTCCTTGCCCACCCAGACTGCCAATGCAGACTCGCTCTTGTGACGGACGCTTCAAACACAGCAGTTGGAGCGGCCCTACATTAATACAAGAACGGACACTGGCAGCCACTTGCCTTTTTCTCCCACAAGTTGAGTCCCTCGCAACGAAAATACTCGCCATACGATCGTGAGCTCTTGGCGATTTACGAAGCGGTGAAGTACTACAGATTTATGGTCGAAGCACGAGACTTCACGATCTTCAGCGACCATAAACCCCTGTGCTTTGCATTCCACCAACGGAAGGAAAAATGCTCGCCAAGGCAATTCCGGCATCTCGACTACATTTCCCAGTTCACCACCGACATACAGCACATTTCGGGAAAGGACAATGTAGTCGCAGTCACGCTGAGCCGAATTGAAGAGATCTCACAACCGATTGATCTGAAAAGCTTAGCCGAAGCCCAAGAAAGCGACCAAGAGCTCAAAAAGCTACTCACTGGAGGAACGTCTTTGAACCTAGTCAGAACATCAATACCCGGCACTGACACCAGACTATATTGTGACCAGACCACGGACATCACTCGACCCTACGTACCATCAGAACTACGACGTCGAGTGTATGAAACTCTGCACTCCCTCAGCCAACCCGGCGCTAACGCGACATCCAAACTCGTGTCCCAGCGATATGTGTGGCCAGGCATACGCAAAGACTGCAGAGACTGGTCGAGAAGCTGCCATGCATGTCAACGTGCGAAAATAACAAGGCACGTCTCGTCACCTCTCGGCACGTTCCAATTACCACGTGCGAGGTTCATGCATGTGCACATCGACCTGATCGGACCACTACCACTATCGCACGGATATAAGTATTGTCTCACCGCAGTCGACCGATTCACGCGATGGCCTGAGGCAATACCAATCACCGACATAACGGCAGAGACAGTAGCAAGTGCACTACTTACCGGATGGATCGCCCGCTTTGGTTGTCCAGCTGAAATTGTCACGGATAGAGGAACGCAATTTCAATCGGCCCTATTCAAATACCTATCCGAGATTGCAGGATTTAAGCACAGAAGCACAACAGCATACCATCCAGCATGCAACGGTCTTGTGGAAAGGTTCCACCGACAATTGAAAGCCGCAATCACATGCCATGCAAACGCAAATTGGACGGAAGCTCTTCCTCTTGTACTTCTGGGCATACGCAGCGCATACAAAGAAGATTTGCAAGCGTCATCCGCAGAACTCGTCTATGGAGAAGCACTCAGACTCCCAGGCGAAATCTTCAGCCCGAGCACAAAGACCACCACAGATGTCACCGACTTCACTGCACGGCTCAGGGCAGTTGTTACCGCCATCCAGCCGCAGCCAGCATCGAGACACTGTGACAAGTCCATATTTGTTTTCAAGGACCTAAAAACAGCCACCCACGTATTCCTGCGAGACGACACCCACCGACGACCACTGCAACCAGCTTACACCGGACCACACAGGATTCTGGAAAGAGGCGAGAAAGTATTTAAGATTGTGGTAAACGGAAAACCAGTCACTGTAACCATAGATAGGCTTAAGCCAGCATACACACTGGAAGACTCGCCAAACTCGAACCGGGCCCTGAAACTCCCGACCGCAGAACCACCACCTGTAACAGAACGCACAACACGATCAGGTAGAAAAGTGAGATTTCCGGATTATTATCACCCGTAGACGGTCTCTGGAGGGGAGTGATGTGGCGTAGTAGCAACCTTGAACCTGAAACATAAACTAAATTAATAAATACATAGATACGTAATTAATTAACAAATATATAATAAAGGATAATACTTACGTGTCAGCTGGCGCTGCGGCCATGTAACCCTGTCCTGCATTGCCGAGAACAATAGGCTCAGCCGGTGCGCCGAGATAAGAAACCACGCGGCCGCCGGCTTCCTCGGAATGCCTTCGTCGCAGCACCAGTCTGCAAAGCCTAACCACGCGAAGCGCACGCCGCCCGTACTTTCATTTCGATAATTCATAATCACGTATTTTAAACATATTGTATTTTAACATCATTGTCCAAATTTAATTGTCTTTTCATTCCATGTTTCGTTCTTTTCATTTGTCTCGTAAATTCATTTTAATAAACATTTTAATTAGTAGTGCTAATTTGTGTTGCACCTTGCCATAACATCATATTTTTGTACAACCGTGCAACTAGGGTTGCTGTGAGCGACACAAGAAATCAATACATTTACTAATAATCATTTTCAATTGACAAAAATGTATATAGTATTCTTACTAATTATAACCATACCACTTTTAATACATTTTTACTGTCGATTTAAATTAAACTATTGGAAGAGACGTGGTGTTGATCAATTTAATAATACGGATTTAATATTTGGTGACTACAAAGATGGGATACTATTTCGTACCGCGCCGGGGTATCATTCAAATATACTCTATCGACACGCACCTCAAAATCTTCCCTACATTGGATTCTACATCTTCCACAAACCATGTCTCTTAATAAGGGACCCGGAGTTGGCTAAAAAGATATTCGTACGCGACTCCGATAACTTTTCCGATAGGCATTTCGCTGGTTCCGCACAAATGGATAGTTTCGGCATGATCAATTTATTCGGTATGAGAAACTCCGCTTGGAAATATGTGAGAGGGAAAATAACGCCGACTCTTAGCTGTGAAAAGACTAATAGAATTATTCCTATGATGTTGGAAAGTGTGGAGTGTTTGGTGCAGCATTTTGAGAAGTGTATTGGAGATGGAAGTAAAGTATTCGATGTACAGGACTGTAGCGATAGATTTGCAGCCGATCTAATTGCCAACATTGCGCTTGGTGTTAAAACGGATTCATTTGAGGAACCTAACACGCATTATACGAAATCACGTAAGTTATTTTTTCAACCAACTTCCGAAAAGAAGTTTTTTTTGTATATATGTTAAGCGATTACTCCGTCGATTGTGAACCGATTCGATTGATTCTTTTTTAATCGGTTCCGGTACATTTCCGAGTAGGTTTTATTGTAATTTCATCGAGATTTGGTAAGCATCCCCAGAGATATGATGATAAACATCTCCAACATGCTACTGAAATTAACTCGTGGGGCATGGAAGTCGGTTGGTTTGTTTTTAAACTATTTTATTATGTTTTTCTTTACCTAGCCTCTGTTCTTTTTCAGGCTAGAATTTGGCCACTATGTCGCCTGGTGGTAAGCGATGATGCGGTCGAAGATGGTGAATCGGTGAAGCTGACCTTATTTATTTAATGGATTTACTTTTTAACCGATTTCAAAAAGGCTCTCAATTCGTCGGAATCTTTTTTTTATGTATGTTCACCGATTACTCAAGATGCCTTGACCGATTTAGAAAAGTCTTTTTTTGATTGAAAGGGTATACTTTGGTCCCATTTAAATTTCATCGATATATGTTCAGTATCTCCAGATAGATGGAGGTAGACACTTCAAATTTGTTACTGAAAATGACTATCGCGGCATCTGTACCTTTACAGCGTTTGTCCACGGCAACGGCACCGGAACGTCAACGGAAACAAAATGCCGGCGCTGAAGTAGCGTTACATAATGTATAGTATGGCAGCTTATCCACAGCATAACCGGCACTAGCGACGTCATCCCAGCCGCCGATATGTCGAGTAGATCGGCGCGACCGCTAGAAATCGGCCAGAGATTTTAACGGGCCGATGTGCCGGCATTGGCTCGCAATACAAAACACGTTTCATCTTGTCCACACACTGCCGGCGCCCGATTAAAAAAAGAATCAATCGAATCGGTTCACAATCGACGGAGTAATCGCTTAACATATATACAAAAAAAAACTTCTTTTCGGAAGTTGGTTGAAAAAATAACTTACGTGATTTCGTATAATGCGTGTTAGGTTCCTCAAATGAATCCGTTTTAACACCAAGCGCAATGTTGGCAATTAGATCGGCTGCAAATCTATCGCTACAGTCCTGTACATCGAATACTTTACTTCCATCTCCAATACACTTCTCAAAATGCTGCACCAAACATTCCACACTTTCCAACATCATAGGAATAATTCTATTAGTCTTTTCACAGCTAAGAGTCGGCGTTATTTTCCCTCTCACGTATTTCCACGCTGGGTTTCTCATACCGAATAAATTGATCATGCCAAAACTATCCATTTGTGCGGAACCAGCAAAATGCCTATCGGAAAAGTTATCGGAGTCGCGTACGAATATCTTTTTAGCCAACTCCGGGTCCCTTATTAAGAGACATGGTTTGTGGAAGATGTAGAATCCAATGTAGGGAAGATTTTGAGGTGCCTGTCGATAGAGTGTATTTGAATGATACCCCGGCGCGGTACGAAATAGTATCCCATCTTTGTAGTCACCAAATATTAAATCCGTATTATTAAATTGATCAACACCACGTCTCTTCCAATAGTTTAATTTAAATCGACAGTAAAAATGTATTAAAAGTGGTATGGTTATAATTAGTAAGAATACTATATACATTTTTGTCAATTGAAAATGATTATTAGTAAATGTATTGATTTCTTGTGTCGCTCACAGCAACCCTAGTTGCACGGTTGTACAAAAATATGATTTTATTTGCGGACTAAAATATTTATAGTGATACTAATTCTGTTTGTCCGTGAAGTCAGACAATAGAACAATAGATGTTAGATCTATCACCCTGGTCAGTTTTAAAGAAATGTATTATCAATACGACTTGAAAATAGTCACTCGAAAACAAGATTTAAAAAGTACGACAGTAAAATAATTTAATTTAAATATAAAACTAATTAAATAACAGCAATAAAACAATACGAAATATGGAGATAAACATCTCAATCTTGATACCTACTGATAATGTACGATCGTACAAAACGAAAAAACAAATTTCACATGCCACTACGATAGTCAAAGAACTAGTTATAATCTTGTCATCTACAAATTTGCTTATATTGTTTATCTCCATATCTCCGGAGGTAATTGTCAAATCTCGATAAAAATTGAATGGGACCACTTGGTCCCTTGCAAATTTTAATAATTATATTAAAAAATATTATTAATTATATATTTATAATATATTAATTAGATAAATTTTAATAATCTCTCAAACAAAAAAAACCTCCTCCTTTTTTGTGAAGTCGGTTAAAAAAGACTAGCGTGGCATTTGAAGTCGGTTCTTTTAGTTTTTTAAACGATCTCAAATTATAGTCATAAACAATATAATTTTAGTTTATAAATATGTTTTATTTATGATCATTTACAGAACGAATAAAACCAACTTCAAACGCCGCGCTAGTCTTTTTCTTGACTTGAGACTTGGGATACATTAAAATGGGGCCACCTTGAAAATAGTTTATTGTTTATTTATTTAATCGAAAAAACAGAAATTACATTTTGACACCTTAAAGTTATCTAATTATCTTAAAAAAACTAATAATTTATACAACTACAATACTTTGAATAAGGTACATGAGCATTAGCAGCCGTTCTAGGTCGAACCTGAGTTACAGCTGCTAATGTCTTCCATCCGTGCAGGAATCATAGTACACAAATAATATAACAGTCTTTATGTAAAATGTAAAAATGTAAAAAAATATAGAATCATTCGAATCGGTTCACCATTTACAGAGTAATCGCGTAAAATATATAAAAAATGAACATACGAATTCAGAACCTCCTCCTTTTTGGAAGTCAGTTAAAAATACACATTTCTCACTTGAAAAACATAAATTTACATACATAACAAAACATATTTGGCGTGCGGCTCGCGGCTCATCTTCTGACGTCAAAGGTAAACAATAAACTAAATGATTAAATCATAAAATCATATAATTTAATAATTACATTATTAAATTATATGTTAATGAATGTTATGGTCAGTAGATAAATAACATAACTTAAGTACACAAATATAATTAAGTAGGTGACTTAAGGTACGGCCACACCGCCGTTGTCTGCGGGCGCGGGCGCGAACGCGATCATATAGTGTAGGTAGTATTTGTACCGTCTGGTTGAAACCAAAAGCGATCTGCGGCGAACAGAAAACGATTGAAAATTAGATCGCGAACGCGCACGCGGATCCAGGACGCCGCGGTATGTTCGTATACCACCTATCAAATAAAACATACTTAATCAAAATCGGTTCATCCGTTTAAGGTCAATCCGCTACGACGCAACAGCACATGAGTAAGTAAAGCAGTAAGTAAGACTCATGTGGCCACAGACAGACTACACAGATACACACGTCAAAGTAATATAACCCCTTCTTTAAAACAAAACAAACCCAAGATTAGCTTCATGTTAGATTCATGTTAAAAAATCTGTCGCTAATCATCTAATGTGTTCCGGCAGCTATCAATGAGAGCCAGTTCCCATTCAATGCCTAGCGTGTTACCATCCTCGACCGCATCATCACTTTCTAACAGGTGAGATAGTGGTCAAACTCTAGCCTATATGATATAAAAAAAAAAGATTTATGCAAATCCTATTAATTAAATATACCTAGGTATATATAAATATACCTAGTGTAATTTATGATCGTACAAAACAAAAAAACCGACTTCACATGCCGCGATAGTCAAAGTACTGGCTAGTTATAATCATGTCATCTAAGTATATACATTTGCTCATACTGTTTATCTCCATATCTCTGGAGATAATTGTCATATATATAAATTTTAAATGGGACCAAAAGGGAGGCATAATTTCTCAAACAAAAAAATAATTTTTCAAATCGGTTTAGATTCGACGGAGCTCTGAGGTAACAAACATAAAAAAAATACAGTCGAATTGAAAACCTCCTTTAAGAACCAACAGTGACACTGCGTATTTTATGATCACAACATAACTACACTTTATCATAACACTATATAACTTGACATCAACCAAGGTAAATTATTACAGAACTATTAGCTCAGTAAGTATACAATTAAGATACGGTCACACCGTTGCGATCTGCGGTGGTGGCCGCGGTGGCGATTAGTTCATCATCATCTAGCCTATATCTGTCCACTGTTGTACATAGGCCTCTCCTATGGCACGCCACTTAGCTCGATATTCAGCTCTTTGTTTCCAGCCGCTGCCAGCCAGCTTGCGTATACCATCGTTCCATCTAGCTGGGCGATCAGTTACTGCTGTAGTATTTGTACACATTTTTATTAAAAAAAATCTGAAGTACTGTACATAGAGGTCCGTGTAATATATGTGTATGGCTGGGAACCCTACTTCAATATTTTTTTAATAGTTAACGTCAACAATTGGATAATACCTGAATGGCTTATTTCTTTTTTTAATCTCTAAGCGTTAAACTATTCTTTTGCTATGTTTATTTGATCATTGATGATGATTTATTCAATGATTTTAGACGTGTATATGTGCGTATATTAATACTCCCTACATACTGAATAAATGCTTTGCACTTGAACTTTGCTTGTTTCAAATCAAACGCGAGCAGACGGCGATTGAAAGCGCGACCGCCACTGCGACCGCCACCGCAAATCACAGCGGTGCGGCCGTACCTTACCTTACTCCATAGAAACAATTACAAATACAGGAAGCTATCGACAATTTAAATACTCAATCTTTAAGAGGTTCAAACTTAATGAGTAGGTTTAAAACGACAGCCGTGAAGATTATCTCAATTATGTTCAATTATCATATAATTGAGGATCAACAACACAATTAGATTGCACAGATATTGATGAAACGTATTTATAATTAATTAAGTAATCAAATTACATCGACAATCAGCGAGTTCCGACCGCACTGTGTTACTAGACGTTGGAAATATAGGTAACCATTCACCGTAGATGTGGCCATTAACTTAGGATGAGGGCCAGTTTTTTTTATAGTTTTCTTATGTATGAAAAATAAGATACATCAATGTAAACACTTAAATAAATAGCGAAACATTTACAAAATAAATGAGTGCATCATGAGTAACTATGTAATAATTGAATCTAAACTTAAATGTCGTTTACTGAATACAATTCCAAATCAATCAACAATTTTTTTAATTTCCGTCTAAAATTTAGCGGGGAACCCTTGTCAATGATGTTATCGCCACTTAAACGCTTCCTAAATGCGTTATAGTAGCGTACGCTATTACAAATAAAGCTCTTAGACTTTTTTGTGAGTCTACATTTTGGATGTGCAATTCTGTCTTTATTTCTTGTCGAGTAGTTGTGATAAGCACCTAACATTGGAGTATTCGCAATATTATTGACAGCGTGTAAGATGTTGTGATACACGTATTCAGAGTGCATAGTCATGATGCGGCACTTCTTAAAATAAGTTTTACAGGAAGAAAGAGCGGGTAATGCAAGAACAGCTCGAACAGCTCTTTTTTGTAGTATAAATATTTTTCCTGCTGTTGCTGCCGTTCCCCAGACTTTAATTCCATAGCTCATCAAGCTATGGAAGTAGGCGAAGTAAACTTGTTTCGCTGCTGTAAATCCACAAAAGGAACGTATCTTTGTGATGGCGTACACCGCAGAAGAGAGCTTAGAAGTCAAGGTTTTTATATGAACATTCCATTTCAGTTTACTGTCTATCTGAACACCTAGAAATTTTACATCTTTCACTAATTCTACCTTCCTGTCATTATATTTGATATCTAGTAGATTCTCATCGTTGTTTTTCTGCGTTGCGAGAGAAAATAAGACAGCTTTAGTCTTTTCCACATTAAACAATAGCTAATTGGCGTTAAACCAGTCATTGAGTATACCGATCGACTCATTTGCTATAATACCAAGCTGTTTTATGTTCTTGTGCGAAAAGATTACAGAGGTATCATCTGCGTACATGATTATAGTTCCCTTCTCTTGCAAACAAGAGGGCATGTCATTTACATAAATATTGAAGAGAAATGGTCCCAGAATGGAACCTTGAGGAACACCACATCTGAGATAAAGCCTATCCGAATATGAACCATCTATTATGCATATATTATATATTATGTATATATTATGTATATAGATACAGATATACAGATACAGATGTATACAGATATACAGAATACAGATATTATCTGTACAGATACAGATATGATAATATGTATGATTGTATTTTTATTATGTTTGGAATTACTGTGTAGATATTTAGTGCAATAGATTTATGTATTGTATTACAGGTTGGCAAAAACGTCTTGAAACGGAACTATTTTTTTTTCTGGCCTGGCAATAATCTAATCTGTGATAAAATTTTCCATGTTAACTGTGGTCAGTGACTGAAAATTTATGAACAAAGTTTTTTTGTGCAACTTAATAGTAGTATTTTAATATTTTCCGTAACCTACGCGACTTAAAAATGTTTTAACATGACCGTAGTTTCACTAAAGAAGTAATTTTAAAGTTTACCGCCACTCTCTCTGCTATCGGGGTTACTAGTATATAGCAATAGTGGCGCCCCTATTTATTTCTACTCTATTTTGGCAACCTGTAATTATAAGGTAAATGGTTCAACAAGTCAAATATGTAGTACTGTAGTGGTAGGACTTCTGCTAGTCCGCCTAGGGTGGTACCACCACTTTGCCTATTAATTTTCAGCCGTGAAATAGGAATGCTTTTCGTTTGAAATGGCAAGGTGTCCAGTGAAATTACAGGGCATGTGAGACTCAACATCCTCATGTCTCAAGGTAACAGGCGCAGTGCAGTGACATGCCAAATTCTAGCAGTCCAATTTTTTTCCAGTCAAGAATTTAGCATGCCGCTGTATCTGTAATAGGTAGACGTCATCGCTTACCATCAGGCGAGCATCTTGCTTGTCCTGTTACCTTATCTACCTCAGCAACTAATAGCTAATGAACTTTTGGCGTTCATACAATACGCCATAGACTCGTTTGATGAACCCACCATCATTCATATATGCAAGTCGAGCTTCAAGGGGGAGGAAGTCTGCAAGAGCAAGGCCCTACTCTTCCAGAGTGTCGGCAAGCTGGACGCGATGCCATCCCGCCGGAGAGACGGAGGCGAGAAGAGCGTGCAGGACATCATACCCAGCTGAAGGAGACTGACCCGGACGACGTGCCCACGTTCGTGGCGAAGCAGGTGGACCGCATCCCTCCTGTTTCGTACGAGCACATCGACTGCACCAGATATCGCATTCCTGAAGACGAGTCTGGCCGAAGTGGTAGATAAGTTATCGACGTCGAAAACTACCATTAGTGAACTACGTGCTGAAGTAGTGTTGTTACGCAATGCTATGTCAGTAAGTAGGTCATTGCCGACCGATAATGTAAACACACGTCCCGGTGCACAAAATGCATCCATCGGCAGTTTGGAGTCAGCATCATTGAATGTGTCACCACCTGCTGCCGTGCCGTCCGATGCCCCGCGTCCCGCCGCCCGCACCCCCACACCAACGAGGAGTCCGCCGTAGGTATGTCAACCCCTCATCGAACGTACGCTACCGCTGCAGCTAATGATGGGAAGCAGAATGCTGCCTCTTCCGTTCCTTCTATAAGGAAGGAGGCAGATCGAGATGATGGCGGCTTCAAAACGGTGGAGAAGAAGAAAAAGAAGCCGTCAAACCGAAACAAGTGCGGAACCGCACCGACTGGCCCGAACCATCTACTGTGTCCAGAAACACCGACGACGCTGTTGTACGTGTCTCGCGTGCACTACTCCATCACGGCAGAGGAGGTGGTGGAGTACGTGCTGCCGAAGACCAAGCTGACGCTGAGGGTCGTAAAGCTGGAGTCGCGTCACAACGTGAGCTTCAACTCCTTTGTGCTGCGGGTTCCGGTCAAGTCTCTCGACACGTTCTTGGCCGAAGAATTCTGGCCGAGAGGTGTCAGGTTTCGCCGCTTTAGAGGTCGACTACCTGACACCAAAGATATACGTCACACGTCGTAGTAGTATTAACGTTTCTTATTGGATATCGTTGATTTGTATTATGTATATACTAGAAGTGCCCCGCGGCTTCGCCCGCTTTAAAAACTTCTTTTGTTTACTTAAAACTTTTCTTTTGTAAAAACGATTCTATCATTTAATACATCAAATAAGATTTAGCCAAATCGGTTCACCCGTTTTCATGTTATCGCATGACTAAGGCAATTCGGGATTCATATTTATAAAACCGAAAACCCACATTTTCAGACTTTGTTACCTACCCCATTTCAAAAAATCCTACAACACGTATTTTATCTCATGTTATTTCGCCACTACTTTGAATACAAACTTTGAATCCCCGTTCCGTATCTGGGAGGAATTTTTAGAAAATCCTTTTTGAGCGGATACCTACGTCATAATAACTACCTGCATTCTAAATTTCAGCGCAATCCGAAACAATATTGATTTTTAGACTTCGTTACCCCAGTTTATCCTCTTAGGGTGGCATTTTGAAAAAGTCTGAAACTATTTATTTACAGAAGTACTTGTGTGAAATGTTGAATAAAATGACTATCCAAACTTTTGAAGCCCCGCTTCATTCAAAGAATTTTTCAAAATTCACTCTTCAAGGGGTTAAAGAGTGAATTTTGAAAAATTCTTTATTAGCGAATACCTAAGTCAAAATAACTATCTGCTTGCCAAATTTCAGCGTAATCAGAAACAATATTGATTTCAGACTTTGTTACCCCACTTCACCCTTTTAGGGGTGCAATTTCGAAAGAGCCTGAAACACGTATTTACTTACTTAAGTACTTGTGTTAAAATTCAAATATAAAAGACTATCTAATCTTGTTTCTCCATACAAACGTAGGACCCCGATTTCATCCCCTTCAGGGGTTAATTTTGGAAAATACTGTCTCAGAGGCAACTAACTTCGTAATAACTATCTGCATGCCAAATTTCAGCGCACTTCGAAACAATATTGATTTTCACACTTTGTTGTTTCCCTCCATTTCACCCTCTTAATGTAATTATTGTAATTAAAAAAAAACCTGAAACACGTATTTTGCAAATTTTTTTACTGGAGCATTTGTATGAAGTTTCACTTTAAACCCCCGTTTCATCCCCTTAAAAGGTGAATTTTAGAAAATCATTTCTCAGAGGGAACTAACGTCGTAATAACTATCTGCATGCGAAATTTCAGCGCAATCCGAAACAATATAGATTTTCAGACTTTGTTACCCCATTACACCCCCTTAGGGTTGGAATTTCAAAAAAGCCTGAAACACGTATTTACTTATTTTTTTACTGAAGCACTTGTGTGAAGTTTCGAATAGAAAAGACTATCTAATCTTGTTTCTCCATACAAACTTTGAACGCCCTAAAGAAGTGAATTTTGGAAAATCCTTTCTTAGTACACCTTTACGTACTAAGACAAATATACCCTCCAAAATTCAAGTCTCTACGACCAGCGGTTTAGGCTGTGCGTTGTCTGTCAGTCAGTCAGTCAGTCAATCAGTATGTCAGGACAAAGATTCTTATAGTATTAGATGTTAGTCTGTAAGGTATATGTTTAAATATGGGCCAATGTAACAACACAACATTATTTTGCCTGAAATAAAGGAATTATTATTATATTATTAAAAATATATATATTTTACCTTAATCACCGCTAGTATGTCAGCATTTTTTCCAGTCCTTACAAAGGTTGTCTGGAAGAGTATACTAAAGCGAAAAGATCGACGTATGGTAATCAATAAAGAGTATTTGTATTATACTAAAAGTGCTACGCGGCTTCGCCCACGTTAAAGAAACAATATTAATTTCAGACTGTTACCCCACTTCACCCTTTTAGGGGTGGCATTTAGAAAAAGCCTGAAACACGTATTTACTTATTTATTTATTGAAGTACTTGTGCGAAGTTTCGAACACAAAATACTATCTTATCTTGTTTCTCCATCAAACTTTGAACCCCCGTTTCATCCCCTTCAGGGATGAATTTTGGAAAATCCTTTTAACAGATACTGACGTCATAATAACTATCTGCATGCCTAATTTCAGCGTAATCCAAAACATTATTGATTTTCACACTTTGTTACTTCATTTCACCCTCTCAGTTGAATTTCGAAAAAGCATGAAACACATTATTACTTATTTATTTACTGAAGCACTTGATCACTCAAGTTTCGAATAGAAGTAACTATCTAATCTTGTTTCTCCATACAAGCTTTGAACCCCCGTTTCATCTCCTCCTCCCTCTGAGAAATGATTTTCTAAAATACACCTTGTATTTTAGAAAATCATTTCTCAGAGGGAACAAACGTCGTAATTACTATCTGCATGCGAAATTTCAGCGCAATCCGAAACAATATAGATTTTCAGACTTTGTTACCCCATTACACCCTCTTAGGGTTGGAATTTTAAAACAGCCTGAAACACGTATTTACTTATTTTTTTACTGAAGCACTTGTGTGAAGTTTCGAATAGAAAAGACTATCTAATCTTGTTTCTCCATACAAACTTTGAACCCCCTAAAGAAGTGAATTTTGGAAAATCCTTTCTTAGTACACCTTTACGTACTAAGACAAATATACCCTCCAAAATTCAAGTCTCTACGACCAGCGGTTTAGGTTGTGCGTTGTCTATCAGTCAGTCAGTCAGTCAGTATGTCAGGACAAATATTCTTATAGTATTAGATATATCTATCTATCTATACGAATATGAACGTTATACATTACAAAGTTCCCTACCTATCCTAGAGTACTACAGTAAGCTAAAACTTATCTTTATTATATACAACTTATAACTAACTATACATAGTGCGTTCATATTGTCGGTGTACGTCGTTGTCCGGAACAAATTGTATGCCGTAGCAAACTATTTGTAATGTAAAATACCAAAATTAAAATGAACTGACATAAAACATAAAATGTTTACTCGCTTTACATTTGTACAGCGTGAAGAATGAAGCGAGTAAAATTTGGTCCATAAATAAGAACCATTTTGAATACTACAATACTAAAATGGAATATATAATTTTTGTAAAAAATGTCAGAGCTGAAAAAACTGGCCAAGTGCAAGTCGGGCTTGCACTCGTAGGCTAGTTTTTTTTAAATATCTTATAGGCTAGCGTTTGACCACAATCTCACCTGTTGGTAAGTGATGATGCGGTCGACGATGGTAAGCACGCTAGGCCTAGAATTTATATCTAATACTATAAGAATATTTGTCCTGACATACTGACTGACTGACTGACTGATAGACAACGCACAACCTAAACCGCTGGTCGTAGAGACTTGAATTTTGGAGGGTATATTTGTCTTAGTACGTAAAGGTGTACTAAGAAAGGATTTTCCAAAATTCACTTCTTTAGGGGGTTCAAAGTTTGTATGGAGAAACAAGATTAGATAGTCTTTTCTATTCGAAACTTCACACAAGTGCTTCAGTAAAAAAATAAGTAAATACGTGTTTCAGGCTGTTTTAAAATTCCAACCCTAAGAGGGTGTAATGGGGTAACAAAGTCTGAAAATCTATATTGTTTCGGATTGCGCTGAAATTTCGCATGCAGATAGTAATTACGACGTTTGTTCCCTCTGAGAAATGATTTTCTAAAATACAAGGTGTATTTTAGAAAATCATTTCTCAGAGGGAGGAGGAGATGAAACGGGGGTTCAAAGCTTGTATGGAGAAACAAGATTAGATAGTTACTTCTATTCGAAACTTGAGTGATCAAGTGCTTCAGTAAATAAATAAGTAATAATGTGTTTCATGCTTTTTCGAAATTCAACTGAGAGGGTGAAATGAAGTAACAAAGTGTGAAAATCAATAATGTTTTGGATTACGCTGAAATTAGGCATGCAGATAGTTATTATGACGTCAGTATCTGTTAAAAGGATTTTCCAAAATTCATCCCTGAAGGGGATGAAACGGGGGTTCAAAGTTTGATGGAGAAACAAGATAAGATAGTATTTTGTGTTCGAAACTTCGCACAAGTACTTCAATAAATAAATAAGTAAATACGTGTTTCAGGCTTTTTCTAAATGCCACCCCTAAAAGGGTGAAGTGGGGTAACAGTCTGAACAGTCTGGTAATTGTCTGAAGTGACTGGAATGTGTCGCAGCAATTGTTCAGCTTCTCCAGTAACACAGCTTTTTAAATAATGAAGCTTTTGTACAGGATCGATACTATTACTGTTGCCGATTAAGGAAGTGAACAAATCTCGGAAGCTAGCCCACTCAGAATATTTGCCTGAAAACTTAGGTATTTCAATTTTGGGTAGCTTCACGTTACGTTGTTCCATTCCTCGACTTGCAGCAGGAGAAGCCGAACATGACGCTGCAGGCTCTGGTTTGAGATTCAAAATTGCCTCTTTCAATAAAGTTTTACATTCAATATAACTATCTTCCGTTTGATCATATACATTACTAGACTCATAACGATCTAATTCTATACCCTCAATCTCTGAAATAATTTTTAAGTGGTTATTTTGAAACTCATTGCAATGCTTCTCTAGCACTTCTAACCTTGTAGATACATATGATGTAGTTACCCGTTCTCTAGGTGATTTCTTAAAGTTAATATTTGATTTATTAATAAGCGCTGCAAGACGATCTTGTAATTTAATAACAGACATCTTTAATAAACAATAATATAATCACACCAAAATAAAATTCAACAATAATAATAGCAAAACAGTATCGAATAAGACACACACAAATTACAAGTTCAGTTTTAGAAATGACTTAGAATATTCGCCGACTTCATATTAACTAATAGTATACGAGTGTAATTCTTAAAATTTTACAAGTCGATGAGAAAAACATCGAAATTTTTCTAAGTGTTTGAGAATTGTAACACCTCGGTCAAAAATCGGGCATAGGTTCCCCGTCTAACCACTTTAAGAGAAACTATTCTAAGTCCTAACTAACACTTGTAATATTTTTCAAACTATACTACTATTACAAATTTTTCTAAGTTAATTTGTTCTTTAAATTAAGGTTGAAATTATCACTAGTTCACTGATATGCATATAATTTTACTAAGTTAAAATCTTCACGGAATTAAAGTTCAAATTTGCACCAATCTAATAAATCAAAAGTACTCACAGTTTGTCCACGTTATACTACCAACTTCACTTTACTGTGTTGCTTGTTGCGTCACTTCCATATGTGACGTACAGGAACTCCAATGGAAAGGTCTCTTTCACTCATTCCACAGATCCTCCTCGATGTATGCCAATCTTCTGTCACTGCTAGAATAGACAGTGACGGTTGTCAAACTCCAAAATGGCGTCACTTTGGCGCCAAATTTAAATTTCACTTGCAGGTTTCAATTTTGACGTTGACAGCTGTCAAACTTCAAAATGGCGTCTCATTGGTGCCAAAATCCAAATTTTACCGACAGGTGGCGCTTCGGTGCCATGAGAAGTCAGTGGTAGTGGTAGAATGTTCCGCTACCACGACTTAGCTGAAAAGATTTGGCAATGCCGAGTGGACCGTACACAGTATCGGGAGATACCCAACAGAGTTCTCCTTCGCGTCTTTGCCTTGACGGCAACGGAAGGACCATGTACGAATCCAAAAAACCCTCGAGGTAATAAATAAGGTAAAAAATATTTGCTCATACAAACTTACATTAATTCGACAAATGAAACACCACCGCGAGCTATCTTGCATACTAACGCCATCTAGTGGTGGCGAGTACAAACTAAAACAAGCGGTAAGATTGAAATCTTAACAATGAGGTTTGTAACAGTATAATAGGTCTTATAGGACTACAGACAGGTCATTCGTACAACCTAAGTAGATAGGTAATAGATAAAAATAAAGCATGTTCGGCTTTAATAGACAGATGTAACAGATAGTGAACCTAGACCTGTACCCCGAGCACGAAAAATCATCGAATTCGTATCGTAAAGGTATCGAGTCAACGATACAATAACGTGGTGTTACGATAGGCGGCAGCACGAAGCACACTCTGACAGCTATCGAGAGCTCGATACGATTATGTTAGTAGCGTCATCCTAATGTAAGTAGGGACGAGCCGTTGTGAATGAAATGAACGTCTTATTGAATGAATTATTCGTTCAAAAATTAAATTGAACAGTGAACTTTTTATTACTTCTGGCTTATCTTTCTATTTATCGGAAATTATATTTAAAAAAGTACTTTAACAGAATAAACATCTTCAAATACGGTATGAGAGATATTAAAATGCATTGTATTTGAAAAATAGAATAATTATTTTATTCTTTTAAAAATAAATATATCAGTTTATGAACAAAAAACATAGCGTCACCAAAGACATGTTTCTTTGGAGTTTGGGTTCCGTACTTCGAAAGGAAAACGACGGCGCAAGGGTTCCCCACACCACATAATACTTAATAGTACTACGTACCCACACCTTGTTCATTTTATCAAGCGTTTCTTTGTCTTGTAACATTGTTCATAAGGTTTATAATGTCTTGTCATTTCTGATCGTCTTGGCGCGTCGCGTCGCTGCCTATTCAATATGCATTGAGCCATAGTGTTCATATAATTGAAGAGTGTTGTGGTGAATTAAGAGTTACATATATTTATTATTACATTGTGTTGTGCGGAACCCTTAGTGGAAACCCGACTCACACTTGGTATATTTTATTTATTTAGATGGATGGATGACATAGTGACAGTGTCCAATTTGAAGTTTGATAATCAAATATGGTCGCTGACAACGATGAAACTTGTCAACTTGGAACGAAGGTTTTACTAACTCAAAGGAGGATTAACTATGAGGAAAGATTTTTTATGTTGTTTTTATGTTTTTATTTTCCCTTAATTTCAAGTAAACTTGCAGCAAGAAGATAATAAAGAGGACGACGTTGGTAAAGCGGGCGGAATTTGCATTAAATACACGCAAAAGATATGTTTTATGCAGTTAAAAAAAGTTTCGAAACTTTTCTCACCGGAAAATCCTAAGTGAAAAAATATTCGTCTATGCTCGATAGCCAGCCTTCGAAATTTACATTACCGTACGTCAAAATTAAGTTCATGCTCGCATTTTGTTAATAAAATCTCAAGTATCGTTTACGTAACGATACGTTTGCGATACGAATCAAATCAAAATCGTTCGTGCTGCCGATTTTAGTTACTTTTACGCACGATAGGGGCCCTGTACAATTTTCATACATTTTTACGTCGATGACGATACGAATACTTTTTCGCAAGTAGTTCGTGCTCGGGGCACTGGTTAGGTTTAGGAATAGGGTTGGTACTTGCAAATAGCATAGGTCTGGGAGAGCTCCGCACTCTCTGATGGTTAGCGCTCGACTAAACAGCATCTCGGGAGAGTATATCTCCGAAAAGTCGGCATCTCGTGCGTGCGCCCACACAAGGACACGCCCCGCGAGACAGAGTGCGGGCGCTCCCAGACTATCGACCTCTCGCTCTTTTGCAAGTACCAACAACAGTATAAATAGAGCGTCGCTACCGTGCCAAATTGTTCAGTTCACCAACGGCGGCTCTAGAAGAAAGAAGAAAGGAAAACTAGGAAGAATAGTAAATAGTGATAGTGCCTAGTGAATAGCTCAGTAGCTATAAGAAGATTGTGAAGAAAGAATAAATTAGCGTTTCAAGGCTTGAAGACGTGTTTAAATCCCAGCTCCAAAGCTTCACAGTATAAGTGTGGGAATCCGGAGTCCTCATTCGAAGAAATACAGTCCACTGCTCCACCGCTGTGCTTAGGGTTCCCCACACAATTAGGTAGGTACAATGGTTAGAATTTCACAGTTGTTATTAAATATTGGCCAATAGTTTTAGAGTAAATAAATACATATGCAGTGTTAACGTACGGACACACCGCAGCGTCCTGCGTGCGTGATCTAGGCCTCGATCAGATAGCGCACTAGTATTTGTACCGACTTGTTCACACCAAACGCGATCAGAAAACAATTAAAGAGTACTGAAATCGCGCCCACAGATCGCAGGACGCCGCTGTTTGTCCGTACCATTAAGGTACGGACACACCGCAGCGTCCTGCGTACGCGATCTAGGCGGCGATCAGATAGCGCACTAGTATTTGTACCGACTGGTTCACACCAATGGGCAGACTGTCTTTAAAACAAACTAGGATTTTAACTTTGGGCAGCCTTGTTTTTAGTTTTTTTTTAATAGTAAAGCAAGCGTTTGACCACTATCTCACCTGATGTTAAGTGAAGATGTAATAATTAAGGTAATAATCGACAACAAAGAATTCATTACAATAGCCCATATTTTGTACCTACCATCTTTCAATAGCTTGTCATATCCTCCCGTCCATAAACTATATTATATAATTAAGTTAAAGGTAAATTGTAAAGGGCCTCTTGACGTTGGCTTCGGCTCCGTCAATGCCTTCGAAAGGACCGGGCGTATAGTACTCGAGACATTTTAGGAAATAAAAGAATAATATTAATTAATATATTGATTTTTGAAATGAGGCAATAATCACTATGCTCATCCAATAGTCATCGTGATATAATGTAAGTACCATACTTTTATAATATAGTTTCCCACAATCCATCCTTCCACAGATAATAGTACCTAAGATAACATTGTTAAGGGCCTCTTGATGTTGGCTTCGGCTTCATCAATGCCCTCCAAAATGCAAGTACCTACACACTTAATATCGATCGCAATCACACAGTTCTGATCGCGATCATGGATCACGAGATCACGCCATAACATTATACATTCAATCATGATTTCTTCAGTGCGTGTATCGTTATCGCCGCGACAACACCTATTGTCTCCTCATATTTCGTATAACCGCACAGCGTGACTGATGCGATTCTGCGCTTACACGTTCACTCTAGATCACGCGATCACAGGATCGCGAACTTTATTTCTTGATCATTTTGACAATGGGGATTTCAAAATGAATGAAATAATCGGTCCAACAAGTTTAAATAGCTTCATATAAAATGTTCTGCCATTAAAAGATCCGATTAAAAATCGAATTCGACATCCGACAGATGTGAACACTCGGAAGTTATGCTTGGTCATACATTAAAAATAAATATAGAGGTACACATTGAGTTGAGGACCTCTTAAATTTATTTCATCAGATAAAATGAAAACCTGTCAGACTCAATTGGACTCAACTACCCTGCAAATAAGTTTAATCGCCGCTTAGTTCGCTTTTCTATGCAAATGCATCTCGTAGCTGTGCACGCGTAGCACTCGTAGATCGTAGCTTGCTTGTAGCTTGCTCGTAGCAATAGGTTACGAGCTCGTAGCCAGCCCGGTGCGAAAACAATCTTATTAGTCCATTGAAATGTTACATTTTTTTCAGGCTGTTTAGTGCATTTGTCTGAAGACGCAATTTTATTTTTCATATGTCAAGGGGAGGTTAGTGTAAGGTTAAAAGTTAATTTAAAAAAGTTTGTATACAAACGAATAGAGTATACATGTATAAAGTAGGCATAGTTGTCAATACTAATTCTATGGGGTAATAGTACAGACGCTGACCAAATATTAGTTATGCAGAAAAAATGTATTAGAATAATGGTAAATATCCCACAACGCAGTAGATGTAAACCGCACTTCATTCAACAAAAAATATTAACTTTACCATGCCTATACATTCTGGAAACATCAATGTTTGTAAAACAACATCCATACTTATTCGATCAAAACAAAAATCCACGGAAACCGCTTACCCTAATACTACCCGAACCTAAGTTGGAAATATTTCGAAGAGGCCCCCAATACATGTCCATAAAAATCTATAATAAAATTCCATTCAATATAAGACAAGAACCTAAAGAGAGTATATTTAAAAATAAGCTACATCAGTTCCTCCTGGATAAAAGCTACTATAAAGTTAACGAATATTTAGAAGATAAAATTTAATTAAAATATTTAACAATTAACTGCTAAGTAAATTAGTTTCTCAATATAATAATGTGAGATACAGGGTACATGTCAATAGTAATAAGTAGATTAGTTTTAGTCTGAGATACAACTACTTATTGTACATTGTGTTGCATTAAACAATACTGACTACTGAAAATACTTTTATATATAGGTATGTAATTTATTTAAGTTATAGCAATAAATATATGTTAATTTGTGACACAAGTGTTTTTTGTACCATTTTACCTATTCTTGTGATGGATTACAACGATAAAATGTAAAAAGGACCTTGGAGATAAACCCTGCCTGTAACAAAAATAATCATTCAAATCGGGTTACTGATAAGTATCTAATCCAGACTATCCCGACTAATATTATAAAGAGAAAAAGTTTTTTGTAAGCGAGTTCAACTATTCAGATGTAATATCGCGGAAAATATCGTTTGCGCGATGCAGGATCTCATACATTTAGGCAATATTTAAAGGAGAACTCTTAAAATCTACAATAGCGCCATCTCTGGGTTTTATTTGTCATTACTGCTAAATGCGATAGAATCTGTCTGTTTGTCGAGGGGGAAGGGGGGATTCGCGTGGCGTGGTGCGGTGCGGTGTAGTTGGGATCTGTATGTGTCTTATTAGTTAATGGTACCTGTTGGATACTCGCGAAGAAAGCCTGATGCTACTGCTTAGAGACGACACGCTACGGATATTTGACTGTGTAATGAGGGAATCGCCCCGGCCACCACTAGGATTAGAAACGGGAATATAGATAGGACTCACCAGCACCGCAGGCAGAAATATCCGCCGGAGTCTAAGTCTCCTGCCACCAGGATTTTCGTGTCTTCCTCTATTTTATTATACACATTTTATACACAAAAACACACGCGCGTGTATGCACACGAACGACATCGGCCATATTGAAGCGCGCGCGGCGAGAGGGCGCGCGGCAAGTTTGAATTAGGAGGAGGAACGTGTCATTGGACAGGATTAATGATACCAGGATTAGTATGTAGCCGTAACATATTCCCCCCACTTGAAATCTACTAAGATTTCACAGTATAAACCTAAAAAATATGTGCTCAAGACTATTACAAAACAGAACTAAACTGTAGCCTTATTACATTAAATTACTTAATTCTAAATTACCTAAAGATACGTTTAAACTATAATAGCTTAGGCATCAATAGGCAAAGGGCAAATCTTGACAACAGGTCGTCGAAAAACATTGCCATTCGCAGAGCGAAGCGTCACAACGCGGACTACGTTATCGCGACCAGGGTGCAATTGTTCTATTTTCGCTAGCCTCCAACACAACGTAGGTAACGTGGGTTCAATAATAATAACCAAATCATTGACCCTGATATTAGGGACACCTTTGAACCATTTGTTCTTTTGTTGAAGAGTATGTAAGTAATCACGCTGCCAGATACGCCAAAACGATTGTGTTATCTTTTGAAGTAACTGCCAACGAGAACGCGGTGTTTTAACATCGATCATTGATGACTCGGGTATCGACACGAGTGGACCATTGGAAAGAAAATGTCCAGGTGTTAATACATCTGTTTCATTAGGGTCCGGTGATATAGCGCAAAGTGGGCGCGAATTGAGAATGGCTTCGATTTTCGTTAAAACCGTGCTCATTTCTTCATACGTCAGAATTTGAGTACCTACAACTCGCTTGAGGTGGTACTTGGTAGATTTGATGCCACTTTCAAAAATTCCTCCGAAGTGAGGCGCACTCGGTGGATTAAATTCCCACTTGATGCCGCGGGTGGCAAATCCGTCCGCTATATCAGGATAGTGATCCTGCAATTCAGCTAGGATATTTTTCATAAGCCTATTTGCGCCAACAAAATTAGTTCCACAATCGCTGATAATCGTTTTACAAATACCACGACGTGAGACCATTCTATCTAGAGCAGCCAAGAAGGCTTCTGAGCTCAGCTCGGTAACTGCTTCTAGGTGCACGGCCTTCGTGCTAAGACACACAAATAAGCACACGTACGCCTTGAATGTGGGTGCCTTACGTCGACGACTCTCTTTCAAAAGAAAAGCACCGCAAAAGTCTATTCCGGTAGTTTCAAAACAACGACTAGGTTGTAACCTGGCGGCTGGAAGTTTGCCCATCTCAGGTTGACAAGGTACCGGCTTGACCTTGAAGCATTGTACGCATTTGGAGCATACTGTGCGAATGAGTAGACGACAACCTATTATCCAGAATTTCCGTTGGACCAACGACTGCAAAGTTCTGGGTCCACAATGCAGATACTTGATATGAAAATGTTCCACGATCAAGCGTGATAAAGCACAAGCTTTAGGCAACAGAAGAGGATGTAACGCACAAGCAGGCAAGTTGGCGTTATCGATACGTCCCCCCACTCGCAGCAGTCCTGCACTGTCTAAGAATGGAGACAGTTTTTGAATAGGTTTAGAGCAAACCTGATTATGAGCGACCTTTTCGAGCTCTTCTTGCAAGAAATTAGTTTGAGTGTACTTTACAAGCAACATCAAAGAAGAGTCAAGTTCGATGGTTGAAAGAGAAGAAAGCGTTCGATTCTCTTTCTTTCGCTTTATATTTGAGGAAAAGCGCATTACCCACGCGAGCACTCTTGTGACTTTAGGTAACGAGGAATATCTATTTAGTAGTTGACTTATTAAGTCATCTTCCGGAACCACCGTGAGAAGAGTTTGAACCACGGAAGGTTTCATTTCCGGTAAGTCAGTGTCCGGAGAAGGTAATTTTGATGGCCATTCCGATGGCGGTTTTGAAAGCCATGGAGGACCTGACCACCAGAGTGGATGCTCGACGAGTTCAGAACAGCTAATACCGCGACTACAGCAGTCCGCCGGGTTGTCCTTGGTGGATACATAACTCCAACAGTGGATGTCGACCACATCGGTTATTTGAACCACCCGGTTTGCAACAAACATTTTTAGTAAATGTGGCGGCGTTTTCAACCAGGCCAATGTGGTGGTGCTGTCTGAGTATGCTCGGATTGAGTCAATACGAAATTTGACGTTGAGCAAATCATACATATGATTCAGAACCCGAGATAGCAACACTGCGGCACACAACTCGAGCCTATTTACTGTCGTAGGTTTCAAGGGTGCTACCTTGGACTTTCCTATCAACAGGCGAGAGACGGTGGCTCTTGGCGTCACCGCACACAAATATACACAACAACCGTAGCCCTTAGAGGAGCCGTCACAAAATCCGACTAAATGAATTTGAATGGGATTTGTTGGAAGCACGCTACGTGGCAATTTGATTCGTTGAATGTCATGCAAATTTGCAGCTATAACATGCCATCGCTTGGCTAAGTCATGAGGAATGGGTTCGTCCCAATCTAAATTCAGTTTCCACATGTCCTGCAATAGTAACTTAGCAGAGAAAATCAACGGGGAAATCCAGCCAAGAGCATCGAAGATTCTCGCAGTGATCGAGAGTATTGACCTTTTGGTAAATTTTATATTAAATGTATCCGAAAAGGAATACGAGAAGTTGTCACTCGAAGGATCCCACTGGATACCTAAAATCTTGATAAATTCCTGACCACCTTCGTCGAAGGTCTTAGGAGTTTGACAATGCTCAGGAGGAATATCAGCTAACAATTCGGAATTGTTTGAACTCCATTTCCGAAGTTCGAATTGACCTTGAGCCAACAAAGAAGTCAAATCCTTTTTTAATTGCATGGCTTCTTCTAAAGAAGCGCAGCCAGTAGTAACGTCATCCATAAATGTATCTTCTCGAAGAACCTCGGCGGCACGAGAAGAATACTCCGACCCGTGATCGTCGGCTAACTGACGCAGAGTGCGGATAGCCAAGTATGGAGAGCTACTGACGCCGTATGTGACAGTGGCCAACTCATATTCGACGAGTGGTGCGTTAGGTTGGTCACGCCACAGAATGTGTTGGTAGGACCTGTCTTCAGGTCGAACGAGAATTTGCCGGTACATTTTACAAATGTCCGCAGTGAAGACAATAGTATGCAGTCGAAACCTTGTGACTAAATCCATTATGTCGATTTGAAGTTTGGGTCCGACATGAACTATATCATTTAAAGACTTATTGACGGAAGTCTTGCTACTGGCGTCAAAGACGACGCGCAGACGTGTAGTAGAACTATCGGGTCTGACTACACCGTGATGAGGTATAAGATACCTTGCCTCAGTAGACGAAGCGACTGCTGGTTGCATGTGACCAAGGTCTTCGTACTGACGCATGAAGTCCGCGTATTCAGATTTTAAATCAGAATCACGCTCGAGACGTCTTTCTAAATTTAGAAAGCGATTTAAACTGCAACGACGAGAATCACCAAGAGAAGGAGCATCATCCTTCAACATGAGAGGAACAACGTAACGACCTTCAGGAGTTCGGTAAGTACTTTCTCTGTATTTCTGTTCGCAGACATCATCTTCGGGAATCGAAATGGCAGGACGTGGCGGTTCTTCAATCTCCCAGAACCGTTTTACAATATCATCGAGAGCACACGTGGCTGTAAGAAGTGACGTCATCGGTTGGGATACCGCCCGCGACAAGGAGTGGTGTAAGAGCTGACCGCTAATAACCCACCCGAACACACTATCAAGCGCGCAAGGTAAGCCCGGACCTGGCGAGTAACGAGCGCCGGTATATATTTGATCGAAACACTCGACTCCTAACAAAAGATCCACAGAACTAGATCGATAAAAATTGTCATCCGCTAAATCGAGATGAGAAAATTGATCGTGTACCACCGCGGGTAACGGAGAGGAAGGCATCGATGTGGTGATTTTAGGTAACACCACAAAGGACAACTCGAATGTGGGAGTATCACTTTGACGCGGCATAATCGAGCAAAAAGTAACACCCTTTATATCGAGTACCGAACTTTGACCTAAACCGGTAACATTCATTTTACATTTCTGGATATGTAACCCAAGTCGACGAGCACACGAAACTGTTATAAAGGAATCCATCGAACAGCTGTCAATAAGGGCGCGCGCACACTGCAGCGAACCATTCGCATGACGTACGCGTACTACCGCGGACCCCAGTATTTTAGTACTCGGAACGTTTGAGTCTCCCACGCATGGCGCGGTTGCAGCGCTTGTGAGCGCCGTGCTTGAATTAGTAATCTTATTTTCCGCTTTATCATTAGAACGAGATGTAGACTGCTTGTCTATATGTAACAACGTGTTGTGTTTAGATGCACAAAGTAAACAACTATTGTTACTGTTGCAACTGTTCGCCTCGTGACCCGCTCGCAAACAATTAAAACAAAGTTTTAATTCCATCACTAACTGCCGACGCGGCTGAACATCCAATGATTGGAATTTTGCACATCGATAGATCGAGTGTGAGGATTGGCAACACGGGCAAACTAGTTTACGCTCGTTTTGCGACGAAGACGCGACTAAAGTTGTTTTTGCTTGTTGCGTGAATTTATTGTTAGTATTCTTATTATTGCGAATTTGTCTATTTACCGGAGTAGAAGGAGAAACAGACGCGGTTTGACTCACTTCTAATATTTTAATATAATTTTGCAGGTATTTTATTAAATCGTCAAACGTAGGTATCTCGCTCGCATTCTGCAACTCGAACCGTTGACGAGTCTCGCAGTCCAGTGCACGCGAAGCGATGTAAAACAATAAAAAATCAGTAAGGTTGTGAATCGACAGCGACCGCAATGCGTTTACATTTTCGTATAATATATTTAATAAGCTCGTTAAATTATCGAGTGACGGCTTATTTATTTTACTAGCGTTGACTAGCTTATCAATATACGCGGTAGCCAGAACTCGCTTATTATCGTACCTATCGAGCAAAGCCTGGTAAACTATACTATAATTCGCGGCCGTGACAGGTAAACCTTTCGCTATAGTTGAGGCGAAACCAGACAAGCATGAGTTCAGATAATGGAACTTTTCCGCATCGGATAGCGTAGCGTTGAAGTGGATTAAAGACACATAACTGTCTTTAAAACTTTGCCAGTTTTCAATGTTTCCGTCAAACTTCGGAATTTCCAGTTTAGGTAATTGAACGCGAGGACTCGGAGTCTCCTGCACTGGAACACTAGCATTAGAACTGCTACTTGTCACTGATAACATTGAATCCGCGAACTCGACCACGGCATAATACAACTCGTCAAACGCTAATAACGTTGCATTATCAATCATTGATTTCGGTCGCAAAGTTATTTCCAACTTGTTTATACGGTCGTTGACCTCGACAAAATTTTCTTTTGTTTTTTCGACAGATTTATATCTACTACGAAACGACGATAATTTAGATTTATCGGTTGTAGCCACTTTAGACAAATCGAACAATATTTGCATACACGAGAATTCATATTCACGTCTTTTAATGAGAGATTGTAATTCGGCTTCCATCTTGTCTGTCATTATTGAATCTTTTTATAATACAATATATTTCGATAATAAGATCAGTACAAAGACGAAACAAATTAACTAGGTACTTAATACAAACAAAGCTGCGTAAGCTATTATAATTTACTAGGCGTTAGTAAAATTATAGAATAGTTAATACGAGAAATATTTGTAGCGGATAGGTAGGTAGCTACCTACCTACAATTTATCTGCAAGATATACGAAATACAGGTTACGTATTAATGTAGTATGTAAATATTACAGTAAATTCAATGGTTTTAAGTTTGAACTAACACTTTACACTCTTAGTGAATCAGACGTACCTAACAATTAAGACCTATTAAATCTTTACCTAGCCTAGACTCGAGCACACATTAATTAAATCTACTGTTTGACAACTAAGTTGCAACATCAGGCTTTCCTCGCAATAGGTGAAGTAGAATGTCTGACAACAATAGGATTGAAACAGATTAGATTATATTTTATACTGGAGTAGGTCTGTCGGTAAGTTTATTAAAATAGATAGTAGGTAGATTATAAAGTAACTCGATGGAACGTTCGCCCGGGTGAACCGCGCCTCGATCGGCCGCTGCCGGTAGGTAGGTATGTTCGAACAGCGAACGACAATACGATGAGATATCAACAAAATTACGAGATTCTATGAGTTTTGTTACAATACAAAGTAAACAATATTGACTATTTGATGTTTTTAGTGTAGCTAAATAACAAAATAGCATTGATTGTTTGAACTAGGGAATATGGCGATTATTATTATTACAAGTAAACACTCGTGATTTAGACTTGTGATCAACAAAGATGAGGACTTAGTCCTCACAGGAGGCACCATGTATGTTGGATACTCGCGAAGAAAGCCTGATGCTACTGCTTAGAGACGACACGCTACGGATATTTGACTGTGTAATGAGGGAATCGCCCCGGCCACCACTAGGATTAGAAACGGGAATATAGATAGGACTCACCAGCACCGCAGGCAGAAATATCCGCCGGAGTCTAAGTCTCCTGCCACCAGGATTTTCGTGTCTTCCTCTATTTTATTATACACATTTTATACACAAAAACACACGCGCGTGTATGCACACGAACGACATCGGCCATATTGAAGCGCGCGCGGCGAGAGGGCGCGCGGCAAGTTTGAATTAGGAGGAGGAACGTGTCATTGGACAGGATTAATGATACCAGGATTAGTATGTAGCCGTAACAGTACCCATAGACACTATTCCACGCGGACGAAGTCGCGGGCACAGCTAGTAGTAAGTATATGATGATAAATGTCGCAAACTTGCTACTGAAATAGAATCGCGCGGCATAGGAGTCGGTTGTTTTAGTTTTTAGGGTTCCGTACCTCAAATGGAAAAAAAGGAACCCAAGGATCACTTTGTTGTCCATCTGTCTGTCTGTCAGTCTGTCTGTCTGTCTGTCTGTCAGCTGTCAAGACCCCTTTTCCTCCGGAACGATTAGAGATATCAAATTGAAGCTTATATCAAATACTCGGGTCTACGGTCTCTTTTGGCTGTGTAAATATGTAGTTTTATTAATGAATAATTTATGATCGTACAAACCGAAAAAACCGACTCCATATGCCGCGATTGTCAATGTAGCCAGAAGCCATAATCATGTAATCAAGGTATACAAATTTGTTTATATCCATATATCCGGAGATGATTGTCAGATCTCGATAAAATTTGAATAGGACTAAACGGCAAGCATAATCTCTCAAACAAAAAACGAATTTTTAAAATCGGTTAAGATTTGACGGAGTTCTGACGTAACAAACATACAGAAAAACCGTCGAATTGTGAACCGCTTCCTTTTTGGTGTAGTCTGTTAAAAAACGTGAATTTACTATTACAAACTTATCACATGCGATTGGTTTAATACATTTTCTTTGGATTGAACTATAAAGTTATGTTTGTCCTAAACCCGTATGAGAAGTTGATGTGGAAGCCTCGGTGGGCGAGTCCAACTCGACTTGCCCGGGTTTTAACTTAACTAAATATATATAAAACTGGGCAAGTGCGAGTCAGAGTCGCGTCTTGCATTGCACACTTAGGAAGGGTTCCCTACTACAGTGCAATACGAAACGTAGCAGAGTTTCATCCAATCTCTTATTGTTGGATCAATAGATAATACATAGAACATTTTGTTAGGTATACGAGATCACGGAAAATCTCGTCAGCGCGATCTAGAAAGACGGGGCGGCTCGTTTACTAGCGCCATCTATGTTTTTTTGCCGAAACTAATTAGAGAGGTTGTTAGATTAACAAACACGAAGGAGTTGATAACACCCAGGTCCCAGATGACACCTAGACTTTCATTTTTTGTATGGGGACCCCCTTTAATATTTAACTTTATTTTGTTTTTTGTATTTGTTGTTCTAGCGGCAATATAAATACACCATGTGTGAAAATGTCAACTGTCTAACTATCACGGTTAATGAGATACAACCTGGTGACAGACGGACAGACAGACAGACAGACAGACGGACAGCGGAGTCTTAGTAATAGGGTCCCAATGAACCCATTGGGTACGGAACCCTAATAAAAACTAACTACATCTTAATTATTATACTTTTAAAATGGCTAAATACAATAATCGTGTGGAGCAATATGTTATTATTGCTACACTTTACTACATGTAAATAAACTTAAGTAGTTTACGTCATACCTACCTACTTACGTCACGGTAATATCTATCTATACTAATATTATAAAGAGAGAACATTTGTATTTTTGTATGTTTGTAATGATTTGGCTCAAAAACTACTGGACCGATTTCAAAAATTTTTTCATTAATGTATAGAATGAACTTTCGAAATGAAAATAGGCTATATATTATCCCGTTTAAATCAAAGGTACATTCGTGGAGACCTAATTTGCAAGCTAAGTCGACAAAAAAACGGTCGAAAAAACACATTACTTACGAACGCTGCTCAACTGAAAATAGATGGAAGAATATTTTCTATGGAAGAGTTGTACAACTTAATAAGACCTACAAAAAAGTCCGCGACAGCATATGTCTATCTCTTAAGGTTGACTCACAGTAACCATTTTAGTCTTTAATTTTTTGTTAAAAAATATTACACAAATTCCAAGGATATTTTCAAGTATATAGTATTAATCCTTATCCAAATAATAACGTTAATTAGCTTGGCCACATATTATAGATTAAAATTGTTCTTTACAGTATATAATTCAAATGAAAACTCTAGAAGATATCACGAATTTCACATACACGCATCGCAAAATTAATAAAATATTTGCAGTGAAACCACAGATTAGGTCATAGTTACTTCGAAAATATTATTTTAAGCTTAGCTACTCTGTAGATCCTCACCGATCACAATCAATTTGAAGTCAATATAGTATAATAATATGATCTATTGTGTAAAATAATATTCATCTATATATATAATAATATAATATTTTAAACCACCCCGACTGATCTATGTATACCTAATCTTTTCATTAAAAGCATTCCAATGACTCTAAACACGACATTTAAAATCTGAGCTCTAAGTTGGTGAGGATTTGAGTATTCTGTAGAGTCCAGGAGATGTCGCAGCATCAGGTCAATGCTTCCATGTTCTTACAATATCGTTGAAGAAGAAGATTTTCAAATTGATCAGACCTATGAAAGTTGATTTCATAGCGCAATTAACTAGAAAAAAGCTCATAGTTTTATAACGATTGAACGAATTTTCATGAATCAAAGCTAAAACTCTCGATGAAGACATCAATAAATAAAAAAAAAACTATGACACACCGGCGACAGACACAAGCATATTTAGCTTAGTTGGAGGCCTTGCACATTATAACATATTTTCTTGTGTCTTGAACAAAAAAAAAATTGTTGCCTGGCTGTCTTCCATTGATTATTCAGAGACTGAAAATTTAATAAAATCAAATATATGACAATAAGGGGCCTGCTCCTCCACCACCGGATACACGTCCAGCAAACAAGGGCTCTGAGAAGCAAAATATTCGTGCTTTTTATTCTCTTTTGGAAATTATCCAATGCGTAGTGAAACAGGCCCCCATCAGCTACAAGTAACTGTAGTTATTGTGTAGGCATAGTTCCTAAAAATAGATTATACTTACATCATTTGACTCAGTCTCTCTAACTAGTCATCACTGTAAATATAACAATCACATAAAGTTTATCCACTAAATTAAAATTTGAAAATACAGACATATCACTTACTCTCACCATCTCACAATCACACTACATACTCCTAATCACCCACACACCCTATATTCATATCCATTCATATTTATTCACCCAATCACACATACTCCTTATACTCATATTCATATATATATTATACACCCAACCACACATACTCCCCATACTCCTTATACTGATATCCATACAAACATATATAAACATAAGTATACACAAATACATGTAAAAGCTTGGATATTTATATTCTTAATTTTAAGTTAGATCATGTTAATTTGTACCGAAACGTTGCCACGCATTTTTCCAGTCTACATCACCATGTATTTAATAATCAATTCACCATTTTACTGCATAACATGTAGAAACTATAAACTCATGTTATACATATAACTCAGGCGAGACTAAATTCCACGACACAGGGTATCCTAGTGTGGAATTTCAGGGTCTTTAATAATTACTAATATTATGTTCATATTGTTATGTTCCTTATGTATATAGTATAAGTTTTGAAAACAAATAAATTCATTCATTCATTCATTCATTAATTCTTATGAGAAATGTCTTATAAGAAATGTCTTATAATGTGCACGAGTCAATCACATACGACCATAGACTAGTATGCGCGTGTCTTATCCGACATAAGAAAAAATATCTTGTACTATGTGAGTATATTAATACTGCCAACATACTGAATTTAGAATCAGAGAATCATAGCGATTCTTTGATTCTATGTATGGTCTCATATAGCAATCAATGCGTCTGAATTTATTTTATGACACAAGACACAAGAAAATATCTTATAATGTGCAAAAGACCGGAGGGGTTAACAAGAATACTAGTAATGTGTAACCCACATTGCTGAGTTTTGGCGGGAACGTGGAAAAGTGTGTGTGATCTCATTGTATTCTTTCCTAAAACTTGTGTTCTTCCGCGTGTTAATATGTAATAAATGTGGATTATTAACCATTAAGTGCCGGTGAATGTGTGCGAGTGTAGGGAAACAGCACAATGTTGAAAAACATGCTATTTGCGTTCTCACCAAAATTCCACTGAAAATCTTCAGTAAACACCACGTCTTTACTGAAGGTATGACTTAGACTAGACTTTTACTTGACAACTGACCTGAAATGTGACTTTGACTCATCTCTACGACTAACATTCATAAAAACTTGAAAAATTTCAATACTTGACACTGGCTAAATACACTAATCGTGTGGAGCCATAAAGAAACAAAAAAAAAAAAAAACCCACATTGGTAGTCAGCTTTAAAAAAAATACATAATTACCAATGCATTTCCTAGGTCCGCAGCCAAATGGAAAGTAAGCGGGAGATACAGACTCAGTTTTATTGAAGCGCTCTGGTTTGAATACGTCGGGTTCATTGAAATAAATAGGATCATTTTGTAAACCACCGACTGACACGAAAACAGGAGTGCCTTTCTCAATTATAAGGTCCGTGCCTGGTAACTGGAAAAAAATAAAAAAATAAGTTTCAAAAAATAGATTGACAGTAGTTGTAATCTATCGATTTTAATACCAATATACCAGTGTTTTATGTTTTATGATGGACGTTCGATTCACCGGAACGAAAGGTTTTGCTTCTTCATTCATTATACGTACAGTCAAGGAATGGAATTGCTTGCTGGTGTCTGTGTTTCCCGTTATCTATAACCCAGGGATCTTCAAATCGCGAGTGAACAGGTATCTTCTAGGTAAGCGTGCTACATTGTCAATCGCATCATCACTTACGCCGACGAATTGAGAACCTACTCCTTTTTGTGAAGTCGGTTAAAAATAGCACCCGAGATTTGACCCACATAAACAGACAAACATACTGTATACTAACAAGACAAGTTACATAAAAGCACAGAATAATGAATAATAAAAGTACCAAAAAGAGGGTCCACAGAAAGAATGTGGGATGCGTGGGAATTCTTTTATACAACTCCATCTGTCGAACTTAGCGGGATGAATGCCCGAATGATATCGAATGCGTCTTCGTGGTTACGCCATTCTACAATAGAGGGCGTTTATAAATATAACATATAACATAACGCTTACGTCATATCCGTTGCATTCGGACCGTGACGCTACGTCACTTCCGTTGTATTTTAACACCAGTGCGCCTAAGGAAGTTTCACTTTAAAAACTGTTTACCTTGTAATCTTTGAAAGCAAGTCTATCTAGTTCCATTACAGGCGGATACATCCTTAAAGTTTCGTCTATGCATTGATCTATAAACTTCATTTCGTTGAAGCCGTCAGCAGTCCAACCGTAGCGCCCAATAGCATATTTAACTTCGTCTCTGGCACGACTTTGATATTCTCGATATTTGGCCAAGTGCATGAGCGTGAAAGTTGTCGTAATTGAACTAGATTCAAACCCCGAAAAAAATATTCCAGTTTGGTACAATAGGTTTTCGCCTTCGAATTCTGCAATGACAATTAATTTTGTTTTACTTAGTTTTTTAGGGTTTAGTGCTGAAAGAGTACCAACGGAACGGAGCCTCAGAATTAATAATACACAGAAGAAATAATTACTACAAGGCGGAGCGCATTTGAAGTCAATTATTTAATATAAACCTTAACTACCTTGACATACAGACAATAATTGTATACCAAGAATAAATTTACCCGTGGCGCTCGGAGAGCTCTCAAGCTACCACAAGAGCATACGCGCTACTGCTCCAGTTTGTACTATTATTTATTCTGTGCTCGTGCTCTGTTTTAAGGACTCTCGGAGCCGCTCGTGGTCGCCTGAATCTGCGCGCGCGTATCAAGAAGATGTGCTCTGCCGCGCTTCCAGCGGTATGCGCTGGGCCTATTACTGAGCTTCACTGTCCTTCCGTCCGTTTGTCCGTTATTTAGAGGGCTGTATCTTCTTAACTGTAATAGGTAGACACTTGAAATTTTAACAAAGTATGTATTACTATGGCTGCTATAACAACACATGCTAAAGACAGAATAAAGTAAAAATTTAAGGGGGCATATACGCCCTTACAAAAAACGTGTTTGTTCGTCAATTTTGGTTCAATATTATTAAATATTGTTGTTCCGGACAACGACGTACACCGATAATATGAACGCACTATGTATAGTTAGTTATAAGTTGTATATAATAAAGATAAGTTTTAGCTTAGTACTTTAGGATAGGTAGGGTACTTTGCCATGTATAGAGTTCGCATTTCGTTATAGCTTCGTATAGATAGACATATAATTTACAATGTATAACGTTCATATTCGTATAGATAGATAGTAACCTGTATTTGTATCGCATTCGTAAACAGCCTTATTATAGATAGATTTGTTAGATTCTTATTAGAACATAGGAATGTAACTTGTATAAGGTTTGTAACAGTATAATAGGTCTTATAGGACTACAGACAGGTCATTCGTACAACCTAAGTAGATAGGTAATAGATAAAAATAAAGCATGTTCGGCTTTAATAGATGTAACAGATAGTCAACCTAGACCAGGTTAGGTTTAGGAATAGGGTTGGTACTTGCAAATAGCATAGGTCTGGGAGAGCTCCGCACTCTCTGATGGTTAGCGCTCGACTAAACAGCATCTCGGGAGAGTATATCTCCGAAAAGTCGGCATCTCGTGCGTGCGCCCACACAAGGACACGCCCCGCGAGACAGAGTGCGGGCGCTCCCAGACTATCGACCTCTCGCTCTTTTGCAAGTACCAACAACAATATAAATAGAGCGTCGCTACCGTGCCAAATTGTTCAGTTCACCAACGGCGGCTCTAGAAGAAAGAAGAAAGGAAAACTAGGAAGTCTAGTGAATAGTGATAGTGACTAGTGAATAGCTCAGTAGCTATAAGAAGACTGAAGAAAGAATAAATTAACGTTTGAAGGCTTGAAGACGTGTTTAAATCCCAGCTCCAAAGCTTCACAGTAAAAGTGTGGGAATCCGAAGGCCTCTCCCGAAGAAATACAGTCCACTGCTCCACCGCTGTGCTTAGGGTTCCCCACATTTTTGGTCCTTCGAGCCGGATAATTGGGACCTTAACAGTCTTTTTCAAGACTAAACGTTAATTTAAACGCCGCAAAAAGTCTTTTTTAAGACTACTTCTCGTCGACTCCGATAACTAACGCCGCAAACAGTCTTTTTCAAGACTTGTCGTTGACTCTTCGATTCGATATCCGCTACCATGCCGGTCACCCGCTCCACAGGAAGAGGACGAGCGCCGGCCTCCGAGCAAGAGTCATCCGCCGAGACCACGACAACGGGTACAACGGCGTCAACATCGGGTACTTCGCGCACCGGGGCAACAGTCATCACGGAGGAGCATCCTTCGACCAGCGGCTACGTGTCAGCGGCTGTGGTCTCACCAATGCGACGGGCATCCTACAGTTTCGCGCCCGCCGCGACGGCGCCACACGCCGTTCCAGAGCATCACACCGCGACCGTGCCGCCCCCCGCCGCCGTGATGGCGCCACCGGCGCCCACCTCCGCTTCACTCGCCGCGCCGCACCCTGCCGCCGTGATGGCGCCACTAGCGCCGACCTCCGCATCATTCACCGCGCCGCACGCCGCCGCGCTGCACGCGCCGCGCGCTGCCGCGCCACACACCGCCGCCGTGACGCCGCGGACACCGCCGTTGGGGACTGAAACATTCGCCGCGCCGCACTTCGAGCAACATGCGCAACACTTCGAGCAACATGCGCAACACTTCGAGCAACATGCGCAACACTTCGAGCAACATGCGCAACACTTCGGGCAACACATCGAGCGACACATCGAGCATCACTCCGAGCGTCGAGAGAGGCCGCCACGGGACACGAACAGTCTCGCGGAGCAGCGCGCACGCAGCCAACGTGCGGAATCTCGCCGCTCGAAGAAGTCGCACCGCAACGCTACAGCTAAACAAGAACTTCTTCGACAGATCGAGTACGCGACGAGTCGTCTCGCCGCGCTCGAACAATCCGACAGTGAAGAAGACACCGAGGGGGGCTCTGTCGTCACCGAGTCCGACACCCAACATCGAGTCGACACCTGGTTGAGCGACCAGGTACCACCGCCGCCGGTCTTGTTGGCCATGACCAACGAGACCCTCCGCCCAGCTGAGACGCCACGTGAGCCGCTACCCTCCGTGCCACCGCCGCCGACCACCGCCGTGTCACGTGATCACCCACGTGTGTCGCCGCCAGCGGGCTTCGAGCTCCGCGCCGAGCTGAGCTACCATTCGACGTGCCCACCTGAGCCGCGTGGACCGCTGCTCTCCGTGCCACAGCCGCCGCTGCCACCGCCTGTGCCACGTGATTCTCCACGCGCGCTGCTACCAGTGGGACCCGAGCTTCAAGACAGAAGCTACCAACAGCTACGAGACTACGAACTACGGCGTAGCCAGGAGCTATGAGAGAGCTACGAGCTACGGCGTAGCCAGGATCTACGAGATCAACAGCTACGAGAGTGCTACGACCTACGGCGTAGCCAGAATCTACGAGATCAACAGCTACGAGAGTGCTACGACCTACGGCGTAGCCAACAGCTACGAGATCAGCCGCTACGGGAGAGCTACGGACTACGCGACAAGCCGAGCTACGTGCATCCACCGATGGGAGGGCAGGCGCCGCCACCGTCCATACCGGCGGGAGCCTGCGACCTCTCTCAGCTGTCGACTGCCATCACACAAGCTGTCATCGCCGGACAGCGCCCGAGATTCGCCGAGCTACCGATGTTCGACGGGTCACACCTCGACTGGCTGCCGTTCCGGGCTGCGTACATGGAATCTGCACCGATGTTTTCACCAACTGAAAACATTAACCGCCTGCGCCGGAACCTGAAGGGGAAAGCACGAGAAGCCGTCAGCAACCTGCTCATCACTAACGCGAGACCGGAAGAGGTCATGGAAACTCTTACAACGCGCTTCGGTCGTCCTGAAACGTTGGCGATGGTCGAGATCGACAATCTTCGGTCTCTGCCGCGCCTCACCGAGTCACCGTCGGACATCTGCCAGTTCGCCTGCAAAGTGACCAACGCCGTGGCGATGATGCGAGCCCTCGACTTCGGCTACTACCTCTTCAATCCGGAGCTAGTGGCGGCCATCGTAGAGAAGCTACCACCGACGCTGGCGCGCAACTACTACAAGTTCGCAGCTATTCAACCACGTGACACGCCGGACCTGATCAAAATACAGAGCTACTTGAAGAGCGAAGCCGAGTTTTGCGGACCATTCGCGAAACCCGACTCAACAGTGAACTCGCCAGCACCGGGGCCTCAAAGGAGGACGCAGCGAGTACACAACATCGTCGAACAACAGCAGCAGCCACAACAGAGATCGCAGCCACCTACAGTACAGTGCCCCGTGTGTGAACAAGCGGGACACTTCGCCGACGACTGCGACAATTTCGAGAAAGCCGATCAACACGAGCGCTGGGACATAGCGAAGAAACAGCGGCTATGTTTCAGGTGTCTACGCTACCGGAGGCGAGATCACAGCTGCCGTGCCAAGGTGTGTGGAGTCGACGGCTGCAAGACCCACCACCACAGAATGCTGCACTACGAGAAAAATGAAAAGGGTGCAGTGACCGAAACCATCAACTCCGCGTGGACCACAGAGCATCACAGGTCTTACCTGAAAATGATTCCAGTTCGAGCTGTGGGGCCAGCGGGGACAGTCGACACCTTCGCGCTACTGGACGACGGTTCGACGGTCACCCTAGTCGACGAGCGCATCGCCGTCGAAATCGGAGCAGAGGGACCAGTCGACCCGCTGTACATTAACGGCATCAACGCATCGAAGTCGTCCACAAGCAACTCGAAAAGGATACAGATCACTCTGCGTGGCCCGAACAAGAAGGAAAAGAAGATTCGAGCGCGCACAGTACAGAACTTGGACATCTCGCCGCAGGAAGTAAACAAGTCTGCGCTACGAGGCTGCAAGCATCTACGTGACATCGGCAGCCTACTGACGTACCAGCGTGCTTCGCCGGGTATCCTGGTCGGCCAGGACAACTGGGAGCTGCTGCTAGCTTCGAGGACACGCCGAGGCGCCCGAGACCAGCCGGTGGCGTCGCTGACGCCGCTCGGGTGGGTGCTACACGGGGGCCACAGCAGAACGCTCGGGAAGAGCATCGACTTCGTGTCCTACGTCACCGAGTCGCCTGAAGATGCAGCCCTGGACGTGATGATTCGCGACTATTTCGAGACTGACGTCATGTATATTAACCCACAGTACACATCGAGATCGGAGCGGCGTGAGGTCAACGAACCACCGGTCACGGACGCGCTCAACGGCGAGCGGCGTGAGGTCGACGGACCACCGGACACGGACGCGCTCACCATCGAAGACAGCAACGAGCGGCGTGAGGTCGATGGACCACCGGACGCGGACGCGCTCAACAGCATCGAAGAGTACGTCGAGGACGTACCCCTACAGAACACAGACACCGGTGAAGAACGGGTTCATCACCTCATCGAGCGCCGACAGAAGCTGAGCGAAGCCCTACCCGACGTGTCCCGCTTCTCCAACTGGGACCGACTTCGCTACACTGCAGCCCGAGTACTACAATTCATTGACCTCTGCAGGGGCGCTCAACGGGTGTACTACAAACGCACCAAACAGAACAAGGTCGATGACCCCGCCTGGACTAACAAGAAAACGGCTAAGAAGCCCGCACCGGTACAACATTCGAAAAAGGAAGAAACGGAAAAGTTCCTGCCTGTTCCTGCGCAAACACTGAGGGCCGCGGAGGCGCTACTTATGCGCGCCTCACAAGAAGAATCGTTCGCGGACGACATCGATGATCTGCAAAAAGGAAAACCACTTCGGAAAGATAGCCGCCTACAACAGCTGAGCGTCGTGTATGAAGACAACACTCTACGACTGCGGAATCGACTCATCGGTTCAGAGCTACCGAGCCACCGAGACAACCCGCTGATTTTGGACGGCGGCCACCCGACAGTCAAGCTCTGGATTCTGCACGTCCACCGCCGCCTGCATCACGCCGGAGTCGAAGCGACGGTGAACGAGAGTCGTCAACAGTACTGGGTGCTACGCTTACGCTCAGTAACCCGAACCATTGTAAGGCGATGTTTATTTTGCAGACTTCGCAGCGCAGCACCACCGTATCCGAGAACCGGAGACCTGCCGGCGTGCCGGCTGGCTCATCATCAGCGGCCCTTCTCCTGCACTGGCGTCGACTACTTCGGGCCGGTGACAGTGACTGTCGGCCGCACCAACCAGAAAAGATACGTGGCTATCTTCACGTGTCTCACCACCCGGGCCATCCACCTCGAGATCGCCGCATCGCTCAGCACCGACTCCGCGGTGATGGCGCTGCGACGCATGATGGCGCGACGGGGCTGTCCGACTCAAATTTGGTCCGACAACGGGACCAACTTTCGAGGCGCCGAGAGAGAGCTGCGACAGACGATCGACGCAGCAACAGCACAGGAAGCAGCCAAGCGGACCATCGACTGGCGATTCATCCCACCGGGCGCGCCGTTTATGGGAGGCGCGTGGGAGCAAATGGTTCGCTCCGTGAAGACTGCACTCGCCGCTACGCTCCACGAGACCCGACCGCGAGAGGAAGTTCTCGCCACTCTACTCGCAGAGGTGGAGTTCACCGTCAACAGCCGACCACTCACACACGTGTCGGTCAACCCCGAGGACCCAGAGGCCCTGACTCCGAACCACTTCCTTCTGGGCGGCCCTGCTCGTCTCCCATACCTGGGGGAGATTGAGCGCACCGTCTCCATCTCCAGCTGGCGCGCTGCACAACGCCTCGCCGACATATTCTGGGCGCGGTGGCTGAAGGAGGCGCTTCCCGAGCTACAACACCGGCGGGAGCCCCAGGGGAAAGGAGCTGAGGTGAAGACCGGAGACCTGATCCAGCTCGTCGACCCGAATCTACCCCGTAACGTCTGGCTCCGTGGCAAAGTCATCAACACGTTCCCGGGACCCGATGGCATCGTGCGCACCGTCGACATCCAGACCAAGGGCGGCGTGCTACGACGGCCTGTAAGGAAGCTGATCATCCTACCAATCGAAGACGTCGTTCCTACACCGGGCTCTTCTGCTGCAGGCAGCACGGCGGGAGAATGTTCCGGACAACGACGTACACCGATAATATGAACGCACTATGTATAGTTAGTTATAAGTTGTATATAATAAAGATAAGTTTTAGCTTAGTACTTTAGGATAGGTAGGGTACTTTGCCATGTATAGAGTTCGCATTTCGTTATAGCTTCGTATAGATAGACATATAATTTACAATGTATAACGTTCATATTCGTATAGATAGATAGTAACCTGTATTTGTATCGCATTCGTAAACAGCCTTATTATAGATAGATTTGTTAGATTCTTATTAGAACATAGGAATGTAACTTGTATAAGGTTTGTAACAGTATAATAGGTCTTATAGGACTACAGACAGGTCATTCGTACAACCTAAGTAGATAGGTAATAGATAAAAATAAAGCATGTTCGGCTTTAATAGATGTAACAGATAGTCAACCTAGACCAGGTTAGGTTTAGGAATAGGGTTGGTACTTGCAAATAGCATAGGTCTGGGAGAGCTCCGCACTCTCTGATGGTTAGCGCTCGACTAAACAGCATCTCGGGAGAGTATATCTCCGAAAAGTCGGCATCTCGTGCGTGCGCCCACACAAGGACACGCCCCGCGAGACAGAGTGCGGGCGCTCCCAGACTATCGACCTCTCGCTCTTTTGCAAGTACCAACAACAATATAAATAGAGCGTCGCTACCGTGCCAAATTGTTCAGTTCACCAACGGCGGCTCTAGAAGAAAGAAGAAAGGAAAACTAGGAAGTCTAGTGAATAGTGATAGTGACTAGTGAATAGCTCAGTAGCTATAAGAAGACTGAATAAAGAATAAATTAACGTTTGAAGGCTTGAAGACGTGTTTCAATCCCAGCTCCAAAGCTTCACAGTATAAGTGTGGGAATTTTTTTTTTTTTTCAATTTATTAATCTTTAAATATAATACATTTTATACAAATAATTGAGTACCAATAAACTATTTTTTGTTTGTGCTGGTACTCACATCCGCAACGTGCTACTACTAATAATTAATAACTACTAATTTATATCTTAAATCTACACTAATTTCTAACTAAACCAAAAAAAAAAAAAAAAAAAAAAAACTTAATGTATTCAAATGAAAGGTAAAAATCTGAATGAGTATACGAAATAAACAGAAAAGCAACTATTCGCTTTTAAGTTGTTTGTACTCAGCGGTAGGCTTGGACAAAACAAATGCGGAACCGGTTTTGTTGATCTATACATACAGGGTGATTGATTGGATGTGATTTGTTGATGTTATGTATTTTGTATATTTATGTTTTGTAATTTGTGTATTAATAATTAATTGTAATTTTAAGTTTGTCGTTTTTTTTTTTTTTTTTTTTTTTTTTTATTCCAATCGCTTTGAATGACATGTTACACCAACTCCACCCTAGTGGGATACGGGTAGGAAGATGATGTTAATGTTTTATTTCTTTTATTTTTTTATTTGATTAATGTTAAGTTGTTTAAATAAATATATATATAAATCTTCTATATATATATATATATACATTTTTTAAGTAGTTTTTTGGTTAAATATTTCATTAAAATTTGTCTGCTGATTTGACGATGTCGTGAAAGTAATTTTTGTATTTCCGTTTATAATTTGTCCTGTTTATTTTGTTAAGCAGAGTGTGTGGCATTTCATTGAGAAAAGTTGGGATCAAAAACTCGATAGTTCTTCGTCCATAGTAGTTTGACATTTTTGGTACTTTTAATTTATTCTGTGTAATCTGTCTAGTATGTATTTCGTGTGATATAGGTATTTGGATGTCTTTATTGTCAAATTGTTCGATAGCGAGACACATACGAAGTCGCGTTTGAACAGGGAGTACGTTACAGAATTCGAATAAATCTATACGCTTTTCTTTGTACTGTTGTTTAACTTTCTTTGATACGATAAGTTTCAAAAGTCTTATTTGAAGGTTTGATATTTTTTCTAAATATGATCTGAAAGTGCGTCCATAGCTAGTAAGTCCATATGATATAATAGACTCCGCTAGGGCCACATACATTGCAAGAAGAACCTTGTACGGCACTGTTGGTTTTATTATAAAGAATTTTGCTAAAATAGCTCGTAATTTATCGCAAACAGTATCAATATGGTAACTCCAACTAAATCTTTGGTCCACTACTAACCCCAGGTAGGTGTGATGTGAGACCTGATCTATTTTGTCACACGTGCACGGCACTGAGTTGTGCAAGCAGCTATGAGTATGTGCCAATATCTTAAATGTATGATTGGTTTTGAGATAGCTTGAGTGGACATGAATAATTTTCGTTTTGCTTGCATTTATTACAAGCCCAGCGTCATGTGACCATTTCAACACCTGATTGAAGTCGTGTTGCATCCATTGTGCAGCCAGGTTCATATCTTTACAGGCAGCTAGGAGACAGGTGTCATCTGCATATTGGTAGATCGAACAATTATCGACAACGTGCTCCATATCATTCACATATGCGAGGTAATGCAGCGGCCCAAGCACCGATCCTTGAGCTGTTCCTTCAGTGACTTCGATAGCTTCACTCATTTTATCTTCTATTTTGACGTAATATTTTCTATCTGTGAGGTAGTCTCTACACCAGTCAAGAATCGGTCCACGAACGCCAGAGTTTTCTAATTTAGTCAGTAATGTGTCATGTCTTAAGGTGTCGAAGGCCTTGCTGAAGTCAATAAATAGCAATATCACATGATTTCTGTTTTCTAAGTAATTGTTAACTTCATCAGTAAATTTTGATAGCAACTCAGAGGTTGACTTATTTGGTTGGAAGCCGTACTGTGCATTTGAAAGTATCTCATTTTTTATATAGTAATTTTGAATTTGATTACACACGTATTTTTCGGTGATTTTGTCTATGACTGGGAGTAAAGTGATAGGGCGGTAATTCGCATAATTGTTGTGACTTCCTTTTTTATAAATCGGTCGAACAATACCTGTTTTTAAATCTAATGGATATTTTCCGGTTTTAATAGTGACATTTATGAATTGAGTTATTGTACTAACAATTTTGTTACTAATTTGTTTGATATCAAAGCATCGTATTCCATCTATTCCAGGTGCTTTGTTAGAGTTTAGGTTAGTAAGTATTTTAGACACGCTCTTATATGAGGCTTTTTTAAATAACATTGATTTGTTTTGTGGGAATACGTAGTCAGACTCATTCAATAATTTTTTGTTACATCTGGGCAAAATATTTTTAACGCTATGATGAAATTCTCTTGCAAAGTTGTCAGCTATAGTTTTGGTATCAATTCTACTCAACCTAAAGGCTCTAAGAATTGCATCATCGACCGATTGTTTGTTTCGACCTGATAAACTATTTAATATCTGCCAAAGTTGCCTTAAATTTGTTTTATTTTTATTAATTTGATTAATGTGATATCTGTTTCTGGATTCTTCAATCAATTTGTGGGTTTTATTTCTCAATTTGTTGAATTCTAGCCTTAGGATATTATTCGTCGAATCATTTTTCCATTCTGTGAACAGTTTATCTCTTTTTATACATAAATTGTCTATAAAGGTGTTAATCCAAGGATATATGTTTCTTTTGCTAGTTTTGCTGATTGTTCTAGTACTGGTAGATTTGGTATAGCATAGCGAAAATTGATTTTTTATATAATCATATATGGTGTTGGAACACCCTGTTTTCGCAATATCAGTCCATTTAATATTATTAAGTAAGTGTTTGAGTTTTGCAGTATTCATATGGTGAGTACCTTTTGAATCACCCCCTATTCTTACTGTGTTTTTTCCAACACCCGACAGCACTATCATGCGATGGTCGGCCATAACAGTGCCGAGCGCGCCCGAGTACAGGTCTAACAAGCGCGTTCTAACAAAAATGTGATCTATGCAACTACGTGTTGTCAAGTTGCCGCGTTTCTCTATTCTTGTATAGTCGGATATCGCGCTTGTTAACCCGCACTCGGACATGCTACAAATGTAGTATTCGCGGATGTTATTATAGGTTTTTAAGTCTATATTTATGTCGCCTAGCAAATATGCATCGTGAGATTTTAGTGCAGAACTAAGTAATAGGTTTTTAATTTCTTTTATGAATAGGTGTTTACTTTCATTTGGTGGTCTATATATAGCACAGATAATAGCGGTGTAATTGTGAGGTGTGGTGATTTGCCCAATGATAGATTCACAGTGATTAAGTGAGTAGTCTATTTCTGAGAATACGTGGGTGTTTTTTATATATATTATTATGCCACCACCTCTCTTGTTTACTCTGAGCATACTGTGCATTATATAGCCATTGACATTGTACATAGATACGTTATGTTCTGAGATATTTACTTCAGTTAGTATGAGAACATCGATCGACAGCAAGGACGAATTAAATAATTGCGTTATGTGACAGAAGTTTTTAACAATAGATCTTATATTTATATGAACGATATTAAAGCTAGTTTTATAAATAGGGGGTATATTTTGGCTAAATTCATTTAAGTTTGCGCAGTCGTACAGTTCTATATGATCTGAGAATGTTGCCTGGCTGCCTAGAGGGATTCTATTACCGATTACAAGACAGGCCGGGTCCGCGCCTATCTTCATGGTTTGTGAGCTTCTGTATATCCGCTTCGCTTCTTATGACAGCGGGCTTGTCTTTGTCGTTTTTGCGAGCTAGAATCTTTCCATCCTGAAACCAGACATATTTATATTCGGGTCTTAATTTTTGTTGAGCTTGCCAGAGTAAGGTCTTGTTGGCTTTGGTCAGTGCACGGCGCAGAATTATTTTTGACTTGGTAGTGTCGGTAGCAGCAGTTCCGGTAATTTGTTCCACTGATACTGGCACAGACTTAGCAGCACGAATCCATAGACCTGCGTGCTCCACAAGTTTCAGTACGACCTGTACAGGCCCATCTAGTCCATTGCGACTTTCAGCTCGCCTGATGTTTGTCACCTGCTTCTCATCCATTTTCAGTGATTCTGCTAGCTTGCTCGATATATCTTCTAGATTTTCATCTTGAGTTTTTGGTAGTCCGTACACTTCTACGACGTTATCGAGACGCTGTTGTTCGATGTTCCCAACGTGTTGTTTCAACGCACTAATTTCGAGCTGAAGGTGAGCCTTTTCTTTATGAAGATGAGAGTATTTGGTCTGCAACTCTTTTATTTCCTTATTCTGGGATTCTACAGTTTTTGTTAGATTGTCTATTTTCGTGCAACAGAAGCTAACCGATGTTTCGATAGGTTGAAGTTCCCGCTTTAAGATTTTTTTCATTTCAACAGTGATATCTTTAAGGAACTTGTCCGTATCTATTCCATAGGTGGCTGTAGTTATGCAGGAGGAAGCAGGCTCGTCCTCTACATCTTCTTCCTCCGGGATTATGAAGGACGACTTTCTGTTGGGTGAGCTATGCTGGCACTCGTCGCAGATCCAGTCAAGGCTGTCTGTATTACGAAGTGCAGATAACTGCTTCGCAGTCAATCCTGAGCAGATTTGACTTGCATGGACTACTTTTCCGCAGGTCCTGCATTCCAGACCTGGTGATCTTTTTGTTAGTCCTTTATTACACACATCACATTTCGTCATTTTGTGGATTTATTATATAAACACTTTTGAAATGAGGGTATGCACTTGCTACAAGAGCGTTATTTTTAACACAGAACCAACTCACTCGGTAGCACAGTCGCGAATCCGAAGGCCTCTCCCGAAGAAATACAGTCCACTGCTCCACCGCTGTGCTTAGGGTTCCCCACAATTGTACGGAACCCTACGTGAGTGAGTACGCACTTGTCCAGTTTATTTTGTTTGTATATTATGTAATAATAGGACAAGCAGGACGCTATTCCGATGGTAAGTTACATTATGACTTCTTCCTTTAATAGTGACATGCGAAATTCTGTATTGACAAAACAAAGACCCTCGCCCAGTGGCGTAGTGGAAGAATGGTTGGCTTTGACATCAAAGGTAGTGAGTTCGAACTCCGCCGTTGCACAAATTGATTTTTTTATCGAAAATTGTATGTGTGCATTTCATAATGTCAACATCGTTATCAAATGGCAGGACATGGTAGTAGGACACTGTTTAGTGGCAGCCTAAACAGTTACAGCCCTTACGTTCCAAAATCTGTCGTCAGAGATCTAATGTGTTCCAGCAGCTATCTTTGAGAGCCAATTCCCATTTTAGGCCCGGCGTGCTACCATCCTCGACCACATCATTACCAACAGGTGAGATAGTGGTCAAACGCTATCATCATCATCATCAGCCAGTGTCAGTCTACTGCTGGATGTAGGTCTCTTCCAAGATGCACCACTGAGCCAGATCTTTGGCTCTTTTTTTCCAATTACTTCTTTTCCAGGACAAACGCTATATGATATGAAAAAAAAAGTTCCCATTCTAGTCATCGATGTGTATGTACTACGTACCAGATGTGGCGTCGCGAACTAGCTCTACGTTCAAATAAAAAGCAGTGCTGAATCCACATCTCGCTTAGTTTAGCGTAAGTACTCCTCACGGCCGATCGCGCGCCGCTCGGCATGTAAGTCAGTTTATGATGGGCGCCTCTGGTTTACATGTACCTTGATGATTTTAGTTCTAGCGCGCTACCATCCTAGACTGCATCACTAACCACCAGGCGAGAATGTTAGAAACGCTAGCCTATAAGTTATTTAAAAAAAAGTTAAATGTAACTTACTGTAAGCTGGATCTTGGTTACCATTCTTTAGCTGCATGACAGTATCGATATAGTCTCCTCTAGTGTTGCCAGATTTTTCACGAGATTTGAACGTGCTCCAAAATATCTTGCGGAATACTGACGAGTCGAATAGAATTAGTGAGTCGAACACTCGAACCAGTTCAGGCATGAAGAAAACGGTAACTAATGCCACCTTACGTCGTAGTCCGCGGAAAAAAGATATAACTAAAAGAAAAGAATGTTTTCTATTTTATAATCATTTAAGATCTTATAAAAAAACTATAAGGACCGACTTCAGTACCCTTAGTAAGAGTTTTCATACCAAACCTGATATCGTATATCGAACAAATTTTGTATGAAAAACAGTACAGCGCCTCTAGTGGTTACTATACTTCACTAAATATAGACAAATCAGAGAGTCAGAATAAGTCGAAAACTATGTAAAATCTGCCTAAAGCGTTTACGATAAAAACTTTTACTAAGAGCGTTTGTCCACAGAATCGGTACCGGGACGTCACCGTCACCGAGATTTTTTCGGGCCGATTTGAAAATGATATGCCGGCGATCGTTTGTCCACCGCCACCGATTCCGGTGGTTCTGTTTCTTCTAGCTGTCATACGTGGCAGAATGTGTTTCCATAGAAATAAAACAAACAACCTCAGACAAAAAAACAATGAACGATCGACCGGCGCCGGCCGCCGGCAGTGTGTGGACAAGATGAAACGTGTTTTGTATTGCGAGCCAATGCCGGCACATCGGCCCGTTAAAATCTCTGGCCGATTTCTAGCGGTCGCGCCGATCTACTCGACATATCGGCGGCCGGGATGACGTCGCTAGTGCCGGTTATGCTGTGGATAAGCTGCCATACTATACATTATGTAACGCTACTTCGGCGCCGGCATTTTGTTTCCGTTGACGTTCCGGTGCCGTTGCCGTGGACAAACGCTGTAAAGGTACAGATGCCGCGATAGTCATTTTCAGTAACAAATTTGAAGTGTCTACCTCCATCTATCTGGAGATACTGTATATATATCGATGAAATTTAAATGGGACCAAAGTATACCCTTTCAATCAAAAAAAGACTTTTCTAAATCGGTCAAGGCAACTTGAGTAATCGGTGAACATACATAAAAAAAAGATTCCGACGAATTGAGAGCCTTTTTTAAATCGGTTAAAAAGTAAATCCATTCAATAAATAAGGTCAGCTTCACCGATTCACCATCTTCGACCGCATCATCGCTTACCACCAGGCGACATAGTGGCCAAATTCTAGCCTGAAAAAGAACAGAAGCTAGGTAAAGAAAAACATAATAAAATAGTTTAAAAACAAACCAACCGACCGACAACAGGACAGGAGGATTATGAAGATGGATTATGATTATATAATAATAATAATACATAGAAGTTAATGTTTTGCGATGACAATTAATAAAGCTCAGCTTTATGTGGCTCTGACACGTCTTAGGAATAAACCTAGCAGCCTGTATGCTTTGATCCCCGATGGCTATACCTACGTCTAATATTGTGTGTATAGAAGCATTACAATAAAGTTTTTTTTTTTAAATATCTAAACGACGGTGTTTAAAGTCCAAAATAAAACAAAAGATATATCAGAAAAATGCTGCCCTAAGTCACTGTTCCAGGCGGACGAAGTCGCGGGTACAGCTAGTATTTTAATAAAATTATTAAAATTTGCAAGGGACCAAGTGGTCCCATTCAAATTTTATCGAGATATGACAATTACTTCCGGAGATATGGAGATAAAAACTATAAGCAAATTTGTATACTTAGATGACAAGATTATAACTAGTTCTTTGACTATCGTAGTGGCATGTGAAATTTGTTTTTTCGTTTTGTACGATCATACATTATCAGTAGGTATCAAGATTGAGATGTTTATATACTCGTTATATACGAGTTATTTTTGTGTTTATTATATACTAGCAGCCCGCCCCGGCTTCGCACGGGTAGAACATATATGCCTACAAAATTTGCATCAGTTTGTTGCATCGAATATAAAATATGAACATATTTAACAATAATCGTCATATTTCATCCAATTTACACAAAACCTTAACGAATTATGCACCTAAACCTCCCTCATAAACACTCTGGCTATTGGTGAAAACAGCATGATAATCCGTTCAGTAGCTATTGAGATTATTGCGAACAGACAGACAGACGCAGTGATGGAATTTGTTTGAATATTATATATTGAATAATACTTACGTAGTGGTATTGGACGGCCCTTTAGCGTAAAGGATAGTTCGTTCGTAGTTCGATAGTTAGGACCCTGATTCTGACCCGACGGTCGTTGGTTCTAATCCTTGCTATATACCTACCAATGAAAGTTTTATGTGCATTCATGAATCATGAGTTTTCGTACAGTGGTAGTGGGATCATTAAATCTACCAAAAAGTAGCTTACTACCAAGGAGCCCGGGCCCGGTGGCGTAATCGGGAGAACGGTCGGCTTTGATGCCGTGGTACCGAGTTCAAACCTTACCGTGCACCAATGGATTTTTCCATCGAAAAATGTATGTGCGCTTCTCACAGTGGCCCTCCGGTGAATGAAAACATCGTTAAGAAACCAACAACCCCCGCATGGTGGTAGGACACTATCTAGTGTCCGCCTGGCTACCTACCACCCTCAAGTTAGAAAATCTGTCGCCAAAAACATCTAATGTGTTCCGGCAGCTATCCTTGAGAGCCCGTTCCCCAGTCTAGGCCTAGCGTGCTTACCATCTTCGACCGCATCATCACTTACCAACAGGTGAGATAGTGGTCAAACGCTAGCCTATAAGATATAAAAAAAAGGTGAACATCTGCCGCCGTAACCTTACGCGTTCCCCGACGCAAAATGTAGGGGTAATATACGTTTAACGTGTGTATCTGTGTGTCTGTCTGTAGCATCTTAGCACCTAACCGGATGAACCGATTTTGTTTTTATTATTGATAGTTTTTTTTTGTTTGATAGATGTCTTCATCGAGAGTTTTCTTAGCTTTGATTCATGAAAATTCGTTCAATCGTTATAAAACTATGAGCTTTTTTCCAGTTAATTGCGCTATGAAATCAACTTTCATAGGTCTGATCAATTCGAAAATCTTCTTCTTCAACGATATTGTAAGAACATGGAAGCATTGACCTGATGCTGGGACATCTAGACTCTACAGAATATTCAAATCCTCACCAACTTACAGCTCAGATTTTAATTGTCGTGTTTAGAGTCATTGGAATGCTTTTAATGAAAAGATTATATATATAGATGAATATTATTTTTACAATAGATCATATTATTATACTATATTGACTTCAAATTGATTGTGATCGGTGGGGATCTACAGCATAGCTAAGCCTATAATAATATTTTCGCAGTAACAATGACCTAATCTGTGGTTTCACTGCAAATATTTGATTAATTTTGCGATGCGTGTATGTGAAATTCGTGATATCTTCTAGAGTTTTCATTTGAATTATATACTGTAAAGAACAATTTTAATCTATAATATGTGGCCAAGCTAATTAACGTAATTATTTGGATAAGGATTAATACTATATACTTGAAAATAGCCTTGGAAGTTATGTAATATTTTTTAACAAAAATTTTAAGATTAAAATGGTTACTGTGAGTCAACCTTAAGAGATAGACATATGCTGTCCCGGACTTTTTTGTAGGTCTTATTAAGTTGTACAACTCTTGCATAGAAAATATTCTTCTATCTATTTTCAATTGAGCAGCGTTCGTAAGAAACTTGTTTTTTCGACCGTTTTTTTGCCGACTTAGGTTGCAAATTAGATCTCCACGAATGTACCTTTGATTTAAACGGGATAATATATAGCCTATTTTCATTCCGAAAGTCCATGCTATGTATCAGTGAAAGAATTTTTTAAATCGGTTCAGTAGTTTGTGAGCCAAATCATTACAAACATACAAAACTACAGATGTTCTCTCTTTATAATATTAGTATAGATTTATATATTTATCTCCATATTTCATATTGTTTTATTGCAGTTATTTAATTAGTTTCATACTTAAATTTAATTATTTTACCGTCGTACTTTTTAAATCTTGTTTTCGAGTGACTATTTTCAAGTCGTATTGATAATAAATTTCTTTAAAACTGACCAGGGTGATAGATCTAACATCTATTGTTCTATTGTCTGACTTAACGGTCAAACAGAATTAGTATCACTATAAATATTTTAGTCCGCAAATAAAATTATGGCGGAGTCGCAACCTTGAACCTGAAACATAAACTAAATTAATAAATACATAGATACGTAATTAATTAACAAATATATAATAAAGGTTAATACTTACGTGTCAGCTGGCGCTGCGGCCATGTAACCCTGTCCTGCATTGCCGAGAACAATAGGCTCAGCCGGTGCGCCGAGATAAGAAACCACGCGGCCGCCGGCTTCCTCGGAATGCCTTCGTCGCAGCACCAGTCTGCAAAGCCTAACCACGCGAAGCGCACGCCGCGCGTACTTTCATTTCGATAATTCATAATCACGTATTTTAACCATATTGTATTTTAACATCATTGTCCAAATTTAATTGTCTTTTCATTCCATGTTTCGTTCTTTTCATTTGTCTCGTAAATTCATTTTAATAAACATTTTAATCAGTAGTGCTAATTTGTGTTGCACCTTGCCATAACTGGTGACCGCCGAACATTGAACATTTTAATTAGTGAACTTCAGTGAAGTGAAACAATTAAAAATACTTATTAATACTCCATTGGACATTTTAACGTGTTTACGATCATAAACAACCATGTCGAAGTCAAGCGGGAATTGCTCACAACAACAACAGCTAGGCTATTCTGTAAGCTATCTCGACACCGGAATCCGCGGTGAGATTCGAATTTTGTACTACGAAATTCAATCGTATCAGGATCGTAATACGGTTGAATTTCGTAATACAAAATTCAAATTTCACCGTGGATTCCGCTGACGAGTTAGCTTACAGAATAGCTATACTGATCGACTCAGAAAGTCGGGCTTACATGGAGGCATCCGCAAATTTTTTTTCCGGTGGTCGGATACCATCGATGATGCCGGACGAGTTACCGAACATCGCGCTGACGATGTCTGACTCTGCCGCCGTGTCACACGCCTCCGTAGCGAAACTAAGCCTGATGTTGACGCAAATTGCTGACCTCAACAAAAAAATTGAAGCGCTACAAAAAAATCGTGAATCATGCGCAGACTCACAAGACAGCCGAAGAAGACGCTCGAAAACGAGATCAAACTCCAAGGCCACACTCCAAGCCATCACCGAACAGTCTGCAATGGCGACTGACAGCTCCCCCTCTATATCCGGACGCCTGTTTGTCATCGATCGCCGTACAAAAACACAGTTTCTTGTCGACACCGGAAGCGACCTTTGCGTCTTCCCTCGACAAGCACTGAAGCAGCGACGTCCTCGAACAGATTTCGAACTCTCGGCAGCAAATGGCACAACCATCAGCACCTACGGATTCATACACCTGGAACTAGACCTTGGGCTACGACGAGACTTCCCTTGGAAATTCATCGTTGGCGACGTTACCAAGGCCATCATCGGTGCTGATTTCCTCAAATACTACGAACTATTGGTGGACATCCGTAACAAGCGTTTGTTGGACAGCAAAACAACGCTCTCTGTTACCGGCAAACCCACTGACGCGTCGACGACGGTTTCTTCAGTACGGATTCCGATCGGCGAGTCACGCTACCACCAGATCCTGAAGGAGTATCCGGAGATAACCCACCCATCTGGAATACAGTCAGAGGTCAAGCACCGCACTGTGCATTATATCAGGACGACGCCAGGACCACCAGTATCTTCAGCACCACGTCGATTAGCTCCGGACAAGTTGAAAATTGCGAAAACGGAGATCGAATCAATGCTGAAAGCCGGGATAGCGAGGCCTTCAGATAGCCCATGAGCTTCTCCTCTTCACCTTGCCCCGAAGAAAGACAACGGATGGAGACCCTGTGGTGACTACCGGATGTTGAACGCCCGGACCATCCCAGATCGATATCCGATAAGGCACGTCCAGGACTTCACGCAGAGCATAGCCGGATGCAAATTCTTCTCGACAATAGACCTGGTGAAGGCGTACCATCAAATTCCGGTACATCCTGAGGATATCCAGAAGACCAGCATCACCACGCCATTCGGAATGTTTGAATTTCCGTTTATGACGTTTGGTCTGCGTAATGCTGGTCAGACGTTCCAACGTTTCGTCGATGAAGTCACCCGGGGCATGGATTTCGTTTATCCTTACGTTGATGATTTTCTAATCTTCAGCTCCACGGAATCCCAGCATGAAGACCACCTCCGACAGCTCTTCAACAGACTCAAAGAGTACGGGATAGTGATAAACACAGCAAAATGTCACTTCGGACAGTCTGAGGTCACATTCCTGGGCTACACCATATCAGCCGAGGGGATAAAACCTCTGGACTCAAAAGTTGAAGCAATCCGGACTTTCCCTGCCCCAAAGACTGTCAAAGAACTTCGCAGATTCCTAGGAATGATCAACTTTTATAGGCGATTTTTACCTGGAGCAGCCGAAATCAAAGCTCCACTTCACGCCCTGTTGACGGGATCAGCCAAAGGTTCTCACCCCATACATCTCACCGAGGAGACTATAAAAGCCTTCGAAGCATGCAAGGAATCCCTGTGTCGAGCCACTCTCCTTGCCCACCCAGACTGCCAATGCAGACTCGCTCTTGTGACGGACGCTTCAAACACAGCAGTTGGAGCGGCCCTACATTAATACAAGAACGGACACTGGCAGCCACTTGCCTTTTTCTCCCACAAGTTGAGTCCCTCGCAACGAAAATACTCGCCATACGATCGTGAGCTCTTGCCGATTTACGAAGCGGTGAAGTACTACAGATTTATGGTCGAAGCACGAGACTTCACGATCTTCAGCGACCATAAACCCCTGTGCTTTGCATTCCACCAACGGAAGGAAAAATGCTCGCCAAGGCAATTCCGGCATCTCGACTACATTTCCCAGTTCACCACCGACATACAGCACATTTCGGGAAAGGACAATGTAGTCGCAGTCACGCTGAGCCGAATTGAAGAGATCTCACAACCGATTGATCTGAAAAGCTTAGCCGAAGCCCAAGAAAGCGACCAAGAGCTCAAAAAGCTACTCACTGGAGGAACGTCTTTGAACCTAGTCAGAACATCAATACCCGGCACTGACACCAGACTATATTGTGACCAGACCACGGACATCACTCGACCCTACGTACCATCAGAACTACGACGTCGAGTGTATGAAACTCTGCACTCCCTCAGCCAACCCGGCGCTAACGCGACATCCAAACTCGTGTCCCAGCGATATGTGTGGCCAGGCATACGCAAAGACTGCAGAGACTGGTCGAGAAGCTGCCATGCATGTCAACGTGCGAAAATAACAAGGCACGTCTCGTCACCTCTCGGCACGTTCCAATTACCACGTGCGAGGTTCATGCATGTGCACATCGACCTGATCGGACCACTACCACTATCGCACGGATATAAGTATTGTCTCACCGCAGTCGACCGATTCACGCGATGGCCTGAGGCAATACCAATCACCGACATAACGGCAGAGACAGTAGCAAGTGCACTACTTACCGGATGGATCGCCCGCTTTGGTTGTCCAGCTGAAATTGTCACGGATAGAGGAACGCAATTTCAATCGGTCCTATTCAAATACCTATCCGAGATTGCAGGATTTAAGCACAGAAGCACAACAGCATACCATCCAGCATGCAACGGTCTTGTGGAAAGGTTCCACCGACAATTGAAAGCCGCAATCACATGCCATGCAAACGCAAATTGGACGGAAGCTCTTCCTCTTGTACTTCTGGGCATACGCAGCGCATACAAAGAAGATTTGCAAGCGTCATCCGCAGAACTCGTCTATGGAGAAGCACTCAGACTCCCAGGCGAAATCTTCAGCCCGAGCACAAAGACCACCACAGATGTCACCGACTTCACTGCACGGCTCAGGGCAGTTGTTACCGCCATCCAGCCGCAGCCAGCATCGAGACACTGTGACAAGTCCATATTTGTTTTCAAGGACCTAAAAACAGCCACCCACGTATTCCTGCGAGACGACACCCACCGACGACCACTGCAACCAGCTTACACCGGACCACACAGGATTCTGGAAAGAGGCGAGAAAGTATTTAAGATTGTGGTAAACGGAAAACCAGTCACTGTAACCATAGATAGGCTTAAGCCAGCATACACACTGGAAGACTCGCCAAACTCGAACCGGGCCCTGAAACTCCCGACCGCAGAACCACCACCTGTAACAGAACGCACAACACGATCAGGTAGAAAAGTGAGATTTCCGGATTATTATCACCCGTAGACGGTCTCTGGAGGGGAGTGATGTGGCGTAGTAGCAACCTTGAACCTGAAACATAAACTAAATTAATAAATACATAGATACGTAATTAATTAACAAATATATAATAAAGGATAATACTTACGTGTCAGCTGGCGCTGCGGCCATGTAACCCTGTCCTGCATTGCCGAGAACAATAGGCTCAGCCGGTGCGCCGAGATAAGAAACCACGCGGCCGCCGGCTTCCTCGGAATGCCTTCGTCGCAGCACCAGTCTGCAAAGCCTAACCACGCGAAGCGCACGCCGCCTGTACTTTCATTTCGATAATTCATAATCACGTATTTTAAACATATTGTATTTTAACATCATTGTCCAAATTTAATTGTCTTTTCATTCCATGTTTCGTTCTTTTCATTTGTCTCGTAAATTCATTTTAATAAACATTTTAATTAGTAGTGCTAATTTGTGTTGCACCTTGCCATAACATCATATTTTTGTACAACCGTGCAACTAGGGTTGCTGTGAGCGACACAAGAAATCAATACATTTACTAATAATCATTTTCAATTGACAAAAATGTATATAGTATTCTTACTAATTATAACCATACCACTTTTAATACATTTTTACTGTCGATTTAAATTAAACTATTGGAAGAGACGTGGTGTTGATCAATTTAATAATACGGATTTAATATTTGGTGACTACAAAGATGGGATACTATTTCGTACCGCGCCGGGGTATCATTCAAATATACTCTATCGACACGCACCTCAAAATCTTCCCTACATTGGATTCTACATCTTCCACAAACCATGTCTCTTAATAAGGGACCCGGAGTTGGCTAAAAAGATATTCGTACGCGACTCCGATAACTTTTCCGATAGGCATTTCGCTGGTTCCGCACAAATGGATAGTTTCGGCATGATCAATTTATTCGGTATGAGAAACTCCGCTTGGAAATATGTGAGAGGGAAAATAACGCCGACTCTTAGCTGTGAAAAGACTAATAGAATTATTCCTATGATGTTGGAAAGTGTGGAGTGTTTGGTGCAGCATTTTGAGAAGTGTATTGGAGATGGAAGTAAAGTATTCGATGTACAGGACTGTAGCGATAGATTTGCAGCCGATCTAATTGCCAACATTGCGCTTGGTGTTAAAACGGATTCATTTGAGGAACCTAACACGCATTATACGAAATCACGTAAGTTATTTTTTCAACCAACTTCCGAAAAGAAGTTTTTTTTTGTATATATGTTAAGCGATTACTCCGTCGATTGTGAACCGATTCGATTGATTCTTTTTTAATCGGTTCCGGTACATTTCCGAGTAGGTTTTATTGTAATTTCATCGAGATTTGGTAAGCATCCCCAGAGATATGATGATAAACATCTCCAACATGCTACTGAAATTAACTCGTGGGGCATGGAAGTCGGTTGGTTTGTTTTTAAACTATTTTATTATGTTTTTCTTTACCTAGCCTCTGTTCTTTTTCAGGCTAGAATTTGGCCACTATGTCGCCTGGTGGTAAGCGATGATGCGGTCGAAGATGGTGAATCGGTGAAGCTGACCTTATTTATTTAATGGATTTACTTTTTAACCGATTTCAAAAAGGCTCTCAATTCGTCGGAATCTTTTTTTTATGTATGTTCACCGATTACTCAAGATGCCTTGACCGATTTAGAAAAGTCTTTTTTTGATTGAAAGGGTATACTTTGGTCCCATTTAAATTTCATCGATATATGTTCAGTATCTCCAGATAGATGGAGGTAGACACTTCAAATTTGTTACTGAAAATGACTATCGCGGCATCTGTACCTTTACAGCGTTTGTCCACGGCAACGGCACCGGAACGTCAACGGAAACAAAATGCCGGCGCTGAAGTAGCGTTACATAATGTATAGTATGGCAGCTTATCCACAGCATAACCGGCACTAGCGACGTCATCCCAGCCGCCGATATGTCGAGTAGATCGGCGCGACCGCTAGAAATCGGCCAGAGATTTTAACGGGCCGATGTGCCGGCATTGGCTCGCAATACAAAACACGTTTCATCTTGTCCACACACTGCCGGCGCCCGATTAAAAAAAGAATCAATCGAATCGGTTCACAATCGACGGAGTAATCGCTTAACATATATACAAAAAAAAACTTCTTTTCGGAAGTTGGTTGAAAAAATAACTTACGTGATTTCGTATAATGCGTGTTAGGTTCCTCAAATGAATCCGTTTTAACACCAAGCGCAATGTTGGCAATTAGATCGGCTGCAAATCTATCGCTACAGTCCTGTACATCGAATACTTTACTTCCATCTCCAATACACTTCTCAAAATGCTGCACCAAACATTCCACACTTTCCAACATCATAGGAATAATTCTATTAGTCTTTTCACAGCTAAGAGTCGGCGTTATTTTCCCTCTCACGTATTTCCACGCTGGGTTTCTCATACCGAATAAATTGATCATGCCAAAACTATCCATTTGTGCGGAACCAGCAAAATGCCTATCGGAAAAGTTATCGGAGTCGCGTACGAATATCTTTTTAGCCAACTCCGGGTCCCTTATTAAGAGACATGGTTTGTGGAAGATGTAGAATCCAATGTAGGGAAGATTTTGAGGTGCCTGTCGATAGAGTGTATTTGAATGATACCCCGGCGCGGTACGAAATAGTATCCCATCTTTGTAGTCACCAAATATTAAATCCGTATTATTAAATTGATCAACACCACGTCTCTTCCAATAGTTTAATTTAAATCGACAGTAAAAATGTATTAAAAGTGGTATGGTTATAATTAGTAAGAATACTATATACATTTTTGTCAATTGAAAATGATTATTAGTAAATGTATTGATTTCTTGTGTCGCTCACAGCAACCCTAGTTGCACGGTTGTACAAAAATATGATTTTATTTGCGGACTAAAATATTTATAGTGATACTAATTCTGTTTGTCCGTGAAGTCAGACAATAGAACAATAGATGTTAGATCTATCACCCTGGTCAGTTTTAAAGAAATTTATTATCAATACGACTTGAAAATAGTCACTCGAAAACAAGATTTAAAAAGTACGACAGTAAAATAATTTAATTTAAATATAAAACTAATTAAATAACAGCAATAAAACAATACGAAATATGGAGATAAACATCTCAATCTTGATACCTACTGATAATGTACGATCGTACAAAACGAAAAAACAAATTTCACATGCCACTACGATAGTCAAAGAACTAGTTATAATCTTGTCATCTACAAATTTGCTTATATTGTTTATCTCCATATCTCCGGAGGTAATTGTCAAATCTCGATAAAAATTGAATGGGACCACTTGGTCCCTTGCAAATTTTAATAATTATATTAAAAAATATTATTAATTATATATTTATAATATATTAATTAGATAAATTTTAATAATCTCTCAAACAAAAAAAACCTCCTCCTTTTTTGTGAAGTCGGTTAAAAAAGACTAGCGTGGCATTTGAAGTCGGTTCTTTTAGTTTTTTAAACGATCTCAAATTATAGTCATAAACAATATAATTTTAGTTTATAAATATGTTTTATTTAAGATCATTTACAGAACGAATAAAACCAACTTCAAACGCCGCGCTAGTCTTTTTCTTGACTTGAGACATGGGATACATTAAAATGGGGCCACCTTGAAAATAGTTTATAGTTTATTTATTTAATCGAAAAAACAGAAATTACATTTTGACACCTTAAAGTTATCTAATTATCTTAAAAAACTAATTATTTATACAACTACAATACTTTGAATAAGGTACATGAGCATTAGCAGCCGTTCTAGGTCGAACCAGTGTTACAGCTGCTAATGTCTTCCATCCGTGCAGGAATCATAGTACACAAATAATATAACAGTCTTTATGTAAAATGTAAAAATGTAAAAAAATATAGAATCATTCGAATCGGTTCACCATTTACAGAGTAATCGCGTAAAATATATAAAAAATGAACATACGAATTCAGAACCTCCTCCTTTTTGGAAGTCAGTTAAAAATACACATTTCTCACTTGAAAAACATAAATTTACATACATAACAAAACATATTTGGCGTGCGGCTCGCGGCTCATCTTCTGACGTCAAAGGTAAACAATAAACTAAATGATTAAATCATAAAATCATATAATTTAATAATTAAATTATTAAATTATATGTTAATGAATGTTATGGTCAGTAGATAAATAACATAACTTAAGTACACAAATATAATTAAGTAGGTGACTTAAGGTACGGCCACACCGCCGCTGTCTGCGGGCGCGGGCGCGAACGCGATCATATAGTGTAGGTAGTATTTGTACCGACTGGTTGAAACCAAAAGCGATCTGCGGCGAACAGAAAACGATTGAAAATTAGATCGCGAACGCGCACGCGTATCCAGGACGCCGTGGTATGTTCGTATACCACCTATCAAATAAAACATACTTAATCAAAATCGGTTCATCCGTTTAAGGTCAATCCGCTACGACGCAACATGAGTAAGTAAAGCAGTAAGTAAGACTCATGTGGCCACAGACAGACTACACAGATACACACGTCAAAGTAATATAACCCCTTCTTTAAAACAAAACAAACCCAAGATTAGCTTCATGTTAGATTCATGTTAAAAAATCTGTCGCTAATCATCTAATGTGTTCCGGCAGCTATCAATGAGAGCCAGTTCCCATTCAATGCCTAGCGTGTTACCATCCTCGACCGCATCATCACTTTCTAACAGGTGAGATAGTGGTCAAACTCTAGCCTATATGATATAAAAAAAAAGATTTATGCAAATCCTATTAATTAAATATACCTAGGTATATATAAATATACCTAGTGTAATTTATGATCGTACAAAACAAAAAAACCGACTTCACATGCCGCGATAGTCAAAGTACTGGCTAGTTATAATCATGTCATCTAAGTATATACATTTGCTCATACTGTTTATCTCCATATCTCTGGAGATAATTGTCATATATATTAATTTTAAATGGGACCAAAAGGGAGGCATAATTTCTCAAACAAAAAAATAATTTTTCAAATCGGTTTAGATTCGACGGAGCTCTGAGGTAATAAACATTAAAAAAATACAGTCGAATTGAAAACCTCCTTTTTTGTAAAGTCGGTTAAAATATGTTTTGTACGATACTATGACTTGACTGTTACACTATTCTTTGTCTTCGTAAAACCAATTAGCATTAATGAGTTCCTAATGCGTAAGAACCAACAGTGACACTGCGTATTTTATGATCACAACATAACTACACTTTATCATAACACTATATAACTTGACATCAACCAAGGTAAATTATTACAGAACTATGAGCTCAGTAAGTATACAATTAAGATACGGTCACACCGCTGCGATCTGCGGTGGTGGCCGCGGTGGCGATTAGTTCATCATCATCTAGCCTATATCTGTCCACTGTTGTACATAGGCCTCTCCTATGGCACGCCACTTAGCTCGATATTCAGCTCTTTGTTTCCAGCCGCTGCCAGCCAGCTTGCGTATACCATCGTTCCATCTAGCTGGGCGATCAGTTACTGCTGTAGTATTTGTACTCATTTTTATTTAAAAAATCTGAAGTACTGAAACATAGAGGTCCGTGTAATATATGTGTATGGCTGGGAACCCTACTTCAATATTTTTTTAATAGTTAACGTCAACAATTGGATAATACCTGAATGGCTTATTTCTTTTTTTAATCTCTAAGCGTTAAACTATTCTTTTGCTATGTTTATTTGATCATTGATGATGATTTATTCAATGATTTTAGACGTGTATATGTGCGTATATTAATACTGCCTACATACTGAATAAATGCTTTGCACTTGAACTTTGCTTGTTTCAAATCAAACGCGAGCAGACGGCGATTGAAAGCGCGACCGCCACTGCCACCGCAAATCGCAGCGGTGCGGCCGTACCTTACCTTACTCCATAGAAACAATTACAAATACAGGAAGCTATCGACTATTTAAATACTCAATCTTTAAGAGGTTCAAACTTAATGAGTAGGTTTAAAACGACAGCCGTGAAGATTATCTCAATTATGTTCAATTATCATATAATTGAGGATCAACAACACAATTAGATTGCACAGATATTGATGAAACGGCATTTATAATTAATTAAGTAATCAAATTACATCGACAATCAGCGAGTTCCGACCGCACTCTGTTACTAGACGTTGGAAATATAGGTAACCATTCACCGTAGATGTGGCCATTAACTTAGGATGAGGGCCAGTTTTTTTTATAGTTTTCTTATGTCTTCACACGAACAGTGTATTGATCCAGTTTCAAGTATAAAAAATTCTTCAAGTTTTTGTGCATTCAATTCGTCGATGGGTAAAAGTCACATTTCCAGTCCAGTTTCGAGTCAAAGTCTGGTGTAAGTCATATCCTTAGTAAAGATGTGGACTTCACTGAAGATTTTCAGTGGAATTTTGGTGAGAACGCAAATAGCATGTTTTTCAACATTGTGCTGTTTACTTAATGCACTTAATGGTTAATAATCCACATTTATTACACATACACTTTTGGAAGAACTCAAGTTTTAAGAAAAAAATACATAGAGAGCACACACACTTTCACGTTCTCGCCTAAACACCCTTAGGACCAGTTAGGGTCAATTAATTCTTATTATTTAATATATGAGTTTTATGTGTATATATGAATATATTTTTATACTAGCTGTACCCGCGACTTCGTCCGCGTGGAATAGTGACTTTGGGCAGCATATATTATGTATATAGATACAGATATACAGATACAGATATACAGAATACAGATATACAGATACAGATATACAGAATACAGATAAACAGATACAGATATACAGAATACAGATATTATCTGTACAGATACAGATATGATAATATGTATGATTGTATTTTTATTATGTTTAGAATTACTGTGTAGATATTGCAATAGATTTATGTATTGTAATACAAGTTGGCAAAAACGTCTTGAAACGGAACTATTTTTTTTCTGGCCTGGCAATAATCTAATCTGTGATAAAATTTTCCATTTTAACTGTGGTCAGTGACTGAAAATTTATGAACAAAGTTTTTTTGTGCAACTTAATAGTAGTATTTTAATATTTTCCGTAACCTGCGCGACTTAAAAATGTTTTAACATGACCGTAGTTTCACTAAAGAAGTAATTTTAAAGTTTACCGCCACTCTCTCTGCTATCGGGGTTACTAGTATATAGCAATAGTGGCGCCCCTATTTATTTCTACTCTATTTTGGCAACCTGTAATTATAAGGTAAATGGTTCAACAAGTCAAATATGTAGTACTGTAGTGGTAGGACTTCTGCTAGTCCGCCTAGGGTGGTACCACCACTTTGCCTATTAATTTTCAGCCGTGAAATAGGAATGCTTTTCGGTTGAAATGGTAAGGTGTCCAGTGAAATTACAGGGCATGTGAGACTCAACATCCTCATGTCTCAAGGTAACAGGCGCAGTGCAGTGACATGCCAAATTCTAGCAGTCCAATTTTTTTCAAAATCAAAAATCAAATCAAAATTATTTATTTGCCAGAATATGGTACAAATAAGTCTCAATATTCTTTTAGCCAACATATTCTACCGTTGCCGGTGTACAAATACCTTGCAAGCAAAATCATTATAATTTAAATTAATTAAACAATTCCAGAACAAGATTATATTACATTACTCTTACTCTCATGCTGTGTATGAGTATACTGATACATTTATATTATTATTATTATTTATAACTAACGACTGTCAAATGTCAATTGATTGTTGTTTGTCAAAAAGCGTGGTCAAAAGGATAGATTATATGTCAGAATTCTGATTAATGAAATTTGGATGTTAAAATTAGGGATAACATTTCAAAGAAAAGAAAATATAGGTCAAATTATACAATTCCAGTCAAGAATTTAGCATGCCGCTGTATCTGTAATAGGTAGACGTCATCGCTTACCATCAGGCGAGCGTCTTGCTTGTCCTGTTACCTTATATCATAAGTCGAGTGCAGTGCGGTGCGCAATTGGAAACGGTCGTGTCACACTGCACAGTTGAGAATTTATTATTCGTGAGTCGCACGGCGACAGCCGTTGCCCGCGCTGCGCTATGGGTTCTCAGCAACTAATAGCTAATGAACTTTTGGCGTTCATACAATACGCCATAGACTCGTTTGATGAACCCACCATCATTCATATATGCAAGTCGAGCTTCAAGGGGGAGGAAGTCTGCAAGAGCAAGGCCCTACTCTTCCAGAGTGTCGGCAAGCTGGACGCGATGCCATCCCGCCGGAGAGACGGAGGCGAGAAGAGCGTGCAGGACATCATCACCCTGCTGAAGGAGACTGACCCGGACGAAGTGCCCACGTTCGTGGCGAAGCAGGTGGACCGCATCCCTCCTGTTTCGTACGAGCACATCGACTGCACCAGGCTCCTGAAGGATATCGCATTCCTGAAAACGAGTCTGGCCGAAATGGTAGATAAGTTATCGACGTCGAAAACTACCATTAGTGAACTACGTGCTGAAGTAGTGTTGTTACGCAATGCTATGTCAGTAAGTAGGTCATTGCCGACCGATAATGTAAACACACGTGCCGGTGCACAAAATGCATCCATCGGCAGTTTGGAGTCAGCATCATTGAATGTGTCACCACCTGCTGCCGTGCCGTCCGTTGCCCCGCGTCCCGCCGCCCGCACCCCCACACCAACGAGGAGTCCGCCGTAGGTATGTCAAACCCTCATCGAACGTACTGTTATACCCGGCTTTCCCATCCTATTTCCCTTACGTTGCACCTATCCTAACTACTGTTGCAAAATAGACAATATTGCTTTCTCCCACGATCCACCATTCCCAGTCAGTCTCATCCCAGCTCTCGGTCGCGCCGCTCATTTTTATTAAATCTACTTATTGTCATTAAATAAGTATTTTTCTGCTAATTAAAACTTTCAGTGTTAATTAAATCTTTTTTTAAAAACCAATTTTCCGGGTTCCGTATAATATTTGGTGGCAGCGGTGGGATAAGTCAGTTTCCCTGGAACCGCCTTCAACCTGCAAAAAACTCTGTGAAAATTAGTGAAAAACATTCAAGTGAAAATAACCGCCGAAATACTTACTACTTGATGATCATCACCTCTGCCGCGCGCACCGAGCACCGTCTCCGCTGTATCTGATGAAGAGCTCTACCACTGTATCTCGAAGAAGCACTGTATCCACTGTATCCTGAACAAGTCACTGTATCCACTGTATCCTGAAGAAGTCACTGTATCCACTGTATCCTGAAGAAGTCACTGTATCCACTGTATCCGGAAGAAGTCACTGTATCCACTGTATCCTGAAGAAGTCACTGTATCCACTGTATCCGGAAGAAGTCACTGAATCCACCGTATCCCGAAGAAGTTACTGTATTCACTGTATCCCGAAAAAGCCACTGTATCTAGAAGAAGCCCTGTATCTTGACCACGCTCGTCCTTTCTGTGTCCCGTGAAACCACTGTATCTTGACGTCGACTGCTACATCCTGTGAAGGCTTATTACCTTGATGAACTTAATCACCACTGCATCGTGAAGAAACACCGCATCCTGCTGTTTGCTGCATCCTCTGTATCCTTTTTGTCTACACTGATCCTGTTCCACCTTCGGTTCGTCTCCAGCTCTGCGATGAAGTTCCTGTTAGCCCAGTGAGTCGTTTTTATCTATAACTGTGTTTTTTGTGATTTGTGATCCAAAATCATATAAACTATATTACACGTATATTCACTGTTTAAGAACATTCTAAAATAAAATTAATTGTAATTTCTAATTCTAAATTCGAGTTACATTCGAGTTCCAATAGTTGTGTTTAAATATAAAGTTACCGTGCTAGTGATCACTTCTCGCCCACGTATTTTCTAAGAACAGATAACGATTGAGTCTCTAGTACCATTATAAGCTAACTTAAATTATTAAGAGTTTTAACCTTGATCATTTATTATAATTGGGTCACTGAGTCAAGCTGATATTGTTTTTATTTGTACTTATTCTAAATCATGTCTAAGAAGGAATCTCGAGAGGAAACGCCGCACGTGCCTGAAATGGATCTAAATATTCTTATTAAATTCATAGGGACATTTGATGGGTCCCGAGACACATTAATCCCGTTCTTAAATAATTGCGGAAACGCTATCAACTTGGCTACAACTGACCAACAAAACATACTTTTCAAATATATTCAAAGCCGCCTTGTTGGCAAAGCACAAGCTGTCTGTGCTATAAAAGAGTTTACTAAGTGGTCACAATTAGAGGAATTTCTTAAGTCGCAATTTGGTGATAGGAAACACTACGCACATCTTCTAGCAGACTTGCAAAGTTGCAAACAAGGGCCCACTGAAAATGTAAGCCAATATTCTCTAAAAATAGAATCTTGTTTATCGAAATTATTAACAGAAATAAATATTTCAATACCTACAAAGAAAAAAGATGAACTTTCGGGACGTGTTGCAACTATGCAAGATCTAGCGCTCAATGTATTCATGATGGGGCTTGACCCCAGATTGGCTACAATTATAAGGTGCCGAGACCCAAGTACTCTCAACGACGCTATTAGTTTTGCGTCATCTGAGGAGAAAATTTTAGGTATAACATATAAAACAAATTCATTTACATCCAACGTCAACAAACAAACACCATTTCGCCAAAATAGCATAAATTATAGGTCTCAAGGCCAACCAAACTTCAACAGACAAATGCCAAATCCACTCGGGGCTTCTAGCTCACAACCCCCGGTATGCAGATATTGCAAACATATTGGACACACAATCGAAAATTGTCGTAAGCGCCAATTTAATAACAACCGCCGTAATGAAAATTTTAATAATACAAATAATTTTCCTCGCAATCAAAATAATTACAACCGCGCTATCCACAACATATCATATCAGGATCATCCTGAGGTCCACTGCGAATGCACTGGCCAAATAGATAATAATCTCCTACCACTGAGAGACCAACAAAATGATAATAATCATTTAAACTAGAACGATTTCCCGAGGAACGGTGTCGCACGGGAAATTTAGCTGAGGAAGACGATACCCCAGTTTTTAAGGCAACAAACCACAATGAACACGAAAATGAACCTGGTTACGAAATTTTCGAAGTAACTCATAACACTTCTAAAAGGTGTTTACCACACATCCTAATTCAAACTGATATCGCTGAATTACCTCTTGTATTTTTAGTAGATTCAGGCTCCGCTGTAAGCCTACTAAAATTATCTTCTATAGATAAAAATATGCCAGTATTGATACAAAAACAGATCAATCTTAAAGGTATTGACATTGGAAAGGATGCTACTCGCACATTAGGTCATTTTAAAATGAAATTGTTCAAAGAGCCAAAAATCTCACATACATTTCATGTCGTCGACAAAATAAATCTCATATATGATGGCATTATAGGAAATGACCTTCTCAATGAATTGAATTGCACAATTGACTATAATCAAAACACACTGCATATTAAAACTATCAAGTTGCCACTTCATTTTAACGACCCAATTTATGTGATTCAACCACGTTCAGAAACCATTATCGAATGCTCTGTATCTAATCCGGAAATAAGCGAAGGACTTGTTCTAGACCAATGTAATCACGAAGACTTATTAATTGCTAACTGCATTGTCAAGGTAAAAGACAACAAGAGAGTAAACATTTCCGTAGTAAATGTTTCTGATGCGCCCGTGACACTGAGGTCAGATTTAAATATCACTCTGGTTCCATTGCATTCAAATGATGAAACATATGAGTCTACCAATTCTATTACGGACTCAAAATGCACTGACTCTTTTCTAAGGACTCAAGAAGTCCTCAACTTACTCAGAATCTCACACCTTAATACTGAAGAAGCGAATGCCCTTCATGACGTCTGTTCCGATTATTCGGACATATTTCATATCCCTGGAGATAAACTATCTCACACCAATGCTCTCAAGCATGATATAGTAACAACACCACAAAATCCAATTCACGTTAAATCTTATCGGTTCCCTGAGGTGCATAAACAGGAAGTAAACAAACAGATTGATCATATGCTAAGTCAAGGCATTATAGAACCATCTATGTCTCCGTGGTCGTCTCCTATATGGGTCGTACCAAAAAAACTAGACGCTTCGGGAGAACGTAAATGGCGTATTGTCATTGACTATCGGAAGCTAAACGATATCACAGTTGGCGATAGTTATCCTATCCCACAAATCTCTGAAATTCTAGATCAACTTGGCCAAAGTAAATATTTTTCTACTCTGGATCTGGCATCCGGATTCCATCAGATTCTCATAAATGAAGAGGACGCTACTAAAACCGCTTTTAGCGTACCGCAAGGACATTACCAGTTTAACCGAATGCCTTTTGGATTAAAAAATGCACCATCCACCTTTCAGAGGCTAATGAATACAGCCTTATCTGGTCTTCAAGGCGTGCGCTGCTTCGTATATCTAGATGATATTGTGATATATAGCCACGATCTAAATTCACACATGGAAAACCTTTCCTCAGTCTTTCAAAGACTACGGCAATTTAACCTCAAACTTCAACCGGATAAATGTGAATTTCTCCGGCGTGAAGTAGCATACCTCGGTCATATTATTACCGAAGATGGTGTGCGACCAAATCCAGATAAAACCAAAGCAGTCACTGAATTCCCGATTCCTAAAACACCCAAGGACATAAAATCCTTCCTTGGGCTTGTTTCTTATTATCGCCGTTTTATCCCTGATTTTTCAAAAATTGCTAAACCTCTGACTCAACTTCTCAAAAAAGAAGTACCATTTGTATGGGAAAACCAACAACAGTTAGCCTTTGACGAACTAAAACATAAACTTACCTCTGCACCCGTTTTGATCTACCCCGACTTCTCAAAACCATTTGTTTTAACTTGCGACGCTTCTAACCATGCTATTGGTGCAGTCCTTTCTCAAGGTCCAACGGATCAAAGTAGACCCATTGCATATGCCTCGCGAACGCTAAATAAGAGCGAGTCAAATTACAATACAACAGAGAAAGAACTCCTAGCAATCTTGTTTGGGTGTAAAACTTTCCGCCCTTATCTTTACGGGCGAAAATTCCAAATCATTACTGATCATCGACCATTAAAATGGCTTTTCAACCACAAGGATCCAAGCAGTAAGCTGCAAAGATGGCGATTAAAACTGGAAGAGTATGAATATGAAATCGGATATCAAAAGGGAAAACTAAACGCTGCAGCTGATGCCCTTTCTCGCTATCCTGTTAACCCAATCACTAGAGGTGATAACGAAATCCCCCTTATTCTGGGCGATGACATTAGTCCTTTTAGTGGCGACCTTAACATTGATTTTAGTCCCCTAAATTTACCAGATCCTATTCAAGACGTTGAACAACAATTTTCAAACCCTCCGGTTTCAGAAAGCTTAGATGTAAATCCTACAGTCGACTTACCTTCAATAACCCAACGTGATTCAGAAAGTACATCAATGCTCCCAGCTCATTCAACTCCTTCTCAACCTAATGAAGAACCTGAAGAAAGTGAAAACGAACAAACTCTGTGTGACATGATAAATGAAAATTATTCTCAATTCTTAAAAGCAGTAAATAATAAAACCTTCATATTTGACGCGAAAATATTGGAATCCAATTCAAGTATCCTTGAAAGTAATGACAAAATAATAATAATTCCTACTTCAATAGATCTTGACGAAAGTAATCCCTACGTACACGAAATTTTAAGTGAGTTAGAGGACAGTACGATGGTTCTAAATCAAGAAAGAACTTTATTCTCCAGCGTACAGTTTGAATTCAAAGGACGAACAGTTTATTTCCTGTTCACAAAAGTAAACCATTTTGACAACGCAAACTATGAAGATGTATACAATAGTCTAAAAAACTTACGCAACATTCTTATACAAAAGTCACCAACACAAGTGAGCGTCACAGATTTCAAAAATCCTTTCGAAACTCACTTATACACAAAATTGTACAACATCATATTATTTCTATTCCACAACACTAACACCATTGTTACAATTTATCGTAACACCCTAATTTTTCCATCACTCACCGAAATTAAGAAAATTCTTCGTCAGACATCACTTTGACCAAATTAAACACGCAACATCGAATTCAGTTTAAACGTACTATTTCAATATTAATTTTAAATTTTCAGAATCATACTGCCTTTGCTATTTCTTCTTGCGACACCATCGGCTCAGGAACTCGTTCAACCGCTGGATAAAAGTCCCGGTATATACTTCGATCCCAACAGCAACTTGAAGCTAATAAACGACCACATTCACTATATTATACCTTTAGATTTAAATTTTATTCAAGCTCATTTAAAACATATAAGAAATATTTTCGAAACTTTTAAATTACTCTGTAATCAAAACAAAGCTATTGATGATTTCCATTGCTTAAATATGCTTAACCCTCTCAATTCTGTTTACGATGATATTCTACGAGATTATCATGCAATTTCTCATTTATTTTCCGTAAGATCTAAAAGATCCGCCTGGTTTGCTGGAGTAGGTACTATATTGAAAAAAGTGTTTGGCACAATGGATGAAAATGACTATGAACAATATAACAATGACATACAAACTTTGTACTCAAATGATAAAACATTAGCTGCATTAATTAAACAAAACATTTATATATCTAAATCCGCAATCCTCACCTTTAATAACACATTAAATACTATAATGCAAAATGAAAACCGTCTTAGTGACGTTACTAATAAGCTATTTAAAAATGTGACTATAGTTACAAACGAACTTTTGTTTAGAAATAAGATAAGTGAAGTCTTAAATGTTCTAGAGGCAAATCTATTGTTTTTGTCTTATAAGTTAGAAGACATAGTAAATTCATGTATGTTTGTAAATAGTAATACACTGCACCCTTCAGTTGTTACACCAACGCAGCTTTACTCTGATTTAGAGAGTAATATAAAACATCTTCCTAAATATAAAGAATTCCCAGTCGATATAGAATTAAGAAACATTAACTTGCTATTAAGGATGTCTGAACTCGATACGTATTATAGTTATAATAAGGTTATATTTGTAGTACGGATTCCACTAGTTTATCATATAGAATACGATCTTTATAAGCTCATTCCATTACCAATACCGCATAATGCAAGCAAGCCAAATTCCTATGCAATGATTATACCAACAAAAAACTTTGTAGCTCTTAGCAAAGATAAATCAACTTATTGTACATTAGATGAGATTAACTCCTGTAAGTCTGCCTACAAAGGCACTATAGCTTGTAACATTCCTAATATCTTATCAGTCAATACGAATCCTATTTGTGAAATAGAATTGATGACAAAAATAATCACAATATTGCCAACAAACTGTGAAACAAAATTTATTTATGGTGATGTAGATATCTGGCAAAATCTTGGTCGTAATAGTTGGATCTTTGTACAATCAAAATCTACCAAAATATCTATTGAATGTTACTCTAATATTAAGGATATAACCATAAGTGGGACAGGTATTTTATCATTGGAACCACAGTGTATGGCCTTCTGCCGAAATGTTAAATTGTTAGCAACATCGAACTTGGAAGTCAATATAACACACATAAATTCAGATTTTGACATTATTGCAGACGAATGTTGTAATTTTAAAACATTTAGTAACTTTAATGTGAATACTTCAGCCATGACTATATTAAATGTTAATTTAGATGATCTTAAAACCATTAAAAATCAAGCTGAAATAGTAAATAAGGATGTTGATAATTTCTTGAGAAATAATCACATCATCTTTTCAAACCACATTAGTTTTCCTATTGTAATAATAATGCTCATTGTTTCTTTTATAATCTTCTTGACATACATTTATTGTAAAGTACATAATTATAGTTTAATACCTTGTGCCAATAAAGATACTGTAACAGTGGAACAAATCCCAACTGAAGAAGATATTCCACTGCCTAGATTAAGAATATAATCATATATATAAATACTATACTTAAATTAGATATAACATAAGCAACTTATAGATAGATGCATGGTATAAGTAGCATAAAGTTAGATCTAGTAGCATAAGTTATAATTGTAATTTTATATTATTGAGCGCATTCCTCTGTTACCTTTCCTTTGCATAGTTAATATTCCATTTAATTATTCTTATTCAATCTTGTTCATGTAAACTTACTTCCAAGAGTAAGTTTACTCTTGTTGGGGGAGATGTTATACCCGGCTTTCCCATCCTATTTCCCTTACGTTGCACCTATCCTAACTACTGTTGCAAAATAGACAATATTGCTTTCTCCCACGATCCACCATTCCCAGTCAGTCTCATCCCAGCTCTCGGTCGCGCCGCTCATTTTTATTAAATCTACTTATTGTCATTAAATAAGTATTTTTCTGCTAATTAAAACTTTCAGTGTTAATTAAATCTTTTTTTAAAAACCAATTTTCCGGGTTCCGTATAATAGTACGCTACCGCTGCAGCTAATGATGGGAAACAGAATGCTGCCTCTTCCGTTCCTTCTATAAGGAGTGTCTGTCTATCTGGAGTCGCGTCACAATGTGAGCTTCAACTCCTTTGTGCTGCGGGTTCCAGTCAAGTCTCTCGACACGTTCATGGCCGAAGAATTCTGGCCGAGAGGTGTCAGGTTTCGCCGCTTTAGAGGTCGACTACCTGACACCAAAGATATACGTCACACGTCGTAGTAGTATTACGTGTCTTATTGGATATCGCTGATTTGTATTATATATATATACTAGAAGTGCCCCGCGGCTTCGCCCGCTTTAAAAACTTCTTTTGTTTACTTAAAACTTTTCTTTTGTAAAAACGATTCTATCATTTAATACATCAAATAAGATTTAGCCAAATCGGTTCACCCGTTTTCATGTTATCGCGTGACTAAGGCAATTCGGGATTCATATTTATAAAACCGAAAACCCAAATTTTCAGACTTTGTTACCTACCCCATTTCAAAAAATCCTACAACACGTATTTTATCTCATGTTATTTCGCCACTACTTTGAATACAAACTTTGAATCCCCGTTCCGTATCTGGGAGGAATTTTTAGAAAATCCTTTCTGAGCGGATACCTACGTCATAATAACTACCTGCATTCTAAATATCAGCGCAATCCGAAACAATATTGATTTTTAGACTTCGTTACCCCAGTTTATCCTCTTAGGGTGGCATTTTGAAAAAGTCTGAAACTATTTATTTACAGAAGTACTTGTGTGAAATGTTGAATAAAATGACTATCTAAACTTTGAAGCCCCGCTTCATCCCCTTGAAGAGTGAATTTTGAAAAATTCTTTATTAGCGAATACCTAAGTCAAAATAACTATCTGGTTGCCAAATTTCACCGTAATCAGAAACAATATTGATTTCAGACTTTGTCACCCCACTTCACCCTTTTAGGGGTGCAATTTCGAAAGAGCCTGAAACACGTATTTACTTACTTAAGTACTTGTGTTAAAATTCAAATATAAAAGACTATCTAATCTTGTTTCTCCATACAAACGTAGGACCCCCATTTCATCACCTTCAGGGGTTTATTTTGGAAAATACTGTCTCAGGGGCAACTAACTTCGTAATAACTATCTGCATGCCAAATTTCAGCGCAATCCGAAACAATATTGACACACTTTGTTATTTCCCCCCATTTCACCCTCTTAGGGGTGTAATTAAAAAAAAACCTGAAACACGTATTTTCCAAATTTTTTTACTGGAGCATTTGTATGAAGTTTCGAATAAAAAATACTATCTAATCTTGTTTCTCCATACAAACTTTGAACCCCCGTTTCATCCCCTTAAAAGGTGAATTTTAGAAAATCATTTCTCAGAGGGAACTAACGTCGTAATAACTATCTGCATGCGAAATTTCAGCGCAATCCGAAACAATATAGATTTTCAGACTTTGTTACCCCATTACACCCTCTTAGGGTTGGAATTTCAAAAAAGCCTGAAACACGTATTTACTTATTTTTTTACTGAAGCACTTGTGTGAATTTTCGAATAGAAAAGACTATCTAATCTTGTTTCTCCATACAAACTTTGAACGCCCTGAAGAAGTGAATTTTGGAAAATCCTTTCTTAGTACACCTTTACGTACTAAGACAAATATACCCTCCAAAATTCAAGTCTCTACGACCAGCGGTTTAGGCTGTGCGTTGTCTGTCAGTCAGTCAGTCAATCAGTATGTCAGGACAAAGATTCTTATAGTACTAGATGTTAGTCTGTAAGGTATATATTTAAATATGGGCCAATGTAACAACACAACATTATTTTGCCTGAAATAAAGGAATTATTATCATATTATTAAAAAAAATATATATTTTACCTTAATCACCGCTAGTATGTTAGCATTTTTTCCAGTCCTTAAAAAGGTTGTCTGGAAGAGATTACTAAAGCGAAAAGACCGACGTATGGTAATCAATAAAGAGTATTTGTATTATACTAGAAGTGCTACGCGGCTTCGCCCACATTAAAGAAACAATATTGATTTCAGAGTGTTACCCAACTTCACCCTTTTAGGGGTGGCATTTAGAAAAAGCCTGAAACACGTATTTACTTATTTATTTATTGAAGTACTTGTGCGAAGTTTCGAATACAAAATACTATCTTATCTTGTTTCTCCATACAAACTTTGAACCCCCGTTTCATCCCCTTCAAGGATGAATTTTGGAAAATCCTTTTAACAGATACTGACGTCATAATAACTATCTGCATGCCTAATTTCAGCGCAATCCAAAACATTATTGATTTTCACACTTTGTTACTTCATTTCACCCTCTCAGTTAAATTTCGAAAAAGCATGAAACACATTATTACTTATTTATTTACTGAAGCACTTGATCAGTCAAGTTTCGAATAGAAGAAACTATCTAATCTTGTTTCTCCATACAAGCTTTGAACCCCCGTTTCATCTCCTTAAAAGGTGACTTTTAGAAAATCATTTCTCAGAGGGAACTAACGTCGTAATTACTATCTGCATGCGAAATTTCAGCGCAATCCGAAACAATATAGATTTTCAGACTTTGTTACCTCATTACACCCTCTTAGGGTTGGAATTTCAAAACAGCCTGAAACACGTATTTACTTATTTTTTTACTGAAGCACTTGTGTGAAGTTTCGAATAGAAAAGACTATCTAATCTTGTTCCTCCATACAAACTTTGAACCCCCTAAAGAAGTGAATTTTGGAAAATCCTTTCTTAGTACACCTTTACGTGCTAAGACAAATATACCCTCCAAAGTTCAAGTCTCTACGACCAGCGGTTTAGGCTGTGCGTTGTCTATCAGTCAGTCAGTCAGTCAGTATGTCAGGACAAATATTCTTATAGTATTAGATATAAATTCTAGGCCTAGCGTGCTTACCATCGTCGACCGCATCATCACTTACCAACAGGTGAGATTGTGGTCAAACGCTAGCCTATAAGATATTTAAAAAAAACTAGTCTACGAGTGCAAGCCCGACTTGCACTTGGCCAGTTTTTTCAGCTCTGACATTTTTTAGAAAAATTATATATTCCATTGTAGTATTGTCGCATTCAAAATGGTTCTTATTTATGGACCAAATTTTTCTCGCTTCATTCTTCACGCTGTACAAATGTAAAGCGAGTAAACATTTTATGTTTTATGTCAGTTCATTTTAATTTCGGTATTTTACATTACAAATAGTTTGCTACGGCATGCAATTAGGTAGGTACAATGTTTAGAATTTCACAGTTGTTATTAAATATTGGCCAATAGTTTTAGAGTAAATAAATACATATGCAGTGTTAACGTACGGACACACCGCAGCGTCCTGCGAGCGTGATCTAGGCCTCGATCAGATAGCGCACTAGTATTTGTACCGACTGGTTCACACCAAACGCGATCAGAAAACAATTGAATAGTACTGAAATCGCGCCCACAGATCGCAGGACGCCGCTGTGTGGCCGTACCATTAAGGTACGGACACACCGCAGCGTACCTACTTACGTCACGGTAATATCTATCTATGCTAATATTATAAAGAGAGAACATTTGTATTTTTGTATGTTTGTAATGATTTGGCTCAAAAACTACTGGACCGATTTCAAAAATTTTTTCATTAATGTATAGAATGAACTTTCGAAATGAAAATAGGCTATATATTATCCCGTTTAAATCAAAGGTACATTCGTGGAGACCTAATTTGCAAGCTAAGTCGACAAAAAAACGGTCGAAAAAACACATTACTTACGAACGCTGCTCAACTGAAAATAGATGGAAGAATATTTTCTATGGAAGAGTTGTACAACTTAATAAGACCTACAAAAAAGTCCGCGACAGCATATGTCTATCTCTTAAGGTTGACTCACAGTAACCATTTTAGTCTTTAATTTTTTGTTAAAAAATATTACACAAATTCCAAGGATATTTTCAAGTATATAGTATTAATCCTTATCCAAATAATAACGTTGCTTGGCCACATCTTATAGATTAAAATTGTCCTTTACAGTATATAATTCAAATGAAAACTCTAAAAGATATCACGGATTTCAAATACACGTATCGCAAAATTAATAAAATATTTGCAGTGAAACCACAGATCAGGATGACCTGATCTGTCATAATAATATGTCTGAATAATATTTTCGTAGTGACTATGAAGTCACTACGAAAATATTATTAGCTTAGCTATTTTGTAGATCCCCACCGATCACAATCAATTTGAAGTCAATATAGTATAATAATATTATCTGTTGTATAAAATAATATTTATCTATATATATATATAATAACTAGAAGTGTCCCGCGGCTTCGCCCGCGTTAAAACCTTTTATTTACTTAAAACTTTTCTTTTGTAAAAACGATTCTATCATTAAACATATCAAATATTAATTAGCCAAATCGGTTCACCCGTTTGCATGTTATCGCGTGACTAAGGCAATTCGGGATTCATATTTATAAAACCCTAAAAACCTAAATTTACAGACTAAAAATGTTGAAATGACCTAAATAGTTACCTACCCCATTTTGAAAAATCCTACAACACGTACTTTTATCCCACCTTGTTTCGCCATACAAACTTTGAATCCCCGTTCCGTATCCGAGAGGAATTTTCAGAAAATAATTTCTGAGCGGATACCTACGTCATAATAACTATCTGCATTCTGAATTTCAGCGCAATCCGAAACAATATCGATTTTTTTACTTTGCAGCTTTGTTACCCCAGTTTATCCTTTTAGGGTAGCATTCTGAAAAAGTTTGAAACTCGTATTTACTTATTTATTTACAGAAGTACTTGTGTGAAATGTCGAATAAAACGACTATCCAAACTTTGAACCCCCGCTTCATCCCCTTCAAGAGTGTATTTTTTAAAATTCTTTCTTAGCGGATACCTAAGTCAAAATAACTATCTGCATGCCAAATTTCAGCGCAATCCGAAACTATATTGATTTCAGACTTTGTTACCCCATTTCACCCTTTCAGGGGTGGAATTTCTAAAAAGCCTGGAACATGTATTTACTTACATAAGTACTTGTGTTAAATTTCGAATATAAAAGACTATCTAAGTTGTTTTTTCATACAAACTTTGAACCCCCGTTTCATCCCCGTCAGGGGTGAATTTTGGAAAATCCTTTATCAGAGGGAACTGACGTCGTAATAACTATGTGCATGCCAAATTTCAGCGCAATCCGAAACAATATTGATTTTCACACTTTGTTACCCCATTGCACCTCTTAGGGGGGGGAATTTCAAAAAAACCTGAAACACGTATTTACTTATTTTTGTACTGAAGTACTTGTGTGAAGTTTCGGAAAGAAAAGTCTATCTAATCTTGTTTCTCCATACAAACTTTGAACCCCCATTTCATCCCCTTAAGTTAGTTAGTCCCCTGAGAGTTAATCATTTGAAAGATAGGCACGTCTAAAGTGATAAAATGTGTGTCCCCCCCCCCTCTAACTTTTAAAGTAAGGGAATGAAAAATCTAAAAGAAATATATGCTGTAGATCTTAGTAAAAACTTTTAACGAAAATTGGTTTGAACGAGATACAGACAGCAGTTTTTGAGATATAGCGACCGCAAAGATAACTTTGTTTTTCATACAAACTCTATGAAAAACAAAGTTATTTTTTGGTGGCGAAAAATTAAAGTAATAAAATACTCTACTGTTAGGGTATACAGTAGAGTCTACGAGTGCGAGTCCGACTTGCACTTGGCCTGTTTTGGTAGATTTAATGATCCCATTACCTCTGTACGAAAACCCATAATTCATGAATGTACATAAAACTTTCATTGGTAGGTATATAGCTAGAATTAGAACTCACGTCGGGTCAGAATCAGTATAACTATCCTTTACGCCAAAGGGCCGTCCAATACCACTACGTAAGTATTATAAAACAAAGTCCATCACTGTGTCTGTCTGTCTGTCTGTTCGCAATAATCTCAATAGCTACTGAACGGATTATCATGCGGTTTTCACCAATAGCCACAGTGTTTATGAGGAAAGTTTAGATGCATAATTCGTTAAGGTTTTGTGTAAATTGGTTGAAATATGACGATTATTGTTAAATATGTTAATATTTTATATTCGATGCAACAAACTGATGCAAATTTTGTAGGCATATAAGTTCTACCCGTGCGAAGCCGGGGCGGGCTGCTAGTAGAAGATATAGTGCTTACTTACGTATACAGTTTCATTAATTAGGTATAATAAATTTGTATGTATAATCTATTTGTATACCTATTGTTTAGATTGTGTACGCCAGACCTGTTTTCATAGCAATTAAGATTTCTACGTACACAAATTAAATTAAATGATCATTAAAATAATATACCTACTTACCTACTAAATATTTACATCTCTAAATATTTCTCAGAGTGATTCACGTCGTCATCATCATCATCATCATCAGCCGGTGTCAGTCCACTGCTGGACGTAGGCCTCTCCCAAGGTGCGCCACTGAGCCCGATTTTCGGCTCTTCTTTTCCAGTCACTGCCCACCGCTTTGCGTATGTCGTCGCTCCACCTGGTCACAGGATGTTCTACGCTATGTTTATATATACGTTTTAAGAATGCATAATATGTAGGATAAATCCGATAACAGTCACTCAAACTTATTCACTTACTAATTTTTTGAGAAGCAAACAACCATAATATAGTTGCTTATTGGACCAGATATGGCAACCACCGATATTATAAAAAAATTGTCCGGGAGCAACTAAAATGGCGTATTTACGTTATTTGCGAGAAAATGAAGTGATTTTGTAAATGTCCGCCTAACTGGGCACTAGCACGTTACTAGCGTGAAATAAAATGGGGTGAGGGGACGCTGTAGGACTCGTCTATGTAGAGTAAGGTACTAAATTACTTTTGGTCACCGAAATGAGAACATTTTACAGGACAAGTGCGTTTGTACCTCTCAGAAAAATGAATCGTTAGTTATTGAATAAAACTCGCTATTTAATAGTAATAAAATTAATATTCCATAAAATAGTATAGGTTGCAAACATAATTTACTTATATTTATTGGCTTATAAGCTTTTAAGTCTTGAAAAAAGGTAGGGGGACAGCACCGATATGAGAAAATTTATAGTTTAAGAATTTATTTCTACCTTTAAAATATAGTCTTAGTTGAATTATATTTTTGCCACAACCCAATATATACCGTTTACATAAAATAAATAATTCAATACAATATTCTTGTTTTAAAATACGAATTTCACCAAAGACAAAAAAAATCATTTGGGAAATTCACCCTGGTACGTCAACGCGATCAAAAGATATGACCGTTTATGTCGCATATTTTGCGATTTCACATGGGAATAAAAAACTATAGGGTGCGTTGACCATTGAACTAAAATCATGAAATTTGGCAAGGTCTTGAAGCACTTATATAGGAACAAATCTACAATACATCTTCTATCTCAATTTAGATGGTGCTATACATATTCTACGGAAGCCTCAGTGCGTGCACTGAGGCTTCCGTAGAATATATATAGTCTAACTCGCACTCGGCCGGTTTTCTTTTCAGAGAGTATGCTTTCAGTTTGGTCCCATTGTCATTTTATTGAGTTAGGATATAAGTATCTCCACAGACAAACACCTCCAACTTAGTTCTTAATAATTATGATAGTTTAAAAACTAAAACAACCGACTTCCATGCCCCGCGAGTCAATTTCAGTAGCAAGTTTGAGACGTTTATCATCATATCTCTGAAGATACTTATCAATTAAATAACAATGGGACCACCTGGGAAATGTACCCTACCGATTAAAAAAAAGAATCATTCAAAACGGTTCACAATTGACGGAGTAATCGCGTAACATACATACAAAAAAAAAAAACATTCAGACGAATTGAGAACCTCCTCCTTTTTGGAAGTCAGTTCAAAATGACTAACCCGGCATTTGAAGTTTCGTTTCTTTTTTGTTTTTGAACTCTTAAATTATTGTAATACAAAAAATATTGGATATCAGCGATTTTACCCACAGTAGAATACCATTTGACATAATACGTACATAATATAATGGTGTACCACAAGGTAGTATCCTGGGACCGTTACTATTTCTTATTTATATTAATGACTTACCAAGGGTGACGGAACATACTATGACTCTTTTTGCTGATGATAGTACCATATTATTTAAAATGAATAAAATAAATATAAATAATCTAAATGACACTATTAATTCAACTCTGACATCAACAATAAACTGGCTTGACATGAATAATTTGAAAATTAACCTGGACAAAACGAATATTATAAATTTTAGACAACGACCAATACGGCAGCTTAATATTGACATTAATTATCATGGAAAAATGATTGACGAAGTTGAATCAACAAAATTCTTAGGTTTGGAAATAGACAATAAAATGACATGGAAACAACACATAACATTAGTAACAAATAATATAACGCAATTTTCATATGCATTATATAAACTGAAAAAAATTTCAAATCTGTCTACTTTACTCACAGCATATCATGGCTTTGTAGCATCGACCCTAAGGTATGGTGTTATATTTTGGGGCTATTCTAGTGATAAATTAAAAATTTTCAGAGCGCAGAAAAGATGCATTAGATCTATGTGTAATCTTAAACAAACAGACTCCTGTAAAGATTATTTTATTAGGTTAAAAATATTAACTTTCCCATGTGTGTACATAAGCGAAGTAGCACTTTTTGTCAAAAAAAATCCTGAACGTTTCATAAAATTTGATGCTGGTAGTAGACGAGAAAATAAAATTAGAAATCATGCCTATAAAACCCAACTATTGAAAAAAAGTGTATTCTGTATGGCACCATTAATCTACAACGCTATTCCTCACTCAATTCGAGACATCATTAATGTTCATATCGTTAAAATAAAGATAAATGAATTTCTTATCATCAAGGCGTACTATTCTGTTGACGACTTTTTTAAAGATAACAATGTGATTCTAAATTTTTAATTTTTGACATATCGATGTTATTATTATTATTTTTTGTTTGTTTTTTAGCTGAAGTTGCAATTAATATCTATGATTTTGTAAAAAGGATTTATATTATTATAGTACTTAACACTTTAATGCTTGTATACTGATAAAGTAGGACCTAGTGACACTAAATTTGTAATTTTAACTCTAACAACTCTGTAACCTAGGGACACAAGCTGAATAAATTCATTCATTCATTCATTCATTCATACATTTGAGCCCCCGTTGGCGTAAAGCATCGACGTCATAGTCGATGGCGTAAAGGTAAGATGTCTTGACTTCTAGCCGAGAGGTTGCCGGTTCAAATCCTAGCACGAGTGTTCGTGGGAGCATATTATATCGTTGTTTCGCCTGACTAAGGACACTATCTAGTGTCCGCCTGGCCAGCTATCACCCTCAAGTTAGAAAATCTGTCGCCAAAACATCTAATGTGTTCTGGCAGCATTCCTTGAGAGCCAGTTCCCATTCTAGGCCTAGCGTGCTTACCATCTTCGACTGCATCATCACTTACCAACAGGTGAGATAGTGGTCAAACGCCTGTATGATATAAAAAAAAACTTGCTACCAAAAAGGAGCTTACCACCGTTAAGCAGAAAATCTGCCGCCATAACCTTACAGTGTTCCGGCAGCTTACAGCCCTTGAGACTCAGAGTACCTATTCTAGGCCTAGCGTGTTCACCATCTTCAAATACGAATAAGCTATATAAAGCTTCAGTTTATTAAAATCGAGAGTATTCACTTTCATTCCAAGTATATAATCAAAGTTGGCTCTTGAAAAAAATCGTTAAATCGTTCGTTGTTTTAGAACTTTTCAATCGACTTCACAAAAAGAAGGAGGTTCTCAATTCGTCTGTATGTATTTTTTTTTGTATGTTTCGCGTTTACTCCGATTCTGAACCGATTCGAATGATTCTTTTTGTAATCGGTAGGGTACGTTTTCGAGGTGGTCCCATTGTAATTTCATTGATATCTGATAAGTATGACGATAAACATCTCAAACTTGCTACTGAAATTGACTCGCGGGGTATGGAAGTCGGTTGTTTTAGTTTTTGAACTATCTTAATTATTTCTTATTAATGACCCTATGAGATCAACCTTCATAGGTCTGTTTTATTCACAGAAATAGGAATACTACCTTATAATTGCTATTTCTGTGGTTTTATTCGAAATTCCTCTTACTTCATTGATATTGTTAATTTCAATTTCAATTTCAATTTCAATTTCAATTTCAATTTCAATTTCAATTTCAATTTCAATTTCAATTTCAATTTCAATTTCAATTTCAATTTCAATTTCAATTTCAATTTCAATTTCAATTTCAATTTCAATTTCAATTTCAATTTCAATTTCAATTTCAATTTCAATTTCAATTTCAATTTCAATTTCAATTTCAATTTACTTATTCATTGCGATTACAGGTAAGTGTTGATGTTGAATTACAAATTTTTACAGCTATAATCTACCGATTGGCGTGCAATTTAAATACGGTGAATAATCATTAAAAAAATACATACAGTCTGAACATGAATCATTTTTGAATTGGAACAGGTACAATATAGTCATTTATAAACAGATATTTATCACATAATAGTCAATTAGCATAAACATAATAATTTCAAGTCAACAATAATAATATTTCTACACAAAATAATGTCAAGATCACAAAATGTCAAAGTTAAATAAAATAGAGTAGAACTTGTTGATTTTTATTTAATTTTATTTTCAAAAATTAATCTGGGGTTTGTTGCGTTTCCTGTTCTAGTCTGTGTGCTAAGTGTCAGTTGCATTGCTTCCAAATAAGAATATATTAAAAGGATATTAAAATCGTACATTTACTTTAATCCTATAAACGTTTTTTATTGTCTACAAAACTCCTATAAAACTATAGGTTATGGGCCCAGTTTACGCGGGATAAAAGTGAATTCGAACAAAAAAAAAAATCCGCCGCAGCCATTTTTTTTTCGCAATGGAAAATCCGAAGATAAAACGTAATATCAAACCATTTGACGGTGAAAAATATAGTATTTGGAAGTTTCGAATACGGGCGTTGTTAAGTGAGTTAGATGTTTTAGAAGTGATCGATGATGACCCATTATTCCGCAACGAAATTTGGGAGAAAAAGAACCGAGTAGCTAAAAGGGTTCTTGTTGAGTATCTATCTGATTCTTACCTCGGTTTTGCGAAAGAAGACAGTTCGGCGAAGGATATTTTGAGAAGTTTGGATGCGCTTTATGAACGTAAAAGTATTGCGACGCAGTTAGCATTACTCAAAAAGTTGTTGGCGTTGAAATTAAAAGGTGATGTATCCCTGATAAAACATTATGCTACATTCGATGACCTCATTACGGAGTTGCTTGCTGCTGGAGCAAAATTAGAGGAAACTGATAAAGTTGCACATTTATTACTGACCCTACCCTCAAATTACGATGGAGTGATAACTGCAATCGAGACATTATTGGAGGATAATTTAACGTTAGCTTTCGTGAAAACGCGACTCCTAGACCATGAAGTGAAGATGAAAAACGAATCTAGCGATATGAGCGCAAAAGTTATGTACGTTGAAAGTAACAAAAGTACATCGAATAAGAGGAAGTTTGATAATTCTTTACAAGGAAATAAAAATTATCATAATAATAAGCAGAAGAAGAAGAATCTACAACATATAAAATGCCATCATTGTGGGCGTAGAGGACATATGAAGAACGACTGCTACTTCTTCAAAAGAATGTATCAGCAGAAGGGAAACTTTGGCAATAAGGAACGAACTAGAACAGTTCAAGCAGTTGAGATAAATCAACAACCATCAACATCAAATGATTTTTCTGGCTTTGCTTTTATGACCGGTAACCATCAAGAAAGTATATATATAGTATAAAAATACATATTGATAAACCAATAACCCTTTATGAAGACAATAACGGATGTATAAGTATAGCTAACAATCCGACGAATCACAAACGATCAAAACATATCGATATCAAGTATCACTTCTCTCGAGAGCAGATCGAGAAAAATGTAATTAAATTAAATTACATTCCCACAGGTGAACAGCTGGCCGATACGCTGACGAAGCCGTTGCCTGGAGTAATATTTCAAATAATGAGGAGTAAATTGGGTTTAAAATAACGTTAATTAATGAAGTATAAATGAGTATAAGTTTATAAAAAAATAATCAATTAAATTATTAATTGAATATTGATCCTAATTTTGTGATTATATAAACGAATAAGTATGTATAGTTACATTATGACATAGAACTATTATGATACATTTTCATTTCTCTTTAATTTAATGATTATTGAAATGAAATGGTCTGATTAGGTTTTTCTGGGTTTTCCCTAATCCCTGCAACGAATGTTGGACCATAATTGTATTCTCCCAGCAAATATTTGGAAGTGTATGTGTTCTGTTTATTTAGTCAATAAGAATTGATTTAAAGTTTATATAATTCGATTAATTTTTGAGGGGGCGTGTTGATTTTTATTTAATTTTATATTAAAAAATTAATCTGGGGTTTGTTGCGTTTCCTGCTCTAGTCTGTGTGCTAAGTGTCAGTTGCATTACTTCCAAATAAGAATATATTATAAAAAAAAGAAAATAAAAAAAAGAATAAAAAAAAATATCGACTAAAAAATAAAAAATAAATAATAGTTAAAAATAAACTAAAAAAATACGTTTTTATAGAAAATCCAACTAAAAAATAGAAAATAAATTTTAATAAATTTGAATTAAATTAGTGTAAGAAAAAATGATTTTATTGTAAAAAAAAGCGTGGGGTGCATGGTATTAATAGTTCCAAATATTTTATGAACAGATATGACTAGAAGGGTTATTTTGATAATATCCTGAAAAGCACGCTTTTTTTTACAATAAAATCATTTTTTCTTACACTATTTTTAATTCAAATGTATTAAAATTTATTTTCTATTTTTTAGTTGGATTTTCTATAAAAGCGTATTTTTTTAGTTTTTTTAAACTATTATTTATTTTTCATTTTTTAGGCGAAATTTTTTAAAATGTATTTATTGTCATCGGTCCTTAATAAGTATGCCAAATTTCGAGTTAATCCGACGTTTTGAAGGGGGTTAAAATCATGTTCAAAGATTCCGTTACATACTAACATACAAACATACATACGTTTGAAGCTAATAAAAGCGTATTAAAAAGGATATTAAAATCGTACATTTACTTTAATCCTATAAACGTTTTTTATTGTCTACAAAACTCCTATAAAACGATAGAACTATCATTTTTAACAATAATTTTATCCCAATCTAATAAATTCCAAATAAATAATCTCATTGAATACACTAATTAAGTTTATCATTTAAATATTCATTGACGCCGTTATATGCTTTGTTTAACAACAATATTTTCAATTTGTGTTTTAAAGTATTTAAAGGATAATTTAATATTTCTTTGGGAACATGATTATACACTAGTGGTGCCATACAAAATAAACTTTTATTAAATTGCGTATTTTTATTAGTGGGACAGCAAATTTTATACTTATGGCGTTCACTATTTAAATGCTCAAACATTGATATATGAGTTTTGACAATGACTACAACATTATATATGTATATGCATGGCAATGTTAACATTTTTAGGGATATAAAATGCAGATCTCAATCTGCTTTAGCTTACAAATTGCTCTCACGCATCTCTTTTGAGCTATAAATACTGATTTCCACTCCACTGCATTGCCCCAAAAGATAACACCGTACCTTAATATTGATTCTACATGTCCTCGATATGCGGTGATTACAGTAGGCTGGTCCACAACTTTACCAAGCATCTAAAGGGCGTATGAAAACTGGCTTAACTTTGTGCGTATACTTTCCATGTGGCATTTCCAATTTAAGTTGCAGTCTAGAGATAAACCCAAAAACTTTGAATTGTCAACTTCATTATTTTTTTGTCCATTAGAATTAATGTTATTATAATTTACGTAGATTTTTCTATTCCTGAATATCATATAATTGGTTTTTTCTAGGTTAATGACCAATTTGTTACAGCGCAACCAATCAATATTTTTTTCTAGAGTGTTGTTTCATTCAATCATGTCCGATTCTAGTTCAGATTTATACTTAACTGTGCTGTCATCTATATCTTCTATCTATCTATCTATACTATAATAAAACAGTAACTAAGCGAAAACTGTACATTGAATATCTTTTTGAAATTTAAATTAGGGGAAGCATTATGAACGCTATAGACGCCGAAAATATAATTTTTGTCTGTATGTATGTCCGTTTGAAAAATCATCACGCCGAAACTACTAGACGGATTTTAATGAAACTTAAAGTGAGCATAGCTTATACTATGAAATAACTTTTAGAATATTTGTTATTCTGAAAAACATAAAAGGTTTTGGTGGGACAAGGGAAAAACAGGATATTTTTATGTAAATGTTATGCAATCTATTAGGTAAACACTTCTCAAGTGATAATTTGATCAAATGTATATGTATAACAAAGTTTTCATGAAAAAAATAAAATAAACGGGATACGGGAATCGTTCCTGCTTCCGTAATTATACGTGCAGATTTACACTGTTATTCTTAAATTCGCCACACTGTATATGTGAATGATTGGATCAGGCGGAACAGAGCTTGCTTTAAGAAGCAAAGGCTGTAGGTTCGAATTTCAACACGTGAGAAATTTTGTCGAAAATGTAATGTTTTTGTAGTTATTTGTTAGTTATTTTGCGCTTATTCTCAATCACTCGAAAACATATTCGGATTCGGGAGCTTCATTTTTAATTTTATTCTTTTTTTGATCCCTGAGCTGTTTTGCGCGGAAACCTTTCCAATAAATCACTGATTTTTTCTAATTGAAATATCAAAATTAACCGATCGGTGCATTGTGAATTGCAAAGATCAAAGTCAAAGTAAAGGCAGTTTCCGAATTCAAATTTGCTTTCGAATGATTGAGAATAACCCTGCTGATAGGCTTAGCGTTTGACTACTATGTCGCCTGGTGCTAAGCGATGATGTCATCGAAGATAGTGAATCCGCTGGGCCTAAAATGATCCTGAATACCAAGGGCTTTTTGTTGCTGGACACCGTAAGGATATACGCCGGCAGATGTTCTCCTTGACGGTAAAAAGCTATTTTATGTCAACAAGTCAGGCGGAACATCGATATAATGCTCCTACTACGTGTGGCAAAAGGCGGTTTGAGTTGTGACTCGCACGAACCAGCCATCAATCGAATAAAAGCATGTCGCTAATCGATTTGCTCTCAAGAAATAACATTAATAAAGTAATAAATCTTTGAAAAAGATATTCGTATGATGGTGGCATACGCACTCTCTTTTGTTATCTTAAGTTTAAGGAGATCAGCTGAGTTCGGCAAACGACACTCGATCGTTCTTCTGCCGATGATGGATTAAACACAGGCCTCATTATTGGAATATAAGCGAAACGAAACTAGCACCCAACTATCTTTGAGTTACTCAAAGCCAAATGTATGAGAGTTAATCGAAGCTAAGTAAGATAACCGAAGTAGGTTTCCATTTGAAACATGAGATGTAGATGACGAATTGCTATGCCATCAATGTTTTACTTTACATTACACATTATAACTGCACATATTACAGGATCGTCGGGTTTCCCAGCTTCTGAATTCGTATCGCTGGCGTAGTTTCTATTAGGTAGAAATGTTGTGCAGTTTCGTACCATTTTAGATTCGTCCGTATGTTCGTCCGTATGTCACAGCCATTTTATTCCGAAACTTTTAAGACTACACAGTTAAAACTTGGTAGGTAGATGTATTCTATGAACAGCTTTACGAGTTTTATACAAAAATAAAAAAAACAAAGATAAATGGCTCCCCATACATGGGAACAGAAACTAAACAAAAATTTTTTAATCACACCTTTACGTGCGGTATGTTTTGGATAGGTAATTGAAAATAACATTAAGGTTTTTAAAACAATTTTTTTTCAAAGTAATTTGTTTGAAAGTTTTACACTTCTAAAGTGGTAAAATGTGTGTGTAAAAAGTGAAAAATCTAAAAAAAAATATCCTGTAGATCTCAATAAATCTTTAACCGGAAATTAGTTAGAAGTCAGTAGTTTTTGAGATATAGCACATTTTCCGAACCCCAAATATAAATACTAATATTATAAAAAGAGAACATTTGTCTTTTTGTATTTTTGTATGTTTGTAATGATTTGGCTCAAAAACTACTGAACCGATTTAAAAAAATCTTTCACTAATAGATAGAATGGACTTTCGGAATAAAAAAAGGCTATATATTATCCCGTTTAAATCAAAGGTACATTCGTGGAGACCTAATTTGCAACCTAAGTTGGCAAAAAAACGGTCGAAAAAACACGTTTCTTACGAACGCTGCTCAATTGAAAATAGATAGAAGAATATTTTCTATGGAAGAGTTGTACAACTTAATAAGACCTACAAAAAAGTCCGGGACAGAATATGTCTATCTCTTAAGGTTGACTCACAGTAACCATTTTAATCTTAAAATTTTTGTTAAAAAATATTACATAACTTCCAAGGCTATTTTCAAGTATATAGTATTAATCCTTATCCAAATAATTACGTTAATTAGCTTGGCCATATATTATAGATTAAAATTGTCCTTTACAGTATATAATTCAAATGAAAACTCTAGAAGATATCACGAATTTCACATACACGCATCGCAAAATTAATAAAATATTTGCAGTGAAACCACAGATTAGGTCATAGTTACTTCGAAAATATTATTATAAGCTTAGCTACTCTGTAGATCCCCACCGATCACAATCAATTTGAAGTCAATATTGTATAATAATATGATCTATTGTGTAAAATAATATTCATCTATATATATAATAATATAATATTTTAAACCACGCCGACTGATCTATGTATACCTAATCTTTTCATTAAAAGCATTCCAATGACTCTAAACACGACATTTAAAATCTGAGCTCTAAGTTAGTGAGGATTTGAGTATTCTGTAGAATCCAGGAGATGTCGCAGCATCAGGTCAATGCTTCCATGTTCTTACAATATCGTTGAAGAAGAAGATTTTCAAATTGATCAGACCTATAAAAGTTGATTTCATAGCGCAATTAACTAGAAAAAAGCTCATAGTTTTATAACGATTGAACGAATTTTCATGAATCAAAGCTAAAACTCTCGATGAAGACATCAATAAATAAAAAAAAAAACTATGAATAATAAAAACAAAATCAGTTCATCCGGTTAGGTGCTAAGATGCTACAGACAGACACACAGATACACACGTTAAGCGTATATTATCCCTACATCATTCATTCGTCTGGGAACGCCGTAAGGTTACGGCGGCAGATGTTCTCCTTGGTGGTAAGCTACTTTTTGGTAGATTTAATGATCCCACTACCACTGTACGAAAACTCATGATTCATGAATGCACATAAAACTTTCATTGGTAGGTATATAGCTAGGATTAGAACCAACGACCGTCGGGTCAGAATCAGGGTCCTATCCTTTACGCCAAAGGGCCGTCCAATATCACTACATAAGTATTATAAAACAAAGTCCATCACTGCGTCTGTCTGTCTGTTCGCAATAATCTCAATAGCTACTGAACGGATTATCATGTGGTTTTCACCAATAGCCAGAGTGTTAATGAGGAAGGTTTAGGTGCATAATTCGTTAAGGTTTTGTGTAAATTGGATGAATATTTGACGATGATTGTTAAATATGTTCATATTTTATATTCGATGCAACAAACTGATGCAAATTTTGTAGGCATATATGTTCTACCCGTGCAAAGCCTGGGCGGGCTGCTAGTCAGCAAATAAAACCATGTCATTATTAGTTACTTTTGGAAAATCATTTATATAAATGATAAACAGTAAGGGACCAAGCACACTTCCTTGTGGTACACCTTGTGTAACATTGCAGTAATTTGAAGAATATATTATTTCTCTCTTGGGTTTTGGGCATATTCTAGTTATTCTTGTACATTTGTAACAACCCCCCCTTAAAACGCTTTTTGGTATTTAAATATTTTCTTTTGAACGCGACTATACTTGTTTACTTTATTACGATACTGAAATACTGGAAAATTAATATATGAGAATATTTAATATTGGAATATTAATCGGACTCGAATAAAATATTGGCCATTTGTAATCGTCTAGTTAGAGGTAGGACCCATTGTGAACCGTTGATGTAACCTAAATTCTTTTCAGGGAATCTCAAGACAAACCTAATATAATAACTAAAGACTAAATAATACAGGAAATAAAGCTTGTATTGTTGCAAGTAATCCTAAACACTGCTACAATACTATTTGTGCTATACTGTTGCTTTTTATACCCTATGGTGCAATTGTTACCTAGTGAAAGTGTTTGCACCATTTTCTCTAACTAATACTATCCAGTGTAAGTATGTTATTATTAGTACTAATTTGTGTTATTCTATTATTATTAGTACTTGTAAACCTAAATATTAATGTTGGTACTATTTGATACCTTTTGCTGCAACTGTTACCTAGTGAAGGGATTGCACCAATTTTCTAACTAATACTATTCAGTACAAATATGCTATTATTAGTACTAATTTGTGTTATTCTATTATTATTAGTACTTGTAACCCTAAATATTACTGTTGGTACTTTTTGGTACTACTGTTACCTAGTGAATTTCTGAGTACCAATTATTTATCTAATACTAATTTGTACAAATACACTATTATGATTACTAATTTGTGTTGTATTATTATTATTAGTACTATAACGGTACATTATAGAATACAGCTGAACATTGAGTAATATTTTACAACCTTTGTCAACATTATACCTATTGACCCTAATAATATTACTTTTTAGAAATAACCATAACAATATCATCATCATCATCATAGTATATTCTCTGGATAATCTCTTACATTCACACCTTGCATTCTTAATTATATTTATCTCTAGACTTTCTTTGGGACTTCGATAGATTTTAATTTGATGATCTTTCTTTGTCAATTTCTTTGTTATTTTTATAGACAAAGTTATTGATCATGTCAATAGATTTAGTATAAACATTTTAGTATGTACAATAACAAAAGAGAGGAGGACAAAAGGGTGATAAATAAATACATGTATATATGAAAATATGTCTGATTTAGTACTTTTAAAGGGAGGATAGTCTTTGGGGTGTTTTTTACACAGCATGTACCATGGATGGTTGGATCGGCGCGCCACCATTTGCTACCGAGCTATGGCATTCATCCTGAATTACTTGGGTAGCCCCTACTTGATCTAGTATCAAGCAACCATCCATGGGGGACCACCACTGCGCATGAGATGACATGACCTATATTTCATAATCGAAGTATCGACGAGAAATGAGGTTTAGTAGCTTAGCAAAATTACCTGCATTTCACTATCGAAACATCAACTAGAAACGAGGTTAAGCCCCATGGTGATGTCTACAGTAAGTCAAAAGTCAGTAGTACAAAAGTAATACATTTAATTAAATTTAACGTCTTAAATTGTATGTCAGTACTGAGTCACAACTAAAGTGAGAGGACATAATCTTTTATCAAAGAGAATAGTACATGTATGTCTGTTAGTCAGCCTACATACTCATCCACTCCAGCTTAATTTAGCTTGAAAACATTCGCTTGCTCGAACAACAGAGTTGCCTTGGATGGTTAGAAGGTCTCTGTCTATTAATCGAGCACAACATCCATCACCACCTGTTTCATTTAGATATTACTCTCTCTAGCTACTTAAGAGTGAGTAGTATCTTAGCTACCCTGCCTACACTACCTACTATAGAATTTCCTATCTATCTCCTATCAACCTATCCTATCATTCCTACTAACCCATACTGGGTCTATCCAACTCTATCTATACTAAATCCTATCCTGAACCGCAAAGTACATTTCCAATAAAGGAATGACTCAATGAGCCAGGTTAATTGTAGTTAATATTGTGGTTAATGAAGATAATTACTGAAACAACCCAGTAGGCTAGGTTCGCCAGCATTTTAGTCAAATTATTTCTCCACTCCGGAAAGACCCAGCGGTCCAAGATCACTTTATTGACGTAGTTGGTGATGATGTCGTTGCGTGATCATCTATGTTAAATGCTAGAGAAGACTCTGGCTATTCATTCAGCTTACAAGTCTCCCCAGGGTTGAGCCACCCGTAGCATAACACAGAATCTCACGGTCCCCTCAGGGAAGGTAATTCTCGAACATGTAGTAAAAGTGATTTTTTTCTCACTGAATTATTCCGCAGAATATGTAAATTTGAAGACACGTTGCGTGGTTGTCTATGTCACGAACTAGAGAAGACTCTGGCTATTCAGCTTACAAGTCTCCCCAGGGTTGGGCCACCCGTAGTGTGACATAAACTTCCACGATCCCCGCAGGGAAAATAAATCACGAACAGGTAACAGGCGAATCCACGCCAAATGAGTAGCTTCAATAAAACATATGTGTCCCGTAGGAAACAAAATCTCGAACATAATTAGTAAATAAATCCTCCTCACTAAGTCATTCCAATGAGTCGGGTACGTTGATTTTAAATATGCTGATGCATAGTAATTTATGTCGATGATATTGGGTAAGTCAACATGACATTATATCCGCATGTTTTGTATATCCCGTAGGAAAGAAAATCTCGAACATATTAATTATTAAACTTTTCCACCAAATTACTTCAGCGATGCAGGTACATAAAATTATATTAAATTATTTCACGGTTGGTAAAGAAAATTATTAGTACACATAAACAAATAATGTCCTGAAATAAATTTATTATTATTACAATGTCCCGTTTCAAATTCATCATCAAAACCATCAACATCAACCATCAGATTACGCAGTTGGTAAAGAAAATTACTATCGTTCACGTACACATAAATCAATAATATCCTGAAATAAATGAATATTTATAATAATACTCCGTTATTAACTTCATCACTGACATTAACTAATTTCTGTCCACAGCTGAACACAGACCCAATGAACACTCTCTCCAACAGGTTTAAGGTCTATAGAACACTTAGCACAACACTGCAACTCCCACAACCACCTTCGGACCGATTCGGATAAAATGTTATATAATTGTCCCAACGTGAGCAAAGTCACGGGACGCAGCTAGCTTCCTTAGCCATATTAAAATAAACATAATTATTATATATTTACAAGTAAATGATTTCATAAATCTATTTCAAGTACGAAATACCCCGATTTGGATGAAAAGTTATATAACAATAACAATAACACATTGAATAAGTAATATTAAAATGGAATAATAAACCAAATACAAAATCCTACAAATAAATATATAAATATTTAGAAATGTATCTTTTAACCATTTCTCTTAGTATAAAAGTTGTCACAAATCCATCAGATAAATTTGCCACAGGTTAGGTACGATCTGATTTCATCAGATGTTGTCTGGACCAATTCGGATAAAATGCTACTTAGTTGTTTCAAAATGAGCAAAGTCACGGGACGCAGCTAGCTTTCTTAATCATATTAAAATAAATTATACAATGCTAAATTCCAGTTCCTTTCTGTCAGACATCCACCCGACAGACAATTATTAATTAAAATAACTAATATCAAAATGGAACGATAAACCTAATACAAAATCCTACAATTTTAAGTTCCTGGATGTCCGTCTTGCACTAAACCACCATTTCAGAATATCTAATAATTAGTAATGGCTACCATAATATACTTATTTATTTTACATGCAATTAACTGATTATATGATTAATATTGTTAAATTTAGACCTGATGGTAATAAGAGATCTATAGAATTTATATTTCCTATAATTCTCCTTATACATATTTAGAAATCTATCTTTTAACCATTTCTTTTGATATAAAAGTTGTCAAAATCAGTCAGATAAGTTTGCCATTGGTATAAGTACAAGTTCATCATCCACGTATCTCTTTTTCTATTTCACTCTAAACATTCATATAAACATCACATATTGTGGCGTCAAACCTAATACTGCCTTTAGTTAATACAGGCAAGTATAATCTTCCTGTGATGCATATAATATTTTACATGTATATACTCAATTAAATCTGATTTCACTGAATTGAGATAATTAAATAGCGATCAGCCACAACTATAGAATTTAAGTAAACTAAGATTTCAAGTACTAGATGTCATAATATAGTATTGAAAGCCAACTAGTTCCCACATGCACTTGACCATAATTTCAAAGTGTAATATTTAGTGAGAAAACTATCTACAAGGAGATAAAATGTATTATTTTTACTTTGTAATTGTATCTTCTTAAATTTATTAGTTAATACCAACCAATAATAAGTCAGTCAATTATGACTTTCTATTTTTAAATTTAGATCTTATAATATTAGTAAAAAAACCTAGACTTAAGATAAGAAATTGAATATGTGCATAATAATTAGGATAGTTCAAAAACCAAGACAGCCGACCTCCACGCCCCGCGAGACAGCCCCAGCAGCAAGTTTTGGATGTTCACAACTGACGAAGCAATCGCACAACATACACACAAAAATCATACAGACAAACTGAGAACCTCCTTCCTTTTGGAAGTCGGTTGAAAAGGCATCATGAACCATCAGTGCTCTGTCCAAACAATTATTGGGGATTGAAAGCATTACATAGACACTTCTGTTTACCATCAGCAAGTAACTGGCAAGCCAGCTTCTTGTTTTGTAGCTGAGCTTCACGCCTAATATTATATTGAACCGTAGTACCGCCCGCAATCGGGCACTATTCCATTACAATATGCATTTATTTGCAATCTAAACGCGTCACAGTAAGAATAATAATTATCTTCTCATGTTATTGGAAAAGCCCTCAATGTAGCCTTCTTATTAATAGATAAAAGGATACTCTCCGATTCCCGGGCTTCTTACTGCTCCGCTTTTTCACAATTTTAACACTTTTTAGCACATAAAAACTTCAAAATAAAACCTACACGTCCAGTAACATCTTGCTCTTTTTTTCTCCCGTCAAAAAGTGACCCCAAGCTTCGCCGCCAAAAGTCCAGTTCCCTGCATTTTAGCGGCAAAATACTATTTTTACGCGGCAAATTTCGTTCGTTTTTCAAAAGCAGCCATAAACTAAGAAAAATACTAAATAAAAATCCAAGAAAATCCCGCGCTCTTCCCAAAACAAAACAATAATCCCTGTCATTCTGACCAGTGACTGCTCCTCCTGACACTGGCAGTTTATGTAATCTAGCTTTTTTTTTAACTCTGCACAGTGGCTTCGCACCTGACCTATATAGCGCCAAGTGTTGTTTTGTCTGACCCAAATATTTAATTAAATACTAAATGAGAACGATCTTATTTATGAATTATTTTGAATATAAACATAGTACATCATTAAAATCAATATAAATTCGAAATATCACCCCATAAACCTGAACCAATCTCAATAAATCGTAGAGCTCGAGAGCTCGAAATCCGTTCTGTTACACATTGCTTACGATCACTGAGGTACGAGCGCAATAATTTTAGAATATTACCTCGTATTCCGTATCTTTCCATTTTGTTCAGCAATATGCTATGATCTACGTAATCAAAAGCTTTTGTAAGGTCCATGTATAACGCTGTAGTCAAATATTTCTTATCTAATTTCGTCATTACTGAATTGAGAAATTTGTAGATTTGTAGTTTTTCTAAATCCTACTTGTTGTTCTGCGAGGGCATTATTTGTTTCAAGAAATGTATAAAGACTTTTATAAATTATTTTCTCAAATAATTTAGAAAATATGGGTATAAGAGCAATAGGTCTATAACAAGTCATATTTAGTCTGTCCTTCTTTATAAATAAGGGCTTTATAATTGTTGTTTTTAGGCTGGTCGGGAATATGCCGGATTCGATACATAAGTTAAATATACGCGCTAGAACCGGAGATATTATCATAGACACTTGTTTAAGAATTTTAGTACTAACGTCATCGTAACCCGTGCTGTTGGTATTATTTAAGGAATAAATAAATTTGTTGATGTCAAAATGGGTAATTGGATTCATGAATAACGAGTGATAAAAGTCAGAACTGCAATATGTCAACGAATTATTATTATTATTAGATATAGTTTTTTAGTTGTTAGAACATGGTAGCATCGACCTGATGCTGGGGCATCTCTTTAAATCTGTAGAATATTCAACTCCTCACCAAGTTACAGCAGAGATGTCGTGTTTGGGCTCATTGGAATACTTTCAATGAAGGGTTTCTAGATAGACTATTTGTAACTCGCAGCTTCGCTTGCGAGTTACTATCATTAAGGTTAAAGTACAACGTTGCATAACCATAATTATTACGTCATAAAACTGTCAGGGCCAGTTTCACCGGTGCCTGATAGCCCTATTAGAATTTGATCTGACAGATTTTGGCAACTTTTGTATGGCACCATCTGTCAGATAACTTTATCAGAAACCGGTGAAACTGGGCTGCAGTAATACAAATTTTCACGCTCGATTTCGTCGCAAAAATGTGTATGACTTTTTATGACTTTAACAGTTTTATGGCCTAATAAATAATTATAAATGAACCTGAGGTTCAAGTTCTATATCTTCCATTATTAGGGTCAATATTTTTTATGATTTAGCGAAGTAAATAAAAGTAAATTAAAAATATCTGGACATACACACAAAACACAAAAAAAGTAGTCTTTGAATAAAAAAAATGATTTTGATACTTTGTTACCCCATTATTTACTTATTTATTTCTATAAGTACTTGTGTGAAGTTTAGAATAAAAAAGAAAAACTGATCTTGTTTCTCCATAGAAACATAAAACCCCCATTTCATCCCCTAAGGGTTGAATTTTGTAAAATTCTCTCTTAGCAGATAACTACGTCTAAACAACTACCTACTTGTTAAATTTCAGCACAATCTGAACCATATTGATTTTGTAACCTCATGTCACTCTCCGGGAAAAAATTTCGAAAAAGCCACACGTATTTACTTAATTATTTATAGAAGTACTTCTGTTAAGTTTGGAATAAAAACGGCTATCTAATCTTGTTTCTCCATACCAACTGTATATCCATATCCATACCACCCCTTTTCACCCCTTTAGAGGTTAAATTTTCAATAATTATAGAATAAGTCATTCTATAATTCTAACCAATACACCATTTTTTATCGATGTAGTTTCAAAACTGACTGAGTTTCATACAAACTTTTATCCACGGTTTCACCCCCTTGGGGATAGAATTTTGAAAAATCCTTCCTAAATGGATGCTTTCTTCATATGAGGAATACGTGTGCGAAATTTTAATTTTCTAGCTTTAAGAGTTTGGCCTGTGCGTTGCCTATACATCAGTCAATCACCTTTGCCTTTTATTTTTATAGATTTCATTATTTACGTTAAACTGTTTTTCTCTAAGTAGTGAATAGAACCAGGCTATACATAATTGACCCCTAGGAGTTGATTTGAAAAATAAAATATACGTGTTTCATTATTTGTTTTAAAGATTATATGTACCGAGTTGTGAGTGAATCGGACCAAGGAATACCTGGAAAAAAACATTACTGAATTTTCTATGATTTTTCCAAACAAAATCATACACACCTACGGGTAGATTAGAAAATAATAACACGTATCTCAGTATTTGTTTTTAACTTTCTTTGTACCGAGTTTTGAATTAATCGGACCAAGGAATACGTGGAAACAAACATTACTAAATTTTCTATAATTTTTCCAAAGAAAATTCAATTAACACACGCCCTGGCGGTAGATTTGAAAAAATAGAAACGACGTATATCATTATTTGTTTTAAGGTTCCTCGAGTTTTGAGTAAATCGGCCCAAGGATAAAAAATTTCCATAGAAACTTTATTGCCCTATTTAATCCCTTTTGGGGATGATTTTCAAAAAAGATTAGCCTATGTCTCCTTCCAGAGCCTACACTATCTACGTTTTAAATTTCATTAAAATCGCCGACGTGTTTATGTGGTTATACGTGGTAACAAACATTCACATACACATGCAAACACACACACACTTACTTTCGCATTTATAATATATAGTAGTAAGTAGGATAGGATAAGAAGTGGGATAGGATAGGAAGTAGGATCAGTCGAGGCTCGGGAGCATATTATTGTATTGTATTAAAAATAAGAAAGAAAGCTACAAAATACGTTCATTTATTTGTTAGTATTAATTTAATAATTAACATTTTAACAAAAGATCATGCACTTTAAAATTAATAAAATAATGAAGCTATGATAGTTTAGTTATATTTATATGAGCAGTTTCAGACGTTATATACAAAATACACAGATACATAAAGTCTACAAGTATTTATTTAGTATTCTTTAGTATAAAAATACTAAAATTGTATACTAATAATATAGAAGTATAAAATATGATTATGTTCTACCTAAGTATGTTATAAGAAATACATTTTTTAGCTTGCATATCTTTACATTAAACCAAAATAGTCTCTTAATTTGTTACTATTAGTAGCTCAAGCTCAAGTTATAGATTATTTAATACTTTGATTCTAGACTTAAACAAGGTACTGCGTGTTCTAGACATAAATGCATAGCGATCAAATCTCAGTAAAGGTCGATTCACACATATCAGTGAACCCACAGTTCCGGCACAGTACCGTTACAGTTCTGTATCCGTGCTACAGTGGTGCGTCAGTGCTTCAATTCACACATATCAGGCACAGTACAGTTCTCTGCGGGACTTCGTGCACGACGTTCCCTTCAGACTAGCGTTGACGTCGATTGTTTTGATGGCACTCTTCAATAACACAGAATTAGCTATGATAGCCATTGCAAGAAGAAGAGAATCGAGGAAAAAAAAGAATTCCATTTTGTTTTCGATGCAGCGGCGTCAGTGATCCGTGATAAAATATCGTCGTCGCCGATCACATCCGTGATGGCCGGTGCCGGCACTGACACTGACGGTACTGAGACGACACTGACACTGACAAGTGTGAATACATCCATAGAGAATGTTTGATGCGTCCAAATTAACAAAAGACACAAATGTTGGTACAGCAGTATGGCTCCCTAAATATAAAATTATAATTGCTCACAAATGCCCACCAGAAACATCCGTCTTCACAGGAAAAGCGGTTGCGATTTTAGAATGTATTTTATACATACTTTCTCACAGAATTCACAAAGCTCTGATACTTTCTGACAGTAAGAGTTGTCTCCAGGCCATTAAAGCCAACCAATTAAAAACTAAAATTAAACTCCCCATTATCATTAAGATCAAAGAAGCTCTATTCAAATGCCATCAAAATAGTATTAGTGTAGTGTTAGCCTGGATTCCTGGTCACTCGGGAATTTCAGGCAATGAAGTTGCAGACTCCTGCGCCAAACAGGCAACTTCAACTGGTAACATGGACCACTACAAAATTTACTGCCATGACTTGGCTAACATGTGCCAAACAGAACTATACAAGAATTGGGATACCCTTTGGCAGAAATCTAGAATGATTAAGGGCAAACAATATGGATTCATACAAAATGACATACCTCACAAACTGTGGTTTTTTAAGTTAAAAAAACTTGACAAAAAAACAACATCAATAATTTGTCGATTGAGGTTGGGTCATGTCTGCTCACCTGTCTTCTTAGCCAAAATTCGTGTAAGAGACCAGTCCATTTGTGAATGTGGGCTAGCTGAAGGGGATCTAGACCACATTTTTTTCAATTGCTCGAAGCTGCGCTACTATTTATATGATACTCTTCCACCTGAAATACCCCGTCCTACAAACTTTGTTTCCCTATTATCCTTGGTTTCCACTCCTTTTATCTATACTATATCTAACTTTATTAAAATTAATAAAATAAAATAATAAATAATTCATAATCTAATTAAATAACAGTAATATTATCATAAGTATTGTGTATATAGTAATATAACTGTGTTGTCTTGTGTTGTCCTTAAATAGTTATTTCCAGATCTCAGACAAATTCAACCGATCAAAACCAGCACACCGGGCATACTTATACGCTTGTTGTCTACTCTATCCACGCGACATTGGCAAAATTGCAGCAACACTGCAAAAGCCAAAAAAGAAGAAGTTGAAGTTGAATAATTATCACTGATGCGGTACTGTGCCGGAACTGTGGGTTCACTGATATGTGTGAATCGACCTTAAAATGATTGTTTTCAAGCCTTTGTTATTTGAAAAGTGTGAGGTAAAAGACAAGTACCTACATTTTTAAGTTGATTCCAGAAACTGGGCGATAATAAAAGGCTGAGTTGTAAATATAACTTGATCTTAATATTTAGTCACAAAACAAGTAAGTACCTAAGGAAAGCTAAGCGAACTAAGACCATTTAAGTTTTAAGTGACCATTAGGAGTTATAGGTATGCACCTTTTTTGTGGATTTGTCTATTCCATAGAGACGCTTCCATTGGACTAATAGAGTCTATGCCAACAGAGAACCGTCGTGGCTTTAAGATGAACTAACATTTAAAGATAAGGAAGGAAGGTATATACCAACTTAGTAGCACCGGTAATGATAAGAGTAGGTACCTACCAAGGTATCAAACATGTGTAGTCGTATTGGCAATGACAGAGCAATTTTGTTAACGCAACAAAAACAGTAAATTAGAACCATCAACACGCGCGCCTTCAATATCTACGACGGTTCTCTTTTTGCACAAACTCTATACATTTATCTGTGCCCTCATTGGATGCGCTTGCTCTCATGGTGAATATTAATCAATAATCTTCTTGAATTCAACTTGTATACCGCCAGCAGCAGCCGTGAAAGTAGACGTCGGATCCAGTCGATTTAATTCTTTTGATTCCTGATACATTTCGTATTTGATCAGAATCTTAGACAACATGATTTTAACAGCCAAATACCCAGCTTTGATACCTGCAATAAAAAAGAAACAATTCAAACTCTACTGTGATGGCACACCCGCGCTAAATTTAGAAGATTATGTAGGTATGCCATATTTTCCTACTAACCTACACTTATTTATGGGGTAGGTAGGTGAAATAATAAGCACTGTACTCACATTTTCCATTACGGGGTATTATAATCACTACACAATATATCAACGTGTACATATTAAAACTTATTTTATAAACAGACATAGTCTTGTTGAATTGAACTTTAAAATAATACTGAGCCTGCAGCCTGGCTGCTTTCAGACTTATATATCCAAAAGGTAGACCATAAAATGTGTCCCGCCATTACATTATGCGATGCTAGCGCCATCACTCGACAACTACAGTCTATAGCCATTAGAATGTCTATTTATTAAGTTTAAATAATATTTAAAAGGTCTTCTGACTTAATTATATCCTAATTAAATATAACTATAATTATCAATATAGTTATCAGTCTGTTGAGGACGCCGAGTCCGCTGAACAAATAGGCTATTTAATGTATAGAATCATAGAATATAGAATAGAATATGGAATAATGAATAAACAGTAGTACCTTTAGTAAGTAGTAAGTAAGACTAAATGTATTAGAATTGTATAGAAATATTATTATGTATCGAACTTACACGTGTCACCCTGAACACAAGGCTAGAGGTAAATATAACTCAATCGGACCGCCTTAGGCCTTTGTCGGCATATGGCGGCGCTTTTAATTAAAATGACCGTTGAATACACGTGTCAAATGCAATGACCTCCAGGCGCGTGTATCAGAAAACGATTTGTGAATTTGGCCCCAAAAGTATGGGAAAGAATACAGACATAGCTCTAGTTGTACAAGTAACTTTTACGTAAATATAGGAACAAAATTGTAACATGTGTGCCAATGCTAATGTAAAGCAATCCGAAGATAAATGTATAATTGTAATAAAACGTGTGAAGACCAAGAAGCCTATGAATACAGTCCACTGACCCTGTTGTCCTCAACAGTTTTGGTCATTCGCGCCGAATATAGTGACCAACAGTCCTGGTCGATCGCGTTTCGTCGGCATTTAGTCTCCGGATTCGGCATCACCTGTGGGAACCCGCTGGCTTGAAGACTGCTGCTGAAAGACGCAGCAGTTAACCAGCCGGGCCGACCACGCCAGCTCCTGCAGAACGGCACCCCCGACGGCTGCAACCGCAGCGTGAGGCGGGGCCCACAGCGTGTACCGCTGTTGCCCTTCGCCAACGGACTCGACGGCTGAGGCGACCGCTGCCCGAGGCTGTGGCTGCGTAGCACGAGGCTACGCCGGCCTAGCTCGAGCCAGCTCGCTCAGCTCGAGTTACCCCGACCCCGCTGGCCCGTGACTGCTGCTGAAAGACGCGGCGGTCGACCGGCCGGGCCAACCACCGCCGGCAACGAACGTGCCGGCCCCCGAGAGGCTGCACCAGGGCAGCGAGAGAGTGCGGGAGCGCGGCGCTACCCGCCGATCCCGCCTCTACGGGCGTACTACGTGCTACGTACTACGCACTACGACGTAGACCCACTACGTCGTAGGCTAATTATAACTTTTGTGTGTTTTTTCTTGCATAATGGTTGTAACCCGCAGTCAAGCCGACCGCTCCGAGTACGACGGCGAAGGTGATCATCACGCCTCACAGGAACGCCGCCGCATCGAGGAGGAGCGACTACGGAGGCTGACCAGGGAGCCGCCTGCCTCACCGTCGCAAGCTACGCGGCCCGAACCGGAGGCAGAGGCGGCCACGAGAGAGCGGGCGCGTACACCGCCGCTCTCACAGCGGACTACAAATTCAACACTGCGGCTACGCTTGGCTGAGCTCGAGGCCGCTGAGAAGATCGCCGAGGTGAAGAGGAAGGAGCTAGCCATCGAGACGGACCTCATCAAGAAGAGGCTGGCCGTTCAAGTGGCTACGCTGGAAGACAACGAGAGTCTTCGGGATGAACCTAACACGACAGCGGACGACCACAGGAAGGTCGACGAGTGGCTGCAGCAGGCAGCACGGGGGGAGCACGTCGAAGCTCCGCGCTGCGCCCGGGAGGAAACACGTCGTGTCAGGTATCATAATAATGATCGTTCTGTCACTCCAGGTCGTTCGAAGAGGAACATAGAGCAGCTAGCGGATGCGTTCGCTAACATGGCGCGACCGCAGCGCCGCTACAACTGCGACCTGCCCGAGTTCTCAGGGGCGCCCAGCGAATGGTTTCCGTTCAAGGCGGCCGTACGGGACTCAACGTTACTGTACAACATCCCGCCGGCAGAGAACTTGCTACGCTTGCGTAGCTGCCTACGAGGGGACGCCAGGGACGCCGTGGCGGCGCTAATACATAGCGCAACCAATCCAGAGGTAATAATGAAGACTCTGGAACAATGCTTCGGGAGACCGGAGGTGATCGTGGATCGAGCACTGGGAGATCTGAAGAGGCTGCCAAGACCCGGCGCTGCCGCGACCGAGTTAAACAGCTTCGCGGTAAAACTTCAGAACGTGGTATGTATCCTCCAAGGCATCGATCAAAAGGGTTATTTGTTTAATCCGATGTTAGCACGGGAGGTGTTAGACAAGCTGAGCCCGCACGTACGGTCGCGTTGGTGCGACTACGCCGAGAACAACAGAGAGGAGAAGGAGCCCGAGATAGTATTGCTATCTCGCTTCCTCATGCGCGAAGCAGACATCGCGCTACGGCACACGTTCTCGTCTACGGCGACTACGGCTACGGCTACGGCTACAGGTAAAGAAGTAAGGAGCTCTACGGCGAGCTACAAGAAACGGACGGTATACTCTACGGACGAGAAACAAGAAACAAGTAGATGCCTCAACTGCAACGACGCGCACCCGCTGCACAAGTGCCCGACTTACCGGGCGATGAACATCGAGCAGCGGTGGAGGTTGTTAAAGGCAAAGGGAGCTTGTTTCAGATGCGCAGAGAAGAGACACCGTCGGATAGCTTGCAGGGCGCAAGTATGCGGCGTGAATCAATGTCGTTCGCCTCACCATGCATCACTGCATAACGATGCACGAGAGCGACCAGCCGTACAGTCAGCGCCGGAGCTACAATCGAGTAAGAGTAACGACGCGGTAGTAATGTCTGTTGCATCTTTCAGTACCGCCGATCCGAAAGCTGTGCTGCTCAAGGTCTGCCCGGTCGTCGTCTCCGGACCAAGAGGAGAAGTCGACACATACGCGCTGTTGGACGAAGGCGCTAGCATCACCTTGATCGACACAGAGCTAGCCAAACGGATCGGGGCGAACGGACCATCGCTTCCACTACTGATGACCGGCGTGAACATGGAGCAGAGCGAGGGAGATAGCAAGCTCGTCACAGTTCACGTGCGAGGGAGAAGCGAGAACCCGCGCTACAAATTGAAGATGCGCACCGTACGAGATCTGAAGCTACGCGGACAGACGATACCGGACTCTTTACTCAATTGTAAACACTTACAGAGTCTAACACCGGAAGAGGTGTGCTACGAGCGAGCGCGGCCACTCATCCTAGTCGGTAGCGACCACTGGGAAGTCATCGTGGGCCGCGAGCTGCGTGTCGGCGCCCCCGAGCAACCGGCGGCGTCGCGAACACAACTGGGCTGGGTGGTACACGGGACCGTGCCACACAGTATGGTGACGTGTAGCGAGGACAATGTGCTACACGTCTACGCACCGGACCGGCGCACGAACGAGCTACACGACGAGCGGCTACACGAGTTGGTCGAGTCGCACTTTCGCGTCGACTCACTGGGTGTCGCCCTCAAGCCTCGTGTGAGCGAGACAGATGAACGTGCGCAGCGGATCTTCACGGACACAATAAAGAAGATCGACACCGGGTATGAAGTTGGGTTGCCATGGCGACGCGACGGAGTCGTCATGCCGCCCAGCTACGCCTCAGCCGCGAACCGGCTGAGAAGCATCGAAAAGAAGATGGACGCTAACTCGGACTTCGCGAAGGAGTATACAGAGCAGATCGAAAACCTCTTGGACAAGGGGTATGCGGCGCCGTGCGACGGTACGGAGACACCGAGCAACATCTGCTGGTATCTACCGCACTTCGCCGTAGAGAACCCGAACAAACCCGGGAAGCGGCGCTTAGTGTTCGACGCGGCGCATCGAAGTCACGGAGTTAGCTTGAACGATGAGCTGCTAGAGGGACCTGATCTTCTTCTTTCACTGCCAGGGGTTGTTTTCCGTTTCAGAGAGCGACCGATCGCCGTCACCGCAGACATACAGGAGATGTTTCTGCGTGTGAAGATACGAGCGGAAGACCAGCCGGCGCAGCAGTTCCTGTGGAGAGGAGAAGACAGGAGCGGCCCTCCTCGGTCATACAAGATGACGAGTATGATCTTCGGGGCAGCGAGCTCACCGTTTATGGCGCATAGTGTGCGCAACTACAACGCGCACGCACATGCGAAAACGCATCCCCGTGCGTTCGTAGCTATCACGGAGAGCCACTATATGGACGACTTCGTAGACAGCTACGACACCGAGAGTGAAGCCCGGCGCACCATACAGGAGCTACGAGAGGTGCACGCTGCAGCTGGTTTCACCCTGCGGAGTTGGAGCTCCAACCGAAAACGGATTTTGGACGGCGTGCCGCACGAGCTACGAGCTACCCAGCCTACGCAACTGGGGGGAGCGGGACCCGCCAACAAGATCCTGGGGCTATGTTGGGACCCCGACAAGGACGAATTGGGCTTCAACACGGCAATGCATCGAGTACCGAGCGACGTGCGTGCTCAACAGCGCGCCCCGACTAAGCGAGAGGCGCTTAGTGCGGTCATGTCGATATATGACCCGCTCGGCTTACTTAGTTGTTATACTATATGTGCTAAAATTATTCTACAGAGTTTGTGGCGCCTACAGCTACCGTGGGACAACCCGATACCTGCGGAGGAGGCTGAGCTGTTTGCCGCATGGCTACAACAACTCAACGGGGTCACCCGACTTCGCCTGCCGCGGAGCTACGCCGTAGAGGGTCTACGGGTAGAGCTACACGTCATGTGCGACGCGAGCGAGCAAGCGTATGCTACGGTGGCGTACTGGCGAGCGATTCGCTGTGACGGCGCCGTCAACGTAGCTTTGGTAGCAGCCAAGGCTAAGGTAGCACCACGGCGTACGCTGAGCATACCACGCCTGGAGCTACAGGCCGCCGTCATCGGAGCGAGACTCGCGGACGTCGTCAAGCGGGAGCATCGCGTAGAGGTCGTCAGGACGATCTACTGGACGGACTCGGCTACTGTGGTCCAGTGGATAAGGAACGACGCGCGCCGCTACACGCCGTTCGTCGCACATCGACTTGGTGAGATCGCTGAACTAACCCATAAAGATGAATGGCGATGGTTGTCCACAGAGTATAACGTAGCTGACGACGCGACAAGGCTCAACTGCGCACCACTGAGCGCCGAGGACCGATGGTTCAAGGGTCCTCACTTCCTGCGGAAACCGGAAGAGGACTGGCCATCGAGCGCGGCACCTGTCGAAGAAATAGAAGTCCTGCACACGAGCGAGCAGGAGCAGCACACAGACCGGTGGTTACCCGAGCCAAGCCGCTTCTCACGATATGAGCGACTTTTGAGAGCGACCGCCTATGTGCTCGCTTTCATAGACATATGCCGACGCCGAGCTACGCGCCTGAACATAGAGCACATCGAGCGCGCCGAGACAGCCCTACTGCGACTCGCTCAAGAGGACAGCTTTAGAGCAGAGAGGCGCGACGTAGAAGCCGCTCGCACTCTTACAAAGTCGAGCCGCTTGTACAAACTGGACCCCGTGCTCGAGAATGGATTACTGCGAGTACGGGGACGTATAGCAGCATCGAGCGCTGCTACAGATGTTAAGCGACCAATTATATTGGACGGTCGCCATTATATAACCAAACTTATTGTTTTAAAGGAACACTGCGCTGCGGGACACGCGAATCGAGAGCGCGTAACAAACGACCTACGGCAGCGCTACTGGGTCATCCACTTAAGGCCTACGGTGAGAGCCATCGAGCGACAATGTGGATATTGTCGGGTGAGAAAAGCGAAGCCACAGGTGCCGGCGACTGGAGACCTGCCGAGAGCCCGCCTCGATCCATACCACCGCCCTTACAGTAATTGCGGCTTAGATTATTTCGGGCCAATGACTGTAAAGGTGGGACGGCGGCGAGAAAAGCGGTGGGGCGCGTTATTTACGTGCCTCACTACACGCGCCGTGCATCTCGAGCTTGTTAATACTTTATCCACAGACTCAGCGATCATGTCGCTACGAAGGATGGCAGCGCGACGCGGTTGGCCGAGTAACATGTACTCGGACAACGCTACCGCGTTCAGAGGCGCAGATCGCGAGCTCATCAACGCCTACAGGGAGTGGGCCCCAGCACTGGAAGAAGAGGGGCTAAAAAACAGGATGAAGTGGACCTTCATCCCTCCGGGTGCACCGAACCAAGGCGGCGCATGGGAGCGGCTAGTGCGGTCGGTGAAAACCGCCCTAGCAACCACACTGAGGGAAAAGGCGCCGTCAGAGGAGGTTCTGCACACGCTCCTGACCGAAGCCGAGCATTCAGTGAATGCTCGACCACTGACTCATGTAAGCGTCAACATTGAAGATCCAGAGGCACTAACCCCTAATCATTTTTTGATAGGATCATCAACAGGCCTACCTACCACGGGCCCCTGCACAGAAGCGGACCGCAGGTCATGGCGAGCCAGCCAGGCGCTCGCGGACTCCTTCTGGCATCGCTGGGTGCGGGAGTACCTGCCGACCCTGGTGCCGAGAGGGGAGCCGACCGACCACAAGCGGAGCCTGACGGTCGGAGACATCGTCGTCGTCGTCGACCATACGTTGCCACGTAATGTGTGGCCTATCGGCGTCGTCGAACGAGTCTACCCGGGACCAGATGGCGGAGTACGTGTCGGGGACGTGAGGACAAGGACGGGCATCTTCCGACGCCCGGCTAGCAAACTCGCCGTCCTTGTAAGGGATGAGGCTACGCGGGCTACGCCGGGGGGAGGATGTTGAGGACGCCGAGTCCGCTGAACAAATAGGCTATTTAATGTATAGAATCATAGAATATAGAATAGAATATGGAATAATGAATAAACAGTAGTACCTTTAGTAAGTAGTAAGTAAGACTAAATGTATTAGAATTGTATAGAAATATTATTATGTATCGAACTTACACGTGTCACCCTGAACACAAGGCTAGAGGTAAATATAACTCAATCGGACCGCCTTAGGCCTTTGTCGGCATATGGCGGCGCTTTTAATTAAAATGACCGTTGAATACACGTGTCAAATGCAATGACCTCCAGGCGCGTGTATCAGAAAACGATTTGTGAATTTGGCCCCAAAAGTATGGGAAAGAATACAGACATAGCTCTAGTTGTACAAGTAACTTTTACGTAAATATAGGAACAAAATTGTAACATGTGTGCCAATGCTAATGTAAAGCAATCCGAAGATAAATGTATAATTGTAATAAAACGTGTGAAGACCAAGAAGCCTATGAATACAGTCCACTGACCCTGTTGTCCTCAACACAGTCTATATATATATATGTATTGTTATTAACAGTATTACATTATGCGATGCTAGCGCCATCGCTCGACAACTACAGTCTATAGCCAATAGAGTGTCTATTTATTAAGTTTAAATAATATTTAAAAGGTTTTCTGACATAACTATATTCTAATTAAATATAACTATAATAATTAACAATACTTAACGCCTATAATATTTATATTAGTGTATAAATATTGTGTTAATAATTTAAGAATTAACTTTGTAACACAAACATCAATAACTATTTATAAGTATTGTTAAAAACTGATACCTATATTGATAATATCAAATACAAAAAGATGGAAACAAATAAAAATTCTGCATAAGGTGTTCCTCCGGCAGCACACGGCCCTTGAGAGTCAGAGTATGCTGGGCTACTCTTCATTCACACAAAAATAGATGCACGGATTAGGATGTAATTTGATACACAGGTGGTTTACCTATGACCTGGATTAGCAGTTTAGCACATAGGGTACTTTTTGACGCGGGTGAAGCCGCGGGGCAAAGTTAGTAAGCAATATAAGTGGCAATAGCCAAATGGATAAGGTGTCGGACTGGCGATCGAGAGGTCGTGAGTTCGGTCCCCACCCATTGCACTATTGACGTGAACCCACTCCAGACACAAGCATATTTAGCTTAGTTGGAGGCCTTGCACATTATAACATATTTTCTTGTGTCTTATGAGAAATGTCTTATAAGAAATGTCTTATAATGTGCACGAGTCAATCACATACGACCATAGACTTGTATGCGCGTGTCTTATCCGACATAAGAAAAAATATCTTGTATTATGTGAGTATATTAATACTGCCAACATACTGAATTTAGAATCAGAGAATCATAGCGATTCTTTGATTCTATGTATGGTCTCATATAGCAATCAATGCGTCTGAATTTATTTTATGACACAAGACACAAGAAAATATCTTATAATGTGCAAAAGACCGGAGGGGTTAACAAGAATACTAGTAATGTGTAACCCACATTGCTAGTCAGCTTTAAAAAAAATACATAATTACCAATGCATTTCCTAGGTCCGCAGCCAAATGGAAAGTAAGCGGGAGATACAGACTCAGTTTTATTGAAGCGCTCTGGTTTGAATACGTCGGGTTCATTGAAATAAATAGGATCATTTTGTAAACCGCCGACTGACACGAAAACAGGAGTGCCTTTCTCAATTATAAGGTCCGTGCCTGGTAACTGGAAAAAAATAAAAAAATAAGTTTCAAAAAATAGATTGACAGTAGTTGTAATCTATCGATTTTAATACCAATATACCAGTGTTTTATGTTTTATGATGGACGTTCGATTCACCGGAACGAAAGGTTTTGCTTCTTCATTCATTATACGTACAGTCAAGGAATGGAATTGCTTGCTGGTGTCTGTGTTTCCCGTTATCTATAACCCAGGGATCTTCAAATCGCGAGTGAACAGGTATCTTCTAGGTAAGCGTGCTACATTGTCAATCGCATCATCACTTACACCGACGAATTGAGAACCTACTCCTTTTTGTGAAGTCGGTTAAAAATAGCACCCGAGATTTGACCCACATAAACAGACAAACATACTGTATACTAACAAGACAAGTTACATAAAAGCACAGAATAATGAATAATAAAAGTAACAAAAAGAGGGTCCACAGAAAGAATGTGGGATGCGTGGGAATTCTTTTATACAACTCCATCTGTCGAACTTAGCGGGATGAATGCCCGAATGATATCGAATGCGTCTTCGTGGTTACGCCATTCTACAATAGAGGGCGTTTATAAATATAACATATAACATAACGCTTACGTCATATCCGTTGCATTCGGACCGTGACGCTACGTCACTTCCGTTGTATTTTAACACCAGTGCGCCTAAGGAAGTTTCACTTTAAAAACTGTTTACCTTGTAATCTTTGAAAGCAAGTCTATCTAGTTCCATTACAGGCGGATACATCCTTAAAGTTTCGTCTATGCATTGATCTATAAACTTCATTTCGTTGAAGCCGTCAGCAGTCCAACCGTAGCGCCCAATAGCATATTTAACTTCGTCTCTGGCACGACTTTGATATTCTCGATATTTGGCCAAGTGCATGAGCGTGAAAGTTGTCGTAATTGAACTAGATTCAAACCCCGAAAAAAATATTCCAGTTTGGTACAATAGGTTTTCGCCTTCGAATTCTGCAATGACAATTAATTTTGTTTTACTTAGTTTTTTAGGGTTTAGTGCTGAAAGAGTACCAACGGAACGGAGCCTCAGAATTAATAATACACAGAAGAAATAATTACTACAAGGCGGAGCGCATTTGAAGTCAATTATTTAATATAAACCTTAACTACCTTGACATACAGACAATAATTGTATACCAAGAATAAATTTACCCGTGGCGCTCGGAGAGCTCTCAAGCTACCACAAGAGCATACGCGCTACTGCTCCAGTTTGTACTATTATTTATTCTGTGCTCGTGCTCTCTTTTAAGGACTCTCGGAGCCGCTCGTGGTCGCCTGAATCTGCGCGCGCGTATCAAGAAGATGTGCTCTGCCGCGCTTCCAGCGGTATGCGCTGGGCCTATTACTGAGCTTCACTGTCCTTCCGTCCGTTTGTCCGTTATTTAGAGGGCTGTATCTTCTTAACTGTAATAGGTAGACACGTTGAAATTTTAACAAAGTATGTATTACTATGGCTGCTATAACAACACATGCTAAAGACAGAATAAAGTAAAAATTTAAGGGGGCATATACGCCCTTACAAAAAACGTGTTTGTTCGTCAATTTTGGTTCAATATTATTAAATATTGTACGGAACCCTACGTGAGTGAGTACGCACTTGTCCAGTTTATTTTGTTTGTATATTATGTAATAATAGGACAAGCAGGACGCTATTCCGATGGTAAGTTACATTATGACTTCTTCCTTTAATAGTGACATGCGAAATTCTGTATTGACAAAACAAAGACCCTCGCCCAGTGGCGTAGTGGAAGAATGGTTGGCTTTGACATCAAAGGTAGTGAGTTCGAACTCCGCCGTTGCACAAATTGATTTTTTTATCGAAAATTGTATGTGTGCATTTCATAATGTCAACATCGTTATCAAATGGCAGGACATGGTGGTAGGACACTGTTTAGTGGCAGCCTAAACAGTTACAGCCCTTACGTTCCAAAATCTGTCGTCAGAGATCTAATGTGTTCCAGCAGCTATCTTTGAGAGCCAATTCCCATTCTAGGCCCGGCGTGCTACCATCCTCGACCACATCATTACCAACAGGTGAGATAGTGGTCAAACGCTATCATCATCATCATCAGCCAGTGTCAGTCTACTGCTGGATGTAGGTCTCTTCCAAGATGCACCACTGAGCCCGATCTTCGGCTCTTCTTTTCCAATTACTTCTTTTCCAGGACAAACGCTATATGATATGAAAAAAAAAGTTCCCATTCTAGTCATCGATGTATATGTACTACGTACCGTCGTGCACTAGCTCTACGTTCAAATAAAAAGCAGTGCTGAATCCACATCTCGCTTAGTTTAGCGTAAGTACTCCTCACGCCCGATCGCGCGCCGCTCGGCATGTAAGTCAGTTTATGATGGGCGCCTCTGGTTTACATGTACCTCGATGATTTTAGTTCTAGCGCGCTACCGTCCTAGACTGCATCACTAACCTCCGGGCGAGATTGTTAGAAACGCTAGCCTATAAGTTATTTAAAAAAATGTTAAATGTAACTTACTGTAAGCTGGATCTTGGTTACCATTCTTTAGCTGCATGACAGTATCGATATAGTCTCCTCTAGTGTTGCCAGATTTTTCACGAGATTTGAACGTGCTCCAAAATATCTTGCGGAATACTGACGAGTCGAATAGAACTAGTGAGCCGAACACTCGAACCAGTTCAGGCATGAAGAAAACGGTAACTAATGCCACCTTACGTCGTAGTCCACGGAAAAAGGACAAAACTACAAACAAAGATAAATAATTATTAAAATTACTAGAAATACGTCTCCTCAGGCCGTGTGTCCACAGAAGATGCCACTGGGACGTCAAGAGAACGAGATGACGGCGCCGAAGTAGGGTCGGCTCACACCGCTACAGATTATATAATAGTTACTACGTAACAGATACTCCACTCCCCTACAAAAACACAATACCAACGTTTATTTCAGACAATACAAGCAAAAATGTGTCTAAGGCGCTCGACCTAGTGTTGTTATTACTTCGTTCAGCGCGCGTTGTACCGGCGCACGCCTGATACAGTAAAGAGTGGACTCAATAAAACGTTTACGAATTCTTTTTATATACCTCACAAAATAACATCAAAATTCCTAACTGAGAGTCGAATTTGAAGTCGAGAAAGTGCGGCAGATAGTACCGCCGGCGTTGACGAAATTTTAGGTATAAATCGCAGTAGCTATTGACGAGTGAGGGAGGCCTAGTTCGGCGGCTTCAGGCTGCGCCGCGCTGCGCCGCGCGACTTAAATGCATCGTCGCGTCACGTCGCGTCTCGTCGCGTCGCGTCGCCGTTTTAACTGACCCGTAGCGATACATATGTATATCATGGCCGCTTGTCTACTGCATGCTCATCACCGAGCACCGTCATCCTGGCCGCCGATATTTCAAGTAGATCAACGCGACCGCTAGAACTAGGCCCGAGAATGTGACGGGCCGATGTGTTTAATTTCTATAGAAACGAAACTACCACGCACAACGATGTCGATGGCCACACATGACAGCTAGAACAAACTGAACCACCAAGATCGGTAGCAGTGGACAAATGATCGCCGTTACGTAATGACGTGACGGCGATCGTTTGTCAATGACGGCGATGTACAAAATGTTTAACTCGGCTCAAAAAATGTCGTTATAGGTGACGTCCCGGTGACGGTGGCGGTGGACAAACGCAGTTAGGGTTGAGTTAAAAATGAGTGCGGGATTCCCTTGAAGCAAAATGCTGAGTCCAAACCCAAATTCAAAATTCTAAACTACGTGAACAGTTTTACACAATACAAATATTTTTTATTTCTATTTCCACAGGTGGTACGAGCATCATATCTATGTTCCGTCTAACTTGCCACTAAAAAGTAGTTTACCACAATCAAGAAAAAATCTGCCTCCATGACCTTACGGTGTTCCCGCAGCACACAGCCCTTGAGAGTCAAAGTATTCTAGGCCTACCGTGTTCACCATCTTCGACCAAAACATCGCTTACCACCAGGCGAGATAGAGGTCAAACGCTAGCCTGCAAGATATAAAAAAAAAGAAAAGAGGCTAAGCAAAGAAAAACATACCAAAAACTTACGTGATTTCGTATAATCCGTGTTAGGTTCCTTAAATGAATCCGTTTTAACACCAAGCGCAATGTTGGCAATAAGATCGGCTGCGAATCTATCGCTACAGTCCTGTACATCGAACACTTTACTTCCATCTCCAATACACTTCTCAAAATGCTCCACCAAACACTCCACACTTTCCAACATCATAGGAATCATTCTATTAGTCTTTTCACAGCTAAGAGTCGGCGTTATTTTCCCTCTCACGTATTTCCACGCTGGGTTTCTCATACCGAATAAATTGATCATGCCAAAACTATCCATTTGTGCGGAACCAGCAAAATGCCTATCGGAAAAGTTATCGGAGTCGCGTACGAATATCTTTTTAGCCAACTCCGGGTCCCTTATTAAGAGACATGGTTTGTGGAAGATGTAGAATCCAATGTAGGGAAGATTTTGAGGTGCCTGTCGATAGAGTGTATTTGAATGATACCCCGGCGCGGTACGAAATAGTATCCCATCTTTGTAGTCACCAAATATTAAATCCGTATTATTAAATTGATCAACACCACGTCTCTTCCAATAGTTTAATTTAAATCGACAGTAAAAATGTATTAAAAGTGGTATGGTTATAATTAGTAAGAATACTATATACATTTTTGTCAATTGAAAATGATTATTAGTAAATGTATTGATTTCTTGTGTCGCTCACAGCAACCCTAGTTGCACGGTTGTACAAAAATATGATTTTATTTGCGGACTAAAATATTTATAGTGATACTAATTCTGTTTGTCCGTGAAGTCAGACAATAGAACAATAGATGTTAGATCTATCACCCTGGTCAGTTTTAAAGAAATGTATTATCAATACGACTTGAAAATAGTCACTCGAAAACAAGATTTAAAAAGTACGACAGTAAAATAATTTAATTTAAATATAAAACTAATTAAATAACAGCAATAAAACAATACGAAATATGGAGATAAACATCTCAATCTTGATACCTACTGATAATGTACGATCGTACAAAACGAAAAAACAAATTTCACATGCCACTACGATAGTCAAAGAACTAGTTATAATCTTGTCATCTACAAATTTGCTTATATTGTTTATCTCCATATCTCCGGAGGTAATTGTCAAATCTCGATAAAAATTGAATGGGACCACTTGGTCCCTTGCAAATTTTAATAATTATATTAAAAAATATTATTAATTATATATTTATAATATATTAATTCGATGAATTTTAATAATCTCTCAAACAAAAAAAAGAACTCCTCCTTTTTGGTGAAGTCGGTTAAAAAAGACTAGCGTGGCATTTGAAGTCGGTTCTTTTAGTTTTTTAAACGATCTCAAATTATAGTCATAAACAATATAATTTTAGTTTATAAATATGTTTTATTTAAGATCATTTACAGAACGAATAAAACCAACTTCAAACGCCGCGCTAGTCTTTTTCTTGACTTGAGACTTGGGATACATTAAAATGGGACCACCTTGAAAATAGTTTAGAGTTTATTTATTTAATCGAAAAAACAGAAATTACATTTTGACACGTTAATGTTATCTAATTATCTTAAAAAACGAATTATTTATACAACTACAATACTTTGAATAAGGTACATGAGCATTAGCAGCCGTTCTAGGTCGAACCTGAGTTACAGCTGCTAATGTCTTCCATCCGTGCAGGAATCATAGTACACAAATAATATAACAGTCTTTATGTAAAATGTAAAAATGTAAAAAAATATAGAATCATTCGAATCGGTTCACCATTTACAGAGTAATCGCGTAAAATATATAAAAAATGTACATACGAATTCAGAACCTCCTCCTTTTTGGAAGTCAGTTAAAAATACACATTTCTCACTTGAAAAACATAAATTTACATACATAACAAAACATATTTGGCGTGCAGCTCGCGGCTCATCTTCTGACGTCAAAGGTAAACAATAAACTAAATGATTAAATCATAAAATCATATAATTTAATAATTAAATTATTAAATTATATGTTAATGAATGTTATGGTCAGTAGATAAATAACATAACTTAAGTACACAAATATAATTAAGTAGGTGACTTAAGGTACGGCCACACCGCCGCTGTCTGCGGGCGCGGGCGCGAACGCGATCATATAGTGTAGGTAGTATTTGTACCGACTGGTTGAAACCAAAAGCGATCTGCGGCAAACAGAAAACGATTGAAAATTAGATCGCGAAGGCGCACGCGTATCCAGGACGCCGTGGTATGTTCGTATACCACCTATCAAATAAAACATACTTAATCAAAATCGGTTCATCCGTTTAAGGTCAATCCGCTACGACGCAACAGCACATGAGTAAGTAAAGCAGTAAGTAAGACTCATGTGGCCACAGACAGACTACACAGATACACACGTCAAAGTAATATAACCCCTTCTTTAAAACAAAACAAACCCAAGATTAGCTTCATGTTAGATTCATGTTAAAAAATCTGTCGCTAATCATCTAATGTGTTCTGGCAGCTATCAATGAGAGCCAGTTCCCATTCAATGCCTAGCGTGTTACCATCCTCGACCGCATCATTACTTTCTAACAGGTGAGATAGTGGTCAAACTCTAGCCTATATGATATAAAAAAAAAAATTATGCAAATCCTATTAATTAAATATACCTAGGTATATATAAATATACCTAGTGTAATTTATGATCGTACAAAACAAAAAAACCGACTTCACATGCCGCGATAGTCAAAGTACTGGCTAGTTATAATCATGTCATCTAAGTATATACATTTGCTCATACTGTTTATCTCCATATCTCTGGAGATAATTGTCATATATATAAATTTTAAATGGGACCAAAAGGGAGGCATAATTTCTCAAACAAAAAAATAATTTTTCAAATCGGTTTAGATTCGACGGAGCTCTGAGGTAACAAACATTAAAAAAATACAGTCGAATTGAAAACCTCCTTTTTTATAAAGTCGGTTTTGTACGATACTATGACTTGACTGTTACACTATTCTTTGTCTTCGTAAAACCAATTAGCATTAATGAGTTCCTAATAGTTGTAATTGTAATTGTTTATTTGCAACTTAGCACATTAAAAACAGAGTTTCAAAGGCTTATATTCTAAAACAAAGCTTATTATCTATATATAGATATATATATATATATATATATCCTAATGCGTAAGAACCAACAGTGACACTGCGTATTTTATGATCACAACATAACTACACTTTGTCATAACACTATATAACTTGACATCAACCAAGGTAAATTATTACAGAACTATTAGCTCAGTAAGTATATAATTAAGATACGGTCACACCGCTGCGATCTGCGGTGGTGGCCGCGGTGGCGATTAGTTCATCATCTATCATCTAGCCTATATCTGTCCACTGTTGTACATAGGCCTCTCCTATGGCACGCCACTTAGCTCGATATTCAGCTCTTTGTTTCCAGCCGCTGCCAGCCAGCTTGCGTATACCATCGTTCCATCTAGCTGGGCGATCAGTTACTGCTGTAGTATTTGTACTCATTTTTATTTAAAAAAATCTGAAGTACTGAAACATAGAGGTCCGTGTAATATATGTGTATGGCTGGGAACCCTACTTCAATATTTTTTTAATAGTTAACGTCAACAATTGGATAATACCTGAATGGCTTATTTCTTTTTTTAATCTCTAAGCGTTAAACTATTCTTTTGCTATGTTTATTTGATCATTGATGATGATTTATTCAATGATTTTAGACGTGTATATGTGCGTATATTAATACTGCCTACATACTGAATAAATGCTTTGCACTTGAACTTTGCTTGTTTCAAATCAAACGCGAGCAGACGGCGATTGAAAGCGCGACCGCCACTGCGACCGCAAATCGCAGCGGTGCGGCCGTACCTTACCTTACTCCATAGAAACAATTACAAATACAGGAAGCTATCGACTATTTAAATACTCAATCTTTAAGAGGTTCAAACTTAATGAGTAGGTTTAAAACGGCAGCCGTGAAGATTATCTCAATTATGTTCAATTATCATATAATTGAGGATCAACAACACAATTAGATTGCACAGATATTGATGAAACGGCATTTATAATTAATTAAGTAATCAAATTACATCGACAATCAGCGAGTTCCGACCGCACTCTGTTACTAGACGTTGGAAATATAGGTAACCATTCACCGTAGATGTGGCCATTAACTTAGGATGAGGGCCAGTTTTTTTTATAGTTTTCTTATGTCTTCACACGAACAGTGTATTGATCCAGTTTCAAGTATAAAAAATTCTTCAAGTTTTTGTGCATTCAATTCGTCGATGGGTAAAAGTCACATTTCCAGTCCAGTTTCGAGTCAAAGTCTGGTGTATATCCTCAGTAAAGATGTGGACTTCACTGAAGATTTTCAGTGGAATTTTGGCGAGAACGCAAATAGCATGTTTTTCAACATTGTGCTGTTTACTTAATGCACTTAATGGTTAATAAACCACATTTATTACACATAAACTTTTGGAAGAACTCAAGTTTTAAGAAAATAATACATAGAGAGCACACACACTTTTTCACGTTCTCGCCTAAACACCCTTAGGACCAGTTAGGGTCAATTAATTCTTATTATTTAATATATGAGTTTTATGTGTATATATGAATATATTTTTATACTAGCTGTACCCGCAACTTCGTCCGCGTGGAATAGTGACTTTGGGCAGCATATATTATGTATATAGATACAGATATACAGATACAGATGTATACAGATATACAGAATACAGATATTATCTGTACAGATACAGATATGATAATATGTATGATTGTATTTTTATTATGTTTAGAATTACTGTGTAGATATTTAGTGCAATAGATTTATGTATTGTATTACAGGTTGGCAAAAACGTCTTGAAACGGAACTATTGTTTTTTCTGGCCTGGCAATAATCTAATCTGTGATAAAATTTTCCATGTTAACTGTGGTCAGTGACTGAAAATTTATGAACAAAGTTTTTTTGGGAGTTTTGGCGGGAACGTGGAAAAGTGTGTGTGATCTCATTGTATTCTTTCCTAAAACTTGTGTTCTTCCGCGTGTTAATATGTAATAAATGTGGATTATTAACCATTAAGTGCCGGTGAATGTGTACGAGTGTAGGGAAACAGCACAATGTTGAAAAACATGCTATTTGCGTTCTCACCGAAATTCCACTGAAAATCTTCAGTAAACACCACATCTTTACTGAAGGTATGACTTAGACTAGACTTTTACTTGACAACTGACCTGAAATGTGACTTTGACCCATCTCTACGACTAACATTCATAAAAACTTGAAAAAATTCAATACTCGACACTGGCTAAATACACTAATCGTGTGGAGCGATAAAGAAACAAAAAAAAAAAAAGTTTTTTTGTGCTTAATAGTAGTATTTTAATATTTTCCGTAACCTGCGCGACTTAAAAATGTTTTAACATGACCGTAGTTTCACTAAAGAAGTAATTTTAAAGTTTACCGCCACTCTCTCTGCTATCGGGGTTACTAGTATATAGCAATAGTGGCGCCCCTATTTACTTCTACTCTATTTTGGCAACCTGTAATTATAAGGTAAATGGTTCAACAAGTCAAATATGTAGTACTGTAGTGGTAGGACTTCTGCTAGTCCGCCTAGGGTGGTACCACCACTTTGCTTATTAATTTTCAGCCGTGAAATAGGAATGCTTTTCGGTTGAAATGGCAAGGTGTCCAGTGAAATTACAGGGCAGGTGAGACTCAACATCCTCATGTCTCAAGGTAACAGGCGCAGTGCAGTGACATGCCAAATTCTAGCAGTCCAATTTTTTTCCAGTCAAGAATTTAGCATGCCGCTGTATCTGTAATAGGTAGACGTCATCGCTTACCATCAGGCGAGCGTCTTGCTTGTCCAGTTACCTTATATCATAAGTCGAGTGCAGTGCGGTGCGCAATTGGAAACGGTCGTGTCACACTGCACAGTTGAGAATTTATTATTCGTGAGTCGCACGGCGACAGCCGTTGCCCGCGCTGCGCTATGGGTTCTCAGCAACTAATAGCTAATGAACTTTTGGCGTTCATACAATACGCCGTAGACTCGTTTGATGAACCCACCATCATTCATATATGCAAGTCGAGCTTCAAGGGGGAGGAAGTCTGCAAGAGCAAGGCCCTACTCTTCCAGAGTGTCGGCAAGCTGGACGCGATGCCATCCCGCCGGAGAGACGGAGGCGAGAAGAGCGTGCAGGACATCATCACCCTGCTGAAGGAGACTGACCCGGACGACGTGCCCACGTTCGTGGCGAAGCAGGTGGACCGCATCCCTCCTGTTTCGTACGAGCACATCGACTGCACCAGGCTCCTGAAGGATATCGCATTCCTGAAGTCGAGTCTGGCCGAAGTGGTAGATAAGTTATCGACGTCGAAAACTACCATTAGTGAACTACGTGCTGAAGTAGTGTTGTTACGCAATGCTATGTCAGTAAGTAGGTCATTGCCGACCGATAATGTAAACACACGTCCCGGTGCACAAAATGCATCCATCGGCAGTTTGGAGTCAGCATCATTGAATGTGTCACCACCTGCTGCCGTGCCGTCCGTTGCCCCGCGTCCCGCCGCCCGCACCCCCACACCAACGAGGAGTCCGCCGTAGGTATGTCAACCCCTCATCGAACGTACGCTACCGCTGCAGCTTATGATGGGAAACAGAATGCTGCCTCTTCCGTTCCTTCTATAAGGAAGGAGGCAGATCGAGATGATGGCGGCTTCAAAACGGTGGAGAAGAAGAAAAAGAAGCCGTCAAACCGAAACAAGTGCGGAACCGCACCGACTGGCCCGAACCATCTACTGCGTCCAGAAACACCGACGACGCTGTTGTACGTGTCTCGCGTGCACTACTCCGTCACGGCAGAGGAGGTGGTGGAGTACGTGCTGCTGAAGACCAAGCTGACGCTGAGGGTCGTGAAGCTGGAGTCGCGTCACAACGTGAGCTTCAACTCCTTTGTGCTGCGGGTTCCGGTCAAGTCTCTCGACACGTTCATGGCCGAAGAATTCTGGCCGAGAGGTGTCAGGTTTCGCCGCTTTAGAGGTCGACTACCTGACACCAAAGATATACGTCACACGTCGTAGTAGTATTAACGTGTCTTATTGGATATCGCTGATTTGTATTATATATATACTAGAAGTGCCCCGCGGCTTCGCCCGCTTTAAGAACTTCTTTTGTTTACTTAAAACTTTTCTTTTGTAAAAACGATTCTATCATTTAATACATCAAATAAGATTTAGCCAAATCGGTTCACCCGTTTTCATGTTATCGCATGACTAAGGCAATTCGGGATTCATATTTATAAAACCGAAAACCCTAATTTTCAGACTTTGTTACCTACCCCATTTCAAAAAATCCTACAACACGTATTTTATCTCATGTTATTTCGCCACTACTTTGAATACAAACTTTGAATCCCCGTTCTGGGAGGAATTTTTAGAAAATCCTTTCTGAGCGGATACCTACGTCATACGAGTAATAACTACCTGCATTCTAAATTTCAGCGCAATCCGAAACAATATTGATTTTTAGACTTCGTTACCCCAGTTTATCCTCTTAGGGTGGCATTTTGAAAAAGTCTGAAACTATTTATTTACAGAAGTACTTGTGTGAAATGTTGAATAAAATGACTATCCAAACTTTGAAGCCCCGCTTCATCCCCTTGAAGAGTGAATTTTGAAAAATTCTTTATTAGCGAATACCTATGTCAAAATAACTATCTGCTTGCCAAATTTCAGCGTAATCAGAAACAATATTGATTTCAGACTTTGTTACCCCACTTCACCCTTTTAGGGGTGCAATTTCAAAAGAGCCTGAAACACGTATTTACTTACTTAAGTACTTGTGTTAAAATTCAAATATAAAACACTATCTAATCTTGTTTCTCCATACAAACGTAGGACCCCCATTTCATCCCCTTCAGGGGTTAATTTTGGAAAATACTGTCTCAGAGGCAACTAACTTCGTAATAACTATCTGCATGCCAAATTTCAGCGCAATTCGAAACAATATTGATTTTCACACTTTGTTATTTCCCCCCATTTCACCCTCTTAATGTAATTATTGTAATTAAAAAAAAACCTGAAACACGTATTTTCCAAATTTTTTTACTGGAGCATTTGTATGAAGTTTCGAATAAAAAATACTATCTAATCTTGTTTCTCCATACAAGCTTTGAACCCCCGTTTCATCTCCTTAAAAGGTGAATTTTAGAAAATCATTTCTCAGAGGGAACTAACGTCGTAATTACTATCTGCATGCGAAATTTCAGCGCAATCCGAAACAATATAGATTTTCAGACTTTGTTACCCCATTACACCCTCTTAGGGTTGGAATTTCAAAACAGCCTGAAACACGAATTTATTACTGAATTATTATTATATATATTTTTTACTGAAGCACTTGTGTGAAGTTTCGAATAGAAAAGACTATCTAATCTTGTTCCTCCATACAAACTTTGAACCCCCTAAAGAAGTGAATTTTGGAAAATCCTTTCTTAGTACACCTTTACGTACTAAGAAAAATATACCCTCCAAAATTCAAGTCTCTACGACCAGCGGTTTAGGCTGTGCGTTGTCTATCAGTCAGTCAGTCAGTCAGTATGTCAGGACAAATATTCTTATAGTATTAGATATAAATTCTAGGCCTAGCGTGCTTACCATCGTCGACCGCATCATCACTTACCAACAGGTGAGATTGTGGTCAAACGCTAGCCTATAAGATATTAAAAAAAAACTAGCCTACGAGTGCAAGCCCGACTTGCACTTGGCCAGTTTTTTCAGCTCTGGCATTTTTTAGAAAAATTATATATTCCATTGTAGTATTCAAAATGGTTCTTATTTATGGACCAAATTTTACTCGCTTCATTCTTCACGCTGTACAAGTGTAAAGCGAGTAAACATTTTATGTTTTATGTCAGTTCATTTTAATTTTGGTATTTTACATTACAAATAGTTTGCTACGGCATGCAATTAGGTAGGTACAATGTTTAGAATTTCACAGTTGTTATTAAATATTGGCCAATAGTTTTAGAGTAAATAAATACATATGCAGTGTTAACGTACGGACACACCGCAGCGTCCTGCGAGCGTGATCTAGGCCTCGATCAGATAGCGCACTAGTATTTGTACCGACTGGTTCACACCAAACGCGATCAGAAAACAATTGAATAGTACTGAAATCGCGCCCACAGATCGCAGGACGCCGCTGTGTGGCCGTACCATTAAGGTACGGACACACCGCAGCGTCCTGCGTACGCGATCTAGGCGGCGATCAGATAGCGCACTAGTATTTGTACCGACTGGTTCACACCAATGGGCAGACTTTAAAACAAACTAGGATTTTAACTTTGGGCAGCCTTGTTTTTAGTTTTTTTAAATAGTGTTCCGGACAACGACGTACACCGACAATATGAACGCACTATGTATAGTTAGTTATAAGATGTATATAATAAAGATAAGTTTTAGCTTACTGTAGTACTCTAGGATAGGTAGGGAACTTTGTAATGTATAACAATCATATTCGTACAGATAGATAGACATATAGTTTGTAATTGTATCGCATTCGTAAACAGCCTTATTATAGATAGATTTTTGTTAGATTCTTATTAGAACATAGGAATATAACTCGTATAAGGTTTGTAACAGTAAAATAGGTCTTATAGGACTACAGACAGGTCATTCGTACAACCTAAGTAAATAGGTAATAGATAAAAATAAAGCATGTTCAGCTTTAATAGACAGATGTAACAGATAGTCAACCTAGACCAGGTTAGGTTTAGGAATAGGGTTGGTACTTGCAAATAGCATAGGTATGGGAGAGCTCCGCACTCTCTGATGGTTAGCGCTCGACTAAACAGCATCTCGGGAGAGTATATCTCCGAAAAGTCGGCATCTCGTGCGTGCGCCCACATAAGGACACGCCCCGCGAGACAGAGTGCGGGCGCTCCCAGACTATCGACCTCTCGCTCTTTTGCAAGTACCAACAACAATATAAATAGAGCGTCGCTACCGTGCCAAATTGTTCAGTTTACCAACGGCGGCTCTAGAAGAAAGAAGAAAGGAAAACTAGGAAGAATAGTAAATAGTGATAGTGACTAGTGAATAGCTCAGTAGCTATAAGAAGATTGTGAAGAAAGAATAAATTAGCGTTTCAAGGCTTGAAGACGTGTTTAAATCCCAGCTCCAAAGCTTCACAGTATAAGTGTGGGAATTCGGAGTCCTCAACCCGAAGAAATACAGTCCACTGCTCCACCGCTGGGCTTAGGGTTCCCCACAAATAGTAAAGCAAGCGTTTGACCACTATCTCACCTGATGTTAAGTGAAGATGTAATAATTAAGGTAATAACCGACAACAAAGAATTCATTACAGTAGCCCATATTTTGTACCTACCATCTTTCAATAGCTTGTCATATCCTCCCGTCCATAAACTATATTATATAATTAAGTTGAAGGTAAATTGTAAAGGGCCTCTTGACGTTGGCTTCGGCTCCGTCAATGCCTTCGAAAGGACCGGGCGTATAGTACTCGAGACATTTTAGGAAATAAAAGAAGAATAATAATTAATATATTGATTTTTGAAATGAGGCAATAATCACTATGCTCATCCAATAGTCATCGTGATATAATGTAAGTACCATACTTTTATAATATAGTTTCCCACAATCCATCCTTCCACAGATAATAGTACCTAAGATAACATTGTTAAGGGCCTCTTGATGTTGGCTTCGGCTTCATCAATGCCCTCCAAAATGCAAGTACCTACACACTTAATCTCGATCGCAATCACACAGTTCTGATCGCGATCATGGATCACGAGATCACGCCATAACATTATACATTCAATCATGATTTCTTCAGTGCGTGTATCGTTATCGCCGCGACAACACCTATTGTCTTCTCATATTTCGTATAACCGCACAGCGTGACTGATGCGATTCTGCGCTTACACGTTCAATCTAGATCACGCGATCACAGGATCGCGAACTTGATTTCTTGATCATTTTGACAATGGGGATTTCAAAATGAATGAAATAATCGGTCCAACAAGTTTAAATAGCTTCATATAAAATGTTCTGCCATTAAAAGATCCGATTAAAAATCGAATTCGACATCCGACAGATGTGAACACTCGGAAGTTATGCTTGGTCATACATTAAAAATAAATATAGAGGTACACATTGAGTTGAGAACCTCTTAAATTTATTTCATCAGATAAAATGAAAACCTGTCAGACTCAATTGGACTCAACTACCCTGCAAATAAGTTTAATCGCCGCTTAGTTCGCTTTTCTATGCAAATGCATCTCGTAGCTGTGCACGCGTAGCACTCGTAGATCGTAGCTTGCTTGTAGCTTGCTCGTAGCAATAGGTTACGAGCTCGTAGCCAGCCCGGTGCGAAAACAATCTTATTAGTCCATTGAAATTTTACATTTTTTTCAGGCTGTTTAGTGCATTTGTCTGAAGACGCAATTTTATTTTTCATATGTCAAGGGGAGGTTAGTGTAAGGTTAAAAGTTAATTTAAAAAAGTTTGTATACAAACGAATAGAGTATACATGTATAAAGTAGGCATAGTTGTCAATACTAATTCTATGGGTTAATAGTACGGACGCTGACCAAATATTAGTTATGCAGATAAAATGTATTAGAATAATGGTAAATATCCCACAACGCAGTAGATGTAAACCGCACTTCATTCAACAAAAAATATTAACTTTACCATGCCTATACATTCTGGAAACAGCAATGTTTATAAAACAACATCCATACTTATTCGATCAAAACAAAAATCCACGGAAACCGCTTACCCTAATACTACCCGAACCTAAGTTGGAAATATTTCGAAGAGGCCCCCAATACATGTCCATAAAAATCTATAATAAAATTCCATTCAATATAAGACAAGAACCTAAAGAGAGTATATTTAAAAATAAGCTACATCAGTTCCTCCTGGATAAAAGCTACTATAAAGTTAACGAATATTTAGAAGATAAAATTTAATTAAAATATTTAACAATTAACTGCTAAGTAAATTAGGTTCTCAATATAATAATGTATCTCCATTAAAGTAAAATATACTCAATAGTAAACTAATAATTACTGTCTAATTAATAGGTATAGTTTACTTAATGCATAATGTACATACTACTCTAGACATGACCATATTATAATTACGTAGGCTTGTAAAATAGCACAAATTAACTAAGAATAAGTTTAACCATATTATGTAGTTCCTATTAGATTTAACTTGTAACCGTATTGATTATAAAGAATTAATATTATTATATAATTCAGATTTTTATAAATTATGCACAATATTGTTAAACCCTAAATAGTACAGGGTACATGTCAATAGTAATAAGTAGATTAGTTTTAGTCTGAGATACAACTACTGAAAATACTTTTATATATAGGTATGTAATTTATTTAAGTTATAGCAATAAATATAATTATGTTACTTTGTAACACAAGTGTTTTTTGTACCATTTTACCTATTATTGTGATGGATTATGAACGATAAAATTTAAAGAGGACCTTGGAGATAAACCCTGCCTGTAACAAAAAGAATCATTCAAATCGGGTTACTGATAAGTATCTAATCCAGACTATCTCGACTAATATTATCCCGACTAATATTATAAAGAGAAAACGTTTTTTGATAGCGAGTTCAACTATTCAGATGTAATATCGCGGCAAATATCGTTTGCGCGATGCAGGATCTCATACATTTAGGCAATATTTAAAGGAGAACTCTTAAAATCTACAATAGCGCCATCTCTGGGTTTTATTTGTCATTACTGCTAAATGCGATAGAATCTGTCTGTCTGTCTGTCTCACTTTCACGCCTAAACTACTGAACCGATTTAAATGAAATTTGAAACTTATTTTTTAGATTTTGTTTCGATATTGGTTAATTTGACATTCAAAGTTTGTAAAAGTTTTACCCTCAAGGGTGTAAAATAACAAATGGGGATGAAAGTTTGTATGGAAATATGTAAGGTTTATAGGGGGAGGGGAGGGGAGGGGAGAGTGAGGGGCGGGGGAGGGGAGGGAGAGGGGAGGGGGAAGGGGGGATTCGCGTGGCGTGGTGCGGTGCGGTGTAGTTGGGATACGTATGTGTCTTATTAGTTAATGCTACCCATAGACACTATTCCACGCGGACGAAGTCGCGGGCACAGCTAGTAGTAAGTATATGATGATAAATGTCGCAAACTTGCTACTGAAATAGACTCCCGCGGCATAGGAGTCGGTTGTTTTAGTTTTTAGGGTTCCGTACCTCAAATGGAAAAAAAGGAACCCAAGGATCACTTTGTTGTCCATCTGTCTGTCTGTCAGTCTGTCTGTCTGTCTGTCTGTCAGCTGTCAAGACCCCTTTTCCTCCGAAACGCGTAGAGATATCAAATTGAAGCTTATATCAAATACTCGGGTCTACGGTCTCTTTTGGCTGTGTAAATATGTAGTTTTATTAATGAATAATTTATGATCGTACAAACCGAAAAAACCGACTTCACATGCCGCGATTGTCAATGTAGCCAGAAGCCATAATCATGTAATCAAGGTATACAAATTTGTTTATATCCATATATATGTTATATCCATTATTACCTATTGCATTACCGCTTGGGGTGGGGCACTAAAGACCCACATGTTGCCCCTAGAAAGATCCCAAAGATCTGTGCTAAAGGTTATACTGTTTAAACCTTTTCGTTTTCCAACTACTGATCTTTACAAAATTGCCAAGGTCCTCTCTGTACGACAATTATATATTTTACAAATTATTATGTATAAACACACATTGACTCCATTTGACATTGCCCGCTCACATAGGAAACACAGAAGAATAAAAACGTTTAAAATCGAAAGACATAACACAAAATTTATTCACAGCCAACAATGTTATCTAGCATCATTTATATACAAAAAAATAAATAAATTGTTAAATCTTCACACTCTCAATAAACGTCAATGTAAAATCACTCTGAAATACTGGCTATTACATAAAAACTATAATGATACAGAACAACTAATCAAATTAGATTATTAAGATACGTAAACATATTCATCAATAAAACTATGAAAAAGTTAAAACTACCACAGAAATACTGTTACAGAAATACTTTAAATGTTTATTTTATTTTACAATAATGTTCTATTGTAATAGCATTTATAAATATAAACTATAGTAGACATATTATTATTATATATGATTTGAGTTTTCCTAGTGGGCTGATATAATAACGGTTATTATATATATTATAATGATATATATACCCCACGGGAAAAAGGCGTGATTATATGTATGTATAATGATATAACCATTTTTTTCTTATTTTTTTTCTAAATTATAATGTCATATTGTTATCAAGTATGACACCAAAATTGTTAATGCTGTTGGTTTGATTTAGTTAGAATAATATAAATAAAATAAAATTTTAACATGATGTACACATTATATAGGATTAATATTGTTTGTTATTGTTATTATTATTTTTAATTTATTGTACCTAACTATTTGTTAAATTTGTTATTTAAATGTAACCGCGAGAAGGAGTCGTGTCTGGGAATCAGATTTTCTTGTCCAGGCACAGACACACCCTCTAATTACCTGCATTCTGCACTAATTTATTGCATAGTTGTAAGTCTGTTAGTGTATATAGATGCATATTATTACTCAATAAATGATTGATTGATATATCCGGAGATGATTGTCAGATCTCGATAAAATTTGAATAGGACTAAACGGCAAGCATAATCTCTCAAAAAAAAACGAATTTTTAAAATCGGTTAAGATTTGACGGAGTTCTGACGTAACAAACATACAGAAAAACCGTCGAATTGTGAACCGCTTCCTTTTTTGTGTAGTCTGTTAAAAAACGTGAATTTACTATTACAAACTTATCACATGCAATTGGTTTAATACATTTTCTTTGGATTGAACTATAAAGTTATGTTTGTCCTAAACCCGTATGAGAAGTTGATGTGGAAGCCTCGGTGGGCGAGTCCAACTCAACTTGCCCGGGTTTTAACTTAACTAAATATATATAAAACTGGGCAAGTGCGAGTCAGAGTCGCGTCTCGCATTGCACACTTAGGAAGGGTTCCATACTACAGTGCAATACGAAACGTAGCAGAGTTTCATCCAATCTCTTATTGGTCCATTTGTTAATACATAGAACATTTTGTTAGGTATACGAGATCACGGAAAATCTCGTCAGCGCGATCTAGAAAGACGGGGCTCGTTTACTAGCGCCATCTATGTTATTTTGCCGAAACTAATTAGAGAGGTTGTTAGATTAACAAACACGAAGGAGTTGATAACACCCAGGTCCCAGATGACACCTAGACTTTCATTTTTTGTATGGGGACCCCCTTTAATTTTTAACATTATTTTGTTTTTTGTATTTGTTGTTCTAGCGGCAATATAAATACACCATGTGTGAAAATGTCAACTGTCTAACTATCACGATTAATGAGATACAACCTGGTGACAGACGGACAGACAGACAGACAGACGGACAGCGGAGTCTTAGTAATAGGGTCCCGATTTACCCATTGGGTACGGAACCCTAATAAAAACTAACTACATCTTAATTATTATACTTTTACAATGGCTAAATACAATAATCGTGTGGAGCAATATGTTATTATTGCTACACTTTACTACATGTAAAAAAACTTAAGTAGTTTACGTCATACCTACCTACTTACGTCACGGTAATATCTATCTATACTAATATTATAAAGAGAGAACATTTGTATTTTTGTATGTTTGTAATGATTTGGCTCAAAAACTACTGGACCGATTTCAAAATTGTTTTCACTTATGTATAGAATGAACTTTTGAAATGAAAATAGGCTATATATTATCCCGTTTAAATTAAAGGTGCATTCGTGGAGACCTAATTTGCAAGCTAAGTCGACAAAAAAACGGTCGAAAAAACACGTTTCTTACGAACGCTGCTCAACTGAAAATAGATGGAAGAATATTTTCTATGGAAGAGTTGTACAACTTAATAAGACCTACAAAAAAGTCCGCGACAGCATATGTCTATCTCTTAAGGTTGACTCACAGTAACCATTTAAGTCTTTAATTTTTTGTTTAAAAATATTACACAAATTCCAAGGATATTTTCAAGTATATAGTATTAATCCTTATCCAAATAATAACGTTGCTTGGCCACCTCTTATAGATTAAAATTGTCCTTTACAGTATATAATTCAAATGAAAACTCTAAAAGATATCACGGATTTCAAATACACGTATCGCAAAATTAATAAAATATTTGCAGTGAAACCACAGATCAGGATGACCTGATCTGTCATAATATTATTAGCTTAGCTATTTTGTAGATCCCCACCGATCACAATCAATTTGAAGTCAATATAGTATAATAATATTATCTGTTGTATAAAATAATATTCATCTATATATATATAATAACTAGAAGTGTCCCGCGGCTTCGCCCGCGTTAAAACCTTTTATTTACTTAAAACTTTTCTTTTGTAAAAACGATTCTATCATTAAACACATCAAATATTAATTAGCCAAATCGGTTCACCCGTTTGCATGTTATCGCGTGACTAAGGCAATTCGGGATTCATATTTATAAAACCCTAAAAACCTAAATTTACAGACTAAAAATGTTGAAATGACCTAAATTGTTACCTACCCCATTTTGAAAAATCCTACAACACGTACTTTTTTCCCACCTTGTTTCGCCATACAAACTTTGAATCCCCGTTCCGTATCCGAGAGGAATTTTCAGAAAATAATTTCTGAGCGGATACCTACGTCATAATAACTATCTGCATTCTGAATTTCAGCGCAATCCTAAACAATATCGATTTTTTTACTTTGCAGCTTTGTTACTCCAGTTTATCCTCTTAGGGTGGCGTTTTGAAAAAGTTTGAAACTCGTATTTACTTATTTATTTACAGAAGTACTTGTGTGAAATGTCGAATAAAACGACTATCCAAACTTTGAACCCCCGCTTCATCCCCTACAAGAGTGTATTTTGAAAAATTCTTTCTTAGCGGATACCTAAGTCAAAATAACTATCTGCATGCCAAATTTCAGCGCAATCCGAAACAATATTGATTTCAGACTTAGTTACCCCATTTGTCACCCTTTCAGGGGTGGAATTTCTAAAAAGCCTGGAACATGTATTTTCTTACATAAGTACTTGTGTTACATTTCGAATATAAAAGACTATCTAAGTTGTTTTTTCATACAAACTTTGAACCCCCGTTTCATCCCCGTCAGGGGTGAATTTTGGAAAATCCTTTATCAGAGGGAACTAACGTCGTAATAACTATGTGCATGCCAAATTTCAGCGCAATCCGAAACAATATTGATTTTCACACTTTGTTACCCCATTGCACCCTCTTAGGGGTGGAATTTAAAAAAAACTGAAACACGTATTTACTTATTTTTGTACTGAAGTACTTGTGTGAAGTTTCGGATAGAAAAGTCTATCTAATCTTGTTTCTCCATACAAACTTTGAACCCCCATTTCATCCCCTTAAGTTAGTTAGTCCCCTGAGAGTTAATCATTTGAAAGATAGGCACGTCTAAAGTGATAAAATGTGTGTCCCCCCCCCCTCTAACTTTTAAAGTAAGGGAATGAAAAATCTAATATATGAAGAATATATAAGAAATATATGCTGTAGATCTTAGTAAAAACTTTTAACGAAAATTGGTTTGAACGAGATACAGTCAGCAGTTTTTGAGATATAGCGACCGCAAAGATAACTTTGTTTTTCATACAAACTCTATGAAAAACAAAGTTATTTTTTGGTGGCGAAAAATTAAAGTAATAAAATACTCTACTGTTAGGGTATACAGTAGGGTCTACGAGTGCGAGTCCGACTTGCACTTGGCCTGTTTTGGTAGATTTAATGATCCCATTACCTCTGTACGAAAACCCATAATTCATGAATGTACATAAAACTTTCATTGGTAGGTATATAGCTAGAATTAGAACTCACGTCGGGTCAGAATCAGTATAACTATCATTTACGCCAAAGGGCCGTCCAATACCACTACGTAAGTATTATAAAACAAAGTCCATCACTGCGTCTGTCTGTCTGTCTGTTCGCAATAATCTCAATAGCTACTGAACGGATTATCATGCGATTTTCACCAATAGCCACAGTGTTTATGAGGAAAGTTTAGATGCATAATTCGTTAAGGTTTTGTGTAAATTGGTTGAAATATGACGATTATTGTTAAATATGTTAATATTTTATATTCGATGCAACAAACTGATGCAAATTTTGTAGGCATATAAGTTCTACCCGTGCGAAGCCGGGGCGGGCTGCTAGTAGAAGATATAGTGCTTACTTACGTATACAGTTTCATTAATTAGGTATAATAAATTTGTATGTATAATCTATTTGTATACCTATTGTTTAGATTATGTACGCCAGACCTGTTTTCATAGCAATTAAGATTTCTACGTACACAAATTAAATTAAATGATCATTAAAATAATATACCTACTTACCTACTGAATATTTACATCTCTAAATATTTCTCAGAGTGATTCACGTCGTCATCATCATCATCATCATCAGCCGGTGTCAGTCCACTGCTGGACGTAGGCCTCTCCCAAGGTGCGCCACTGAGCCCGATTTTCGGCTCTTCTTTTCCAGTCACTGCCCACCGCTTTGCGTATGTCGTCGCTCCACCTGGTCACAGGATGTTTTACGCTATGTTTATATATACGTTTTAAGAATGCATAATATGTAGGATAAATCCGATAACAGTCACTCAAACTTATTCACTTACTAATTTTTTGAGAAGCAAACAACCATAATATAGTTGCTTATTGGACCAGATATGGCAACCACCGATATTATAAAAAAATTGTCCGGGAGCAACTAAAATGGCGTATTTACGTTATTTGCGGGAAAATGAAGCGATTTTGTAAATGTCCGCCTAACTGGGCACTAGCACGTTACTAGCGTGAAATAAAATGGGGTGAGGGGATGCTGTAGGACTCGTCTATGTAGAGTAAGGTACTAAATTACTTTTGGTCACCGAAATGAGAACATTTTACAGGACAAGTGCGTTTGTACCTCTCAGAAAAATGAATCGTTAGTTATTGAATAAAACTCGCTATTTAATAGTAATAAAATTAATATTTCATAAAATAGTATAGGTTGCAAACATAATTTACTTATATTTATTGGCTTATAAGCTTTTAAGTCTTGAAAAAAGGTAGGGGGACAGCACCGATATGAGAAAATTTATAGTTTAAGAATTTATTTCTACCTTTAAAATATAGTCTTAGTTGAATTATATTTTTGCCACAACCCAATATATACCGTTTACATAAATTAAATAATTCAATACAATATTCTTGTTTTAAAATACGAATTTCACCAAAGACAAAAAAAATCATTTGGGAAATTCACCCTGGTACGTCAACGCGATCAAAAGATATGACCGTTTATGTCGCATATTTTGCGATTTCACATGGGAATAAAAACCTATAGGGTGCGTTGACCATTGAACTAAAATCATGAAATTTGGCAAGGTCTTGAAGCACTTATATAGGAATAAATCTACAATACATCTTCTATCTCAATTTAGGTGGTGCTATACATATTGCTACGGAAGCCTCAGTGCGTGCACTGAGGCTTCCGTAGAATATATATAGTCTAACTCGCACTCGGCCGGTTTTCTTTTCAGAGAGTATGCTTTCAGTTTGGTCCCATTGTCATTTTATTGAGTTAGGATATAAGTATCTCCACAGACAAACACCTCCAACTTATAGTTATAAATAAAATATCTAACTGAAATATTTAACTGTAATATTTAACCGAAACACTCAACTGATTTTTTATTTATAACTATGTGTTCAAATCGCGAAAGTTTAAAGTTTACAATTGCTAACCGTTACGGGCCGGAGGTTGCAAATAGAATTCGTCACCTAGAATTTCTTCGGAAGAAACGAGCGCGTTTAAATACATCGCTGATATTTTTAATGAAATGTCGTGATTTGGGCTATATACCTACGTGTGTGCGTATTAAACCACGTAGTGATATTGCGCACTCCAGAGAAATTCTGCAAAACGCGAGTGTCCGTTTACTTAAACAACTAATACGGAATTGTCATTACAATTTGGACAGAGTAAATAGTGATCTATATGATGTGCATTCGGAGTGTAGCGCTGTGTTATCATCTAGTGATTTGGATTTGTGTGATCGGGTTACCTACCAACAAGCGGATCGCACATACGATCTGTGTACCGCGGGACATAACAAAAAGTTGGAGAAATTGCGGTTACACCACGAGCGTGAGCTCTCAAACAAAACAAACAAATACTCATCTCACATACAGAAAGACACAGTAGTGAACATTTCGAGTTTTACGTTGGATGACGCGACACAGAGTGTACTAGCGAAGGGCATGAATTTCGCATTGACACCTAAACGGATTCCCTATGAAAAAGTCATCAGCAGCTTGGAAGAAACAATATTGAGAAACAAGTTGCCGCCTAATGCAGCGGAATCACTTAGGCAGGATGTTTCTGTAATATTAAGAAGGAGCACATTACCTAAGAGTAATGTTACCGCGGAAGAACGTTCCGCTCTTCAGCACATACGCAGGAATAAGGACATTCTTGTGTTGAAAGCTGACAAAGGAAACGCTACCGTGGTAATGAATTCGTCTGATTACGACAATAAGTTACGGGATTTGTTAGAAGATAGGCGTATATATAAACCTGTGTCATATGATCTTACAGCTAGGGTAACTCGTCGCATCCGTGCCGTCATTAGGGATAACGAAGTTCTTTTCACAGAAGACGTGTACGACAGATTATATAGACCTAAAATCGTTACACCACCTAAACTGTACGGCCTACCCAAAATACACAAGACAAACGTGCCCCTGCGTCCCATCGTGAGTCAGATTGACTCCCCGACCTACTATCTGGCAAAGCATGTTGCGTCGGTGTTACAACCATTAGTGGGTAAAACTCCGTCTTTTGTAAAGGACTCTCGCCATTTTGTTCAAATCCTCGGTGAACTTAAGCTGGAACCAGACGACATCATGGTGAGCTTCGATGTAGAATCACTTTTCACCAACGTTCCAGTGAAGGAGTGCATCGAGGTGATAAGGACAAGGTACAGTGATGACCTTCCAGAAAACTTTTTTGTGCTGTTGAGGAACTGTTTGGAAGGAAACTATTTCCTATACAGTGGGCAGCACTACCTCCAGATGGACGGTGTTGCCATGGGAAGTCCAGTGGCACCTGTCCTTGCCAACATCTGGATGGAATTTATCGAAGAAGCCATAGACCTACAGTCGTCATCAGTAAAGGTGTGGAAGCGGTACGTTGATGACGTCTTCTGCATCATGACGGGTGATGAGCAGGCAGTAGCCACTCTGGCAAAGAAGCTGAATTCGATTCATACCAACATAAAGTTTACCTATGAGCTAGAAACGAACAAAACACTGCCTTTCCTTGATGTCAAAGTTATTCTGTCTATAGGAAAGCGACCCATACTGATAGGTATCTGAATGCCTCGTCGCACCATCACCCCCGTCACCTGGGATCTGTAGCCAGGTCATTAATGGATAGAGCTCGTGACCTCTGTGACCCTGAACACCTAGAGGAAGAAATCGCACATGTTCAGGAGGTTCTGATAAAAAACGGCTACAAGGCGGGAAGAGGTCATTCTAGACGCAGATATAAGGAGAGAACCACTGACGTTGAACGGCAGGCAGCGTTCATGCCATACGTGAAGGGAGTGACGGACAAGATCGGTACTGTACTACGTAAATACTCTATCAAGACAGTATTCACTCCCCTAACGAAGATATCAACGCAGGTCCGTTCGCCGAAGGATGTGATTCCTTTTCAGATACCTGGTGTGTACAAAATCGATTGCAGCTGCGGTAAATCGTACATCGGACAGACCAAGCGTACGATTGCAGAAAGGGTCAAAGAACACATCGCAGCTGTAAAAAACTGCCAGGTCAATAAATCTGCTATCGCCGAGCACTTACTGGAATCCGGACCTAATCACTGGATCGAACTTCATGACCCTAAGATCCTCTCGACCGACCGCTACTATTACTCCCGTATTGTGCGTGAAGCGGTAGAAATAAAGAAGCATCCCAATTTCAACCGGGAGGATGGATTTAGGTTGGCCGCAACATGGGACCCTGTGATTAGCAAGTGTTCGAATCAAAGATCAAAGCAGCAAAAATCTGCCGATATTGTCAGTATTGTGTGTCGCAATGGCAACTCTGATAAAAATTAAAAATTAAATTAATTGAGGGTAGTTTGCAACGATCTCTCCTATAAATAGCGGTGCGGACACTCACAACATTCAGTCGTCTCGTGACCACGATCAATGCAACTTGGTCGAAACGTCGAAAAGATAAGATTTATGTTTTAGGCGCGATAAGTCCCGTATTTAAATATTTATAACTGGATATTTCGGTTTAATATTTCGGTTAAATATTCGGTTGGATATTTCAGTTAAAACATTTCAGTTAAACATTTCGGTTAAAAATTTCAGTTAAATATTCGGTTAAAGTATTTTAGTTAAATGTTTCAGTTAAATATTTCGGTTAAATATTTCGGTTAAATATTTCTGTTAAATATTTCAGTGGCTGGGAGTGGAGCTCGTGGTGTGTACGGGTGCAGTGGGTGGCAGAGCATCGCGGGTCGTTGTCCCTGGTGCAGGCGCCGACTTGCTGCGTCGCTGCCTTCACTCGACGACGCTGCGACTGCCGACTCCGTCGCTCCCAACTCGTTTCACTTTAATATTTCAGTTAGATATTTAAGTTGAATGTTTTGGTTGAATATTTCAGTTGAGTGTTTCGGTTAAATATTACAGTTAAATATTTCAGTTAGATATTTTATTTATAACTATGTGTTCAAATCGCGAAAGTTTAAAGTTTACAACCTCCAACTTAGTTCTTAATAATTATGATAGTTTAAAAACTAAAACAACCGACTTCCATGCCCCGCGAGTCAATTTCAGTAGCAAGTTTGAGACGTTTATCATCATATCTCTGAAGATACTTATCAGTTCTCGATTAAATAACAATGGGACAACTTCGGAAATGTACCCTACCGATTAAAAAAAGAATCATTCAAAACGGTTCACAATTGACGGAGTAATCGCGTAACATACATACAAAAAAAAACATTCAGACGAATTGAGAACCTCCTCCTTTTTGGAAGTCGGTTCAAAATGACTAACGCGGCATTTGAAGTTTCGTTTCTTTTTTGTTTTTGAACTCTTAAATTATTGTAATACAAAAAATATTGGATATCAGCGATTTTACCCACAGTAGAATACCATTTTACATAATACATTTGAGCCCCCGTTGGCGTAAAGCATCGACGTCATAGTCGATGGCGTAAAGGTAGGATGTCTTGACTTCTAGCCGAGAGGTTGCCGGTTCAAATCCTAGCACGAGTGTTCGAGGGAGCATATTATATCGTTGTTTCGCCTGACTAAGGACACTATCTAGTGTCCGCCTGGCCAGCTATCACCCTCAAGTTAGAAAATCTGTCGCCAAAACATCTAATGTGTTCTGGCAGCTTTCCTTGAGAGCCTGTTCCCATTCTAGGCCTAGCGTGCTTACCATCTTCGACTGCATCATCACTTACCAACAGGTGAGATAGTGGTCAAAAGCCTATATGATATAAAAAAAAACTTGCTACCAAAAAGTAGCTTACCACCGTTAAGCAGAAAATCTGCCGCCATAACCTTACAGTGTTCCGGCAGCTTACAGCCCTTGAGACTCAGAGTACCTATTCTAGGCCTAGCGTGTTCACCATCTTCGAATTCGAATAAGCTATATAAAGCTTCAGTTTATTAAAATCGAGAGTATTCACTTTCATTCCAAGTATAGGTATTATCAAAGTTGGCTCTTGAAAAAAATCGTTAAATCGTTCGCTGTTTTAGAACTTTTCAATCGACTTCACAAAAAGAAGGAGGTTCTCAATTCATCTGTATGTATTTTTTTTGTATGTTTCGCGTTTACTCCGAACCGATTCTGAACCGATTCGAATGATTCTTTTTGTAATCGGTAGGGTACGTTTTCGAGGTGGTCCCATTGTAATTTCATTGATATCTGATAAGTATGACGATAAACATCTCAAACTTGCTACTGAAATTGACTCGCGGGGTATGGAAGTCGGTTGTTTTAGTTTTTGAACTATCTTAATTATTTCTTATTAATGACCCTATGAGATCAACCTTCATAGGTCTGTTTTATTCACAGAAATAGGAATACTACCTTATAATTGCTATTTCTGTGGTTTTATTCGAAATTCCTCTTACTTCATTGATATTGTTAAATTCAATTTCAATTTCAATTTCAATTTCAATTTCAATTTCAATTTCAATTTCAATTTCAATTTCAATTTCAATTTCAATTTCAATTTCAATTTCAATTTCAATTTCAATTTCAATTTCAATTTCAATTTCAATTTCAATTTCAATTTCAATTTCAATTTCAATTTCAATTTCAATTTCAATTTCAATTTCAATTTCAATTTCAATTTCAATTTCAATTACAATTTCAATTTCAATTTCAATTTCAATTTCAATTTCAATTTCAATTTCAATTTCAATTTCAATTTACTTACTCATTGCGATTACAGGTAAGTGTTGATGTTGAATTACAAATTTTTACAGCTATAATCTACCGATTGGCGTGCAATTTAAATACGGTGAATAATCATTAAAAAAATACATACAGTCTGAACATGAATCATTTTTGAATTGGAACAGGTACAATATAGTCATTTATAAACAGATATTTATCACATAATAGTCAATTAGCATAAACATAATAATTTCAAGTCAACAATAATAATATTTCTACACAAAATAATGTCAAGATCACAAAATGTCAAAGTTAAATAAAATAGAGTAGAACTTGTTGATTTTTATTTAATTTTATTTGCAAAAATTAATCTGGGGTTTGTTGCGTTTCCTATTCTAGTCTGTGTGCTAAGTGTCAGTTGCATTGCTTCCAAATAAGAATATATTAAAGGATATTAAAATCGTACATTTACTTTAATCCTATAAACGTTTTTTATTGTCTACAAAACTCCTATAAAACTATAGGTTATGGGCCCAGTTTACGCGGGTGATAAGTGAATTCGAACAAAAATAATAATCCGCCGCAGCCATTTTTTTTTCACAATGGAAAATCCGAAGATAAAACGTAATATTAAACGTAATAACCATTTGACGGTGAAAAATATAGTATTTGGAAGTTTCGAATACGGGCGTTGTTAAGTGAGTTAGATGTTTTAGAAGTGATCGATGATGACCCATTATTCCGCAACGAAATTTGGGAGAAAAAGAACCGAGTAGCTAAAAGGGTTCTTGTTGAGTATCTATCTGATTCTTACCTCGGTTTTGCGAAAGAAGACAGTTCGGCGAAGGATATTTTGAGAAGTTTGGATGCGCTTTATGAACGTAAAAGTATTGCGACGCAGTTAGCATTACTCAAAAAGTTGTTGGCGTTGAAATTAAAAGGTGATGTATCCCTGATAAAACATTATGCTACATTCGATGACCTCATTACGGAGTTGCTTGCTGCTGGAGCAAAATTAGAGGAAACTGATAAAGTTGCACATTTATTACTGACCCTACCCTCAAATTACGATGGAGTGATAACTGCAATCGAGACATTATCGGAGGATAATTTCTCCTAGACTCCTAGACCATGAAGTGAAGTTGAAAAACGAATCTAGCGATATGAGCGCAAAAGTTTTGCACGTTGAAAGTAACAAAAGTACATCGAATAAGAGGAAGTTTGATAATTCTTTACAAGGAAATAAAAATTATCATAATAATAAGCAGAAGAAAAAGAATCTACAACATATAAAATGCCATCATTGTGGGCGTAGAGGACATATGAAGAACGACTGCTACTTCTTCAAAAGAATGTATCAGCAGAAGGGAAACTTTGGCAATAAGGAACGAACTAGAACAGTTCAAGCAGTTGAGATAAATCAACAACCATCAACATCAAATGATTTTTCTGGCTTTACTTTTATGACCGGTAACCATCAAGAAAGTATATATATAGTATAAAAATACATATTGATAAACCAATAACCCTTTATGAAGACAATAACGGATGTATAAGTATAGCTAACAATCCGACGAATCACAAACGATCAAAACATATCGATATCAAGTATCACTTCTCTCGAGAGCAGATCGAGAAAAATGTACCTAATTAAATTAAATTACATTCCCACAGGTGAACAGCTGGCCGATACGCTGACGAAGCCGTTGCCTGTAGTAATATTTCAAATAATGAGGAGTAAATTGGGTTTAAAATAACGTTAATTAATGAAGTATAAATGAGTATAAGTTTATAAAAAAATAATTAATTAAATTATTAATTGAATATTGATCCTAATTTTGTGATTATATAAACGAATAAGTATGTATAGTTACATTATGACATAGAACTATTATGATACATTTTCATTTCTCTTTAATTTAATGATTATTGAAATGAAATGGTCTGATTAGGTTTTTCTGGGTTTTCCCTAATCCCTGCAACGAATGTTGGACCATAATTGTATTCTCCCAGCAAATATTTGGAAGTGTATGTGTTCTGTTTATTTAGTCAATAAGAATTGATTTTAAGTTTATATAATTCGATTAATTTTTGAGGGGGCGTGTTGATTTTTATTTAATTTTATATTAAAAAATTAATCTGGGGTTTGTTGCGTTTCCTGCTCTAGTCTGTGTGCTAAGTGTCAGTTGCATTACTTCCAAATAAGAATATATTATAAAAAAAAGAAAATAAAAAAAAAGAATTAAAAAAAAATCGACTAAAAAATGAAAAATAAATAATAGTTAAAAAAAACTAAAAAAATACGTTTTTTATAGAAAATCCAACTAAAAAATAGAAAATAAATTTTAATAAATTTGAATTAAAAATAGTGTAAGAAAAAATGATTTTATTGTAAAAAAAAAGCGTGGGGTGCATGGTATTAATAGTTCCAAATATTTTATGAACAGATATGACTAGAAGGGTTATTTTGATAATATCCTGAAAAGCACCCCACGCTTTTTTTTACAATAAAATCATTTTTTATAACACTATTTTTAATTCAAATGTATTAAAATTTATTTTCTATTTTTTAGTTGGATTTTCTATAAAAGCGTATTTTTTTAGTTTTTTTAAACTATTATTTATTTTTCATTTTTTAGTCGAATTTTTTTAAATTTTTTTTTTATAAAATTTATTTATTGTCATCGGTCCTTAATAAGTATGCCAAATTTCGAGTTAATCCGACGTTTTGAAGGGGGTTAAAATCATGTTCAAAGATTCCGTTACATACTAACATACAAACATACATACGTTTGAAGCTAATAAAAGCGTATTAAAAAGGATATTAAAATCGTACATTTACTTTAATCCTATAAACGTTTTTTATTGTCTACAAAACTCCTATAAAACGATATAACTATCATTTTTAACAATAATTTTATCCCAATCTAATAAATTCCAAATAAATAATCTCATTGAATACACTAATTAAGTTTATCATTTAAATATTCATTGACGCTGTTATATGCTTTGTTTAACAACAATATTTTCAATTTGTGTTTTAAAGTATTTAAAGCATAATTTAATATTTCTTTGGGAACATGATTATACACTAGTGGTGCCATACAAAATAAAATTTTATTAAATTGCGTATTTTTATTAGTGGGACAGCAAATTTTATACTTATGGCGTTCACTATTTAAATGCTCAAACATTGATATATGAGTTTTGACAATGACTACAACATCATATATGTATATGCATGGCAATGTTAACATTTTTAGGGATATAAAATGCAGATCTCAATCTGCTTTAGCTTACAAATTGCTCTCATGCATCTCTTTTGAGCTATAAATACTGATTTCCACTCCACTGCATTGCCCCAAAAGATAACACCGTACCTTAATATTGATTCTACATGTCCTCGATATGCGGTGATTACAGTAGGCTGGTCCACAACTTTACCAAGCATCTAAAGGGCGTATGAAAACTGGATTAACTTTGTGCGTATACTTTCCATGTGGCATTTCCAATTTAAGTTGCAGTGTAGAGATAAACCCAAAAACTTTGAATTGTCAACTTCATTATTTTTTTGTCCATTAGAATTAATGTTATTATAATTTACGTAGATTTTTCTATTCCTGACTATCATATAATTGGTTTTTTCTAGGTTAATGACCAATTTGTTACAGCGCAACCAATCAATATTTTTTTCTAGAGTGTTGTTGATGTCCGATTCTAGTTCAGATTTATACTTAACTGTGCTGTCATCTATATCTTCTATCTATCTATCTATACTATAATAAAACAGTAACTAAGCGAAAACTGTACATTGAATATTTTTTTGAAATTTAAATTAGGGAAAGCATTATGAACGCTATAGACGCCGAAAATATAATTTTTGTCTGTATGTATGTCCGTTTGAAAAATCATCACGCCGAAACTACTAGACGGATTTTAATGAAACTTAAAGTGAGCATAGCTTATACTATGAAATAACTTTTAGAATATTTGTTATTCTGAAAAACAAAAGGTTTTGGTGGGACAAGGGAAAAACAGGATATTTTTATGTAAATGTTATGCAATCTATTAGGTAAACACTTCTCAAGTGATAATTTGATCAAATGTATATGTATAACAAAGTTTTCATGAAAAAAATAAAAAAATAAAATAAACCGGATACGGGAATCGTTCCTGCTTCCGTAATTATACGTGCAGATTTACACTGTTATTCTTAAATTCGCCACACTGTATATGTGAATGATTGGATCAGGCGGAACAGAGCTTGCTTTAAGAAGCAAAGGCTGTAGGTTCGAATTTCAACAAGTGAGAAATTTTGTCGAAAATGTCATGTTTTTGTAGTTATTTGTTAGTTATTTTGCGCTTATTCTCAATCACTCGAAAACATATTCGGATTCGGAAGCTTCATTTTTAATTTTATTCTTTTTTTGATCCCTGAGCTGTTTTGCGCGGAAACCTTTCCCATAAATCACTGATTTTTTCTAATTGAAATATCAAAATTAACCGATCGGTGCATTGTGAATTGCAAAGATCCAAGTCAAAGTAAAGGCAGTTTCCGAATTCGAATTTGCTTTCGAAGGATTGAGAATAACCCTGCTGATAGGCTTAGCGTTTGACTACTATGTCGCCTGGTGCTAAGCGATGATGTCATCGAAGATAGTGAATCCGCTGGGCCTAAAATGATCCTGAATACCAAGGGCTTTTTGTTGCTGGACACCGTAAGGATATACGCCGGCAGATGTTCTCCTTGACGGTAAAAAGCTATTTTATGTCAACAAGTCAGGCGGAACATCGATATAATGCTCCTACTACGTGTGGCAAAAGGCGGTTTGAGTTGTGACTCGCACGAACCAGCCATCAATCGAATAAAAGCATGTCGCTAATCGATTCGCTCTCAAGAAATAACATTAATAAAGTAATAAATCTTTGAAAAAGATATTCGTATGATGGTGGCATACGCACTCTCTTTTGTTATCTTAAGTTTAAGGAGATCAGCTGAGTTCGGCAAACGACACTCGATCGTTCTTCTGCCGATGATGGATTAAACACAGGCCTCATTATTGGAATATAAGCGAAACGAAACTAGCGCCCAACTATCTTTGAGTTACTCAAAGCCAAATGTATGAGAGTTAATCGAAGCTAAGTAAGATAACCGAAGTAGGTTTCCATTTGAAACATGAGATGTAGATGACGAATTGCTATGCCATCGATGTTTTACTTTACATTACACATTATAACTGCACATATTACAGGATCGTCGGGTTTCCCAGCTTCTGAATTCGTATCGCTGGCGTAGTTTCTATTAGGTAGAAATGTTGTGCAGTTTCGTACCATTTTAGATTCGTCCGTCTGTCTGTCCGTATGTCACAGCCATTTTATTCCGAAACTTTTAAGACTACACAGTTAAAACTTGGTAGGTAGATGTATTCTATGAACAGCTTTACGAGTTTTATACAAAAATAAAAACAATAAAGATAAATGGCTCCCCATACATGGGAACAGAAACTAAAAAAAATTTTTTTAATCACACCTTTACGTGCTGTATGTTTTGGATAGGTCATTGAAAATGACATTAAGGTTTTTAAAACAATTTTTTTTCAAAGTCATTCGTTTGAAAGTTTTACACTTCTAAAGTGGTAAAATGTGTGTAAAAAGTGAAAAATCTAAAAAAAAATATCCTGTAGATCTCAATAAAACTTTAACCGGAAATTGGTTAGAAGTCAGTAGTTTTTGAGATATAGCACATTTTCCGAACCGCAAATATAAATACTAATATTATAAAAAGAGAACATTTGTATTTTTGTATGTTTGTAATGATTTGGCTCAAAAACTACTGAACCGATTTAAAAAAATCTTTCACTAATAGATAGAATGGACTTTCGAAATGAAAATAGGCGATATATTATCCCGTTTAAATCAAAGGTACATTCGTGAAGACCTAATTTGCAACCTAAGTCGGCAAAAAAACGGTCGAAAAAACACGTTTCTTACGAACGCTGCTTAATTTAAAATAGATAGAAGAATATTTTTCATGCAAGAGTTGTACAACTTAATAAGACCTACAAAAAAGTCCGCGACAGCATATGTCTATCTCTTAAGGTTGACTCACAGTAACCATTTTAATCTTAAAATTTTTGTTAAAAAATATTACATAACTTCCAAGGCTATTTTCAAGTATATAGTATTAATCCTTATCCAAATAATTACGTTAATTAGCTTGGCCATATATTATAGATTAAAATTGTCCTTTACTGTATATAATTCAAATGAAAACTCTAGAAGATATCACGAATTTCACATACACGCATCGCAAAATTAATAAAATATTTGCAGTGAAACCACAAATTAGGTCATACTTACTTCGAAAATATTATTATAAGCTTAGCAACTCTGTAGATCCCCACCGATCACAATCAATTTGAAGTCAATATAGTATAATAATATGATCTATTGTGTAAAATAATATTCATCTATATATATAATAATATAATATTTTAAACCACCCCGACTGATCTATGTATACCTAATCTTTTCATTAAAAGCATTCCAATGACTCTAAACACGACATTTAAAATCTGAGCTCTAAGTTGGTGAGGATTTGAGTATTCTGTAGAGTCCAGGAGATGTCGCAGCATCAGGTCAATGCTTCCATGTTCTTACAATATCGTTGAAGAAGAAGATTTTCAAATTGATCAGACCTATGAAAGTTGATTTCATAGCGTAATTAACTAGAAAAAAGCTCATAGTTTTATAACGATTGAACGAATTTTCATGAATCAAAGCTAAAACTCTCGATGAAGACATCAATAAATAAAAAAAAAACTATGAATAATAAAAACAAAATCAGTTCATCCGGTTAGGTGCTAAGATGCTACAGACAGACACACAGATACACACGTTAAGCGTATATTATCCCTACATCATTCATTCGTCGGGGAACGCCGTAAGGTTACGGCGGCAGATGTTCTCCTTGGTGGTAAGCTACTTTTTGGTAGATTTAATGATCCCACTACAACTGTACGAAAACTCATGATTCATGAATGCACATAAAACTTTCATTGGTAGGTATATAGCTAGGATTAGAACCAACGACCGTCGGGTCAGAATCAGGGTCCTATCCTTTACGCCAAAGGGCCGTCCAATATCACTACATAAGTATTATAAAACAAAGTCCATCACTGCGTCTGTCTGTCTGTTCGCAATAATCTCAATAGCTACTGAACGGATTATCATGTGGTTTTCACCAATAGCCAGAGTGTTTATGAGGAAGGTTTAGGTGCATAATTCGTTAAGGTTTTGTGTAAATTGGATGAAATTTGACGATGATTGTTAAATATGTTCATATTTTATATTTGATGCAACAAACTGATGCAAATTTTGTAGGCATATATGTTCTACCCGTGCAAAGCCTGGGCGGGCTGCTAGTCAGCAAATAAAACCATGTCATTATTAGTTACTTTTGGAAAATCATTTATATAAATGATAAACAGTAAGGGACCAAGCACACTTCCTTGTGGTACACCTTGTGTAACATTGCAGTAATTTGAAGAATATATTATTTCTCTCTTGGGTTTTGGGCATATTCTAGTTATTCTTGTACATTGCTTACGATCACTGAGGTACGAGCGCAATAATTTTAGAATATTACCTCGTATTCCGTATCTTTCCATTTTGTTCAGCAATATGCTATGATCTACGTAATCAAAAGCTTTTGTAAGGTCCATGTATAACGCTGTAGTCAAATATTTCTTATCTAATTTCGTCATTACTGAATTGAGAAATTTGTAGATAGCTAAATTTATTGTTTTATTTTTTCTAAATCCTACTTGTTGTTCTGCGAGGGCATTATTTGTTTCAAGAAATGTATAAAGACTTTTATAAATTATTTTCTCAAATAATTTAGAAAATATGGGTATAAGAGCAATAGGTCTATAACAAGTCATATTTAGTCTGTCCTTCTTTATAAATAAGGGCTTTATAATTGTTGTTTTTAGGCTGGTCGGGAATATGCCGGATTCGATACATAAGTTAAATATACGCGCTAGAACCGGAGATATTATCATAGACACTTGTTTAAGAATTTTAGTACTAACGTCATCGTAACCCGTGCTGTTGGCATTATTTAAGGAATAAATAAATTTGTTGATGTCAAAATGGGTAATTGGATTCATGAATAACGAGTGATAAAAGTCAGAACTGCAATATGTCAATGAATGATTATTATTATTAGATATAGTTTTTTAGTTTTTAGAACATGGTAGCATCGACCTGATGCTGGGGCATCTCCTTAAATCTGTAGAATATTCAACTCCTCACCAAGTTACAGCAGAGATGTCGTGTTTGGGCTCATTGGAATACTTTCAATGAAGGGTTCCTAGATAGACTATCATTAAGGTTAAAGTACAACGTTGCATAACCATAAATTTTACGTCATAAAACTGTCAGGGCCAGTTTCACCGGTGCCTGATAGCCCTATTAGAATTTGATCTGACAGATTTTGGCAACTTTTGTATGGCACCATCTGTCAGATAACTTTATCAGAAACCGGTGAAACTGGGCTGCAGTAATACAAATATTCACGCTCGATTTCGTCGCAAAAATGTGTATGACTTTTTATGACTTTAACAGTTTTATGGCCTAATAAATAATTATAAATGAACCTGAGGTTCAAGTTCTATATCTTCCATTATTAGGGTCAATATTTTTTATGATTTAGCGAAGTAAATAAAAGTAAATTAAAAATATCTGGACATACACACAAAACACAAAAAAAGTAGTCTTTGAATAAAAAAAATGATTTTGATACTTTGTTACCCCATTATTTACTTATTTATTTCTATAAGTACTTGTGTGAAGTTTAGAATAAAAAAGAAAAACTGATCTTGTTTCTCCATAGAAACATAAAACCCCCATTTCATCCCCTAAGGGTTGAATTTTGTAAAATTCTCTCTTAGCAGATAACTACGTCTAAACAACTACCTACTTGTTAAATTTCAGCACAATCTGAACCATATTGATTTTGTAACCTCATGTCACTCTCCGGGAAAAAATTTCGAAAAAGCCACACGTATTTACTTAATTATTTATAGAAGTACTTCTGTTAAGTTTGGAATAAAAACGGCTATCTAATCTTGTTTCTCCATACCAACTGTATATCCATATCCATACCACCCCTTTTCACCCCTTTAGAGGTTAAATTTTCAATAATTATAGAATAAGTCATTCTATAATTCTAACCAATACACCATTTTTTATCGATGTAGTTTCAAAACTGACTGAGTTTCATACAAACTTTTATCCACGGTTTCACCCCCTTGGGGATAGAATTTTGAAAAATCCTTCCTAAATGGATGCTTTCTTCATATGAGGAATACGTGTGCGAAATTTTAATTTTCTAGCTTTAAGAGTTTGGCCTGTGCGTTGCCTATACATCAGTCAATCACCTTTGCCTTTTATTTTTATAGATTTCATTATTTACGTTAAACTGTTTTTCTCTAAGTAGTGAATAGAACCAGGCTATACATAATTGACCCCTAGGGGTTGATTTGAAAAATAAAATATACGTGTTTCATTATTGGTTTTAAAGATTATATGTACCGAGTTGTGAGTGAATCGGACCAAGGAATACCTGGAAAAAAACATTACTGAATTTTCTATGATTTTTCCAAACAAAATCATACACACCTACGGGTAGATTAGAAAATAATAACACGTATCTCAGTATTTGTTTTTAACTTTCTTTGTACCGAGTTTTGAATTAATCGGACCAAGGAATACGTGGAAACAAACATTACTAAATTTTCTATAATTTTTCCAAAGAAAATTCAATTAACACACGCCCTGGCGGTAGATTTGAAAAAATAGAAACGACGTATATCATTATTTGTTTTAAGGTTCCTCGAGTTTTGAGTAAATCGGCCCAAGGATAAAAAATTTCCATAGAAACTTTATTGCCCTATTTAACCCCTTTTGGGGATGATTTTCAAAAAAGATTAGCCTATGTCTCCTTCCAGAGCCTACACTATCTACGTTTTAAATTTCGTTAAAATCGCCGACGTGTTTATGTGGTTATACGTGGTAACAAACATTCACATACACATGCAAACACACACACACTTACTTTCGCATTTATAATATATAGTAGTAAGTAGGATAGGATAAGAAGTGGGATAGGATAGGAAGTAGGATCAGTCGAGGCTCGGGAGCATATTATTGTATTGTATTAAAAATAAGAAAGAAAGCTACAAAATACGTTCATTTATTTGTTAGTATTAATTTAATAATTAACATTTTAACAAAAGATCATGCACTTTAAAATTAATAAAATAATGAAGCTATGATAGTTCAGTTATATTTATATGAGCAGTTTCAGACGTTATATACAAAATACACAGATACATAAAGTCTACAAGTATTTATTTAGTATTCTTTAGTATAAAAATACTAAAATTGTATACTAATAATATAGAAGTATAAAATATGATTATGTTCTACCTAAGTATGTTATAAGAAATACATTTTTTAGCTTGCATATCTTTACATTAAACCAAAATAGTCTCTTAATTTGTTACTATTAGTAGCTCAAGCTCAAGTTATAGATTATTTAATACTTTGATTCTAGACTTAAACAAGGTACTGCGTGTTCTAGACATAAATGCATAGCGATCAAATCTCAGTAAAGGTCGATTCACACATATCAGTGAACCCACAGTTCCGGCACAGTACCGTTACAGTTCCGTATCCGTGCTACAGTGGTGCGTCAGTGCTTCAATTCACACATATCAGGCACAGTACAGTTCTCTGCGGGACTTCGTGCACGACGTTCCCTTCAGACTAGCGTTGACGTCGATTGTTTTGATGGCACACTCTTCAATAACACAGAATTAGCTATGATAGCCATTGCAAGAAGAAGAGAATCGAGGAAAAAAAAGAATTCCATTTTGTTTTCGATGCAGCGGCGTCAGTGATCCGTGATAAAATATCGTCGTCGCCGATCACATCCGTGATGGCCGGTGCCGGCACTGACACTGACGGTACTGAGACGACACTGACACTGACACTGACAAGTGTGAATACATCCATAGAGAATGTTTGATGCGTCCAAATTAACAAAAGACACAAATGTTGGTACAGCAGTATGGCTCCCTAAATATAAAATTATAATTGCTCACAAATGCCCACCAGAAACATCCGTCTTCACAGGAGAAGCGGTTGCGATTTTAGAATGTATTTTATACATACTTTCTCACAGAATTCACAAAGCTCTGATACTTTCTGACAGTAAGAGTTGTCTCCAGGCCATTAAAGCCAACCAATTAAAAACTAAAATTAAACTCCCCATTATCATTAAGATCAAAGAAGCTCTATTCAAATGCCATCAAAATAGTATTAGTGTAGTGTTAGCCTGGATTCCTGGTCACTCGGGAATTTCAGGCAATGAAGTTGCAGACTCCTGCGCCAAACAGGCAACTTCAACTGGTAACATGGACCACTACAAAATTTACTGCCATGACTTAGCTAACATGTGCCAAACAGAACTATACAAGAATTGGGATACCCTTTGGCAGAAATCTAGAATGATTAAGGGCAAACAATATGGATTCATACAAAATGACATACCTCACAAACTGCGGTTTTTTAAGTTAAAAAAACTTGACAAAAAAACAACATCAATAATTTGTCGATTGAGGTTGGGTCATGTCTGCTCACCTGTCTTCTTAGCCAAAATTCGTGTAAGAGACCACTCCATTTGTGAATGTGGGCTAGCTGAAGGGGATCTAGACCACATTTTTTTCAATTGCTCGAAGCTGCGCTACTCTTTATATGATACTCTTCCACCTGAAATACCCCGTCCTACAAACTTTGTTTCCCTATTATCCTTGGTTTCCACTCCTTTTATCTATACTATATCTAACTTTATTAAAATTAATAAAATAAAATTATAAATAATTCATAATCTAATTAAATAACAGTAATATTATCATAAGTATTGTGTATATAGTAATATAACTGTGTTGTCTTGTGTTGTCCTTAAATGTTTATTTCCAGATCTCAGACAAATTCAACCGATCAAAACCAGCATACCGGGCATACTTATACGCTTGTTGTCTACTCTATCCACGCGACATTGGCAAAATTGCGGCAACACTGCAAAAGCCAAAAAAGAAGAAGTTGAAGTTGAATAATTATCACTGATGCGGTACTGTGCCGGAACTGTGGGTTAATCGACCTTAAAATGATTGTTTTCAAGCCTTTGTTATTTGAAAAGTGTGAGGTAAAAGACAAGTACCTACATTTTTATGTTGATTCCAGAAACTGGGCGATAATAAAAGGCTGAGTTGTAAATATAACTTGATCTTAATATTTAGTCACAAAACAAGTAAGTACCTAAGTAAAGCTAAGCGAACTAAGACCATTTAAGTTTTAAGTGACCATTAGGAGTTATAGGTATGCACCTTTTTTGTGGATTTGTCTATTCCATAGAGACGCTTCCATTGGACTAATAGAGTCTATGCCAACAGAGAACCGTCGTGGCTTTAAGATGAACTAACATTTAAAGATAAGGAAGGAAGGTATATACCAACTTAGTAGCACCGGTAATGATAAGAGTAGGTACCTACCAAGGTATCAAACATGTGTAGTCGTATTGGCAATGACAGAGCAATGTTGTTAACGCAACAAAAACAGTAAATTAGAACCATCAACACGCGCGCCTTCAATATCTACGACGGTTCTCTTTTTGCACAAACTCTATACATTTATCTGTGCCCTCATTGGATGCGCTTGCTCTCATGGTGAATATTAATCAATAATCTTCTTGAATTCAACTTGTATACCGCCAGCAGCAGCCGTGAAAGTAGACGTCGGATCCAGTCGATTTAATTCTTTTGATTCCTGATACATTTCGTATTTGATCAGAATCTTAGACAACATGATTTTAACAGCCAAATACCCAGCTTTGATACCTGCAATAAAAAAGAAACAATTCAAACTCTACTGATACCTATATTGATAATATCAAATACAAAAAGATGGAAACAAATAAAAATTCTGCATAAGGTGTTCCTCCGGCAGCACACGGCCCTTGAGAGTCAGAGTATGCTGGGCTACTCTTCATTCACACAAAAATAGATGCACGGATTAGGATGTAATTTGATACACAGGTGGTTTACCTATGACCTGGATTAGCAGTTTAGCACATAGGGTACTTTTTGACGCGGGTGAAGCCGCGGGGCAAAGTTAGTAAGCAATATAAGTGGCAATAGCCAAATGGATAAGGTGTCGGACTGGCGATCGAGAGGTCGTGAGTTCGGTCCCCCCCATTGCACTATTGACGTGAACCCACTCCAGACATAAGCATATTTAGCTTAGTTGGAGGCCTTGCACATTATAACATATTTTCTTGTGTCTTATGAGAAATGTCTTATAATGTGCACGAGTTAATCACATACGACCATAGACTTGTATGCGCGTGTCTTATCCGACATAAGAAAAAATATCTTGTACTATGTGAGTATATTAATACTGCCAACATACTGAATTTAGAATCAGAGAATCATAGCGATTCTTTGATTCTATGTATGGTCTCATATAGCAATCAATGCGTCTGAATTTATTTTATAACACAAGACACAAGAAAATATCTTATAATGTGCAAAAGACCGGAGGGGTTAACAAGAATACTAGTAATGTGTAACCCACATTGCTAGTCAGCTTTAAAAAAAATACATAATTACCAATGCATTTCCTAGGTCCGCAGCCAAATGGAAAGTAAGCGGGAGATACAGACTCAGTTTTATTGAAGCGCTCTGGTTTGAATACGTCGGGTTCATTGAAATAAATAGGATCATTTTGTAAACCGCCGACTGACACGAAAACAGGAGTGCCTTTCTCAATTATAAGGTCCGTGCCTGGTAACTGGAAAAAAATAAAAAAATAAGTTTCAAAAAATAGATTGACAGTAGTTGTAATCTATCGATTTTAATACCAATATACCAGTGTTTTATGTTTTATGATGGACGTTCGATTCACCGCAACGAAAGGTTTTGCTTCTTCATTCATTATACGTACAGTCAAGGAATGGAATTGCTTGCTGGTGTCTGTGTTTCCCGTTATCTATAACCCAGGGATCTTCAAATCGCGAGTGAACAGGTATCTTCTAGGTAAGCGTGCTACATTGTCAATCGCATCATCACTTACGCCGACGAATTGTGAACCTACTCCTTTTTGTGAAGTCGGTTAAAAATAGCACCCGAGATTTGACCCACATAAACAGACAAACATACTGTATACTAACAAGACAAGTTACATAAAAGCACAGAATAATGAATAATAAAAGTAACAAAAAGAGGGTCCACAGAAAGAATGTGGGATGCGTGGGAATTCTTTTATACAACTCCATCTGTCGAACTTAGCGGGATGAATGCCCGAATGATATCGAATGCGTCTTCGTGGTTACGCCATTCTACAATAGAGGGCGTTTATAAATATAACATATAACATAACGCTTACGTCATATCCGTTGCATTCGGACCGTGACGCTACGTCACTTCCGTTGTATTTTAACACCAGTGCGCCTAAGGAAGTTTCACTTTAAAAACTGTTTACCTTGTAATCTTTGAAAGCAAGTCTATCTAGTTCCATTACAGGCGGATACATCCTTAAAGTTTCGTCTATGCATTGATCTATAAACTTCATTTCGTTGAAGCCGTCAGCAGTCCAACCGTAGCGCCCAATAGCATATTTAACTTCGTCTCTGGCACGACTTTGATATTCTCGATATTTGGCCAAGTGCATGAGCGTGAAAGTTGTCGTAATTGAACTAGATTCAAACCCCGAAAAAAATATTCCAGTTTGGTACAATAGGTTTTCGCCTTCGAATTCTGCAATGACAATTAATTTTGTTTTACTTAGTTTTTTAGGGTTTAGTGCTGAAAGAGTACCAACGGAACGGAGCCTCAGAATTAATAATACACAGAAGAAATAATTACTACAAGGCGGAGCGCATTTGAAGTCAATTATTTAATATAAACCTTAACTACCTTGACATACAGACAATAATTGTATACCAAGAATAAATTTACCCGTGGCGCTCGGAGAGCTCTTAAGCTACCACAAGAGCATACGCGCTACTGCTCCAGTATGTACTATTATTTATTCTGTGCTCGTGCTCTCTTTTAAGGACTCTCGGAGCCGCTCGTGGTCGCCTGAATCTGCGCGCGCGTATCAAGAAGATGTGCTCTGCCGCGCTTCCAGCGGTATGCGCTGGGCCTATTACTGAGCTTCACTGTCCTTCCGTCCGTTTGTCCGTTATTTAGAGGGCTGTATCTTCTTAACTGTAATAGGTAGACACGTTGAAATTTTAACAAAGTATGTATTACTATGGCTGCTATAACAACACATGCTAAAGACAGAATAAAGTAAAAATTTAAGGGGGCATATACGCCCTTACAAAAAACGTGTTTGTTCGTCAATTTTGGTTCAATATTATTAAATATTGTACGGAACCCTACGTGAGTGAGTACGCACTTGTCCAGTTTATTTTGTTTGTATATTATGTAATAATAGGACAAGCAGGACGCTATTCCGATGGAAGTTACATTATGACTTCTTCCTTTAATAGTGACATGCGAAATTCTGTATTGACAAAACAAAGACCCTCGCCCAGTGGCGTAGTGGAAGAATGGTTGGCTTTGACATCAAAGGTAGGGAGTTCGAACTCCGCCGTTGCACAAATTGATTTTTTTATCGAAAATTGTATGTGTGCATTTCATAATGTCAACATCGTTATCAAATGGCAGGACATGGTGGTAGGACACTGTTTAGTGGCAGCCTAAACAGTTACAGCCCTTACGTTCCAAAATCTGTCGTCAGAGATCTAATGTGTTCCAGCAGCTATCTTTGAGAGCCAATTCCCATTCTAGGCCCGGCGTGCTACCATCCTCGACCACATCATTACCAACAGGTGAGATAGTGGTCAAACGCTATCATCATCATCATCAGCCAGTGTCAGTCTACTGCTGGATGTAGGTCTCTTCCAAGATGCACCATTGAGCCAGATCTTTGGCTCTTTTTTTCCAATTACTTCTTTTCCAGGACAAACGCATATATGATATGAAAAAAAAAGTTCCCATTCTAGTCATCGATGTGTATGTACTACGTACCAGATGTGGCGTCGCGAACTAGCTCTACGTTCAAATAAAAAGCAGTGCTGAATCCACATCTCGCTTAGTTTAGCGTAAGTACTCCTCACGCCCGATCGCGCGCCGCTCGGCATGTAAGTCAGTTTATGATGGGCGCCTCTGGTTTACATGTACCTTGATGATTTTAGTTCTAGCGCGCTACCATCCTAGTGAAAAGGGCTGGCGTAGATTTAAACACAGGATGTATGTTAATCACTTGTACACGTATTTATTCCTTTAACTTTTACTGCACTAGTTATCACGTCTTAACGCTACGAATCAGACTGTCCGCCGGCCATGTTCTCAAGTCTACCTCTTGTGTCATTTTTATGTAGGTAGTCAGATAAAACACTTTTAATAAAACGGAAATACGTTCTTGTGACTTGGGAACATGTCTAACAATTAAAATACTGTAAATTAATTACCACTAAGAATAAAATAACTTAAAATACTAAACTATAATATGAAATGAAATACTGACTTAAATTAAGTAATAATATCCAGTGAGCTAACAGTCGGCCTTTCCTGATAATTATCACGTCCCGTGATATGTTAAGGTGTAATAGAAAAAGAGAAGAAACAAAATCACAACAATCAATTGATTACATTATACACACTTAGCTAATATTCACTAATTATATTAACTCACCAGAAAATAATAAAACAAAATAAATTAGCAGCATATAAGAATAAATAACTTACAACTATGATGAATTAACCTATAATAGTTTGCGTTATTACATTTACTAATTTAGTTTTAGTTACCTACTTATAATTCTATTTTGATTAAGCTAAAATGATTATTGGTTACAAAATCTATTTATTTTCATGTACTATTTTAGTAATGGTTATTAGTTAGGTAATTAGCATATTTAAATGATTTATTGTGATATTTGATATGATGTCTCGGTTTCCAATTTCTTATTAGCGATTAGTACAATAATTATCAAATAAACCATTGTATTTTTTTTGAGAAATGCTCCTATATTATAGAAGAATATATCTTGTGATCTCTTAACTACCGTGGACCTAATCATCACTATCCATACCTCCACTGTCGTTTTCAGTAATAGCATTGGCACAAGTCTTATCATTATCGTTGTTTAGGTCATTGTCGTTTGTCGAAATGTTGTCAGTATTCAAATGTATTACAGAAGCAGTACCGTTGGTGTCTGATGATTGATCATCGGATTCAACATCATCAGATTCGTTGTCAGTGTTATTGCCAGTTCTATTAAAAACCATCCAAGGGTGAATCTTGTCGACGGAGAACACCCCTTTGAAGGCCTTATTACCCTTTCGAGATAGCGGAGTATCCTCAACCATGTATCTATCGTGATCGAAAATATTAGTTATACGGTACGGACCGCGAATTTTAGGCACCAGTTTCCGACTGTGTCCACAGGAGGGAACCTCTCTTTCCACCCTAACCAAATCGCCTATAGAATAACTAATCTTCTTCCTGTGTTTGTCAAAAGCCTTTTTTTGTTTGGTTTGGCTGTCAGCAATATGATTAGCTACCTCGGCACGAATAGCCTCCGTAGTGTTATCATTATGGGGCATCTGGGTATCATTTGTGTTAAGAAACAACGAAGAATCATTCGTTCCTACCAAATTAACACCAAATAACGCTTGTGCTGGTGATTTGCCCGTGCCCTTATTCATGGTATTATTAAGACCCCATTGTATTTCAGACACTGACTCATCCCATACATTTTCAGATTTATCGAAATTTTTGGCACTTAGAGCAGCGAGAACTGTACGGTTGTATCTCTCTACTTGACCGTTTGCCCTTGGTGTAGCAACTGAATTCAAAATATGTTTGACACCTACTGATTCAAGATATCCCTTAAAACCCTTAGAATTGAATGAAGTGCCTCTGTCTGATATTAGTCTTTGAGGCACTCCAAAGGTGTGAAAATAATTTTTAATTGCTTGTATAGTGTGCACGCTTTTCGTACTTTTGACTGGGACGAGTATCAAATATTATGTAAAAGCATCTATGATCAAAAGCAAATAGGAATTTTTCTTTCTGCTTCGTACAAAGGGACCAAGATGGTCTATGTGTAGGGTGTGAAATGGACGGTCCGCTTTCGGTATGGGGTGCAATTCCCCAGATCTTTTACCAGCGGGTATTTTAGTATTAGCACATTCTAAACACGACTCTACGTATTTCTTTATGAATTTCCTCATTTTCGCAAACCAATACTGTCCCTTTATTTTATCGTAGGTCTTTTCAAAACCAAAATGTCCCAAATTATCATGATTTGCCTTAAGCAAATGCAATCGAACTCCTTTAGGAACTACCCATCGATCTCCATCCGTCGTCTTCCTGTACAACAATCCACGTTTTAGCACAAAATTATTTTTAATTTCAATAATTTCGTCTGCTTTTTTGTCATTTAAAATATTAATCATTCTTTGAAGTTCAGAATCATTTTGTTGAACTGTAGTAATCCAGTTTGCATCGATTAATCTAACCTCGGTGTGATTTTGTTGTACAGGATTACGACTAAGAGCGTCTACGTGGCTCATATTTGAACCAGATTTATAAACTATTTCAAAATCAAATTCTTGTAAACTATTCCACCATCTCGCAACCCTGGGTAGTATGTCTCTCTTCGTAAAAGTAGCTCTAACTGAATTACAATCCGTCACTATCGTGAAATGAAGGCCTAATAAATAAACCCTAAATTGTTTGACGGCAGTAACTACGGCCAACGTTTCTAAATCATAAGAGGTGAATCGAGCCTCTTCTGGGGACGTCTGTCTACTATAATATGCTACAACATGAAAAGGTGATTCTTCATTTGGTCTTTGCATTAGTATACCAGCTATACCAAGTTTGGAAGCATCAGTGTGAACCTGCGTTTCGAAGGTGGGGTTGTAAAAAGCAAGTATCGGACGCTTTACCAACTCCTCTTTTAACTTTTTAAAAGCCTCGTCTTCTACACTAGCCCATTGCCAATTTACATTTTTCTTTAAAAGGTGAGTAAGCGGCCTAGCTATTGTAGAAAAGCCTCGAATAAACCGACGGAAAAAGCTTGCTAAGCCTAAAAACTGTCGAACTTTGTGCTGATCATTAGGGCGAGGAAAGTCCTCAACCGCTTCGATCTTTTTCTTTCCTGGTCTCACTCCATCTTCATTAACTTCAAATCCTAAGTAATCAATAGATTTCTTGAAAAAAATGCATTTAGATAACTTTAACGTAAGGCCCGCGCTGCGAAACAGATCTAAAGTTTTCCGCAATTTTTCGAACCCTTCATCAATAGTTTTTGAGGGAATTATTACATCGTCCATATAGGCAAATTTTTTTTTTTTTTTTTATACCGAACTGGGTAGCACTTGATCACTATCTCACCTGATGTTAAGTGATGATGCGATCGATGATGTAGCGTGCTTACCCAGAAGATACCTATTCACTCGCGATTTGAAGACCCCCATATTGTACTTAATCGGAAACACGGACTCAGGCAGGGTATTCCATTCCTTAGCGGTTCGTATGATGAACGAAGAAGCAAATCGCTTCGTTCGGGTAGATGGTATATCCACCATAAATCGGTGGCGCCTTTTAGTGTCTCTGGATGTCCGATTATAAAATGGGGATGGTGGAATCAAATCATGCAGTTCCATTGCACACTCTCCGAAATGTATCCGATAGAAAACCGATAAACAAGCGACTTTGCGGCGATGCGCGAGACTCTGGAGTCTCTTGCTTACTAATAGGTCATCGCTGATGAGTTTTTTGGCTCTCCTCTCAATAGCTTCCAGTGTCTCCAGCTGGTATTTAGCAGAACCATCCCAAAGGTGAGAACAGTACTCCATACACGACCGGACTTGTGCTTGGTAAAGATTAAGCAACTGTCCCGGTGTGAAGTACCGTCTCACCTTAGCCAAAATGCCAAGCTTTTTTGAGGCTAGCTGGGCTCTAGACTCAATATAAGAGCCGAAATTGAGAGTTGGTGTCAAAGAGATGCCAAGAAGCTCGAGATTGTTACTTATCGGAACGGACACATCCCGGAAAGTAGGAGCCAGTAGAAATGGGCTCCGTTTAGCGGAGAAAAGACACGCCTGGGTTTTCGCAGTATTGAACTTGACCAGATTGGCATCGCCCCAATCAGAGACTGCCTTCAAAGAAAAGTTCAAGCGTTCGACCATCGCTTCTCTATGAGACTGGATTTGTAATGCACTGGTTCGTGCGTTGGATGTATAACTCTCTACAACAGTGCTGTCATCTGCGTACCCAAAGATACCGGGTTTAAGCAGGTCATTAATATGCAGCAGAAAAAGTGTTGCAGAGAGTACTGATCCTTGAGGGACTCCGGCATTTATGGCCAATTGGTCGGAAGAACAGCCATCGATGACCACTCGAATCGACCGATCCCTTAAGAAATCTGCTATCCAAACACATAAACCAGTGGGCAGGCCGTATGAAGGAAGCTTGCTAATAAGGCTATCGTGCCAAACCCTGTCGAAAGCCTTCGAGATGTCAAGAGAGACGGCCAGCGCCTCGCCGTGGTTCTCGATGGCTTCGCTCCAGATGTGCGTGGCATACGCTAGAAGATCCCCAGTAGACCGGTTTCGGCGAAACCCGTATTGTCGGTCACTGAGGAGATCGTTCACTTCTAGGTATGCCAGGAGCCTGTGGTTCAGTACACGTTCCATAGTCTTACAGAGTATGGAAGTGACTGAGATAGGCCTGTAATTGACAGGGTCTGCACGACTACCCTTTTTCGGCACGGGTTGCACGTTTGCTTGCTTCCAGGACTTAGGCACTTGACCAGTCGTCATAGACAAGCGAAAGAGGCGTGTCAAAATAGGAGCCAACTCAGGCGCACACGTCCTCAAGACTACAGCTGGTATACCGTCTGGACCACTAGCTTTGTTCACGTCTAGATTGCGCAACGCTTTGCGTACTTCAGTCTGACGAATGCGGATTTCCGACATAAACGTCCCGCAAGTCGGCAGACTAGAAGGTACAGCATTGCCAGCATCTAAACGTGAAGACTCCGCAAACAGAGTAACAAATAAATTCGCTTTCTCTTCAGCCGAGTGTGCTAGTGATCCATCGGGTTTCAGTAGTGGAGGCAGTGAGGGACGGCAGAAGTTCTCTTCGATCGACTTCGCCAGGGACCAGAACGCTTTGCTACCCGAGGGGTAAGAAGCAAGTTTGTTCCCTGTTCGGCGTATGTGATCGAAGCGAGCCTTCTTGAGAGCCTTTTTGCAGGACTTGGCGGCTAAGTTAAAGGCTTTCTTCTTTTCGCGTACATCTCTAGTCTTGCGGGTTCGAGCATCAGCCCAGGCTAAGTAAGCTTCATGTTTTGATGCTTCTGCATCTCTACATTTGGCATTAAACCATGGACGAGCTTTGCTTGACACCGGAACGTCAGAAAATGGTATGAAATACTCCATACCCTGACGTAACACTTCTGTCACAGCATACGCGCAAGCTGAGGGATCGCTCGAAGAAAAACATACCTGCCGCCAAGGATAAGACGCGAAAAAACAACGCATCTCATCCCAATCTGCTGACCTGTATCGCCACACCCGCCGGGTGCCTTTTTGGCTGGGATCGGGCGGGGAGTAGACGGATACAGACTTCACCAGACAGTGGTCGGAGCTACCTAAGGGTGATGAAACCGACACCGAGTAGCGGTCTGGTTCTGTTGTCAGCAGAAGGTCCAAGCAATTGGCTGTATGGCCATCAACGTCCGGTATCCTTGTTGCTCCCTGGACCAACTGAGTGAGGTCTAGCGTTAAAGCAAGCTTTCGCATCTCTCGACCAGCGTGGTCAGTGCTCTGGTATGGGTATAGCCAGTCTTGATGATGGGCGTTGAAATCCCCCAGAAGCACTAATTGAGCAGAAGGATACCTCTGTTGGGCCACATCAGCCGCCTCACTGAGGTGGTTTGTGAGCCTGTTTGTCTCCTCGTCTCCGCTGTGCGAACGGTAGACACTAGCATAAAGAATTTTCTCTATGCCAGTGTCCACCAAAATCCACATGACGGAAAGTTGAGGGTCTTCAAGGTTGCGGAGACGCCGATAGCAAATGTCATCGCGGGCATACATACAAACTCCCGCCCTCGCCCTAAAGTTATGCTCTAGAACATAGCCTGGGTAGGCAAGGTACGCCGCGTCAGCTGGACATTTGATCTGCGTCTCCGTGAGGAACAGAATATGCGGTTTTTCGGTCTCAAGGTGGTGGTGGACCGAGAGGATATTGGAGTGCAAGCCTCGAATGTTTGAGAGGTGCACTTGAAGGGAGAGGACGTGCTTCCGCTGTATAACCTTTATTCTGTTTCTGCCTTTCATTTTGTGGGGAGTGAAGTTAGGTAAGGGAAACGGAAGTGGAAACGAGGCGCTAATTACCAACCCGTGATACATATTAGGTCTTTTCACCTATTGGGAACCAATCCTGGAGACCGCGGGGACGCCCGAGCCCCCCCAGAGGTGTCCATCGGGTCCTCTCGTCCGGTCGCCAACCGGCACGATGGCGCACCTCCGGGATTTTTCGCGAGATGGCGGGGCAGCCTTTCATGAGTGGCTGGCTCACTACTTGGGCCCCCAACTATCTGCGGTCGGCCAGCGGAGAACCGTGCCTCGGATCCCGCTGCTCTCCAAGATTGGCTGCCAGGTAAATTGACCTTCAATGTATCACGACTAGCTATAGTAAGCAACGCAACTGTTTCCGACCCGTTCCCCATAATGGCTTCACCAAACATTCATGCCGTAAAGCGACCGCTTGGCGGCATGGCTTTGTCTGGTGGGTGGTAACACGCCGCGGCCTAAGCCTACCACCTGAAAAGTACTGCTCTTTTGGCGCCACCCAGGGGACACGTGTAGGACATCGAGGGCTAAATCCTACGGACGCGAGCAGTAATAGTCCCCTAAATGCGTCTTTAAATCGTGCGTTTCCTAGAATATTATTAATGGTTCTTTGGAAGTTGGACGGGGCATTCGCAAGTCCGAACGGCATTCGATTAAATTCGAAATGTCCGTCGGGAGTTACAAACGCAGTCAAATGTTTTGAACTGCCCGACATATATATTTGGTAATAACCGGATGCAAGGTCTAATGACGTATAGTATTCAAATCCAGACAAGTTATCGAGTTGATCATCAATCCTTGGTAACGGATAATGTTCCTTAATAGTTTTTTTATTAAGAGACCTGAAATCCACACAAAGTCTGTAGTCACCAGTCTTTTTCTTTACTAACAAAACCGGTGAAGCGTATTCCGAAGAAGAAGGGCTTATTATTCCCGAATCTTCTAGTTCCTTAACCATCCCTCTAACAATGTCGCGTTCTGAATGAGCTAGTCTATATGGTCGATAAACAACAGGTGTACTATCGTTTAGTTGAATTTCCATTTCAACACCCTTAATACACCCTAACTCTTTAGTAGAAAAAGCAAAACAATCCCTGTATTCGTTAAGTAAATTTGTCAACAGATCCTTATCCTTTCTTTCTAAATCGGCATCTACTTTAATCAAAGAACTGTCGATTTCAGGATTGGGAAGATTTTCGTTGTCATTGAGAATCCTATTTACACTATACATCTGCATCTGTTTATATGGTTTGACACGTGCTATTAGCGTATTTTGTGGTACCGTAAATCCGGAAACATTAAGACCTTTTACTACCATTTTCCCCCGACCATCTGTTAACGTAACTAGGCTTTGGATGACTTCATACTCTTTCTGTGGTTCCTGATTTATACTGGGTTCTATAAGTACATCGCCATTAAAATTATCATCATCAGAGTGCACGTCAATGACTGTGAAACCGTTTACATCTATGTCATTCATTGTTCGTAACATTATTTTTTTAGGTAATGAGACTGTATCACTAAGAATCTTTAAAAACTCGTTAGTTTTTACCACCATAATGTGGTTTTGTTCAGTAAATGTTTGTCCCAGCAACAAAGGTACTTGCAACAAGTGGTCAGGGACTACAAGTGCAGGCACTATCGCTTTAACAGAATCAACTTCAATTTGGACGTCACATTTACCTAGACAATTAACTAACGAGTCTCCGAAACCTCTAAGTACCGGTAAGTCGTTATCGGTCCAGCTCGTAGTCAACGATCGTGCAGTAGATTCCCTCAACATAGAACATTGGCTCCCAAAATCTATGAAACATTCAAGTGAAACACCATTCACTAATGCTGGTTTGAAATACTTAAAGTCATTGTCCTGTTCTTGAGATATTCGTAAAACTGTTTTAGGAGTGACTTCTTTTTTATTGAGACAGTTAGTACTGAGATGACCTACTTTGTTACAGTGAGAGCATCGTTTGATGGTTTGTTTGCATCGATTAAATGTATGCCCTTCTTCCCCGCAATTGAAACATTTAGGTTTAGATTCCGTTGCGCTAGTATTCGTAGGCCTATTAATTCTATTACGTTTAAAGTCAGACATGCCTGCTCTCGATGCCGTTTTGTCGACTCTTTTATAGGTTAATTTTCTTCCCTTTAAATAAATTAGTAATTTGTCTAGGTCTGTATATTGAGCGGCTTCAGCACTTGTCCTAACCGAGTGATCTTCGATTCCATATAAAAGACAATCAATAGCATCCTTCCCGAAAGTTTTACACCTATTCAACAAAGCCATTTTATCATAAAAGTATTCCTCTAATGAGTCACCAAAACGTGCTTTGAGAGCAAACATGTCCGAAAGCAAGTGAGCATAATTTTCGTTACTTGGGAATGCAGAACGTAGTTTATCTTGCCATTCAGACCAGGAAAACATGAGGCTTGGTAATCCTTGATACCATTTTTGTGCCATACCAGCCAATTTTGGTAAAGCGTAATGGATTGTCTGTCTTTCGGTCCAACTATACATTTGAGCACATTCGCTAACTTTTGAAATCCACATATCAATAGTTTGATTACGTTTAGATGGATCAAACTCTGGGATTACGTTTAGGATAGGAAATCTGTCTGAATTACTATTATCAGATTTCATGGTCTGAACGATATCTTTGAATAATTGCACGTATGTATCGCTACGTATGACATTTTGTTTAGGGGTTTCATCTACCGCTGGACCTAATGCTTCGTGATTAGAAGTCGATTTGTTCATAGATTGTGTCACCTGCAATCCTCTTGCGTCGTTGATTGGAACGTCTGGGCTGGTGTGACGCTTCCCTCTGCGGGAGCGCCTAACGCCACTGAGAGCACTGCGGGAGCGCCTCACACCGTTGCGAGCACTGTGGGAGTGCCTCGCGCCGCTGCGAGAGCGCCTCGCGCCGCTGCGAGAGCGCCTCGCGCCGCTGCGGGAGCGCATCGCGCCGCTGCGGGAGCGCATCGCGCCGCTGCGGGAGCGCCTCGCGCCGCTGCGGGAGCGCCTCGCGCCGCTCCGGGAGCGCCTCGCGCTGATGAGGGGGTGCCTCGCACCACTGCAAGCACTGCGGGAGCGCCTCGCGCCACTGTGAGCGCTGCGGGAGCGCCTCGCACCGTTGCGAGCGCTGCGGGAGCGCCTTGCGCTGATGAGGGGGTGCCTTGCACCACTGCAAGCGCTGCGAGATCGCCTCGTGCCACTGTGAGCGCTGCGGGAGCGCCTCGCACCGCTGTGAGCGCTGCGGAAGCGCCTCGCACCGTTGCTAGCAGTGCGGGAGCGCCTCGCGCTGATGAGGGGGTGCCTCGCACCACTGCAAGCGTTGCGGGAGCGCTTCGCGCCGCTGCGAGAGCGCCTCGCGCCGTTGCGAGCGCTGCGGGAGCGCCTCGCGCTGATGAGGGGGTGTCTCGCACCACTGCAAGCACGGCGGGAGTGCCTTGTGCCACTGTGAGCGATGCGGGAGCGCCTCGTGACGCTGCGGGAGCGCCTCGTACCGCTGCGGGACCGCCTCGTGCCGCTGCGGGAGCGCCTCACGCCACTGCGGGAGCGCCTCGCGCCTCTGCGGGAGTGCCTCGCGCCTCTGCGGAAGCACCTCGTGCTGCTGCGGGAGTGCCTCGCACTGCTACCACCACGCCTTGCGCGGGAGCTTCTGGAGCGCTTTGCGCTGCTACCACCACGCCTTGCGTGGGAGCTATGGGAGCGCCTTGCGCTGCTACCACCACGCCTTGCGCGGGAGCTATGGGAGCGCCTTGCGCTGCTACCACCACGCCTTGCGCGGGAGCTATGGGAGCGCCTTGCACTGCTACCACCACGCCTTGCGCGGGAGCTTCTGGAGCGCCTTGCGCTGCTACCACCACGCCTTGCGCGGGAGCTTCTGGAGCGCCTTGCGCTGCTACCACCACGCCTTGCGCGGGAGCTATGGGAGCGCCTGGCGCTGCTACCACCACGCCTTGCGCGGGAGCTTCTGGAGCGCCTTGCGCTGCTACCACCACGCCTTGCGCGGGAGCTTCTGGAGCGCCTTGCGCTCCGGCTGTCTCTTCTCTTCGGTCTGCGCCACGGCGGATCGACTTCAGGAGATCCTGACTGCCTAGTTCTCTTTTTCGCTTTCCGCTCCATTTAAGTCACTAAAATGTATATATAGTCAATAAAAAACAAAACAAAATTACAACAAAATCACACCATCTAATATTGTCCGTACGTTCTCAAACTTAGGGTATAACATCGATTTTTTTTTTATTGGGCTTTATGAGCAAATGGCCATTCTACCGTTGCCATCAAGTTGTCGCTATAAATCTATAATGAACTATGATCATTTGTTACTAGCTGTTTAGTGATATTCAAGTGATTAATTTAAAGTGTAGTAAAAAAATTATATTATTAGATAGATCCTAAAGATATAGGTATTCATCTTTAAATTCTAGAATCAATTCTACCCTACTACGTATATAGGATTCGAATAAATCGAATTCATGCGATTGCCAACAGCAGATTATAAATAGGGTAGAATAAAAACAAATCTCATGCATGGTAGGTATATTAAATCAGCTATCTGAGTTTAATGAATTCTATAAATAACGATAAAAAGAAAAAATATATTGTTACTGTACCTTAGTTTTTTTTTGTATATGAGGCGTGTGGTGGCCTCCAAGGCATCGAGATACTATTTACCTTAGAGTTATCCCTCTTCTGAACTGAAAAGGGCTGGCGTAGATTTAAACACAGGATGTATGTTAATCACTTGTACACGTATTTATTCCTTTAACTTTTACTGCACTAGTTATCACGTCTTAACGCTACGAATCAGACTGTCCGCCGGCCATGTTCTCAAGTCTACCTCTTGTGTCATTTTTATGTAGGTAGTCAGATAAAACACTTTTAATAAAACGGAAATACGTTCTTGTGACTTGGGAACATGTCTAACAATTAAAATACTGTAAATTAATTACCACTAAGAATAAAATAACTTAAAATACTAAACTATAATATGAAATGAAATACTGACTTAAATTAAGTAATAATATCCAGTGAGCTAACACTAGACTGCATCACTAACCACCGGGCGAGATTGTTAGAAACGCTAGCCTATAAGTTATTTAAAAAATGTTAAATGTAACTTACTGTAAGCTGGATCTTGGTTACCATTCTTTAGCTGCATGACAGTATCGATATAGTCTCCTCTAGTGTTGCCAGATTTTTCACGAGATTTGAACGTGCTCCAAAATATCTTGCGGAATACTGACGAGTCGAATAGAATTAGTGAGCCGAACACTCGAACCAGTTCAGGCATGAAGAAAACGGTAACTAATGCCACCTTACGTCGTAGTCCGCGGAAAAAAGATATAACTAAAAGAAAATAATGTTTTCTATTTTATAATCATTTAAGATCTTATAAAAAAACTATAAGGACCGACTTCAGTACCCTTAGTAAGAGTTTTCATACCAAACCTGATATCGTATATAAAACAAATTTTGTATGAAAAACAGTACAGCGCCTCTAGTGGTTACTATACTTCACTAAATATAGACAAATCAGAGAGTCAGAATAAGTCGAAAACTATGTAAAATCTGCCTAAAGCGTTTACGATAAAAACTCTTACTAAGAGCGTTTGTCCACAGAATCGGTACCGGGACGTCACCGGCACCGAGATTTTTTCGGGCCGATTTGAAAATGATATGCCGGCGATCGTTTGTCCACCGCTACCGATTCCGGTGGTTCTGTTTCTTCTAGCTGTCATGCGTGGCAGAATGTGTTTCCATAGAAATAAAACAAACAACCTCAGTCAAAAAAACAATGAACGATCGACCGGCGCCGGGCGCCGGCAGTGTGTGGACAAGATGAAACGTGTTTTGTATTGCGAGCCAATGCCGGCACATCGGCCCGTTAAAATCTCTGGCCGATTTCTAGCGGTCGCGCCGATCTACTCGACATATCGGCGGCCGGGATGACGTCGCTAGTGCCGGTTATGCTGTGGATAAGCTGCCATACTATACATTATGTAACGCTAAATCGGCGCCGGCATTTTGTTTCCGTTGACGTTCCGGTGCCGTTGCCGTGGACAAACGCTGTAAAGGTACAGATGCCGCGATAGTCATTTTCAGTAACAAATTTGAAGTGTCTACCTCCATCTATCTGGAGATACTGAACATATATCGATGAAATTTAAATGGGACCAAAGTATACCCTTTCAATCAAAAAAAGACTTTTCTAAATCGGTCAAGGCAACTTGAGTAATCGGTGAACATACATAAAAAAAAGATTCCGACGAATTGAGAGCCTTTTTGAAATCGGTTAAAAAGTAAATCCATTAAATAAATAAGGTCAGCTTCACCGATTCACCATCTTCGACCGCATCATCGCTTACCACCAGGCGACATAGTGGCCAAATTCTAGCCTGAAAAAGAACAGAGGCTAGGTAAAGAAAAACATAATAAAATAGTTTAAAAACAAACCAACCGACCGACAACAGGACAGGAGGATCATGAAGATGGATTATGGTTATATAATAATAATAATACATAGAAGTTAATGTTTTGCGATGACAATTAATAAAGCTCAGCTTTATGTGGCTCTGACACGTCTTAGGAATAAACCTAGCAGCCTGTATGCTTTGATCCCCGATGGCTATACCTACGTCTAATATTGTGTGTATAGAAGCATTACAATAAAGTTTTTTTTTTAATATCTAAACGACGGTGTTTAAAGTCCGAAATAAAACAAAAGATATATCAGAAAAATGCTGCCCTAAGTCACTGTTCCACGCGGACGAAGTCGCGGGTACAGCTAGTATTTTAATAAAATTATTAAAATTTGCAAGGGACCAAGTGGTCCCATTCAAATTTTATCGAGATATGAGAATTACTTCCGGAGATATGGAGATAAAAACTATAAGCAAATTTGTATACTTAGATGACAAGATTATAACTAGTTCTTTGACTATCGTAGTGGCATGTGAAATTTGTTTTTTCGTTTTGTACGATCATACATTATCAGTAGGTATCAAGATTGAGATGTTTATATACTCGTTATATACGAGTTATTTTTGTGTTTATTATATACTAGCAGCCCGCCCCGGCTTCGCACGGGTAGAACATATATGCCTACAAAATTTGCATCAGTTTGTTGCATCGAATATAAAATATGAACATATTTAACAATAATCGTCATATTTCATCCAATTTACACAAAACCTTAACGAATTATGCACCTAAACCTCCCTCATAAACACTCTGGCTATTGGTGAAAACAGCATGATAATCCGTTCAGTAGCTATTGAGATTATTGCGAACAGACAGACAGACGCAGTGATGGAATTTGTTTTATAATACTTACGTAGTGGTATTGGACGGCCCTTTAGCGTAAAGGATAGTTCGTTCGTAGTTCGATAGTTAGGACCCTGATTCTGACCCGACGGTCGTTGGTTCTAATCCTTGCTATATACCTACCAATGAAAGTTTTATGTGCATTCATGAATCATGAGTTTTCGTACAGTGGTAGTGGGATCATTAAATCTACCAAAAAGTAGCTTACTACCAAGGAGCCCGGGCCCGGTGGCGTAATCGGGAGAGCGGTCGGCTTTGATGCCGTGGTACCGAGTTCAAACCTTACCGTGCACCAATGGATTTTTCCATCGAAAAATGTATGTGCGCTTCTCACAGTGGCCCTCCGGTGAATGAAAACATCGTTAAGAAACCAATAACCCCCGCATGGTGGTAGGACACTATCTAGTGTCCGCCTGGCCACCTACCACCCTCAAGTTAGAAAATCTGTCGCCAAAAACATCTAATGTGTTCCGGCAGCTATCCTTGAGAGCCCGTTCCCCAGTCTAGGCCTAGCGTGCTTACCATCTTCGACCGCATCATCACTTACCAACAGGTGAGATAGTGATCAAACGCTAGCCTATAAGATATAAAAAAAAGATGAACATCTGCCGCCGTAACCTTACGCGTTCCCCGACGCAAAATGTAGGGGTAATATACGTTTAACGTGTGTATATGTGTGTCTGTCTGTAGCATCTTAGCACCTAACCGGATGAACCGATTTTGTTTTTATTATTGATAGTTTTTTTTTGTTTGATAGATGTCTTCATCGAGAATTTTCTTAGCTTTGATTCATGAAAATTCGTTCAATCGTTATAAAACTATGAGCTTTTTTCCAGTTAATTGCGCTATGAAATCAACTTTCATAGGTCTGATCAATTCGAAAATCTTCTTCTTCAACGATATTGTAAGAACATGGAAGCATTGACCTGATGCTGGGACATCTAGACTCTACAGAATATTCAAATCCTCACCAACTTACAGCTCAGATTTTAACTGTCGTGTTTAGAGTCATTGGAATGCTTTTAATGAAAAGATTATACATAGATCAGTCGGGGTGGTTTAAAATATTATATTATTATATATATAGATGAATATTATTTTTACAATAGATCATATTATTATACTATATTGACTTCAAATTGATTGTGATCGGTGGGGATCTACAGCATAGCTAAGCCTATAATAATATTTTCGCAGTAACTATGACCTAATCTGTGGTTTCACTGCAAATATTTTATTAATTTTGCGATACGTGTATGTGAAATTCGTGATATCTTCTAGAGTTTTCATTTGAATTATATACTGTAATGGACAATTTTAATCTATAATATATGGCCAAGCTAATTAACGTAATTATTTGGATAAGGATTAATACTATATACTTGAAAATAGCCTTGGAAGTTATGTAATATTTTTTAACAAAAATTTTAAGATTAAAATGGTTACTGTGAGTCAACCTTAAGAGATAGCTGTCCCGGACTTTTTTGTAGGTCTTATTAAGTTGTACAACTCTTCCATAGAAAATATTCTTCTATCTATTTTCAATTGAGCAGCGTTCGTAAGAAACGTGTTTTTCGACCGTTTTTTTGCCGACTTAGGTTGCAAATTAGGTCTCCACGAATGTACCTTTGATTTAAACGGGATAATATATAGCCTATTTTCATTCCGAAAGTCCATGCTATGTATCAGTGAAAGAATTTTTTAAATCGGTTCAGTTGTTTGTGAGCCAAATCATTACAAACATACAAAAATACAGATGTTCTCTCTTTATAATATTAGTATAGATTTATATATTTATCTCCATATTTCATATTGTTTTATTGCAGTTATTTAATTAGTTTTATACTAAAATTTAATTATTTTACTGTCGTACTTTTTAAATCTTGTTTTCGAGTGACTATTTTCAAGTCGTATTGATAATAAATTTCTTTAAAACTGACCAGGGTGATAGATCTAACATCTATTGTTCTATTGTCTGACTTCACGGTCAAACAGAATTAGTATCACTATAAATATTTTAGTCCGCAAATAAAATTGTGGCGGAGTCGCAACCTTGAACCTGAAACATAAACTAAATTAATAAATACATAGATACGTAATTAATTAACAAATATATAATAAAGGATAATACTTACGTGTCAGCTGGCGCTGCGGCCATGTAACCCTGTCCTGCATTGCCGAGAACAATAGGCTCAGCCGGTGCGCCGAGATAAGAAACCACGCGGCCGTCGGCTTCCTCGGAATGCCTTCGTCGCAGCACCAGTCTGCAAAGCCTAACCACGCGAAGCGTACGCCGCCCGTACTTTCATTTCGATAATTCATAATCACGTATTTTAACCATATTGTATTTTAACATCATTGTCCAAATTTAATTGTCTTTTCATTCCATGTTTCGTTCTTTTCATTTGTCTCGTAAATTCATTTTAATAAACATTTTAATCAGTAGTGCTAATTTGTGTTGCACCTTGCCATAACTGGTGACCGCCGAACATTGAACATTTTAATTAGTGAACTTCAGTGAAGTGAAACAATTAAAAAGACTTATTAATACTCCATTGGACATTTTAACGTGTTTACGATCATAAACAACCATGTCGAAGTCAAGCGGGAATTGCTCACAACAACAACAGATCGATTCAGAAAGTCGGGCTTACATGGAGGCATCCGCAAATTTTTTTCCGGTGGTCGGATACCATCGATGATGTCGGACGAGTTACCGAACATCGCGCCGACGATGTCTGACTCTGCCGCCGTGTCACACGCCTCCGTAGCGAAACTAAGCCTGATGTTGACGCAAATTGCTGACCTCAACAAAAAAATTGAAGCGCTACAAAAAAGTCGTGAATCATGCGCAGACTCACAAGACAGCCGAAGAAGACGCTCGAAAACGAGATCAAACTCCAAGGCCACACTCCAAGCCATCACCGAACAGTCTGCAATGGCGACTGACAGCTCCCCCTCTATATCCGGACGCCTGTTTGTCATCGATCGCCGTACAAAAACACAGTTTCTTGTCGACACCGGAAGCGACCTTTGCGTCTTCCCTCGACAAGCACTGAAGCAGCGACGTCCTCGAACAGATTTCGAACTCTTGGCAGCAAATGGCACAACCATCAGCACCTACGGATTCATACACCTGGAACTAGACCTTGGGCTACGACGAGACTTCCCTTGGAAATTCATCGTTGGCGACGTTACCAAGGCCATCATCGGTGCTGATTTCCTCAAATACTACGGACTATTAGTGGACATCCGTAACAAGCGTTTGTTGGACAGCAAAACAACGCTCTCTGTTACCGGCAAACCCACTGACGCGTCGACGACGGTTTCTTCAGTACGGATTCCGATCGGCGAGTCACGCTACCACCAGATCCTGAAGGAGTATCCGGAGATAACCCACCCATCTGGAATGCAGTCAGAGGTCAAGCACCGCACTGTGCATTATATCAGGACGACGCCAGGACCACCAGTATCTTCAGCACCACGTCGATTAGCTCCGGACAAGTTGAAAATTGCGAAAACGGAGATCGAATCAATGCTGAAAGCCGGGATAGCGAGGCCTTCAGATAGCCCATGGGCTTCTCCTCTTCACCTTGCCCCGAAGAAAGACAACGGATGGAGACCCTGTGGTGACTACCGGATGTTGAACGCCCGGATCATCCCAGATCGATATCCGATAAGGCACGGCCAGGACTTCACGCAGAGCATAGCCGGATGCAAATTCTTCTCGACAATAGACCTGGTGAAGGCGTACCATCAAATTCCGGTACATCCTGGGGATATCCAGAAGACCAGCATCTCCACGCCATTCGGAATGTTTGAATTTCCGTTTATGACGTTTGGTCTGCGTAATGCTGGTCAGACGTTCCAACGTTTCGTCGATGAAGTCATCCGGGGCATGGATTTCGTTTATCCTTACGTTGATGATTTTCTAATCTTCAGCTCCACGGAATCCCAGCATGAAGACCACCTCCGACAGCTCTTCAACAGACTCAAAGAGTACGGGATAGTGATAAACACAGCAAAATGTCACTTCGGACAGTCTGAGGTCACATTCCTGGGCTACACCATATCAGCCGAGGGGATAAAACCTCTGGACTCAAAAGTTGAAGCAATCCGGACTTTTCCTGCCCCAAAGACCGTCAAAGAACTTCGCAGATTCCTAGGAATGATCAACTTTTATAGGCGATTTTTACCTGGAGCAGCCGAAATCCAAGCTCCACTACTACTACAGATTTATGGTCAAAGCATGAGACTTCACGATCTTCAGCGACCATAAACCCCTGTGCTTTGCATTCCACCAACGGAAGGAAAAATGCTCGCCAAGGCAATTCCGGCATCTCGACTACATTTCCCAGTTCACCACCGACATACAGCACATTTCGGGAAAGGACAATGAAGTCGCAGACACGCTGAGCCGAATTGAAGAGATCTCACAACCGATTGATCTGAAAAGCTTAGCCGAAGCCCAAGAAAGCGACCAAGAGCTCAAAAAGCTACTCACTGGAGGAACGTCTTTGAACCTAGTCAGAACATCAATACCTGGCACTGACACCAGACTATATTGTGACCAGACCACGGACATCACTCGACCCTACGTACCATCAGAACTACGACGTCGAGTGTATGAAACTCTGCACTCCCTCAGCCACCCCGGCGCTAACGCGACATCCAAACTCGTGTCCCAGCGATATGTGTGGCCAGGCATACGCAAAGACTGCAGAGACTGGTCGAGAAGCTGCCATGCATGTCAACGTGCGAAAATAACAAGACACGTCTCTGCACCTCTCGGCACGTTCCAATTACCACGTGCGAGGTTCATGCATGTGCACATCGACCTGATCAGACCACTACCACTATCGCACGGATATAAGTATTGTCTCACCGCAGTCGACCGATTCACGCGATGGCCTGAGGCAATACCAATCACCGACATAACGGCAGAGACAGTAGCAAGTGCACTACTTACCGGATGGATCGCCCGCTTTGGTTGTCCAGCTGAAATTGTCACGGATAGAGGAACGCAATTTCAATCGGCCCTATTCAAATACCTATCCGAGATTGCAGGATTTAAGCACAGAAGCACAACAGCATACCATCCAGCATGCAACGGTCTTGTGGAAAGGTTCCACCGACAATTGAAAGCCGCAATCACATGCCATGCAAACGCAAATTGGACGGAAGCTCTTCCTCTTGTACTTCTGGGCATACGCAGCGCATACAAAGAAGATTTGCAAGCGTCATCCGCAGAACTCGTCTATGGAGAAGCACTCAGACTCCCAGGCGAAATCTTCAGCCCGAGCACAAAGACCACCACAGATGTCACCGACTTCACTGCACGGCTCAGGGAAGTTGTTACCGCCATCCAGCCGCAGCCAGCATCGAGACACTGTGACAAGTCCATATTTGTTTTCAAGGACCTAAAAACAGCCACCCACGTATTCCTGCGAGACGACACCCACCGACGACCACTGCAACCAGCTTACACCGGACCACACAGGATTCTGGAAAGAGGCGAGAAAGTTTTTAAGATTGTGGTAAACGGAAAACCAGTCACTGTAACCATAGATAGGCTTAAGCCAGCATACACACTGGAAGACTCGCCAAACTCGAACCGGGCCCTGAAACTCCCGACCGCAGAACCACCACCTGTAACAGAACGCACAACACGATCAGGTAGAAAAGTGAGATTTCCGGATTATTATCACCCGTAGACGGTCTCTGGAGGGGAGTGATGTGGCGGAGTCGCAACCTTGAACCTGAAACATAAACTAAATTAATAAATACTGCGACACCTACCTGTTTCTTATGACAAAAATGAGAACAACGATTTTAATATTTTATCTTTTAATGGAAAAATCAGGTAGTGAGCACAAATATTTATAGGTCGTGGGTTTACTGCCAATCTGATTTTACCGCTGCAGGCAAACACTCTCCTGGTATCCGTGGCCAGCTGGCAAGGGTAAGGGCCTCGTCCGGGGAGTAGGTAGTACGTCGGAAGCTGCTGCAGTGGAATGGAGATCCGTACGCACCGTAGGCAAGGGAACCCTGGAAGTGATACAACCAATCTATTACGATATGGTTTATCTACTTCCGTTCTGGTTGTCCAACGACATCTCAAGAAAGTGGTTACCCGCGTGGTGAGATTGTCGTGGTGGTGGACAATCAGAACGGAGATTTACAAAAACATAAAATAATGAAAATTTTATTGTGTGTATCATAACAATGTACAAAATTATTAGGTTTGCAACACACAAAGGAACATAATAGAAGATTAAAAAAGTTCAAATGAAATATAATTAATTTAAATACAAGATTAACAATAATATGCTGCAAATAGTGGGTATAAAAAGAATGAGTTTACAGTTTAGCGTGCTATTCAAAACTTACCCTAAGGCGTGGTCAATTCCGGCGCTAGAACTAAGCTGCAGGTGATCCTTGTCACCGAAACTTTCAAAAATGCAGTATTGCAGAAATACACTTTAAAATAATAAGACGGAAATAAGATCGCGCAACCGTCTGGAGTATGGAGATTGCGCAAAGTGGCGTGAACCAGCCGCAAGTGTAGCCTAGAGGCGACTGGCGAGTGGCGACGGCAAGCTCACAAGCTGCCCGTGCGCATCTCCTGTCTCCACTTATAATCTTCCTGCTCGCTCGCACCTATTGTTCTGCGTTAGCGGTACAATCGGTGGAATAACTGCTTGCCGGTTTACCAATTTATGTATTTTACAATATTAAATGTTCGTTCAACTGCACATAGAAAACGTCATGTAACCTTCCGTTACAATACATAGATACGTAATTAATTAACAAATATATAATAAAGGATAATACTTACGTGTCAGCTGGCGCTGCGGCCATGTAACCCTGTCCTGCATTGCCGAGAACAATAGGCTCAGCCGGTGCGCCGAGATAAGAAACCACGCGGCCGCCGGCTTCCTCGGAATGCCTTCGTCGCAGCACCAGTCTGCAAAGCCTAACCACGCGAAGCGCACGCCGCCCGTACTTTCATTTCGATAATTCATAATCACGTATTTTAACCATATTGTATTTTAACATCATTGTCCAAATTTAATTGTCTTTTCATTCCATGTTTCGTTCTTTTCATTTGTCTCGTAAATTCATTTTAATCAGTAGTGCTAATTTGTGTTGCACCTTGCCATAAAATCATATTTTTGTACAACCGTGCAACTAGGGTTGCTGTGAGCGACACAAGAAATCAATACATTTACTAATAATCATTTTCAATTGACAAAAATGTATATAGTATTCTTACTAATTATAACCATACCACTTTTAATACATTTTTACTGTAGATTTAAATTAAACTATTGGAAGAGACGTTGTGTTGATCAATTTAATAATACGGATTTAATATTTGGTGACTACAAAGATGGGATACTATTTCGTACCGCGCCGGGGTATCATTCAAATACACTCTATCGACAGGCACCTCAAAATCTTCTCTACATTGGATTCTACATCTTCCACAAACCATGTCTCTTAATAAGAGACCCGGAGTTGGCTAAAAAGATATTCGTACGCGACTCCGATAACTTTTCCGATAGGCATTTCGCTGGTTCCCCACAAATGGATAGTTTTGGCATGATCAATTTATTCGGTATGAGAAACCCCGCTTGGAAATACGTGAGAGGGAAAATAACGCCGACTCTTAGCTGTGAAAAGACTAATAGAATTATTCCTATGATGTTGGAAAGTGTGGAGTGTTTGGTGCAGCATTTTGAGAAGTGTATTGGAGATGGAAGTAAAGTATTCGATGTACAGGACTGTAGCGATAGATTTGCAGCCGATCTAATTGCCAACATTGCGCTTGGTGTTAAAACGGATTCATTTGAGGAACCTAACACGCATTATACGAAATCACGTAAGTTATTTTTTCAACCAACTTCCGAAAAGAAGTTTTTTTTTGTATATATGTTAAGCGATTACTCCGTCGATTGTGAACCGATTCGATTGATTCTTTTTTTAATCGGTTCCGGTACATTTCCGAGTAGGTTTTATTGTAATTTCATCGAGATTTGGTAAGCATCCCCAGAGATATGATGATAAACATCTCCAACATGCTACTGAAATTAACTCGAGGGGCATGGAAGTCGGTTGGTTTGTTTTTAAACTATTTTATTATGTTTTTCTTTACCTAGCCTCTGTTCTTTTTCAGGCTAGAATTTGGCCACTATGTCGCCTGGTGGTAAGCGATGATGCGGTCGAAGATGGTGAATCGGTGAAGCTGACCTTATTTATTGAATGGATTTACTTTTTAACCGATTTCAAAAAGGCTCTCAATTTGTCGGAATCTTTTTTTATGTATGTTCACCGATTACTCAAGATGCCTTGACCGATTTAGAAAAGTCTTTTTTTGATTGAAAGGGTATACTTTGGTCCCATTTAAATTTCATCGATATATATTCAGTATCTCCAGATAGATGGAGGTAGACACTTCAAATTTGTTACTGAAAATGACTATCGCGGCATCTGTACCTTTACAGCGTTTGTCCACGGCAACGGCACCGGAACGTCAACGGAAACAAAATGCCGGCGCCGAAGTAGCGTTACATAATGTTATAGTATGACAGCTTATCCACAGCATAACCGGCACTAGCGACGTCATCCCGGCCGCCGATATGTCGAGTAGATCGGCGCGACCGCTAGAAATCGGCCAGAGATTTTAACGGGCCGATGTGCCGGCATTGGCTCGCAATACAAAACACGTTTCATCTTGTCCACACACTGCCGGCGCCCGATTAAAAAAAGAATCAATCGAATCGGTTCACAATCGACGGAGTAATCGCTTAACATATATACAAAAAAAAAACTTCTTTTCGGAAGTTGGTTGAAAAAATAACTTACGTGATTTCGTATAATGCGTGTTCATCATCATCATCAGCAGCCTGTGTTAGTCCACTGCTGGACATAGGCCTCTCCCAATGCTCGCCACTGAGCCCGATCTTCGGCTCTTCGCATCCAATGACTGCCAGCTACCCTGCGCAGATCGTCACTCCATCTCGCTAGAGGGCGTCCTACACTACGTTTTCCCAAACGTGGTCTCCACTCCAGAACTCGTTTACCCCATCTGTTATCGGTTCTGCGACTAATGTGGCCGGCCCACTGCCACTTCAGTGTGCTTACCCTGCTAGCTATGTCGGTTACTTTAGTTTTCTGCCGGATCACCTCGTTACGAATGTGATCCCTTAGAGAAAACCCGAGCATAGCACGCTCCATAGCCCGCTGAGCGACTTTCAGCTTGTGGACCAGTCTCACTGTCAGTGTCCACGTTTCGGCTCCGTACGTCATAACGGGTAGGACGCACTGATCAAAAACTTTCGTTTTCAGACATTGAGGGATGGGTGACGAGAAGACTTGACGAAGTTTATGAAATGCTGCCCAACCCAGCTGAATCCTCCTATCGGCTTCTGTCTCAAAGTTGTTTTTGCCGAGCATGATAGTCTGCCCAAGGTAGACATACTTTTGTACAACTTCGAGAGGTATGCCATTAATGACTATTGGTTCCGGTGTAATGTTGGCACTTAGCATTACTTTGGTTTTATCGATGTTCATGCGGAGACCAATATGTCGTGAGGCGTCAGCTAGTTCGGTTAGCATCTGTTGTATTTCTTGCAGAGATTCCGCCATTAGGACGATGTCGTCGGCGAACCTTAAGTGTGAGATGTACTCGCCATTAATGTTGATGCCCGTACTTTTCCATTTCAGCGTCTTAAACATATCCTCTATAGCGTTCGTAAACAGTTTCGGGGATATGACATCCCCCTGTCTCACACCTCTGAGCAAAGGGATAGGTTTAGTGCGCTGATCTTGGATTTGGACGGACATTGTGGCGTTGGTATATAGACATGTCAGCACTTGGATGTAGCGCCAGTCCACTTGGCATCGCTGCAAGGAGTCCAGAATGGACCAGGTTTCGATGGAGTCAAAGGCTTTCTCGTAGTCCACAAATGCCAGGCATAGTGGCCAATTATACTCTTCTGACTTTTGTATTATCTGGCGCACCGTATGTATGTGGTCTACGGTGCCAAATCCTCCTCGAAACCCAGCCTGTTCCGGCGGTTGAAATTCATCAAGCCTTCGCGCGAGACGGTTTGTGATGATTCTTGCGAACAGTTTATAGACGTGGCTCAAGAGTGAGATAGGTCGATAGTTCTTAAGAAGAGTTTTATCACCCTTCTTAAAGAACAGCACTACCAAACTCTTGTTCCACGCCTCAGGAGTTCTCCCGCAGTGAATTATGGAATTAAAGATAGCCTGAAGCTCTCTCAGAACCGATTTGCCACCTGCCTTCATGAGCTCTGAAGTAATTCCATCTTCACCCGGGGCTTTTCCTTTTTTCAACTGTCTCAAGGCCATCTCCATCTCATCTAAGCTAATGTCTGGCAGTTCATCAGTAAAGTGGCGCGTCAGGGTGGCCCTAGAATCGCTATTTTGAGTCAGCGGCCGGGGAGCCTGCGATTCGTAAAGTCTGCCATAAAAGTTTTCAATTTCAGCGAGAATCTCCGGTTTTGACACAACAGTTCCGCCATCGTTAGCTTTAAGCTTCGTCAGGTGACTCCTACCAAGTTGCTGCACAAACACTTTAGACCCTCGGTTCTGCTCTATCGCCTTTTTTATAAGGCGTGTATTGGAGCACCGGAGGTCACGTCGTGTCAGCTTCTTGATTTTCTTATTAAGAGTCGCCTGTTCAGCTAACGTGGCTTGTGTGTCTTCACGTCTTTTTGACATAAGCCGGAGAGTCTCGTCTGATAACTTAGACTTAAGGCCCTTACGTTGCAGGCTACATAATTTTTTGCCCTCGTCAGCGAGGATTCCAACCACCCTGCCGAGTCCCTCGTCGATACTATCTGGGGTCTTCACAGCAACAAATCGTTCTTCCAAGATTTTTTGGAATTTTTCGGACCCAGCCATGATTTGCTGCAAATTCGGTCGGAGCGTGGACCTTATCAGGCGAACACGTTCAAGCTTATAGTTGATATTCAGAGTGCCTCGGACTAATCGGTGATCACTACCAGTATTAAACCTGTTGATCACCGAGACATCTCTGAATATATGCTTTCTATCCGCCATGATAAAGTCGATCTCATTTTTTGTGACGCCATCTGGGCTTCGCCATGTCCACTTTCTTTGGGGCTTCTTCTTAAAGAATGAATTCATTAAGAAGAGCCCCTCCCTCTCAAGAAAGTTCACAAGCATTTGCCCTCTGGCGTTCCTGCTGCCCAATCCATGGGGTCCGATTCTTGATTCGTTGCCGTCCTGAACTCCAACTTTAGCATTGAAGTCCCCCATAACAACGTTGAAGTAGGCCCTTCTTGTGGAATGTAAGGCCTTTGAAATATCTTCGTACATTTCTTCTACCATATCATCTGCGTATGTCGAGGTCGGAGCATATACCTGTATCACCTTGAGAGTATATCTCTTGGTGAGCCTGATGATAAGGTACGCTACCCTGTTCGATACACTGCAGATCTCTTCAACGTTGTTAGCGAGGACTTTATGGACGAGGAATCCTACTCCGCCCTGGGATGGATGTTCTCTTTGTAGTACATAAGGTGGCCCGATTTTAGGGTTACGGTGTCCTCTCCCTCTCTTCGGACTTCGCATAACCCCAAAATGTGCCACCTTATGTTTTGCATTTCAACTTCTAGCTGTGCCATGTGTTCATCCAGTCTTAGAGTGCGTCCGTTGAACGTAGCCAAGGTCAGTCGTTGTTGGTGGCCTTCCGTAGCCCGGGGATTCTTAGCACCCCCTGCCCTGCCGTAACCGTGGCCGCCACCTTGGCCAGGAATAGCAGGGCGACCGGGAACTGGGGGCCGTTTATTTGTGGTGCTCGGCATGGGAGGTAAATGCCCGTAATCGCCACGCGCTGGGCAAACGAGTTGGGCGATCGCAGTGCATAGCTTTTTTACCAATGGCGCTGCTGCCCACCACTAGCCTATGTCATTTAGCTATGCAGTTTTACTATGCAATGGGTATACCGCCATTTATCGGTGTGGAAGGAGGAGCATTACGGTGGTATTTTCTCCTGTTTTCGCCTAATGGACCACAGTACATTACTGTAAGTACTATGCTACGGTCCACTTTGCGAACATATCCCTTAGACGGCTCCCACGTCATCCCCGGGAAGATAAGGATAATGCGTGTTAGGTTCCTCAAATGAATCCGTTTTAACACCAAGCGCAATGTTGGCAATTAGATCGGCTGCAAATCTATCGCTACAGTCCTGTACATCGAATACTTTACTTCCATCTCCAATACACTTCTCAAAATGCTGCACCAAACACTCCACACTTTCCAACATCATAGGAATAATTCTATTAGTCTTTTCACAGCTAAGAGTCGGCGTTATTTTCCTTCTCACATATTTCCAAGCCGGGTTTCTCATACCGAATAAATTGATCATGCCAAAACTATCCATTTGTGCGGAACCAGCGAAATGCCTATCGGAAAAGTTATCGGAGTCGCGTACGAATATCTTTTTAGCAAACTCCGGGTCCCTTATTAAGAGACATGGTTTGTGGAAGATGTAGAATCCAATGTAGGGAAGATTTTGAGGTGCCTGTCGATAGAGTGTATTTGAATGATACCCCGGCGCGGTACGAAATAGTATCCCATCTTTGTAGTCACCAAATATTAAATCCGTATTATTAAATTGATCAACACCACGTCTCTTCCAATAGTTTAATTTAAATCGACAGTAAAAATGTATTACAAGTGGTATGGTTATAATTAGTAAGAATACTATATACATTTTTGTCAATTTAAAATGATTATTAGTAAATGTATTGATTTCTTGTGTCGCTCACAGCAACCCTAGTTGCACGGTTGTACAAAAATATGATTTTATTTGCGGACTAAAATATTTATAGTGATACTAATTCTGTTTGTCCGTGAAGTCAGACAATAGAACAATAGATGTTAGATCTATCACCCTGGTCAGTTTTAAAGAAATTTATTATCAATACGACTTGAAAATAGTCACTCGAAAACAAGATTTAAAAAGTACGACAGTAAAATAATTAAATTTAAATATAAAACTACTTAAATAACAGCAATAAAACAATATGAAATATGGAGATAAACATCTCAATCTTGATACCTACTGATAATGTACGATCGTACAAAACGAAAAAACAAATTTCACATGCCACTACGATAGTCAAAGAACTAGTTATAATCTTGTCATCTACAAATTTGCTTATATTGTTTATCTCCATATCTCCGGAGGTAATTGTCAAATCTCGATAAAAATTGAATGGGACCACTTGGTCCCTTGCAAATTTTAATAATTATATTAAAAAATATTATTAATTATATATTTATAATATATTAATTCGATGAATTTTAATAATCTCTCAAACAAAAAAAAGAACTCCTCCTTTTTGGTGAAGTCGGTTAAAAAAGACTAGCGTGGCATTTGAAGTCGGTTCTTTTAGTTTTTTAAACGATCTCAAATTATAGACATAAACAATATAATTTTAGTTTATAAATATGTTTTATTTAAGATCATTTACAGAACGAATAAAACCAACTTCAAACGCCGCGCTAGTCTTTTTCTTGACTTGAGACTTGGGATACATTAAAATGGGACCACCTTGAAAATAGTTTATAGTTTATTTATTTAATCGAAAAAACAGAAATTACATTTTGACACCTTAAAGTTATCTAATTATCTTAAAAAACTAATTATTTATACAACTACAATACTTTGAATAAGGTACATGAGCATTAGCAGCCGTTCTAGGTCGAACCAGTGTTACAGCTGCTAATGTCTTCCATCCGTGCAGGAATCATAGTACACAAATAATATAACAGTCTTTATGTAAAATGTAAAAATGTAAAAAAATATAGAATCATTCGAATCGGTTCACCATTTACAGAGTAATCGCGTAAAATATATAAAAAATGAACATACGAATTCAGAACCTCCTCCTTTTTGGAAGTCAGTTAAAAATACACATTTCTCACTTGAAAAACATAAATTTACATACATAACAAAACATATTTGGCGTGCGGCTCGCGGCTCATCTTCTGACGTCAAAGGTAAACAATAAACTAAATGATTAAATCATAAAATCATATAATTTAATAATTAAATTATTAAATTATATGTTAATGAATGTTATGGTCAGTAGATAAATAACATAACTTAAGTACACAAATATAATTAAGTAGGTGACTTAAGGTACGGCCACACCGCCGCTGTCTGCGGGCGCGGGCGCGAACGCGATCATATAGTGTAGGTAGTATTTGTACCGACTGGTTGAAACCAAAAGCGATCTGCGGCGAACAGAAAACGATTGAAAATTAGATCGCGAACGCGCACGCGTATCCAGGACGCCGTGGTATGTTCGTATACCACCTATCAAATAAAACATACTTAATCAAAATCGGTTCATCCGTTTAAGGTCAATCCGCTACGACGCAACAGCACATGAGTAAGTAAAGCAGTAAGTAAGACTCATGTGGCCACAGACAGACTACACAGATACACACGTCAAAGTAATATAACCCCTTCTTTAAAACAAAACAAACCCAAGATTAGCTTCATGTTAGATTCATGTTAAAAAATCTGTCGCTAATCATCTAATGTGTTCCGGCAGCTATCAATGAGAGCCAGTTCCCATTCAATGCCTAGCGTGTTACCATCCTCGACCGCATCATCACTTTCTAACAGGTGAGATAGTGGTCAAACTCTAGCCTATATGATATAAAAAAAAAAGATTTATGCAAATCCTATTAATTAAATATACCTAGGTATATATAAATATACCTAGTGTAATTTATGATCGTACAAAACAAAAAAACCGACTTCACATGCCGCGATAGTCAAAGTACTGGCTAGTTAATCATGTCATCTAAGTATATACATTTGCTCATACTGTTTATCTCCATATCTCTGGAGATAATTGTCATATATATACATTTTAAATGGGACCAAAAGGGAGGCATAATTTCTCAAACAAAAAAATAATTTTTCAAATCGGTTTAGATTCGACGGAGCTCTGAGGTAACAAACATTAAAAAAATACAGTCGAATTGAAAACCTCCTTTTTTGTAAAGTCGGTTAAAATATGTTTTGTACGATACTAGACTTGACTGTTACACTATTCTTTGTCTTCGTAAAACCAATTAGCATTAATGAGTTCCTAATGCGTAAGAACCAACAGTGACACTGCGTATTTTATGATCACAACATAACTACACTTTATCATAACACTATATAACTTGACATCAACCAAGGTAAATTATTACAGAACTATTAGCTCAGTAAGTATACAATTAAGATACGGTCACACCGCTGCGATCTGCGGTGGTGGCCGCGGTGGCGATTAGTTCATCATCATCTAGCCTATATCTGTCCACTGTTGTACATAGGCCTCTCCTATGGCACGCCACTTAGCTCGATATTCAGCTCTTTGTTTCCAGCCGCTGCCAGCCAGCTTGCGTATACCATCGTTCCATCTAGCTGGGCGATCAGTTACTGCTGTAGTATTTGTACTCATTTTTATTTAAAAAAATTGAAGTACTGAAACATAGAGGTCCATGTAATATATATGTATGGCTGGGAACCCTACTTCAATATTTTTTTAATAGTTAACGTCAACAATTGGATAATACCTGAATGGCTTATTTCTTTTTTTAATCTCTAAGCGTTAAACTATTCTTTTGCTATGTTTATTTGATCATTGATGATGATTTATTCAATGATTTTAGACGTGTATATGTGCGTATATTAATACTGCTTACATACTGAATAAATGCTTTGCACTTGAACTTTGCTTGTTTCAAATCAAACGCGAGCAGACGGCGATTGAAAGCGCGACCGCCACTGCGACCGCAAATCGCAGCGGTGCGGCCGTACCTTACCTTACTCCATAGAAACAATAATTACAAATACAGGAAGCTATCGACTATTTAAATACTCAATCTTTAAGAGGTTCAAACTTAATGAGTAGGTTTAAAACGGCAGCCGTGAAGATTATCTCAATTATGTTCAATTATCATATAATTGAGGATCAACAACACAATTAGATTGCACAGATATTGATGAAACGGCATTTATAATTAATTAAGTAATCAAATTACATCGACAATCAGCGAGTTCCGACCGCACTCTGTTACTAGACGTTGGAAATATAGGTAACCATTCACCGTAGATGTGGCCATTAACTTAGGATGAGGGCCAGTTTTTTTTATAGTTTTCTTATGTCTAAGTCACACGAACAGTGTATTGATCCAGTTTCAAGTATAAAAAATTCTTCAAGTTTTTGTGCATTCAATTCGTCGATGGGTAAAAGTCACATTTCCAGTCCAGTTTCGAGTCAAAGTCTGGTGTAAGTCATATCCTCAGTAAAGATGTGGACTTCACTGAAGATTTTCAGTGGAATTTTGGTGAGAACGCAAATAGCATGTTTTTCAACATTCTGCTGTTTACTTAATGCACTTAATGGTTAATAATCCACATTTATTACACATAAACTTTTGGAAGAATTCAAGTTTTAAGAAAAAAATACATAGAGAGCACACACACTTTTTCACGTTCTCGCCTAAACACCCTTAGGACCAGTTAGGGTCAATTAATTCTTATTATTTAATATATGAGTTTAATGTGTATATATGAATATATTTTTATACTAGCTGTACCCGCGACTTCGTCCGCGTGGAATAGTGACTTTGGGCAGCATATATTATGTATATAGATACAGATATACAGATACAGATGTATACAGATGTATACAGATGTATACAGATATACAGAATACAGATATTATCTGTACAGATACAGATATGATAATATGTATGATTGTATATTTATTATGTTTAGAATTACTGTGTAGATATTTAGTGCAATAGATTAACGTTTTGTATTACAGGTTGGCAAAAACGTCTTGAAACGGAACTATTTTTTTTCTGGCCTGGCAATAATCTAATCTGTGATAAAATTTTCCATGTTAACTGTGGTCAGTGACTGAAAATTTATGAACAAAGTTTTTTTGGGAGTTTTGGCGGGAACGTGGAAAAGTGTGTGTGATCTCATTGTATTCTTTCCTAAAACTTGTGTTCTTCCGCGTGTTAATATGTAATAAATGTGGATTATTAACCATTAAGTGCCGGTGAATGTGTACGAGTGTAGGGAAACAGCACAATGTTGAAAAACATGCTATTTGCGTTCTCACCAAAATTCCACTGAAAATCTTCAGTAAACACCACATCTTTACTGAAGGTATGACTTAGACTAGACTTTTACTTGACAACTGACCTGAAATGTGACTTTGACCCATCTCTACGACTAACATTCATAAAAACTTGAAAAAATTCAATACTTGACACTGGCTAAATACACTAATCGTATGGAGCCATAAAGAAACAAAAAAAAAAAAAAAAGTTTTTTTGTGCAACTTAATAGTAGTATTTTAATATTTTCCGTAACCTGCGCGACTTAAAAATGTTTTAACATGACCGGTGTTTAACTAAAGAAGTAATTTTAAAGTTTACCGCCACTCTCTCTGCTATCGGGGTTACTAGTATATAGCAATAGTGGCGCCCCTATTTACTTCTACTCTATTTTGGCAACCTGTAATTATAAGGTAAATGGTTCAACAAGTCAAATATGTAGTACTGTAGTGGTAGGACTTCTGCTAGTCCGCCTAGGGTGGTACCACCACTTTGCCTATTAATTTTCAGCCGTGAAATAGGAATGCTTTTCGGTTGAAATGGCATGGTGTCCAGTGAAATTACAGGGCATGTGAGACTCAACATCCTCATGTCTCAAGGTAACAGGCGCAGTGCAGTGACATTCTAGCAGTCCAATTTTTTTCCAGTCAAGAATTTAGCATGCCGCTGTATCTGTAATAGGTAGACGTCATCGCTTACCATCAGGCGAGCGTCTTGCTTGTCCTGTTACCTTATATCATAAGTCGAGTGCAGTGCGGTGCGCAATTGGAAACGGTCGTGTCACACTGCACAGTTGAGAATTTATTATTCGTGAGTCGCACGGCGACAGCCGTTGCCCGCGCTGCGCTATGGGTTCTCAGCAACTAATAGCTAATGAACTTTTGGCGTTCATACAATACGCCATAGACTCGTTTGATGAACCCACCATCATTCATATATGCAAGTCGAGCTTCAAGGGGGAGGAAGTCTGCAAGAGCAAGGCCCTACTCTTCCAGAGTGTCGGCAAGCTGGACGCTATGCCATCCCGCCGGAGAGACGGAGGCGATAAGAGCGTGCAGGACATCATCACCCTGCTGAAGGAGACTGACCCGGACGACGTGCCCACGTTCGTGGCGAAGCAGGTGGATCGCATCCCTCCTGTTTCGTACGAGCACATCGACTGCACCAGGCTCCTGAAGGATATCGCATTCCTGAAGACGAGTCTGGCCGAAGTGGTAGATAAGTTATCGACGTCGAAAACTACCATTAGTGAACTACGTGCTGAAGTAGTGTTGTTACGCAATGCTATGTCAGTAAGTAGGTCATTGCCGACCGATAATGTAAACACACGTCCCGGTGCACAAAATGCATCCATCGGCAGTTTGGAGTCAGCATCATTGAATGTGTCACCACCTGCTGCCGTGCCGTCCGATGGCCCGCGTCCCGCCGCCCGCACCCCCACACCAACGAGGAGTCCGCCGTAGGTATGTCAACCCCTCATCGAACGTATGCTACCGCTGCAGCTTATGATGGGAAACAGAATGCTGCCTCTTCCGTTCCTTCTATAAGGAAGGAGGCAGATCGAGATGATGGCGGCTTCAAAACGGTGGAGAAGAAGAAAAAGAAGCCGTCAAACCGAAACAAGTGCGGAACCGCACCGACTGGCCCGAACCATCTACTGCGTCCAGAAACACCGACGACGCTGTTGTACGTGTCTCGCGTGCACTACTCCATCACGGCAGAGGAGGTGGTGGAGTACGTGCTGCTGAAGACCAAGCTGACGCTGAGGGTCGTGAAGCTGGAGTCGCGTCACAATGTGAGCTTCAACTCCTTTGTGCTGCGGGTTCCAGTCAAGTCTCTCGACACGTTCATGGCCGAAGAATTCTGGCCGAGAGGTGTCAGGTTTCGCCGCTTTAGAGGTCGACTACCTGACACCAAAGATATACGTCACACGTCGTAGTAGTATTACGTGTCTTATTGGATATCGCTGATTTGTATTATATATATATACTAGAAGTGCCCCGCGGCTTCGCCCGCTTTAAAAACTTCTTTTGTTTACTTAAAACTTTTCTTTTGTAAAAACGATTCTATCATTTAATACATCAAATAAGATTTAGCCAAATCGGTTCACCCGTTTTCATGTTATCGCGTGACTAAGGCAATTCGGGATTCATATTTATAAAACCGAAAACCCAAATTTTCAGACTTTGTTACCTACCCCATTTCAAAAAATCCTACAACACGTATTTTATCTCATGTTATTTCGCCACTACTTTGAATACAAACTTTGAATCCCCGTTCCGTATCTGGGAGGAATTTTTAAAAAATCCTTTCTGAGCGGATACCTACGTCATAATAACTACCTGCATTCTAAATATCAGCGCAATCCGAAACAATATTGATTTTTAGACTTCGTTACCCCAGTTTATCCTCTTAGGGTGGCATTTTGAAAAAGTCTGAAACTATTTATTTACAGAAGTACTTGTGTGAAATGTTGAATAAAATGACTATCTAAACTTTGAAGCCCCGCTTCATCCCCTTGAAGAGTGAATTTTGAAAAATTCTTTATTAGCGAATACCTAAGTCAAAATATCTATCTGGTTGCCAAATTTCACCGTAATCAGAAACAATATTGATTTCAGACTTTGTCACCCCACTTCACCCTTTTAGGGGTGCAATTTCGAAAGAGCCTGAAACACGTATTTACTTACTTAAGTACTTGTGTTAAAATTCAAATATAAAAGACTATCTAATCTTGTTTCTCCATACAAACGTAGGACCCCCATTTCATCCCCTTCAGGGGTTTATTTTGGAAAATACTGTCTCAGGGGCAACTAACTTCGTAATAACTATCTGCATGCCAAATTTCAGCGCAATCCGAAACAATATTGACACACTTTGTTATTTCCCCCCATTTCACCCTCTTAGGGGTGTAATTAAAAAAAAAAACCTGAAACACGTATTTTCCAAATTTTTTTACTGGAGCATTTGTATGAAGTTTCGAATAAAAAATACTATCTAATCTTGTTTCTCCATACAAACTTTGAACCCCCGTTTCATCCCCTTAAAAGGTGAATTTTAGAAAATCATTTCTCAGAGGGAACTAACGTCGTAATAACTATCTGCATGCGAAATTTCAGCGCAATCCGAAACAATATAGATTTTCAGACTTTGTTACCCCATTACACCCTCTTAGGGTTGGAATTTCAAAAAAGCCTGAAACACGTATTTACTTATTTTTTTACTGAAGCACTTGTGTGAATTTTCGAATAGAAAAGACTATCTAATCTTGTTTCTCCATACAAACTTTGAACGCCCTAAAGAAGTGAATTTTGGAAAATCCTTTCTTAGTACACCTTTACGTACTAAGACAAATATACCCTCCAAAATTCAAGTCTCTACGACCAGCGGTTTAGGCTGTGCGTTGTCTGTCAGTCAGTCAGTCAGTCAGTCAATCAGTATGTCAGGACAAAGATTCTTATAGTACTAGATGTTAGTCTGTAAGGTATATATTTAAATATGGGCCAATGTAACAACACAACATTATTTTGCCTGAAATAAAGGAATTATTATCATATTATTAAAAAATATATATATTTTACCTTAATCACCGCTAGAATGTTAGCATTTTTTCCAGTCCTTAAAAAGGTTGTCTGGAAGAGATTACTAAAGCGAAAAGACCGACGTATGGTAATCAATAAAGAGTATTTGTATTATACTAGAAGTGCTACGCGGCTTCGCCCACATTAAAGAAACAATATTGATTTCAGAGTGTTACCCCACTTCACCCTTTTAGGGGTGGCATTTAGAAAAAGCCTGAAACACGTATTTACTTATTTATTTATTGAAGTACTTGTGCGAAGTTTCGAATACAAAATACTATCTTATCTTGTTTCTCCATACAAACTTTGAACCCCCGTTTCATCCCCTTCAAGGATGAATTTTGGAAAATCCTTTTAACAGATACTGACGTCATAATAACTATCTGCATGCCTATTTCAGCGTAATCCAAAACATTATTGATTTTCACACTTTGTTACTTCATTTCACCCTCTCAGTTGAATTTCGAAAAAGCATGAAACACATTATTACTTATTTATTTACTGAAGCACTTGATCACTCAAGTTTCGAATAGAAGAAACTATCTAATCTTGTTTCTCCATACAAGCTTTGAACCCCTGTTTCATCTCCTTAAAAGGTGAATTTTAGAAAATCATTTCTCAGAGGGAACTAACGTCGTAATTACTATCTGCATGCGAAATTCCAGCGCAATCCGAAACAATATAGATTTTCAGACTTTGTTACCCCATTACACCCTCTTAGGGTTGGAATTTCAAAACAGCCTGAAACACGTATTTATTACTGAATTATTATTATATATATTTTTTACTGAAGCACTTGTGTGAAGTTTCGAATAGAAAAGACTATCTAATCTTGTTCCTCCATACAAACTTTGAACCCCCTAAAGAAGTGAATTTTGGAAAATCCTTTCTTAGTACACCTTTACGTACTAAGAAAAATATACCCTCCAAAATTCAAGTCTCTACGACCAGCGGTTTAGGCTGTGCGTTGTCTATCAGTCAGTCAGTCAGTCAGTATGTCAGGACAAATATTCTTATAGTATTAGATATAAATTCTAGGCCTAGCGTGCTTACCATCGTCGACCGCATCATCACTTACCAACAGGTGAGATTGTGGTCAAACGCTAGCCTATAAGATATTAAAAAAAAACTAGCCTACGAGTGCAAGCCCGACTTGCACTTGGTCAGTTTTTTCAGCTCTGGCATTTTTTTGAAAAATTATATATTCCATTGTAGTATTCAAAATGGTTCTTATTTATGGACCAAATTTTACTCGCTTCATTCTTCACGCTGTACAAATGTAAAGCGAGTAAACATTTTATGTTTTATGTCAGTTCATTGCAATTTTGGTATTTTACATTACAAATAGTTTGCTACGGCATGCAATTAGGTAGGTACAATGGTTAGAATTTCACAGTTGTTATTAAATATTGGCCAATAGTTTTAGAGTAAATAAATACATATGCAGTGTTAACGTACGGACACACCGCAGCGTCCTGCGAGCGTGATCTAGGCCTCGATCAGATAGCGCACTAGTATTTGTACCGACTGGTTCACACCAAACGCGATCAGAAAACAATTGAATAGTACTGAAATCGCGCCCACAGATCGCAGGACGCCGCTGTGTGGCCGTACCATTAAGGTACGGACACACCGCAGCGTCCTGCGTACGCGATCTAGGCGGCGATCAGATAGCGCACTAGTATTTGTACCGACTGGTTACACCAATGGGCAGACTGTCTTTAAAACAAACTAGGATTTTAACTTTGGGCAGCCTTGTTTTTAGTTTTTTTTTAATAGTAAAGCAAGCGTTTGACCACTATCTCACCTGATGTTAAGTGAAGATGTAATAATTAAGGTAATAACCGACAACAAAGAATTCATTACAATAGCCCATATTTTGTACCTACCATCTTTCAATAGCTTGTCATATCCTCCCGTCCATAAACTATATTATATAATTAAGTTAAAGGTAAATTGTAAAGGGCCTCTTGACGTTGGCTTCGGCTCCGTCAATGCCTTCGAAAGGACCGGGCGTATAGTACTCGAGATATTTTAGGAAATAAAAGAATAATAATAATTAATATATTGATTTTTGAAATGAGGCAATAATCACTATGCTCATCCAATAGTCATCGTGATATAATGTAAGTACCATACTTTTATAATATAGTTTCCCACAATCCATCCTTCCACAGATAATAGTACCTAAGATAACATTGTTAAGGGCCTCTTGATGTTGGCTTCGGCTTCATCAATGCCCTCCAAAATGCAAGTACCTACACACTTAATCTCGATCGCAATCACACAGTTCTGATCGCGATCATGGATCACGAGATCACGCCATAACATTATACATTCAATCATGATTTCTTCAGTGCGTGTATCGTTATCGCCGCGACAACACCTATTGTCTTCTCATATTTCGTATAACCGCACAGCGTGACTGATGCGATTCTGCGCTTACACGTTCAATCTAGATCACGCGATCACAGGATCGAGAACTTGATTTCTTGATCATTTTGACAATGGGGATTTCAAAATGAATGACATAATCGGGCCAACAAGTTTAAATAGCTTCATATAAAATGTTTTGCCATTAAAAGATCCGATTAAAAATCGAATTCGACATCCGACAGATGTGAACACTCGGAAGTTATGCTTGGTCATACATTAAAAATAAATATAGAGGTACACATTGAGTTGAGAACCTCTTCAATTTATTTCATCAGATAAAATGAAAACCTGTCAGACTCAATTGGACTCAACTACCCTGCAAATAAGTTTAATCGCCGCTTAGTTCGCTTTTCTATGCAAATGCATATCGTAGCTGTGCACGCGTAGCACTCGTAGATCGTAGCTTGCTTGTAGCTTGCTCGTAGCAATAGGTTACGAGCTCGTAGCCAGCCCGGTGCGAAAACAATCTTATTAGTCCATTGAAATGTTACATTTTTTTTCAGGCTGTTTAGTGCATTTGTCTGAAGACGCAATTTTATTTTTCATATGTCAAGGGGAGGTTAGTGTAAGGTTAAAAGTTAATTTAAAAAAGTTTGTATACAAACGAATATAGTATACATGTATAAAGTAGGCATAGTTGTCAATACTAATTCTATGGGTTAATAGTACGGACGCTGACCAAATATTAGTTATGCAGATAAAATGTATTAGAATAATGGTAAATATCCCACAACGCAGTAGATGTAAACCGCACTTCATTCAACAAAAAATATTAACTTTACCATGCCTATACATTCTGGAAACATCAATGTTTGTAAAACAACATCCATACTTATTCGATCAAAACAAAAATCCACGGAAACCGCTTACCCTAATACTACCCGAACCTAAGTTGGAAATATTTCGAAGAGGCCCCCAATACATGTCCATAAAAATCTATAATAAAATTCCATTCAATATAAGACAAGAACCTAAAGAGAGTATATTTAAAAATAAGCTACATCAGTTCCTCCTGGATAAAAGCTACTATAAAGTTAACGAATATTTAGAAGATAAAATTTAATTAAAATATTTAACAATTAACTGCTAAGTAAATTAGGTTCTCAATATAATAATGTATCTCCATTAAAGTAAAATATACTCAATAGTAAACTAATAATTACTGTCTAATTAATAGGTATAGTTTACTTAATGCATAATGTACATACTACTCTAGACATGACAATATTATAATTACGTAGGCTTGTAAAATAGCACAAATTAACTAAGAATAAGTTTAACCATATTATGTAGTTCCTATTAGATTTAACTTGTAACCGTATTGATTATAAAGAATTAATATTATTATATAATTCAGATTTTTATAAATTATGCACAATATTGTTAAACCCTAAATAGTACAGGGTACATGTCAATAGTAATAAGTAGATTAGTTTTAGTCTGAGATACAACTACTGAAAATACTTTTATATATAGGTATGTAATTTATTTAAGTTATAGCAATAAATATAATTATGTTACTTTGTAACACAAGTGTTTTTTGTACCATTTTACCTATTATTGTGATGGATTATGAACGATAAAATTTAAAGAGGACCTTGGAGATAAACCCTGCCTGTAACAAAAAGAATCATTCAAATCGGGTTACTGATAAGTATCTAATCCAGACTATCTCGACTAATATTATCCCGACTAATATTATAAAGAGAAAACGTTTTTTGATAGCGAGTTCAACTATTCAGATGTAATATCGCGGCAAATATCGTTTGCGCGATGCAGGATCTCATACATTTAGGCAATATTTAAAGGAGAACTCTTAAAATCTACAATAGCGCCATCTCTGGGTTTTATTTGTCATTACTGCTAAATGCGATAGAATCTGTCTGTCTGTCTGTCTCACTTTCACGCCTAAACTACTGAACCGATTTAAATGAAATTTGAAACTTATTTTTTAGATTTTGTTTCGATATTGGTTAATTTGACATTCAAAGTTTGTAAAAGTTTTACCCTCAAGGGTGTAAAATAACAAATGGGGATGAAAGTTTGTATGGAAATATGTAAGGTTTATAGGGGGAGGGGAGGGGAGGGGAGAGTGAGGGGCGGGGGAGGGGAGGGAGAGGGGAGGGGGAAGGGGGGATTCGCGTGGCGTGGTGCGGTGCGGTGTAGTTGGGATACGTATGTGTCTTATTAGTTAATGCTACCCATAGACACTATTCCACGCGGACGAAGTCGCGGGCACAGCTAGTAGTAAGTATATGATGATAAATGTCGCAAACTTGCTACTGAAATAGACTCCCGCGGCATAGGAGTCGGTTGTTTTAGTTTTTAGGGTTCCGTACCTCAAATGGAAAAAAAGGAACCCAAGGATCACTTTGTTGTCCATCTGTCTGTCTGTCAGTCTGTCTGTCTGTCTGTCTGTCAGCTGTCAAGACCCCTTTTCCTCCGAAACGCGTAGAGATATCAAATTGAAGCTTATATCAAATACTCGGGTCTACGGTCTCTTTTGGCTGTGTAAATATGTAGTTTTATTAATGAATAATTTATGATCGTACAAACCGAAAAAACCGACTTCACATGCCGCGATTGTCAATGTAGCCAGAAGCCATAATCATGTAATCAAGGTATACAAATTTGTTTATATCCATATATATGTTATATCCATTATTACCTATTGCATTACCGCTTGGGGTGGGGCACTAAAGACCCACATGTTGCCCCTAGAAAGATCCCAAAGATCTGTGCTAAAGGTTATACTGTTTAAACCTTTTCGTTTTCCAACTACTGATCTTTACAAAATTGCCAAGGTCCTCTCTGTACGACAATTATATATTTTACAAATTATTATGTATAAACACACATTGACTCCATTTGACATTGCCCGCTCACATAGGAAACACAGAAGAATAAAAACGTTTAAAATCGAAAGACATAACACAAAATTTATTCACAGCCAACAATGTTATCTAGCATCATTTATATACAAAAAAATAAATAAATTGTTAAATCTTCACACTCTCAATAAACGTCAATGTAAAATCACTCTGAAATACTGGCTATTACATAAAAACTATAATGATACAGAACAACTAATCAAATTAGATTATTAAGATACGTAAACATATTCATCAATAAAACTATGAAAAAGTTAAAACTACCACAGAAATACTGTTACAGAAATACTTTAAATGTTTATTTTATTTTACAATAATGTTCTATTGTAATAGCATTTATAAATATAAACTATAGTAGACATATTATTATTACATATGATTTGAGTTTTCCTAGTGGGCTGATATAATAACGGTTATTATATATATTATAATGATATATATACCCCACGGGAAAAAGGCGTGATTATATGTATGTATAATGATATAACCATTTTTTTCTTATTTTTTTTCTAAATTATAATGTCATATTGTTATCAAGTATGACACCAAAATTGTTAATGCTGTTGGTTTGATTTAGTTAGAATAATATAAATAAAATAAAATTTTAACATGATGTACACATTATATAGGATTAATATTGTTTGTTATTGTTATTATTATTTTTAATTTATTGTACCTAACTATTTGTTAAATTTGTTATTTAAATGTAACCGCGAGAAGGAGTCGTGTCTGGGAATCAGATTTTCTTGTCCAGGCACAGACACACCCTCTAATTACCTGCATTCTGCACTAATTTATTGCATAGTTGTAAGTCTGTTAGTGTATATAGATGCATATTATTACTCAATAAATGATTGATTGATATATCCGGAGATGATTGTCAGATCTCGATAAAATTTGAATAGGACTAAACGGCAAGCATAATCTCTCAAAAAAAAACGAATTTTTAAAATCGGTTAAGATTTGACGGAGTTCTGACGTAACAAACATACAGAAAAACCGTCGAATTGTGAACCGCTTCCTTTTTTGTGTAGTCTGTTAAAAAACGTGAATTTACTATTACAAACTTATCACATGCAATTGGTTTAATACATTTTCTTTGGATTGAACTATAAAGTTATGTTTGTCCTAAACCCGTATGAGAAGTTGATGTGGAAGCCTCGGTGGGCGAGTCCAACTCAACTTGCCCGGGTTTTAACTTAACTAAATATATATAAAACTGGGCAAGTGCGAGTCAGAGTCGCGTCTCGCATTGCACACTTAGGAAGGGTTCCATACTACAGTGCAATACGAAACGTAGCAGAGTTTCATCCAATCTCTTATTGGTCCATTTGTTAATACATAGAACATTTTGTTAGGTATACGAGATCACGGAAAATCTCGTCAGCGCGATCTAGAAAGACGGGGCTCGTTTACTAGCGCCATCTATGTTATTTTGCCGAAACTAATTAGAGAGGTTGTTAGATTAACAAACACGAAGGAGTTGATAACACCCAGGTCCCAGATGACACCTAGACTTTCATTTTTTGTATGGGGACCCCCTTTAATTTTTAACATTATTTTGTTTTTTGTATTTGTTGTTCTAGCGGCAATATAAATACACCATGTGTGAAAATGTCAACTGTCTAACTATCACGATTAATGAGATACAACCTGGTGACAGACGGACAGACAGACAGACAGACGGACAGCGGAGTCTTAGTAATAGGGTCCCGATTTACCCATTGGGTACGGAACCCTAATAAAAACTAACTACATCTTAATTATTATACTTTTACAATGGCTAAATACAATAATCGTGTGGAGCAATATGTTATTATTGCTACACTTTACTACATGTAAAAAAACTTAAGTAGTTTACGTCATACCTACCTACTTACGTCACGGTAATATCTATCTATACTAATATTATAAAGAGAGAACATTTGTATTTTTGTATGTTTGTAATGATTTGGCTCAAAAACTACTGGACCGATTTCAAAATTGTTTTCACTTATGTATAGAATGAACTTTTGAAATGAAAATAGGCTATATATTATCCCGTTTAAATTAAAGGTGCATTCGTGGAGACCTAATTTGCAAGCTAAGTCGACAAAAAAACGGTCGAAAAAACACGTTTCTTACGAACGCTGCTCAACTGAAAATAGATGGAAGAATATTTTCTATGGAAGAGTTGTACAACTTAATAAGACCTACAAAAAAGTCCGCGACAGCATATGTCTATCTCTTAAGGTTGACTCACAGTAACCATTTAAGTCTTTAATTTTTTGTTTAAAAATATTACACAAATTCCAAGGATATTTTCAAGTATATAGTATTAATCCTTATCCAAATAATAACGTTGCTTGGCCACCTCTTATAGATTAAAATTGTCCTTTACAGTATATAATTCAAATGAAAACTCTAAAAGATATCACGGATTTCAAATACACGTATCGCAAAATTAATAAAATATTTGCAGTGAAACCACAGATCAGGATGACCTGATCTGTCATAATATTATTAGCTTAGCTATTTTGTAGATCCCCACCGATCACAATCAATTTGAAGTCAATATAGTATAATAATATTATCTGTTGTATAAAATAATATTCATCTATATATATATAATAACTAGAAGTGTCCCGCGGCTTCGCCCGCGTTAAAACCTTTTATTTACTTAAAACTTTTCTTTTGTAAAAACGATTCTATCATTAAACACATCAAATATTAATTAGCCAAATCGGTTCACCCGTTTGCATGTTATCGCGTGACTAAGGCAATTCGGGATTCATATTTATAAAACCCTAAAAACCTAAATTTACAGACTAAAAATGTTGAAATGACCTAAATTGTTACCTACCCCATTTTGAAAAATCCTACAACACGTACTTTTTTCCCACCTTGTTTCGCCATACAAACTTTGAATCCCCGTTCCGTATCCGAGAGGAATTTTCAGAAAATAATTTCTGAGCGGATACCTACGTCATAATAACTATCTGCATTCTGAATTTCAGCGCAATCCTAAACAATATCGATTTTTTTACTTTGCAGCTTTGTTACTCCAGTTTATCCTCTTAGGGTGGCGTTTTGAAAAAGTTTGAAACTCGTATTTACTTATTTATTTACAGAAGTACTTGTGTGAAATGTCGAATAAAACGACTATCCAAACTTTGAACCCCCGCTTCATCCCCTACAAGAGTGTATTTTGAAAAATTCTTTCTTAGCGGATACCTAAGTCAAAATAACTATCTGCATGCCAAATTTCAGCGCAATCCGAAACAATATTGATTTCAGACTTAGTTACCCCATTTGTCACCCTTTCAGGGGTGGAATTTCTAAAAAGCCTGGAACATGTATTTACTTACATAAGTACTTGTGTTACATTTCGAATATAAAAGACTATCTAAGTTGTTTTTTCATACAAACTTTGAACCCCCGTTTCATCCCCGTCAGGGGTGAATTTTGGAAAATCCTTTATCAGAGGGAACTAACGTCGTAATAACTATGTGCATGCCAAATTTCAGCGCAATCCGAAACAATATTGATTTTCACACTTTGTTACCCCATTGCACCCTCTTAGGGGTGGAATTTAAAAAAAAACTGAAACACGTATTTACTTATTTTTGTACTGAAGTACTTGTGTGAAGTTTCGGATAGAAAAATCTATCTAATCTTGTTTCTCCATACAAACTTTGAACCCCCATTTCATCCCCTTAAGTTAGTTAGTCCCCTGAGAGTTAATCATTTGAAAGATAGGCACGTCTAAAGTGATAAAATGTGTGTCCCCCCCCTCTAACTTTTAAAGTAAGGGAATGAAAAATCTAATATATGAAGAATATATAAGAAATATATGCTGTAGATCTTAGTAAAAACTTTTAACGAAAATTGGTTTGAACGAGATACAGTCAGCAGTTTTTGAGATATAGCGACCGCAAAGATAACTTTGTTTTTCATACAAACTCTATGAAAAACAAAGTTATTTTTTGGTGGCGAAAAATTAAAGTAATAAAATACTCTACTGTTAGGGTATACAGTAGGGTCTACGAGTGCGAGTCCGACTTGCACTTGGCCTGTTTTGGTAGATTTAATGATCCCATTACCTCTGTACGAAAACCCATAATTCATGAATGTACATAAAACTTTCATTGGTAGGTATATAGCTAGAATTAGAACTCACGTCGGGTCAGAATCAGTATAACTATCCTTTACGCCAAAGGGCCGTCCAATACCACTACGTAAGTATTATAAAACAAAGTCCATCACTGCGTCTGTCTGTCTGTCTGTTCGCAATAATCTCAATAGCTACTGAACGGATTATCATGCGATTTTCACCAATAGCCACAGTGTTTATGAGGAAAGTTTAGATGCATAATTCGTTAAGGTTTTGTGTAAATTGGTTGAAATATGACGATTATTGTTAAATATGTTAATATTTTATATTCGATGCAACAAACTGATGCAAATTTTGTAGGCATATAAGTTCTACCCGTGCGAAGCCGGGGCGGGCTGCTAGTAGAAGATATAGTGCTTACTTACGTATACAGTTTCATTAATTAGGTATAATAAATTTGTATGTATAATCTATTTGTATACCTATTGTTTAGATTATGTACGCCAGACCTGTTTTCATAGCAATTAAGATTTCTACGTACACAAATTAAATTAAATGATCATTAAAATAATATACCTACTTACCTACTGAATATTTACATCTCTAAATATTTCTCAGAGTGATTCACGTCGTCATCATCATCATCATCATCAGCCGGTGTCAGTCCACTGCTGGACGTAGGCCTCTCCCAAGGTGCGCCACTGAGCCCGATTTTCGGCTCTTCTTTTCCAGTCACTGCCCACCGCTTTGCGTATGTCGTCGCTCCACCTGGTCACAGGATGTTTTACGCTATGTTTATATATACGTTTTAAGAATGCATAATATGTAGGATAAATCCGATAACAGTCACTCAAACTTATTCACTTACTAATTTTTTGAGAAGCAAACAACCATAATATAGTTGCTTATTGGACCAGATATGGCAACCACCGATATTATAAAAAAATTGTCCGGGAGCAACTAAAATGGCGTATTTACGTTATTTGCGGGAAAATGAAGCGATTTTGTAAATGTCCGCCTAACTGGGCACTAGCACGTTACTAGCGTGAAATAAAATGGGGTGAGGGGATGCTGTAGGACTCGTCTATGTAGAGTAAGGTACTAAATTACTTTTGGTCACCGAAATGAGAACATTTTACAGGACAAGTGCGTTTGTACCTCTCAGAAAAATGAATCGTTAGTTATTGAATAAAACTCGCTATTTAATAGTAATAAAATTAATATTTCATAAAATAGTATAGGTTGCAAACATAATTTACTTATATTTATTGGCTTATAAGCTTTTAAGTCTTGAAAAAAGGTAGGGGGACAGCACCGATATGAGAAAATTTATAGTTTAAGAATTTATTTCTACCTTTAAAATATAGTCTTAGTTGAATTATATTTTTGCCACAACCCAATATATACCGTTTACATAAATTAAATAATTCAATACAATATTCTTGTTTTAAAATACGAATTTCACCAAAGACAAAAAAAATCATTTGGGAAATTCACCCTGGTACGTCAACGCGATCAAAAGATATGACCGTTTATGTCGCATATTTTGCGATTTCACATGGGAATAAAAACCTATAGGGTGCGTTGACCATTGAACTAAAATCATGAAATTTGGCAAGGTCTTGAAGCACTTATATAGGAATAAATCTACAATACATCTTCTATCTCAATTTAGGTGGTGCTATACATATTGCTACGGAAGCCTCCGTAAGCTTCCGTAGAATATATATAGTCTAACTCGCACTCGGCCGGTTTTCTTTTCAGAGAGTATGCTTTCAGTTTGGTCCCATTGTCATTTTATTGAGTTAGGATATAAGTATCTCCACAGACAAACACCTCCAACTTATAGTTATAAATAAAATATCTAACTGAAATATTTAACTGTAATATTTAACCGAAACACTCAACTGATTTTTTATTTATAACTATGTGTTCAAATCGCGAAAGTTTAAAGTTTACAATTGCTAACCGTTACGGGCCGGAGGTTGCAAATAGAATTCGTCACCTAGAATTTCTTCGGAAGAAACGAGCGCGTTTAAATACATCGCTGATATTTTTAATGAAATGTCGTGATTTGGGCTATATACCTACGTGTGTGCGTATTAAACCACGTAGTGATATTGCGCACTCCAGAGAAATTCTGCAAAACGCGAGTGTCCGTTTACTTAAACAACTAATACGGAATTGTCATTACAATTTGGACAGAGTAAATAGTGATCTATATGATGTGCATTCGGAGTGTAGCGCTGTGTTATCATCTAGTGATTTGGATTTGTGTGATCGGGTTACCTACCAACAAGCGGATCGCACATACGATCTGTGTACCGCGGGACATAACAAAAAGTTGGAGAAATTGCGGTTACACCACGAGCGTGAGCTCTCAAACAAAACAAACAAATACTCATCTCACATACAGAAAGACACAGTAGTGAACATTTCGAGTTTTACGTTGGATGACGCGACACAGAGTGTACTAGCGAAGGGCATGAATTTCGCATTGACACCTAAACGGATTCCCTATGAAAAAGTCATCAGCAGCTTGGAAGAAACAATATTGAGAAACAAGTTGCCGCCTAATGCAGCGGAATCACTTAGGCAGGATGTTTCTGTAATATTAAGAAGGAGCACATTACCTAAGAGTAATGTTACCGCGGAAGAACGTTCCGCTCTTCAGCACATACGCAGGAATAAGGACATTCTTGTGTTGAAAGCTGACAAAGGAAACGCTACCGTGGTAATGAATTCGTCTGATTACGACAATAAGTTACGGGATTTGTTAGAAGATAGGCGTATATATAAACCTGTGTCATATGATCTTACAGCTAGGGTAACTCGTCGCATCCGTGCCGTCATTAGGGATAACGAAGTTCTTTTCACAGAAGACGTGTACGACAGATTATATAGACCTAAGATCGTTACACCACCTAAACTGTACGGCCTACCCAAAATACACAAGACAAACGTGCCCCTGCGTCCCATCGTGAGTCAGATTGACTCCCCGACCTACTATCTGGCAAAGCATGTTGCGTCGGTGTTACAACCATTAGTGGGTAAAACTCCGTCTTTTGTAAAGGACTCTCGCCATTTTGTTCAAATCCTCGGTGAACTTAAGCTGGAACCAGACGACATCATGGTGAGCTTCGATGTAGAATCACTTTTCACCAACGTTCCAGTGAAGGAGTGCATCGAGGTGATAAGGACAAGGTACAGTGATGACCTTCCAGAAAACTTTTTTGTGCTGTTGAGGAACTGTTTGGAAGGAAACTATTTCCTATACAGTGGGCAGCACTACCTCCAGATGGACGGTGTTGCCATGGGAAGTCCAGTGGCACCTGTCCTTGCCAACATCTGGATGGAATTTATCGAAGAAGCCATAGACCTACAGTCGTCATCAGTAAAGGTGTGGAAGCGGTACGTTGATGACGTCTTCTGCATCATGACGGGTGATGAGCAGGCAGTAGCCACTCTGGCAAAGAAGCTGAATTCGATTCATACCAACATAAAGTTTACCTATGAGCTAGAAACGAACAAAACACTGCCTTTCCTTGATGTCAAAGTTATGGTGAGACCTGATGGTTCATTATCACATTCTGTCTATAGGAAAGCGACCCATACTGATAGGTATCTGAATGTTTCGTCGCACCATCACCCCCGTCACCTGGGATCTGTAGCCAGGTCATTAATGGATAGAGCTCGTGACCTCTGTGACCCTGAACACCTAGAGGAAGAAATCGCACATGTTCAGGAGGTTCTGATAAAAAACGGCTACAAGGCGGGAAGAGGTCATTCTAGACGCAGATATAAGGAGAGAACCACTGACGTTGAACGGCAGGCAGCGTTCATGCCATACGTGAAGGGAGTGACGGACAAGATCGGTACTGTACTACGTAAATACTCTATCAAGACAGTATTCACTCCCCTAACGAAGATATCAACGCAGGTCCGTTCGCCGAAGGATGTGATTCCTTTTCAGATACCTGGTGTGTACAAAATCGATTGCAGCTGCGGTAAATCGCACATCGGACAGACCAAGCGTACGATTGCAGAAAGGGTCAAAGAACACATCGCAGCTGTAAAAAACTGCCAGGTCAATAAATCTGCTATCGCCGAGCACTTACTGGAATCCGGACCTAATCACTGGATCGAACTTCATGACCCTAAGATCCTCTCGACCGACCGCTACTATTACTCCCGTATTGTGCGTGAAGCGGTAGAAATAAAGAAGCATCCCAATTTCAACCGGGAGGATGGATTTAGGTTGGCCGCAACATGGAACCCTGTGATTAGCAAGTGTTCGAATCAAAGATCAAAGCAGCAAAAATCTGCCGATATTGTCAGTATTGTGTGTCGCAATGGCAACTCTGATAAAAATTAAAAATTAAATTAATTGAGGGTAGTTTGCAACGATCTCTCCTATAAATAGCGGTGCGGACACTCACAACATTCAGTCGTCTCGTGACCACGATCAATGCAACTTGGTCGAAACGTCGAGTAGATAAGATTTATGTTTTAGGCGCGATAAGTCCCGTATTTAAATATTTATAACTGGATATTTCGGTTTAATATTTCGGTTAAATATTCGGTTGGATATTTCAGTTAAAACATTTCAGTTAAACATTTCGGTTAAAAATTTCAGTTAAATATTCGGTTAAAGTATTTTAGTTAAATGTTTCAGTTAAATATTTCGGTTAAATATTTCGGTTAAATATTTCTGTTAAATATTTCAGTGGCTGGGAGTGGAGCTCGTGGTGTGTACGGGTGCAGTGGGTGGCAGAGCATCGCGGGTCGTTGTCCCTGGTGCAGGCGCCGACTTGCTGCGTCGCTGCCTTCACTCGACGACGCTGCGACTGCCGACTCCGTCGCTCCCAACTCGTTTCACTTTAATATTTCAGTTAGATATTTAAGTTGAATGTTTTGGTTGAATATTTCAGTTGAGTGTTTCGGTTAAATATTACAGTTAAATATTTCAGTTAGATATTTTATTTATAACTATGTGTTCAAATCGCGAAAGTTTAAAGTTTACAACCTCCAACTTAGTTCTTAATAATTATGATAGTTTAAAAACTAAAACAACCGACTTCCATGCCCCGCGAGTCAATTTCAGTAGCAAGTTTGAGACGTTTATCATCATATCTCTGAAGATACTTATCAGTTCTCGATTAAATAACAATGGGACAACTTCGGAAATGTACCCTACCGATTAAAAAAAGAATCATTCAAAACGGTTCACAATTGACGGAGTAATCGCGTAACATACATACAAAAAAAAACATTCAGACGAATTGAGAACCTCCTCCTTTTTGGAAGTCGGTTCAAAATGACTAACGCGGCATTTGAAGTTTCGTTTCTTTTTTGTTTTTGAACTCTTAAATTATTGTAATACAAAAAATATTGGATATCAGCGATTTTACCCACAGTAGAATACCATTTTACATAATACATTTGAGCCCCCGTTGGCGTAAAGCATCGACGTCATAGTCGATGGCGTAAAGGTAGGATGTCTTGACTTCTAGCCGAGAGGTTGCCGGTTCAAATCCTAGCACGAGTGTTCGAGGGAGCATATTATATCGTTGTTTCGCCTGACTAAGGACACTATCTAGTGTCCGCCTGGCCAGCTATCACCCTCAAGTTAGAAAATCTGTCGCCAAAACATCTAATGTGTTCTGGCAGCTTTCCTTGAGAGCCTGTTCCCATTCTAGGCCTAGCGTGCTTACCATCTTCGACTGCATCATCACTTACCAACAGGTGAGATAGTGGTCAAAAGCCTATATGATATAAAAAAAAACTTGCTACCAAAAAGTAGCTTACCACCGTTAAGCAGAAAATCTGCCGCCATAACCTTACAGTGTTCCGGCAGCTTACAGCCCTTGAGACTCAGAGTACCTATTCTAGGCCTAGCGTGTTCACCATCTTCGAATTCGAATAAGCTATATAAAGCTTCAGTTTATTAAAATCGAGAGTATTCACTTTCATTCCAAGTATAGGTATTATCAAAGTTGGCTCTTGAAAAAAATCGTTAAATCGTTCGCTGTTTTAGAACTTTTCAATCGACTTCACAAAAAGAAGGAGGTTCTCAATTCATCTGTATGTATTTTTTTTGTATGTTTCGCGTTTACTCCGAACCGATTCTGAACCGATTCGAATGATTCTTTTTGTAATCGGTAGGGTACGTTTTCGAGGTGGTCCCATTGTAATTTCATTGATATCTGATAAGTATGACGATAAACATCTCAAACTTGCTACTGAAATTGACTCGCGGGGTATGGAAGTCGGTTGTTTTAGTTTTTGAACTATCTTAATTATTTCTTATTAATGACCCTATGAGATCAACCTTCATAGGTCTGTTTTATTCACAGAAATAGGAATACTACCTTATAATTGCTATTTCTGTGGTTTTATTCGAAATTCCTCTTACTTCATTGATATTGTTAAATTCAATTTCAATTTCAATTTCAATTTCAATTTCAATTTCAATTTCAATTTCAATTTCAATTTCAATTTCAATTTCAATTTCAATTTCAATTTCAATTTCAATTTCAATTTCAATTTCAATTTCAATTTCAATTTCAATTTCAATTTCAATTTCAATTTCAATTTCAATTTCAATTTCAATTTCAATTTCAATTTCAATTTCAATTTCAATTTCAATTTCAATTTACTTACTCATTGCGATTACAGGTAAGTGTTGATGTTGAATTACAAATTTTTACAGCTATAATCTACCGATTGGCGTGCAATTTAAATACGGTGAATAATCATTAAAAAAATACATACAGTCTGAACATGAATCATTTTTGAATTGGAACAGGTACAATATAGTCATTTATAAACAGATATTTATCACATAATAGTCAATTAGCATAAACATAATAATTTCAAGTCAACAATAATAATATTTCTACACAAAATAATGTCAAGATCACAAAATGTCAAAGTTAAATAAAATAGAGTAGAACTTGTTGATTTTTATTTAATTTTATTTGCAAAAATTAATCTGGGGTTTGTTGCGTTTCCTATTCTAGTCTGTGTGCTAAGTGTCAGTTGCATTGCTTCCAAATAAGAATATATTAAAAGGATATTAAAATCGTACATTTACTTTAATCCTATAAACGTTTTTTATTGTCTACAAAACTCCTATAAAACTATAGGTTATGGGCCCAGTTTACGCGGGTGATAAGTGAATTCGAACAAAAATAATAATCCGCCGCAGCCATTTTTTTTTCACAATGGAAAATCCTAAGATAAAACGTAATATCAAACCATTTGACGGTGAAAAATATAGTATTTGGAAGTTTCGAATACGGGCGTTGTTAAGTGAGTTAGATGTTTTAGAAGTGATCGATGATGACCCATTATTCCGCAACGAAATTTGGGAGAAAAAGAACCGAGTAGCTAAAAGGGTTCTTGTTGAGTATCTATCTGATTCTTACCTCGGTTTTGCGAAAGAAGACAGTTCGGCGAAGGATATTTTGAGAAGTTTGGATGCGCTTTATGAACGTAAAAGTATTGCGACGCAGTTAGCATTACTCAAAAAGTTGTTGGCGTTGAAATTAAAAGGTGATGTATCCCTGATAAAACATTATGCTACATTCGATGACCTCATTACGGAGTTGCTTGCTGCTGGAGCAAAATTAGAGGAAACTGATAAAGTTGCACATTTATTACTGACCCTACCCTCAAATTACGATGGAGTGATAACTGCAATCGAGACATTATTGGAGGATAATTTAACGTTAGCTTTCGTGAAAACGCGACTCCTAGACCATGAAGTGAAGATGAAAAACGAATCTAGCAATATGAGCGCAAAAGTTATGTACGTAAAAACGTGAAAGTAACAAAAGTACATCGAATAAGAGGAAGTTTGATAATTCTTTACAAGGAAATAAAAATTATCATAATAATAAGCAGAAGAAAAAGAATCTACAACATATAAAATGCCATCATTGTGGGCGTAGAGGACATATGAAGAACGACTGCTACTTCTTCAAAAGAATGTATCAGCAGAAGGGAAACTTTGGCAATAAGGAACGAACTAGAACAGTTCAAGCAGTTGAGATAAATCAACAACCATCAACATCAAATGATTTTTCTTTGCTTTTATGACCGGTAACCATCAAGAAAGTATATATATAGTATAAAAATACATATTGATAAACCAATAACCCTTTATGAAGACAATAACGGATGTATAAGTATAGCTAACAATCCGACGAATCACAAACGATCAAAACATATCGATATCAAGTATCACTTCTCTCGAGAGCAGATCGAGAAAAATGTACCTAATTAAATTAAATTACATTCCCACAGGTGAACAGCTGGCCGATACGCTGACGAAGCCGTTGCCTGTAGTAATATTTCAAATAATGAGGAGTAAATTGGGTTTAAAATAACGTTAATTAATGAAGTATAAATGAGTATAAGTTTATAAAAAAATAATTAATTAAATTATTAATTGAATATTGATCCTAATTTTGTGATTATATAAACGAATAAGTATGTATAGTTACATTATGACATAGAACTATTATGATACATTTTCATTTCTCTTTAATTTAATGATTATTGAAATGAAATGGTCTGATTAGGTTTTTCTGGGTTTTCCCTAATCCCTGCAACGAATGTTGGACCATAATTGTATTCTCCCAGCAAATATTTGGAAGTGTATGTGTTCTGTTTATTTAGTCAATAAGAATTGATTTTAAGTTTATATAATTCGATTAATTTTTGAGGGGGCGTGTTGATTTTTATTTAATTTTATATTAAAAAATTAATCTGGGGTTTGTTGCGTTTCCTGCTCTAGTCTGTGTGCTAAGTGTCAGTTGCATTACTTCCAAATAAGAATATATTATACAAAAAATACAATAAAAAAAAATAATAAAAAAAAAAATCGACTAAAAAATGAAAAATAAATAATAGTTAAAAAAAACTAAAAAAATACGTTTTTATAGAAAATCCAACTAAAAAATAGAAAATAAATTTTAATAAATTTGAATTTAAAATAGTGTAAGAAAAAATGATTTTATTGTAAAAAAAAAAGCGTGGGGTGCATGGTATTAATAGTTCCAAATATTTTATGAACAGATATGACTAGAAGGGTTATTTTGATAATATCCTGAAAAGCACCCCACGCTTTTTTTTACAATAAAATCATTTTTTCTTACACTATTTTTAATTCAAATGTATTAAAATTTATTTTCTATTTTTTAGTTGGATTTTCTATAAAAGCGTATTTTTTTAGTTTTTTTAAACTATTATTTGTTTTTCATTTTTTAGTCGAATTTTTTTTTAATTTTTTTTATAAAATTTATTTATTGTCGTCGGTCCTTAATAAGTATGCCAAATTTCGAGTTAATCCGACGTTTTGAAGGGGGTTAAAATCATGTTCAAAGATTCCGTTATATACTAACATACAAACATACATACGTTTGAAGCTAATAAAAGCGTATTAAAAAGGATATTAAAATCGTACATTTACTTTAATCCTATAAACGTTTTTTATTGTCTACAAAACTCCTATAAAACGATAGAACTATCATTTTTAACAATAATTTTATCCCAATCTAATAAATTCCAAATAAATAATCTCATTGAATACACTAATTAAGTTTATCATTTAAATATTCATTGACGCTTTTATATGCTTTGTTTAACAACAATATTTTCAATTTCTGTTTTAAAGTATTTAAAGGATAATTTAATATTTCTTTGGGAACATGATTATACACTAGTGGTGCCATACAAAATAAACTTTTATTAAATTGCGTATTTTTATTAGTGGGACAGCAAATTTTATACTTATGGCGTTCACTATTTAAATGCTCAAACATTGATATATGAGTTTTGACAATGACTACAACATCATATATGTATATGCATGGCAATGTTAACATTTTTAGGGATATAAAAAATGGTTTGCAGATCTCAATCTGCTTTAGCTTACAAATTGCTCTCACGCATCTCTTTTGAGCTATAAATACTGATTTCCACTCCACTGCATTGCCCCAAAAGATAACACCGTACCTTAATATTGATTCTACATGTCCTCGATATGCGGTGATTACAGTAGGCTGGTCCACAACTTTACCAAGCATCTAAAGGGCGTATGAAAACTGGCTTAACTTTGTGCGTATACTTTCCATGTGGCATTTCCAATTTAAGTTGCAGTCTAGAGATAAACCCAAAAACTTTGAATTGTCAACTTCATTATTTTTTTGTCCATTAGAATTAATGTTATTATAATTTACGTAGTTTTTTCTATTCCAAAATATCATATAATTGGTTTTTTCTAGGTTAATGACCAATTTGTTACAGCGCAACCAATCAATATTTTTTTCTAGAGTGTTGTTCATGTCCGATTCTAGTTCAGATTTATACTTAACTGTGCTGTCATCTATATCTTCTATCTATACTATAATAAAACAGTAACTAAGCGAAAACTGTACATTGAATATCTTTTTGAAATTTAAATTAGGGGAAGCATTATGAACGCTATAGACGCCGAAAATATAATTTTTGTCTGTATGTATGTCCGTTTGAAAAATCATCACGCCGAAACTACTAGACGGATTTTAATGAAACTTAAAGTGAGCATAGCTTATACTATGAAATAACTTTTAGAATATTTGTTATTCTGAAAAACATAAAAGGTTTTGGTGGGACAAGGGAAAAACAGGATATTTTTATGTAAATGTTATGCAATCTATTAGGTAAACACTTCTCAAGTGATAATTTGATCAAATGTATATGTATAACAAAGTTTTCATGAAAAAAATAAAATAAACGGGATACGGGAATCGTTCCTGCTTCCGTAATTATACGTGCAGATTTACACTGTTATTCTTAAATTCGCCACACTGTATATGTGAATGATTGGATCAGGCGGAACAGAGCTTGCTATAAGAAGCAAAGGTTGTAGGTTCGAATTTCAACACGTGAGAAATTTTGTCGAAAATGTAATGTTTTTGTAGTTATTTGTTAGTTATTTTGCGCTTATTCTCAATCACTCGAAAACATATTCGGATTCGGAAGCTTCATTTTTAATTTTATTTTTTTTTGATCCCTGAGCTGTTTTGCGCGGAAACCTTTCCAATAAATCACTGATTTTTTCTAATTGAAATATCAAAATTAACCGATCGGTGCATTGTGAATTGCAAAGATCCAAGTCAAAGTAAAGGCAGTTTCCGAATTAGAATTTGCTTTCGAATTATTGAGAATAACCCTGCTGATAGGCTTAGCGTTTGACTACTATGTCGCCTGGTGCTAAGCGATGATGTCATCGAAGATAGTGAATCCGCTGGGCCTAAAATGATCCTGAATACCAAGGGCTTTTTGTTGCTGGACACCGTAAGGATATACGCCGGCAGATGTTCTCCTTGACGGTAAAAAGCTATTTTATGTCAACAAGTCAGGCGGAACATCGATATAATGCTCCTACTACGTGTGGCAAAAGGCGGTTTGAGTTGTGACTCGCACGAACCAGCCATCAATCGAATAAAAGCATGTCGCTAATCAATTCGCTCTCAAGAAATAACATTAATAAAGTAATAAATCTTTGAAAAAGATATTCGTATGATGGTGGCATACGCACTCTCTTTTGTTATCTTAAGTTTAAGGAGATCAGCTGAGTTCGGCAAACGACACTCGATCGTTCTTCTGCCGATGATGGATTAAACACAGGCCTCATTATTGGAATATAAGCGAAACGAAACTAGCACCCAACTATCTTTGAGTTACTCAAAGCCAAATGTATGAGAGTTAATCGAAGCTAAGTAAGATAACCGAAGTAGGTTTCCATTTGAAACATGAGATGTAGATGACGAATTGCTATGCCATCAATGTTTTACTTTACATTACACATTATAACTGCACATATTACAGGATCGTCGGGTTTCCCAGCTTCTGAATTCGTATCGCTGGCGTAGTTTCTATTAGGTAGAAATGTTGTGCAGTTTCGTACCATTTTAGATTCGTCCGTCTGTCCGTCCGTATGTCACAGCCATTTTATTCCGAAACTTTTAAGACTACACAGTTAAAACTTGGTAGGTAGATGTATTCTATGAACAGCTTTACGAGTTTTATACAAAAATAAAAAAAATAAAGATAAATGGCTCCCCATACATGGGAACAGAAACTAAAAAAAAATTTTTTAATCACACCTTTACGTGCGGTATGTTTTGGATAGGTAATTGAAAATAACATTAAGGTTTTTAAAACAATTTTTTTTCAAAGTCATTCGTTTGAAAGTTTTACACTTCTAAAGTGGTAAAATGTGTGTGTAAAAAGTGAAAAATCTAAAAAAAATATCCTGTAGATCTCAATAAATCTTTAACCGGAAATTAGTTAGAAGTCAGTAGTTTTTGAGATATAGCACATTTTCCGAACCGCAAATATAAATACTAATATTATAAAAAGAGAACATTTGTATTTTTGTATTTTTGTATGTTTGTAATGATTTGGCTCAAAAACTACTGAACCGATTTAAAAAAATCTTTCACTAATAGATAGAATGGACTTTCGGAATGAAAAAAGGCTATATATTATCCCGTTTAAATCAAAGGTACATTCGTGGAGACCTAATTTGCAACCTAAGTTGGCAAAAAAACGGTCGAAAAAACACGTTTCTTACGAACGCTGCTCAATTGAAAATAGATAGAAGAATATTTTCTATGGAAGAGTTGTACAACTTAATAAGACCTACAAAAAAGTACGGGACAGAATATGTCTATCTCTTAAGGTTGACTCACAGTAACCATTTTAATCTTAAAATTTTTGTTAAAAAATATTACATAACTTCCAAGGCTATTTTCAAGTATATAGTATTAATCCTTATCCAAATAATTACGTTAATTAGCTTGGCCATATATTATAGATTAAAATTGTCCTTTACAGTATATAATTCAAATGAAAACTCTAGAAGATATCACGAATTTCACATACACGCATCGCAAAATTAATAAAATATTTGCAGTGAAACCACAGATTAGGTCATAGTTACTTCGAAAATATTATTATAAGCTTAGCTACTCTGTAGATCCCCACCGATCACAATCAATTTGAAGTCAATATAGTATAATAATATGATCTATTGTGTAAAATAATATTCATCTATATATATAATAATATAATATTTTAAACCACCCCGACTGATCTATCTATGTATACCTAATCTTTTCATTAAAAGCGTTCCAATGACTCTAAACACGACATTTAAAATCTGAGCTCTAAGTTGGTGAGGATTTGAGTATTCTGTAGAATCCAGGAGATGTCGCAGCATCAGGTCAATGCTTCCATGTTCTTACAATATCGTTGAAGAAGAAGATTTTCAAATTGATCAGACCTATGAAAGTTGATTTCATAGCGCAATTAACTAGAAAAAAGCTCATAGTTTTATAACGATTGAACGAATTTTCATGAATCAAAGCTAAAACTCTCGATGAAGACATCAATAAATAAAAAAAAAACTATGAATAATAAAAACAAAATCAGTTCATCCGGTTAGGTGCTAAGATGCTACAGACAGACACACAGATACACACGTTAAGCGTATATTATCCCCACATCATTCATTCGTCTAGGAACGCCGTAAGGTTACGGCGGCAGATGTTCTCCTTGGTGGTAAGCTACTTTTTGGTAGATTTAATGATCCCACTACCACTGTACGAAAACTCATGATTCATGAATGCACATAAAACTTTCATTGGTAGGTATATAGCTAGGATTAGAACCAACGACCGTCGGGTCAGAATCAGGGTCCTATCCTTTACGCCAAAGGGCCGTCCAATATCACTACATAAGTATTATAAAACAAAGTCCATCACTGCGTCTGTCTGTCTGTTCGCAATAATCTCAATAGCTACTGAACGGATTATCATGTGGTTTTCACCAATAGCCAGAGTGTTTATGAGGAAGGTTTAGGTGCATAATTCGTTAAGGTTTTGTGTAAATTGGATGAATATTTGACGATGATTGTTAAATATGTTCATATTTTATATTCTATGCAACAAACTGATGCAAATTTTGTAGGCATATATGTTCTACCCGTGCAAAGCCTGGGCGGGCTGCTAGTCAGCAAATAAAACCATGTCATTATTAGTTACTTTTGGAAAATCATTTATATAAATGATAAACAGTAAGGGACCAAGCACACTTCCTTGTGGTACACCTTGTGTAACATTGCAGTAATTTGAAGAATATATTATTTCTCTCTTGGGTTTTGGGCATATTCTAGTTATTCTTGTACATTGCTTACGATCACTGAGGTACGAGCGCAATAATTTTAGAATATTACCTCGTATTCCGTATCTTTCCATTTTGTTCAGCAATATGCTATGATCTACGTAATCAAAAGCTTTTGTAAGGTCCATGTATAACGCTGTAGTCAAATATTTCTTATCTAATTTCGTCATTACTGAATTGAGAAATTTGTAGATAGCTAAATTTATTGTTTTATTTTTTCTAAATCCTACTTGTTGTTCTGCGAGGGCATTATTTGTTTCAAGAAATGTATAAAGACTTTTATAAATTATTTTCTCAAATAATTTAGAAAATATGGGTATAAGAGCAATAGGTCTATAACAAGTCATATTTAGTCTGTCCTTCTTTATAAATAAGGGCTTTATAATTGTTGTTTTTAGGCTGGTCGGGAATATGCCGGATTCGATACATAAGTTAAATATACGCGCTAGAACCGGAGATATTATCATAGACACTTGTTTAAGAATTTTAGTACTAACGTCATCGTAACCCGTGCTGTTGGTATTATTTAAGGAATAAATAAATTTGTTGATGTCAAAATGGGTAATTGTATTCATGAATAACGAGTGATAAAAGTCAGAACTGCAATATGACAATGAATTATTATTATTATTAGATATAGTTTTTTAGTTGTTAGAACATGGTAGCATCGACCTGATGCTGGGGCATCTCCTTAAATCTGTAGAATATTCAACTCCTCACCAAGTTACAGCAGAGATGTCGTGTTTGGATCGTGTTTGGTCGCTCATTGGAATACTTTCAATGAAGGGTTTCTAGATAGACTATTTGTAAGTTACTATCATTAAGGTTAAAGTACAACGTTGCATAACCATAATTATTACGTCATAAAACTGTCAGGGCCAGTTTCACCGGTGCCTGATAGCCCTATTAGAATTTGATCTGACAAATTTTGGCAACTTTTGTATGGCGCCATCTGTCAGATAACTTTATCAGAAACCGGTGAAACTGGGCTGCAGTAATACAAATTTTCACGCTCGATTTCGTCGCAAAAATGTGTATGACTTTTTATGACTTTAAACAGTTTTATGGCCTAATAAATAATTATAAATGAACCTGAGGTTCAAGTTCTATATCTTCCATTATTAGGGTCAATATTTTTTATGATTTAGCGAAGTAAATAAAAGTAAATTAAAAATATCTGGACATACACACAAAACACAAAAAAAGTAGTCTATGAATAAAAAAAATGATTTTGATACTTTGTTACCCCATTATTTACTTATTTATTTCTATAAGTACTTGTGTGAAGTTTAGAATAAAAAAGAAAAACTGATCTTGTTTCTCCATAGAAACATAAAACCCCCATTTCATCCCCTAAGGGTTGAATTTTGTAAAATTCTCTCTTAGCAGATAACTACGTCTAAATAACTACCTACTTGTTAAATTTCAGCACAATCTGAACCATATTGATTTTGTAACCTCATGTCACTCTCCGGGAAAAAATTTCGAAAAAGCCTAACACACGTATTTACTTAATTATTTATAGAAGTACTTCTGTTAAGTTTGGAATAAAAACGGCTATCTAATCTTGTTTCTCCATACCAACTGTATATCCATATCCATACCACCCCTTTTCACCCCTTTAGAGTTAAAAATTCTCAATAATTATAGAATAAGTCATTCTATAATTCTAACCAATACACCATTTTTTATCGATGTAGTTTCAAAACTGACTGAGTTTCATACAAACTTTTATCCACGGTTTCACCCCCTTGGGGATAGAATTTTGAAAAATCCTTCCTAAATGGATGCTTTCTTTATATGAGGAATACGTGTGCGAAATTTTAATTTTCTAGCTTTAAGAGTTTGGCCTGTGCGTTGCCTATACATCAGTCAATCACCTTTGCCTTTTATTTTTATAGATTTCATTATTTACGTTAAACTGTTTTTCTCTAAGTAGTGAATAGAACCAGGCTATATTTATAGCCTAATATATATAATATTTATTTGACCCCTAGGGGTTGATTTGAAAAATAAAATATACGTGTTTCATTATTTGTTTTAAAGATTATATGTACCGAGTTGTGAGTGAATCGGACCAAGGAATACCTGGAAACAAACATTACTGAATTTTCTATGATTTTTCCAAACAAAATCATACACACCTACGGGCAGATTAGAAAATAATAACACGTATCTCAGTATTTGTTTTTAACTTTCTTTGTACCGAGTTTTGAATTAATCGGACCAAGGAATACGTGGAAACAAACATTACTAAATGTTCTATAATTTTTCCAAAGAAAATTCAATTAACACACGCCCTGGCGGTAGATTTGAAAAAATAGAAACGACGTATATCATTATTTGTTTTAAGGTTCCTCGAGTTTTGAGTAAATCGGCCCAAGGATAAAAAAATTCCATAGAAACTTAATTGCTATTTAACCCCTTTTAGGGATGATTTTCAAAAAATATTAGCCTATGTCTCCTTCCAGAGCCTACACTATCTACGTTTTAAATTTCATTAAAATCGCCGAAGTGGTTATGTGGTTATACGTGGTAACAAACATTCACACACACATGCAAACACACATACACGAATGCAAACACACACACACACTTACTTTCGCATTTATAATATATAGTAGTAAGTAGGATAGGATAAGAAGTGGGATAGGATAGGAAGTAGGATCAGTCGAGGCTCGGGAGCATATCATTGTATTGTATTAAAAATAAGAAAGAAAGCTACAAAATACGTTCATTTATTTGTTAGTATTAATTTAATCATTAACATTTTAACAAAAGATCATGCACTTTAAAATTAATACAATAATGAAGCTATGATAGTTCGGTTATATTTATATGAGCAGTTTCAGACGTTATATACAAAATACATAGATACATAAAGTCTACAAGTATTTATTTTGTATTCTTTAGTATAAAAATACTAAAATTGTATACTAATAATATAGAAGTATAAAATATGATTATGTTCTACCTAAGTATGTTATAAAGAAATACATTTTTTAGCTTGCATATCTTTACATTAAACCAAAATAGTCTCTTAATTTGTTACTATTAGTAGCTCAAGCTCAAGTTATAGATTATTTAATACTTTGATTCTAGACTTAAACAAGGTACTGCGTGTTCTAGACATAAATGCATAGCGATCAAATCTCAGTAAAGGTCGATTCACACATATCAGTGAACCCACAGTTCCGGCACAGTACCGTTACAGTTCCGTATCCGTGCTACAGTGGTGCGTCAGTGCTTCAATTCACACATATCAGGCACAGTACAGTTCTCTGCGGGACTTCGTGCACGACGTTCCCTTCAGACTAGCGTTGACGTCGATTGTTTTGATGGCACTCTTCAATAACACAGAATTAGCTATGATAGCCATTGCAAGAAGAAGAGAATCGAGGAAAAAAAAGAATTCCATTTTGTTTTCGATGCAGCTTCGTCAGTGATCCGTGATAAAATATCGTCGTCGCCGATCACATCCGTGATGGCCGGTGCCGGCACTGACACTGACGGTACTGAGACGACACTGACACTGACAAATGTGAATACATCCATAGAGAATGTTTGATGCGTCCAAATTAACAAAAGACACAAATGTTGGTACAGCAGTATGGCTCCCTAAATATAAAATTATAATTGCTCACAAATGCCCACCAGAAACATCCGTCTTCACAGGAGAAGCGGTTGCGATTTAAGAATGTATTTTATACATACTTTCTCACAGAATTCACAAAGCTCTGATACTTTCTGACAGTAAGAGTTGTCTCCAGGCCATTAAAGCCAACCAATTAAAAACTAAAATTAAACTCCCCATTATCATTAAGATCAAAGAAGCTCTATTCAAATGCCATCAAAATAGTATTAGTGTAGTGTTAGCCTGGATTCCTGGTCACTCGGGAATTTCAGGCAATGAAGTTGCAGACTCCTGCGCCAAACAGGCAACTTCAACTGGTAACATGGACCACTACAAAATTTACTGCCATGACTTAGCTAACATGTGCCAAACAGAACTATACAAGAATTGGGATACCCTTTGGCAGAAATCTAGAATGATTAAGGGCAAACAATATGGATTCATACAAAATGACATACCTCACAAACCGTGGTTTTTTAAGTTTAAAAAACTTGACAAAAAAACAACATCAATAATTTGTCGATTGAGGTTGGGTCATGTCTGCTCACCTGTCTTCTTAGCCAAAATTCGTGCAAGAGACCACTCCATTTGTGAATGTGGGCTAGCTGAAGGGGATCTAGACCACATTTTTTTCAAATGCTCGAAGCTGCGCTACTCTTTATATGATACTCTTCCACCTGAAATACCCCGTCCTACAAACTTTGTTTCCCTATTATCCTTGGTTTCCACTCCTTTTATCTATACTATATCTAACTTTATTAAAATTAATGAAATAAAATTATAAATAATTCATAATCTAATTAAATAACAGTAATATTATCATAAGTATTGTGTATATAGTAATATAACTGTGTTGTCTTGTGTTGTCCTTAAATGTTTATTTCCAGATCTCAGACAAATTCAACCGATCAAAACCAGCATACCGGGCATACTTATACGCTTGTTGTCTACTCTATCCACGCGACATTGGCAAAATTGCGGCAACACTGCAAAAGCCAAAAAAGAAGAAGTTGAAGTTGAATAATTATCACTGATGCGGTACTGTGCCGGAACTGTGGGTTTACTGATATGTGTGAATCGACCTTAAAATGATTGTTTTCAAGCCTTTGTTATTTGAAAAGTGTGAGGTAAAAGACAAGTACCTACATTTTTATGTTGATTCCAGAAACTGGGCGATAATAAAAAGCTGAGTTGTAAATATAACTTGATCTTAATATTTAGTCACAAAACAAGTAAGTACCTAAGTAAAGCGAAGCGAACTAAGACCATTTTAAGTTTTAAGTGACCATTAGGAGTTATAGATATGAACCTTTTTTGTGGGTATGTCTATTCCATAGAGACGCTTCCATTGGACTAATAGAGTCTATGCCAACAGAGAACCGTCGTGGCTTTAAGATGAACTAACATTTAAAGATAAGGAAGGAAGGTATATACCAACTTAGTAGCACCGGTAATGATAAGAGTAGGTACCTACCAAGGTATCAAACATGTGTAGTCGTATTGGCAATGACTGAGCAATGTTGTCAACGCAACAAAAACAGTAAAGTAGAACCATCAACACGCGCGCCTTCAATATCTACGACGGTTCTCTTTTTGCACAAACTCTATACATTTATCTGTGCCCTCATTGGCTGCGCTTGCTCTCATAGTGAATATTAATCAATAATCTTCTTGAATTCAACTTGTATACCGCCAGCAGCAGCCGTGAATGTAGACGTCGGGTCCAATCGATTTAATTCTTCTGATTCCTGATACATTTCGTATTTGAGCAGAATCTTAGACAACATGATTTTAACAGCCAAATACCCAGCTTTGATACCTGCAATAAAAAAGAAACAATTCAAACTCTACTGATACCTATATTGATAATATCAAATACAAAAAGATGGAAACAAATAAAAATTCTGCATAAGGTGTTCCTCCGGCAGCACACGGCCCTTGAGAGTCAGAGTATGCTGGGCTACTCTTCATTCACACAAAAATAGATGAACGGATTAGGATGTAATTTGATACACAGGTGGTTTACCTATGACCTGGATTAGCAGTTTAGCACATAGGGTACTTTTTGACGCGGGTGAAGCCGCGGGGCAAAGTTAGTAAGCAATATAAGTGGCAATAGCCAAATGGATAAGGTGTCGGACTGGCGATCGAGAGGTCGTGAGTTCGGTCCCCACCCATTGCACTATTGACGTGAACCCACTCCAGACACAAGCATATTTAGCTTAGTTGGAGGCCTTGCACATTATAACATATTTTCTTGTGTCTTATGAGAAATGTCTTATAAGAAATGTCTTATAAGAAATGTCTTATAATGTGCACGAGTCAATCACATACGACCATAGACTAGTATGCGCGTGTCTTATCCGACATAAGAAAAAATATCTTGTACTATGTGAGTATATTAATACTGCCAACATACTGAATTTAGAATCAGAGAATCATAGCGATTCTTTGATTCTATGTATGGTCTCATATAGCAATCAATGCGTCTGAATTTATTTTATAACACAAGACACAAGAAAATATCTTATAATGTGCAAAAGACCGGAGGGGTTAACAAGAATACTAGTAATGTGTAACCCACATTGCTAGTCAGCTTTAAAAAAAATACATAATTACCAATGCATTTCCTAGGTCCGCAGCCAAATGGAAAGTAAGCGGGAGATACAGACTCAGTTTTATTGAAGCGCTCTGGTTTGAATACGTCGGGTTCATTGAAATAAATAGGATCATTTTGTAAACCGCCGACTGACACGAAAACAGGAGTGCCTTTCTCAATTATAAGGTCCGTGCCTGGTAACTGGAAAAAAATAAAAAAATAAGTTTCAAAAAATAGATTGACAGTAGTTGTAATCTATCGATTTTAATACCAATATACCAGTGTTTTATGTTTTATGATGGACGTTCGATTCACCGGAACGAAAGGTTTTGCTTCTTCATTCATTATACGTACAGTCAAGGAATGGAATTGCTTGCTGGTGTCTGTGTTTCCCGTTATCTATAACCCAGGGATCTTCAAATCGCGAGTGAACAGGTATCTCTTAGGTAAGCGTGCTACATTGTCAATCGCATCATCACTTACGCCGACGAATTGAGAACCTACTCCTTTTTGTGAAGTCGGTTAAAAATAGCACCCGAGATTTGACCCACATAAACAGACAAACATACTGTATACTAACAAGACAAGTTACATAAAAGCACAGAATAATGAATAATAAAAGTAACAAAAAGAGGGTCCACAGAAAGAATGTGGGATGCGTGGGAATTCTTTTATACAACTCCATCTGTCGAACTTAGCGGGATGAATGCCCGAATGATATCGAATGCGTCTTCGTGGTTACGCCATTCTACAATAGAGGGCGTTTATAAATATAACATATAACATAACGCTTACGTCATATCCGTTGCATTCGGACCGTGACGCTACGTCACTTCCGTTGTATTTTAACACCAGTGCGCCTAAGGAAGTTTCACTTTAAAAACTGTTTACCTTGTAATCTTTGAAAGCAAGTCTATCTAGTTCCATTACAGGCGGATACATCCTTAAAGTTTCGTCTATGCATTGATCTATAAACTTCATTTCGTTGAAGCCGTCAGCAGTCCAACCGTAGCGCCCAATAGCATATTTAACTTCGTCTCTGGCACGACTTTGATATTCTCGATATTTGGCCAAGTGCATGAGCGTGAAAGTTGTCGTAATTGAACTAGATTCAAACCCCGAAAAAAATATTCCAGTTTGGTACAATAGGCCTTCGAATTCTGCAATGACAATTAATTTTGTTTTACTTAGTTTTTTAGGGTTTAGTGCTGAAAGAGGACCAACGGAACGGAGCCTCAGAATTAATAATACACAGAAGAAATAATTACTACAAGGCGGAGCGCATTTGAAGTCAATTATTTAATATAAACCTTAACTACCTTGACATACAGACAATAATTGTAAACCAAGAATAAATTTACCCGTGGCGCTCGGAGAGCTCTAAAGCTACCACAAGAGCATACGCGCTACTGCTCCAGTTTGTACTATTATTTAATCTGTGCTCGTGCTCTCTTTTAAGGACTCTCGGAGCCGCTCGTGGTCGCCTGAATCTGCGCGCGCGTATCAAGAAGATGTGCTCTGCCGCGCTTCCAGCGGTATGCGCTGGGCCTATTACTGAGACTTCACTGTCCTTCCGTCTGTTTGTCCGTTATTTAGAGGGCTGTATCTTCTTAACTGTAATAGGTAGACACTTGAAATTTTAACAAAGTATGCATTACTATGGCTGCTTTAACAACACATGCTAAAGACAGAATAAAGTAAAAATGTAAGGGGGAATATACGCCCTTACAAAAAACGTGTTTGTTCGTCAATTTTGGTTCAATATTATTAAATATTGTACGGAACCTTACGTGAGTGAGTGCGCACTTGTCCAGTTTATTTTGTTTGTATATTATGTAATAATAGGACAAGCAGGACGCTATTCCGATGGTAAGTTACATTATGACGTCTTCCTTTAATAGTGACATGCGAAATTCTGTATTGACAAAACAAAGACCATCGCCCAGTGACGTAGTGGAAGAATGGTTGACTTTGACATCAAAGGTAGTGAGTTCGAACCCCGCCGTTGCACTAATTGAATGAATTATGAAATGCACACATACATTTTTTTATCGAAAAATGTATGTGTGCATTTCATAATGTCAACATCGTTATCAAATGGCAGGACATGGTGGTAGGACACTGTTTAGTGTCAGCCTAAACAGTTACAGCCCTTACGTTCCAAAATCTGTCGTCAGAGATCTAATGTGTTCCGGCAGCTATCTTTGAGAGCCAATTCCCATTCTAGGCCCGGCGTGCTACCATCCTCGACCCCATCATCACCAACAGGTGAGATAGTGCTCAAACGCTATCATCATCATCATTATCAGCCAGTGTCAGTCTACTGCTGGATGTAGGTATCTTCCAAGATGCACCACTGAGCCCGATCTTCGGCTCTTCTTTTCCAATTACTTCTTTTCCAGGACAAACGCTATATGATATGAAAAAAAAAGTTCCCATTCTAGTCATCGATGTATATGTACTACGTACCGTCGTGCACTAGCTCTACGTTCAAATAAAAAGCAGTGCTGAATCCACATTTCGCTTAGTTTAGCGTAAGTACTCCTCACGCCTCGCGCGCTGCTCGGCATGTAAGTCAGTTTATGATGGGCGCCTCTGGTTTACATGTACCTCGATGATTTTAGTTCTAGCGCGCTACCGTCCTAGACTGCATCACTAACCACCGGGCGAGATTGTTAGAAACGCTAGCCTATAAGTTATTTAAAAAATGTTAAATGTAACTTACTGTAAGCTGGATCTTGGTTACCATTCTTTAGCTGCATGACAGTATCGATATAGTCTCCTCTAGTGTTGCCAGATTTTTCACGAGATTTGAACGTGCTCCAAAATATCTTGCGGAATACTGACGAGTCGAATAGAATTAGTGAGCCGAACACTCGAACCAGTTCAGGCATGAAGAAAACGGTAACTAATGCCACCTTACGTCGTAGTCCGCGGAAAAAAGATATAACTAAAAGAAAATAATGTTTTCTATTTTATAATCATTTAAGATCTTATAAAAAAACTATAAGGACCGACTTCAGTACCCTTAGTAAGAGTTTTCATACCAAACCTGATATCGTATATCGAACAAATTTTGTATGAAAAACAGTACAGCGCCTCTAGTGGTTACTATACTTCACTAAATATAGACAAATCAGAGAGTCAGAATAAGTCGAAAACTATGTAAAATCTGCCTAAAGCGTTTACGATAAAAACTCTTACTAAGAGCGTTTGTCCACAGCAACGGTACCGGGACGTCACCGGCACCGAGATTTTTTCGGGCCGATTTGAAAATGATATGCCGGCGATCGTTTGTCCACCGCCACCGATTCCGGTGGTTCTGTTTCTTCTAGCTGTCATGCGTGGCAGAATGTGTTTCCATAGAAATAAAACAAACAACCTCAGACAAAAAAACAATGAACGATCGACCGGCGCCGGGCGCCGGCAGTGTGTGGACAAGATGAAACGTGTTTTGTATTGCGAGCCAATGCCGGCACATCGGCCCGTTAAAATCTCTGGCCGATTTCTAGCGGTCGCGCCGATCTACTCGACATATCGGCGGCCGGGATGACGTCGCTAGTGCCGGTTATGCTGTGGATAAGCTGCCATACTATACATTATGTAACGCTACTTCGGCGCCGGCATTTTGTTTCCGTTGACGTTCCGGTGCCGTTGCCGTGGACAAACGCTGTAAAGGTACAGATGCCGCGATAGTCATTTTCAGTAACAAATTTGAAGTGTCTACCTCCATCTATCTGGAGATACTGAACATATATCGATGAAATTTAAATGGGACCAATGTATACCCTTTCAATCAAAAAAAGACTTTTCTAAATCGGTCAAGGCAACTTGAGTAATCGGTGAACATACATAAAAAAAGATTCCGACGAATTGAGAGCCTTTTTTAAATCGGTTAAAAAGTAAATCCATTCAATAAATAAGGTCAGCTTCACCGATTCACCATCTTCGACCGCATCATCGCTTACCACCAGGCGACATAGTGGCCAAATTCTAGCCTGAAAAAGAACAGAGGCTAGGTAAAGAAAAACATAATAAAATAGTTTAAAAACAAACCAACCGACCGACAACAGGACAGGAGGATCATGAAGATGGATTATGATTATATAATAATAATAATACATAGAAGTTAATGTTTTGCGATGACAATTAATAAAGTTCAGCTTTATGTGGCTCTGACACGTCTTAGGAATAAACCTAGCAGCCTGTATGCTTTGATCCCCGATGGCTATACCTACGTCTAATATTGTGTGTATAGAAGCATTACAATAAAGTTTTTTTTTTAAATATCTAAACGACGGTGTTTAAATTCCAAAATAAAACAAAAGATATATCAGAAAAATGCTGCCCTAAGTCACTGTTCCACGCGGACGAAGTCGCGGGTACAGCTAGTATTTTAATAAAATTATTAAAATTTGCAAGGGACCAAGTGGTCCCATTCAAATTTTATCGAGATATGAGAATTACTTCCGGAGATATGGAGATAAAAACTATAAGCAAATTTGTATACTTAGATGACAAGATTATAACTAGTTCTTTGACTATCGTAGTGGCATGTGAAATTTGTTTTTTCGTTTTGTACGATCATACATTATCAGTAGGTATCAAGATTGAGATGTTTATATACTCGTTATATACGAGTTATTTTTGTGTTTATTATATACTAGCAGCCCGCCCCGGCTTCGCACGGGTAGAACATATATGCCTACAAAATTTGCATCAGTTTGTTGCATCGAATATAAAATATGAACATATTTAACAATAATCGTCATATTTCATCCAATTTACACAAAACCTTAACGAATTATGCACCTAAACCTCCCTCATAAACACTCTGGCTATTGGTGAAAACAGCATGATAATCCGTTCAGTAGCTATTGAGATTATTGCGAACAGACAGACAGACGCAGTGATGGAATTTGTTTTATAATACTTACGTAGTGGTATTGGACGGCCCTTTAGCGTAAAGGATAGTTCGTTCGTAGTTCGATAGTTAGGACCCTGATTCTGACCCGACGGTCGTTGGTTCTAATCCTTGCTATATACCTACCAATGAAAGTTTTATGTGCATTCATGAATCATGAGTTTTCATACAGTGGTAGTGGGATCATTAAATCTACCAAAAAGTAGCTTACTACCAAGGAGCCCGGGCCCGGTGGCGTAATCGGGAGAACGGTCGGCTTTGATGCCGTGGTACCGAGTTCAAACCTTACCGTGCACCAATGGATTTTTCCATCGAAAAATGTATGTGCGCTTCTCACAGTGGCCCTCCGGTGAATGAAAACATCGTTAAGAAACCAACAATCCCCGCATGGTGGTAGGACACTATCTAGTGTCCGCCTGGCTACCTACCACCCTCAAGTTAGAAAATCTGTCGCCAAAAACATCTAATGTGTTCCGGCAGCTATCCTTGAGAGCCCGTTCCCCAGTCTAGGCCTAGCGTGCTTACCATCTTCGACCGCATCATCACTTACCAACAGGTGAGATAGTGGTCAAACGCTAGCCTATAAGATATAAAAAAAAAGGTGAACATCTGCCGCCGTAACCTTACGCGTTCCCCGACGCAAAATGTAGGGGTAATATACGTTTAACGTGTGTATCTGTGTGTCTGTCTGTAGCATCTTAGCACCTAACCGGATGAACCGATTTTGTTTTTATTATTGATAGTTTTTTTTTGTTTGATAGATGTCTTCATCGAGAGTTTTCTTAGCTTTGATTCATGAAAATTCGTTCAATCGTTATAAAACTATGAGCTTTTTTCCAGTTAATTGCGCTATGAAATCAACTTTCATAGGTCTGATCAATTCGAAAATCTTCTTCTTCAACGATATTGTAAGAACATGGAAGCATTGACCTGATGCTGCGACATCTCCTGGACTCTACAGAATACTCAAATCCTCACCAACTTAGAGCTCAGATTTTAAATGTCGTGTTTAGAGTCATTGGAATGCTTTTAATGAAAAGATTAGGTATACATAGATCAGTCGGGGTGGTTTAAAATATTATATTATTATATATATAGATGAATATTATTTTACACAATAGATCATATTATTATACTATATTGACTTCAAATTGATTGTGATCGGTGGGGATCTACAGAGTAGCTAAGCTTATAATAATATTTTCGAAGTAACTATGACCTAATCTGTGGTTTCACTGCAAATATTTTATTAATTTTGCGATGCGTGTATGTGAAATTCGTGATATATTCTAGAGTTTTCATTTGAATTGTATACTGTAAAGGACAATTTTAATCTATAATATATGGCCAAGCTAATTAACGTAATTATTTGGAAAAGGATTAATACTATATACTTGAAAATAGCCTTGGAAGTTGTGTAATATTTTTTAACAAAAATTTTAAGATTAAAATGGTTACTGTGAGTCAACCTTAAGAGATAGACATATGCTGTCCCGGACTTTTTTGTAGGTCTTATTAAGTTGTACAACTCTTGCATAGAAAATATTCTTCTATCTATTTTCAATTGAGCAGCGTTCGTAAGAAACTTGTTTTTTCGACCGTTTTTTTGCCGACTTAGGTTGCAAATTAGGTCTCCACGAATGTACCTTTGATTTAAACGGGATAATATATAGCCTATTTTCATTCCGAAAGTCCATGCTATGTATCAGTGAAAGAATTTTTTAAATCGGTTCAGTAGTTTGTGAGCCAAATCATTACAAACATACAAAAATACAAAAATACAGATGTTCTCTCTTTATAATATTACTATAGATTTATATATTTATCTCCATATTTCATATTGTTTTATTGCAGTTATTTAATTAGTTTTATACTAAAATTTAATTATTTTACTGTCGTACTTTTTAAATCTTGTTTTCGAGTGACTATTTTCAAGTCGTATTGATAATAAATTTCTTTAAAACTGACCAGGGTGATAGATCTAACATCTATTGTTCTATTGTCTGACTTAACGGTCAAACAGAATTAGTATCACTATAAATATTTTAGTCCGCAAATAAAATTGTGGCGGAGTCGCAACCTTGAACCTGAAACATAAACTAAATTAATAAATACATAGATACGTAATTAATTAACAAATATATAATAAAGGTTAATACTTACGTGTCAGCTGGCGCTGCGGCCATGTAACCCTGTCCTGCATTGCCGAGAACAATAGGCTCAGCCGGTGCGCCGAGATAAGAAACCACGCGGCCGCCGGCTTCCTCGGAATGCCTTCGTCGCAGCACCAGTCTGCAAAGCCTAACCACGCGAAGCGCACGCCGCCCGTACTTTCATTTCGATAATTCATAATCACGTATTTTAACCATATTGTATTTTAACATCATTGTCCAAATTTAATTGTCTTTTCATTCCATGTTTCGTTCTTTTCATTTGTCTCGTAAATTCATTTTAATAAACATTTTAATCAGTAGTGCTAATTTGTGTTGCACCTTGCCATAACTGGTGACCGCCGAACATTGAACATTTTAATTAGTGAACTTCAGTGAAGTGACTACAATTAAAAATACTTATTAATACTCCATTGGACATTTTAACGTGTTTACGATCATAAACAACCATGTCGAAGTCAAGCGGGAATTGCTCACAACAACAACAGATCGACTCAGAAAGTCGGGCTTACATGGAGGCATCCGCAAATTTTTTTTCCGGTGGTCGGATACCATCGATGATGCCGGACGAGTTACCGAACATCGCGCCGACGATGTCTGACTCTGCCGCCGTGTCACACGCCTCCGTAGCGAAACTAAGCCTGATGTTGACGCAAATTGCTGACCTCAACAAAAAAATTGAAGCGCTACAAAAAAGTCGTGAATCATGCGCAGACTCACAAGACAGCCGAAGAAGACGCTCGAAAACGAGATCAAACTCCAAGGCCACACTCCAAGCCATCACCGAACAGTCTGCAATGGCGACTGACAGCTCCCCCTCTATATCCGGACGCCTGTTTGTCATCGATCGCCGTACAAAAACACAGTTTCTTGTCGACACCGGAAGCGACCTTTGCGTCTTCCCTCGACAAGCACTGAAGCAGCGACGTCCTCGAACAGATTTCGAACTCTCGGCAGCAAATGGCACAACCATCAGCACCTACGGATTCATACACCTGGAACTAGACCTTGGGCTACGACGAGACTTCCCTTGGAAATTCATCGTTGGCGACGTTACCAAGGCCATCATCGGTGCTGATTTCCTCAAATACTACGAACTATTGGTGGACATCCGTAACAAGCGTTTGTTGGACAGCAAAACAACGCTCTCTGTTACCGGCAAACCCACTGACGCGTCGACGACGGTTTATTCAGTACGGATTCCGATCGGCGAGTCACGCTACCACCAGATCCTGAAGGAGTATCCGGAGATAACCCACCCATCTGGAATACAGTCAGAGGTCAAGCACCGCACTGTGCATTATATCAGGACGACGCCAAGACCACCAGTATCTTCAGCACCACGTCGATTAGCTCCGGACAAGTTGAAAATTGCGAAAACGGAGATCGAATCAATGCTGAAAGCCGGGATAGCGAGGCCTTCAGATAGCCCATGAGCTTCTCCTCTTCACCTTGCCCCGAAGAAAGACAACGGATGGAGACCCTGTGGTGACTACCGGATGTTGAACGCCCGGACCATCCCAGATCGATATCCGATAAGGCACGTCCAGGACTTCACGCAGAGCATAGCCGGATGCAAATTCTTCTCGACAATAGACCTGGTGAAGGCGTACCATCAAATTCCGGTACATCCTGAGGATATCCAGAAGACCAGCATCACCACGCCATTCGGAATGTTTGAATTTCCGTTTATGACGTTTGGTCTGCGTAATGCTGGTCAGACGTTTCAACGTTTCGTCGATGAAGTCACCCGGGGCATGGATTTCGTTTATCCTTACGTTGATGATTTTCTAATCTTCAGCTCCACGGAATCCCAGCATGAAGACCACCTCCGACAGCTCTTCAACAGACTCAAAGAGTACGGGATAGTGATAAACACAGCAAAATGGCACTTCGGACAGTCTGAGGTCACATTCCTGGGCTACACCATATCAGCCGAGGGGATAAAACCTCTGGACTCAAAAGTTGAAGCAATCCGGACTTTCCCTGCCCCAAAGACCGTCAAAGAACTTCGCAGATTCCTAGGAATGATCAACTTTTATAGGCGATTTTTACCTGGAGCAGCCGAAATCAAAGCTCCACTTCACGCCCTGTTGACGGGATCAGCCAAAGGTTCTCACCCCATACATCTCACCGAGGAGACTATAAAAGCCTTCGAAGCATGCAAGGAATCCCTGTGTCGAGCCACTCTCCTTGCCCACCCAGACTGCCAATGCAGACTCGCTCTTGTGACGGACGCTTCAAACACAGCAGTTGGAGCGGCCCTACAGCAATACAAGAACGGACACTGGCAGCCACTTGCCTTTTTCTCCCACAAGTTGAGTCCCTCGCAACGAAAATACTCGCCATACGATCGTGAGCTCTTGGCGATTTACGAAGCGGTGAAGTACTACAGATTTATGGTCGAAGCACGAGACTTCACGATCTTCAGCGACCATAAACCCCTGTGCTTTGCATTCCACCAACGGAAGGAAAAATGCTCGCCAAGGCAATTCCGGCATCTCGACTACATTTCCCAGTTCACCACCGACATACAGCACATTTCGGGAAAGGACAATGTAGTCGCAGTCACGCTGAGCCGAATTGAAGAGATCTCACAACCGATTGATCTGAAAAGCTTAGCCGAAGCCCAAGAAAGCGACCAAGAGCTCAAAAAGCTACTCACTGGAGGAACGTCTTTGAACCTAGTCAGAACATCAATACCCGGCACTGACACCAGACTATGTTGTGACCAGACCACGGACATCACTCGACCCTACGTACCATCAGAACTACGACGTCGAGTGTATGAAACTCTGCACTCCCTCAGCCACCCCGGCGCTAACGCGACATCCAAACTCGTGTCCCAGCGATATGTGTGGCCAGGCATACGCAAAGACTGCAGAGACTGGTCGAGAAGCTGCCATGCATGTCAACGTGCGAAAATAACAAGGCACGTCTCGTCACCTCTCGGCACGTTCCAATTACCACGTGCGAGGTTCATGCATGTGCACATCGACCTGATCGGACCACTACCACTATCGCACGGATATAAGTATTGTCTCACCGCAGTCGACCGATTCACGCGATGGCCTGAGGCAATACCAATCACCGACATAACGGCAGAGACAGTAGCAAGTGCACTACTTACCGGATGGATTGCCCGCTTTGGTTGTCCAGCTGAAATTGTCACGGATAGAGGAACGCAATTTCAATCGGCCCTATTCAAATACCTATCCGAGATTGCAGGATTTAAGCACAGAAGCACAACAGCATACCATCCAGCATGCAACGGTCTTGTGGAAAGGTTCCACCGACAATTGAAAGCCGCAATCACATGCCATGCAAACGCAAATTGGACGGAAGCTCTTCCTCTTGTACTTCTGGGCATACGCAGCGCATACAAAGAAGATTTGCAAGCGTCATCCGCAGAACTCGTCTATGGAGAAGCACTCAGACTCCCAGGCGAAATCTTCAGCCCGAGCACAAAGACCACCACAGATGTCACCGACTTCACTGCACGGCTCAGGGAAGTTGTAACCGCCATCCAGCCGCAGCCAGCATCGAGACACTGTGACAAGTCCATATTTGTTTTCAAGGACCTAAAAACAGCCACCCACGTATTCCTGCGAGACGACACCCACCGACGACCACTGCAACCAGCTTACACCGGACCACACAGGATTCTGGAAAGAGGCGAGAAAGTATTTAAGATTGTGGTAAACGGAAAACCAGTCACTGTAACCATAGATAGGCTTAAGCCAGCATACACACTGGAAGACTCGCCAAACTCGAACCGGGCCCTGAAACTCCCGACCGCAGAACCACCACCTGTGACAGAACGCACAACACGATCAGGTAGAAAAGTGAGATTTCCGGATTATTATCACCCGTAGACGGTCTCTGGAGGGGAGTGATGTGGCGGAGTCGCAACCTTGAACCTGAAACATAAACTAAATTAATAAATACATAGATACGTAATTAATTAACAAATATATAATAAAGGATAATACTTACGTGTCAGCTGGCGCTGCGGCCATGTAACCCTGTCCTGCATTGCCGAGAACAATAGGCTCAGCCGGTGCGCCGAGATAAGAAACCACGCGGCCGCCGGCTTCCTCGGAATGCCTTCGTCGCAGCACCAGTCTGCAAAGCCTAACCACGCGAAGCGCACGCCGCCCGTACTTTCATTTCGATAATTCATAATCACGTATTTTAACCATATTGTATTTTAACATCATTGTCCAAATTTAATTGTCTTTTCATTCCATGTTTCGTTCTTTTCATTTGTCTCGTAAATTCATTTTAATAAACATTTTAATCAGTAGTGCTAATTTGTGTTGCACCTTGCCATAACATCATATTTTTGTACAACCGTGCAACTAGGGTTGCTGTGAGCGACACAAGAAATCAATACATTTACTAATAATCATTTTCAATTGACAAAAATGTATATAGTATTCTTACTAATTATAACCATACCACTTTTAATACATTTTTACCGTCGATTTAAATTAAACTATTGGAAGAGACGTGGTGTTGATCAATTTAATAATACGGATTTAATATTTGGTGACTACAAAGATGGGATACTATTTCGTACCGCGCCGGGGTATCATTCAAATACACTCTATCGACAGGCACCTCAAAATCTTCCCTACATTGGATTCTACATCTTCCACAAACCATGTCTCTTAATAAGGGACCCGGAGTTGGCTAAAAAGATATTCGTACGCGACTCCGATAACTTTTCCGATAGGCATTTCGCTGGTTCCGCACAAATGGATAGTTTTGGCATGATCAATTTATTCGGTATGAGAAACCCCGCTTGGAAATATGTGAGAGGGAAAATAACGCCGACTGTTAGCTGTGAAAAGACTAATAGAATTATTCCTATGATGTTGGAAAGTGTGGAGTGTTTGGTGCAGCATTTTGAGAAGTGTATTGGAGATGGAAGTAAAGTATTCGATGTACAGGACTGTAGCGATAGATTTGCAGCCGATCTAATTGCCAACATTGCGCTTGGTGTTAAAACGGATTCATTTGAGGAACCTAACACGCATTATACGAAATCACGTAAGTTATTTTTTCAACCAACTTCCGAAAAGAAGTTTTTTTTTTGTATATATGTTAAGCGATTACTCCGTCGATTGTGAACCGATTCGATTGATTCTTTTTTTAATCGGTTCCGGTACATTTCCGAGTAGGTTTTATTGTAATTTCATCGAGATTTGGTAAGCATCCCCAGAGATATGATGATAAACATCTCCAACATGCTACTGAAATTAACTCGTGGGGCATGGAAGTCGGTTGGTTTGTTTTTAAACTATTTTATTATGTTTTTCTTTACCTAGCCTCTGTTCTTTTTCAGGCTAGAATTTGGCCACTATGTCGCCTGGTGGTAAGCGATGATGCGGTCGAAGATGGTGAATCGGTGAAGCTGACCTTATTTATTTAATGGATTTACTTTTAAACCGATTTCAAAAAGGCTCTCAATTCGTCGGAATCTTTTTTTTATGTATGTTCACCGATTACTCAAGATGCCTTGACCGATTTAGAAAAGTCTTTTTTTGATTGAAAGGGTATACTTTGGTCCCATTTAAATTTCATCGATATATGTTCAGTATCTCCAGATAGATGGAGGTAGACACTTCAAATTTGTTACTGAAAATGACTATCGCGGCATCTGTACCTTTACAGCGTTTGTCCACGGCAACGGCACCGGAACGTCAACGGAAACAAAATGCCGGCGCTGAAGTAGCGTTACATAATGTATAGTATGGCAGCTTATCCACAGCATAACCGGCACTAGCGACGTCATCCCGGCCGCCGATATGTCGAGTAGATCGGCGCGACCGCTAGAAATCGGCCAGAGATTTTAACGGGCCGATGTGCCGGCATTGGCTCGCAATACAAAACACGTTTCATCTTGTCCACACACTGCCGGCGCCCGATTAAAAAAAGAATCAATCGAATCGGTTCACAATCGACGGAGTAATCGCTTAACATATATACAAAAAAAAACTTCTTTTCGGAAGTTGGTTGAAAAAATAACTTACGTGATTTCGTATAATGCGTGTTAGGTTCCTCAAATGAATCCGTTTTAACACCAAGCGCAATGTTGGCAATTAGATCGGCTGCAAATCTATCGCTACAGTCCTGTACATCGAATACTTTACTTCCATCTCCAATACACTTCTCAAAATGCTGCACCAAACACTCCACACTTTCCAACATCATAGGAATAATTCTATTAGTCTTTTCACAGCTAACAGTCGGCGTTATTTTCCCTCTCACATATTTCCAAGCGGGGTTTCTCATACCGAATAAATTGATCATGCCAAAACTATCCATTTGTGCGGAACCAGCGAAATGCCTATCGGAAAAGTTATCGGAGTCGCGTACGAATATCTTTTTAGCCAACTCCGGGTCCCTTATTAAGAGACATGGTTTGTGGAAGATGTAGAATCCAATGTAGGGAAGATTTTGAGGTGCCTGTCGATAGAGTGTATTTGAATGATACCCCGGCGCGGTACGAAATAGTATCCCATCTTTGTAGTCACCAAATATTAAATCCGTATTATTAAATTGATCAACACCACGTCTCTTCCAATAGTTTAATTTAAATCGACAGTAAAAATGTATTAAAAGTGGTATGGTTATAATTAGTAAGAATACTATATACATTTTTGTCAATTGAAAATGATTATTAGTAAATGTATTGATTTCTTGTGTCGCTCACAGCAACCCTAGTTGCACGGTTGTACAAAAATATGATTTTATTTGCGGACTAAAATATTTATAGTGATACTAATTCTGTTTGTCCGTGAAGTCAGACAATAGAACAATAGATGTTAGATCTATCACCCTGGTCAGTTTTAAAGAAATTTATTATCAATACGACTTGAAAATAGTCACTCGAAAACAAGATTTAAAAAGTACGACAGTAAAATAATTTAATTTAAATATAAAACTAATTAAATAACAGCAATAAAACATTATGAAATATGCAGATAAATATATAAATCTATACTAATATTATAAAGAGAGAACATCTGTATTTTTGTATTTTTGTATGTTTGTAATGATTTGGCTCACAAACTACTGAACCGATTTAGAAAATTCTTTCACTGATACATAGCATGGACTTTCGGAATGAAAATAGGCTATATATTATCCCGTTTAAATCAAAGGTACATTCGTGGAGACCTAATTTGCAACCTAAGTCGGCAAAAAAACGGTCGAAAAAACACGTTTCTTACGAACGCTGCTCAATTGAAAATAGATAGAAGAATATTTTCTATGCAAGTATTGTACAACTTAATAAGACCTACAAAAAAGTCCGCGACAGCATATGTCTATCTCTTAAGGTTGACTCACAGTAACCATTTTAATCTTAAAATTTTTGTTAAAAAATATTACATAACTTCCAAGGCTATTTTCAAGTATATAGTATTAATCCTTATCCAAATAATTACGTTAATTAGCTTGGCCATATATTATAGATTAAAATTGTCCTTTACAGTATATAATTCTAATGAAAACTCTAGAAGATATCACGAATTTCACATACACGTATCGCAAAATTAATAAAATATTTGCAGTGAAACCACAGATTAGGTCATAGTTACTGCGAAAATATTATTATAGGCTTAGCTATGCTGTAGATCCCCACCGATCACAATCAATTTGAAGTCAATATAGTATAATAATATGATCTATTGTAAAAATAATATTCATCTATATATATAATAATATAATATTTTAAACCACCCCGACTGATCTATGTATAATCTTTTCATTAAAAGCATTCCAATGACTCTAAACACGACAATTAAAATCTGAGCTGTAAGTTGGTGAGGATTTGAATATTCTGTAGAGTCTAGATGTCCCAGCATCAGGTCAATGCTTCCATGTTCTTACAATATCGTTGAAGAAGAAGATTTTCGAATTGATCAGACCTATGAAAGTTGATTTCATAGCGCAATTAACTGGAAAAAAGCTCATAGTTTTATAACGATTGAACGAATTTTCATGAATCAAAGCTAAGAAAACTCTCGATGAAGACATCTATCAAACAAAAAAAAACTATCAATAATAAAAACAAAATCGGTTCATCCGGTTAGGTGCTAAGATGCTACAGACAGACACACAGATACACACGTTAAACGTATATTACCCCTACATTTTGCGTCGGGGAACGCGTAAGGTTACGGCGGCAGATGTTCACCTTTTTTTTTATATCTTATAGGCTAGCGTTTGACCACTATCTCACCTGTTGGTAAGTGATGATGCGGTCGAAGATGGTAAGCACACTAGGCCTAGACTGGGGAACGGGCTCTCAAGGATAGCTGCCGGAACACATTAGATGTTTTTGGCGACAGATTTTCTAACTTGAGGGTGGTAGCTGGCCAGGCGGACACTAGATAGTGTCCTACCACCATGCGGGGATTGTTAGTTTCTTAACGATGTTTTCATTCACCGGAGGGCCACTGTGAGAAGCGCACATAAATTTTTCGATGGAAAAATCCATTGGTGCACGGTAAGGTTTGAACTCGGTACCACGGCATCAAAGCCGACCGTTCTCCCGATTACGCCACCGGACCCGGGCTCCTTGGTAGTAAGCTACTTTTTGGTAGATTTAATGATCCCACTACCACTGTACGAAAACTCATGATTCATGAATGCACATAAAACTTTCATTGGTAGGTATATAGCAAGGATTAGAACCAACGACCGTCGGGTCAGAATCAGGGTCCTTACTATCGAACTACGAACGAACTATCCTTTACGCTAAAGGGCCGTCCAATACCACTACGTAAGTATTATTCAATATATAATATTCAAACAAATTCCATCACTGCGTCTGTCTGTCTGTTCGCAATAATCTCAATAGCTACTGAACGGATTATCATGCTGTTTTCACCAATAGCCAGAGTGTTTATGAGGGAGGTTTAGGTGCATAATTCGTTAAGGTTTTGTGTAAATTGGATGAAATATGACGATTATTGTTAAATATGTTCATATTTTATATTCGATGCAACAAACTGATGCAAATTTTGTAGGCATATATGTTCTACCCGTGCGAAGCCGGGGCGGGCTGCTAGTATATAATAAACACAAAAATAACTCGTATATAACGAGTATATAAACATCTCAATCTTGATACCTACTGATAATGTATGATCGTACAAAACGAAAAAACAAATTTCACATGCCACTACGATAGTCAAAGAACTAGTTATAATCTTGTCATCTAAGTATACAAATTTGCTTATAGTTTTTATCTCCATATCTCCGGAAGTAATTGTCATATCTCGATAAAATTTGAATGGGACCACTTGGTCCCTTGCAAATTTTAATAATTTTATTAAAATACTAGCTGTACCCGCGACTTTGTCCGCGTGGAACAGTGACTTAGGGCAGCATTTTTCTGATATATCTTTTGTTTTATTTTGGACTTTAAACACCGTCGTTTAGATATTTAAAAAAAAAACTTTATTGTAATGCTTCTATACACACAATATTAGACGTAGGTATAGCCATCGGGGATCAAAGCATACAGGCTGCTAGGTTTATTCCTAAGACGTGTCAGAGCCACATAAAGCTGAGCTTTATTAATTGTCATCGCAAAACATTAACTTCTATGTATTATTATTATATAATCATAATCCATCTTCATGATCCTCCTGTCCTGACCTGACCGACTGACTGACTGACTGATTGACTGAGATATCCACGCACAGCCTAAACCGCTGGTCCTAGACACAATAAATTTGGAGAATGTGTTCTTTGTAAAGTGTAGGCATCCACTAAGAAAGGGTTTTTTGAAATTTTACCCTTAAGACGGCGAAATGGAGGGTTGAAGCTTCTAATAAACTTTTTAATCTCTGGTTGGTTCAATTGTCTCGAGAATTGGTACACATACATTTTAATTAAAATAATAAGTTACGTGTATCACAGTTTTTCCAAAATCATCCCCCACGCGTTTGCCTGGCTACCTGAATGATTGTCAGATATAGCAACGTACAGCCTGATCCACTGGCCTTAGAGACATAATATTTAGAGAGTGTGTTCTTTGTATAGTGCAACTATCTACGAAAGGGTTTTTCGAAATTCTACCTTTAAGATGGTGAAATGAGAGGTATAATTTTCTGTAAAAAAATTTAAGCTCTGATTCGATTGTCTCGAAAAAAGACACACATAGAAAGATAGGAAGATACTAGATAAACACTTTATTTGCACACCAATAATTACCGAAATAGAAAATACTTAAGGAAAATACTTATTCTAAGTATTACTGTTCCGGACAGCTTCGTACTCCGACAGCATATAGAGATAGATATATAGATATATGTATATAATAAAGATAAGTTTTAGCTTAGTACTCTAGGATAGGTAGGGTACTTTGCCATGTATAGAGTTCGCATTTCGTTATAGCTTCGTATAGATAGACATATAGTTTGTAATTGTATCGCATTCGTAAACAGCCTTATTATAGATAGATTTTGTTAGATTCTTATTAGAACATAGGAATATAACTCGTATAAGGTTTGTAATAGTAAAATAGGTCTTATAGGACTAAAGACAGGTCATTCATACAACCTAAGTAGATAGGTAATAGATAAAAATAAAGCATGTTCGGCTTTATTAGATGAAACAGATAGTCAACCTAGACCAGGTTTTTTTTTTTTTTTTTTTGTTCCGCTATTTATATTCCTCCAACATGGGTCGGAGACCTTTTTGAGCGGGTTTTAATATAAATCTTTGCTACAATTAACTTCATGGAGGTTTCATGCATATACATAATACAGTAGTACGTAGTACGTTTAGTGTAACTGTTTTTTATTGTGTGCGTTAGTGTATGTTCATTCCTGTACGTGTGTATGTATTACAAATATTCTTTTCTTTTAGTTTCTTTGTCATTTTTTTTTTAATTATTTTTTTTTCTTTTTTTTTTGTTATAATTTGCTTTTTTTTCTTTGTTTTTTCTTTTATTTCATTTATTATTATTATTACTTTTTTACAGTGTTATATTCAATTCATTTATTATAAGAATAAAATCTATTAATTACAATTACAATATTTCTTATCTATTCTAATATAATTACATTATAACTCAAATTAATTTATTGTAATAATTAATATATATATTTTATTGAGCCCATCTCGCGGTGCTCCCATTTTCTTTGCACACTTTTTTCATTATAGTCTTGCAATAATTTATAAAACAATCTCCTGTATTTTGACCAGTTAGAAGTTCATAGAAATGTTCTTTTGTTACATTGGCATTCATTTTAACTACTACATCCATACGTGAGTAGGTGGTTATTGGGTGTTCTACTCCACCCACAGGGTGGTGGGTGGAGTAGAACACCCAATAACCACAAATTGATTATCTCTCGCCATTTGTGTTTTAGAACTCTCAACGACCCTGGTAAGAACAGGCAAAAAACAGATACAGAAATAGAAATAAAATAACAGAAACGAGCAAACGCAGTTGAGTATATAATTTTGATCAACATGTTTTAGAACTCTCGAAGCCTCCGGTGTAATAATTTTAATAAACATGTTTTAGAATTCTCAAAGCCTCCGGTAAGATCAGGCAAAAAACAGAAACAGATACAGAAATAAAAACAGAAACAGAAACGAGCGAACGCAATTACTAGTTTGCTTATTTGGTAACCAAAAAAACTCAACCGTTCCGCTCATAAGGTATATCGTTTGATCAACTGATGTGTTGTGGAACCCTCAATATATTTAAATTGGTCTGTTATAGATAGAAAAGAACGGAGAAAAAACTGAATTGGTGTTAAAATAACAGAAACGAGCGAACGCAGTTGGGTATATAATTTGATCAACATGTTTTAGAACTCTCAAAGCCTCCGGTGTAATAATTTTGATCAACGTGTTTTAGAACTCTCAAAGCCTCCGGTAAGAACAAGCAAAAAACAGAAACAGATACAGAAATAGAAACAGAAACAGAAACGAGCGAACGCAATTACTAATTTGCTTTTTTGGTAACCAAAAAACCCAACTGTTCCGCTCATCAGGTATATCGTCTGGTGTTTTTCACTAGTAGTAACTGACAATTTACTTACTTAAATCTTACAAACTAATTTTGTATGACGAAATATTTATTAGATCAAACAAGATACATTTGTATAATTCCAGAGCGTAGGTGTTCATACTGGAAATCTGAAACAATATAAAAAATATTACAAAATTAAAATCTGCTACCCCTAAAGCACCAACTTTTATATTTTCTGTGCTTTAAAGAAATGTGTGTATATACGTAAATTAAAATTCAAGCGTAGTCACTCACCATTTTCATCTAAAGGATTTTAATTTATTAAATTCATGAAGATCTCATTGTTCCTGCTGCTTGTCGCTCCTGTAAAATAGAAATTGGTACACATTAGTTTAAAACTAAGAATACACAATTTTATTTTTAAAAATCTTTACTCAGAATAAATCAAATTAAACTTGGAAATAACTAAACATTAAATCAGTGTGTAGTTAATATAAATAGCAATCGAAAAATAATCATTTTTATGTAATTTTTTAATATTATTTTCTTTACCTAACATTTACATAACATGTTCAAAATAATTAGGATCGTTTAAAAAACCGACTTCAACTGTCACTATAATAAATTTGAGTAGCAAGTTTGCGGTTATTATCTCCATATTACTCAGAATAAATCAAATTAAACTTGGAAATAACTAAACATTAAATCAGTGTGTAGTTAATATAAATAGCAATCGAAAAATAATCATTTTTATGTAATTTTTTACTATTATTTTCTTTACCTAACATTTACATAACATGTTCAAAATAATTAGGATCGTTTAAAAAACCGACTTCAAATGCCACTGTAATTAATTTGAGTAGCAAGTTTGCAGTTATTATCTCCATATCTCTGGAGATACTCATTAGATCTTGATAAATTTACAATGGGAACCACTACAAAAGTATAATCTTTGACATAAATATATAATTTAAAAAATCGGACCACAATTGACAGAGAACAAAAATAATAAATATTTCACAGTGAAACATAGAACATCCTCCTTTTTTTAAGTCGGTTAGTAGGGCTTTTTGTCGTATGAAGACCTATTTTATTTTTTCGATTTCTAGTTATTGAGAAAATCTTTATTATATAATACGACAGAAACTTTGTTTGTAATTTTATTTTCGAATCAATCAAAAAAGTTTACGTTGCAAAGTATTATACAATAAAAGCTAGGTACTTACTTGTTAATTCCAAATAGTTAATTAGTATAGAATGAATGGTCTTGTTCACACGCTCGATAGTAGGTACAAACGTACGAAGGATGGATTGAGTTACATGTACATCGTAAGCATTTCTTTTAAGGGTTCGCATACACGTTCGTTTTTAACTCTGCGATTGAATTGTTCTGTAGGTACAGATAAATCATGTCCCTATAACCTGTAAATGTTTATACCATTAAGTTTGCACTGTACAGTTAATTGAATGCTATTTTAACCGACACCTAACCAAGGAGTAGGTTCTGAATTCGTCGGAATCTTTTTTTATGTATGCTTCTCGATTACTCAAAGATGGCCGTACCGATTTAGAATATTTTTTATATTGTTTGAAAGGACACACTTTCCAAGTAATTTCATTTAAATTTCATCGAGATCTGATGACTATCTCAAGAGATATCGGGAGACAAACACATCAAACTTGGCACATGACTAGCGTGACATTTGAAGTTAGTTCTTTTAGTTTATTAACGATTTTAAATTATAATTATAACCATTCAGTTAAACTATCATTCATATGTATAGTCAAAACTATTTAGTGAAAACGAGCAGTTAAAACTCAAGGTGTGTAGCGGCCTTACGACAAATTATTTTTAAACAGACTTAACAGATAGCGTTTGTACGAATTACTTTTTTGTTTGTTATATCAATCATTTATGAACTGATTTGTTTTTTTCTTTTTACCGACTTCACATAAAGGAGGATGTACTCAATTCGTCTGTATAATTGTATTTTTTTGTTACCTCAGAACTTCATCACTAATTAACTGTGTGTGGATTTGGAGAATGTTTTTATTTTTTATAAATAGAATATGTTTACAGTGTAGTTCCATTTTAATTTTATCAAGATCTGATAAGTATCTCCAGAGATATGGAGATAAAGACCTCAAATTTAGTACTGAAAATGACTTGCGCAGCATGTGAAGTCGGCTTTTTGTTTTGTGAACGATCTTAAATTATGTAAAAATGTAAATAGTAATACTTTCCGTGTGGTGTATTGTACAGTTCAAATAATTAGATACCGTCTTATTATCTAAACACATAAAATATGATTGCAATATTTTATGCACTGACTTTTAATTTTACGTAAAACATTAAAGGCAATCCGGACAACCGGGCCCCCTACCTATTTACCAAATCCGTTGCCAGAACCGATGATGTTAATTTTTTTCAAAATAATCATGCTGTTGCATGATTAGGTGCTTTAATAGTAGTATACAGGATGTATTGTAATGCTAAATAATGAAATGTAGCTGATCAGAATGTTCGTTTAAATTGAGCTAAAATAGAGTTAAAATAGAGAAAATATAAGGCGCGTCGCTCACTACCAAGTCGTGGCGGCGTAGTATTTTTGGTAAATGCATGTTGCCCTTTAATATCATCTGACAGAATATACACTCACGAACTAATAAACTGCACCAAAGTTCAGTATTACTTTCGAATTAATTGAATGGTCTTTTCCAGTATACAAACATACACTTAAGGATATGATACTTCGCTGCTATGAAGTTAACGAACCAAACTATAGGTTTCAATCTAACGTTTATATTTTATTTCTAAGGCGTCTCGGACTTTGATTTAGTTTAATATTCCGTAAATGTAGGTTTACCCTACCTAATTAGATTATTAATGTTGATCAACCAAAGAGTATATCAAAATAAACTTTAATAATGTGAGTGCCTGTTGTGGGGTTTTATAATGAAAAACAATCAATCAATTAATTTATTTATTAAGAATATACCAATAAAAAATGTTCGTTTTATAATGATTAACAAAGCCCTCTGTACTCAGCCATATACAACTTGACATTAATTTTAAAATTAAATTATTTGAAAGGTAATAGTTAATGTTATAATTTATATTAGTTATAATAGTTAAAATTTTAAATTTGTCAATTAATATTCTTGCACACTATAGTAGGCTTACTTCAGCCATGATAAATTACTTTATTTGACGTCTAGAATAGGTTTGCGTTTGCATGTAAAGCTGCTTAATGTTTTATTCTAATGGAATTCTAGTGGGGTAACGAACGCAGAACCATATGATAAAAAAATGACTACCGTACCATTCTTCTACATTACATGATTATGTATCTAGGTAATATTAGTAATTAGAGATGTTTCAGTTTAGCATATTTAAGCAAGGATGTAGAATTGAAATTTAAATTGTAGTAAGCGAGGAACATCTTCTTCGCTGTTCACGATGATATGGTAGAAAGAAGCACACCGTTGCCGTTTATGGGGCAAGGTTTATTATATGAGATAGAAGTATTACCTGATACTAGAATACTTAGGAGAATAAATAGGGGAAGAAAGCCTGTGAGTGAGGCGTTTTAGGCGGAGTTTGCAGCATGCATGTTCTTAAGACCTTAGATGCCTGGGTCTTACACCCGGCCTGGTGCAGCCTTAGGGCTACTCTGCCCCCTCATTCCACCTGGTAAACACCACAACATGTTACAATGTATGGTAATCATTAGATTATTTAAAGGGTATGTTCGCGGGGGACAAGTTTGAGCATTTTAAGAGAAGCCTTTCCTGACCCTTACTAATAATATTAGGGAAAGATTTGAGAGTAGAAAAGTGGAAGTTATAGTCGCTATCTCACTGCTTTTAAGTTTATAATATATATGGTATTATTATATGTTAATAAATATGCCACGTACATGACCGTTAGGTCTAAAGGAAGGTTTTTAGGTAAGAAATATAACACTACACAACAAGATTTTGGATGAAATGTACAATTTATGCGCCCATCTTGTTAGACGGATTCGCATGGAAAGGTGGATTGATTTCAATGAAATTATACCTGTATCTCGGCGTTAGACAGAGATCTAGCTTTAAGCTTAAGCTAGAATATAACATCGATATAATTTGGACACTTCGTGCATAACAAGTTAAATATGATAACTCACAGTTTCAGTGTCCCTCAAAACTTTGAACAAAAAAACAAAATGGATGTCAAGGCGTGCCATTGACCACTGCACAGTGCACAGAGTACTGATCTGATACTGAATAGCCCTACTACGTTATAAGAGTAGGCACTTCTCTACATTGTTGATACCCGATTTATGAACGTACTTTATAGCCAACCTAACTTAACGGAAAGTATTGCTTATACATTTCATAGAAACTTTTTTTGCAGGGTTAGTTGGTACAAAGTACGTTCATAATTATGGGTTATTTAATAATGTATGCAATGTCGCGAGACGACCACTGTATATTTTTAATTCATTAGCGTCCTCTATGGAGAAACTACGTAACTACTACGATAAGTAGGTTATCATTGAGTATTTACCGTAAGATTTTATCAATTTTTGATTAGACCAAAACTTTGTAATGATTTCGACAGATAGCGTGAAATTTAAATAAGGAAGCCGTTCGATATTGATTATTATATACGAGGAGTTTATTGGATCCATTGATCGAGTTATTTAGATTGAATTTATTTATTGAGTTACCTATTGGAGAGCAATTATTTAGATATATTTATAGTATTTAGTTATTGGTGAGTTTATTAGTGTTCCCGTTAGATGGTGGGACTAGTATAAAAGGATGTATTGGATTATTTAAATTATGGTACTTTTATTAGTTTTATGCTAGATTTGTTGGTAAGATTTTAGGAAGTGTTAATAAATGAAATAATTCAAAACAACGATGTTAATGTATACGATTATATAATAAATTTCTTAAATATATTCATGATTAACTGTCTGTGAGCAGATTTTAAACCATTGCAAATCCCAGTTACATGAAAAATTAGCTATTATTAATTTATAATTATATTATTAATTAATTAGCTAAAGATTTGTGCCCTCTTTGAGAAACGACGTAACTATTACAATAAGTATGTTATCATTGAATATTTTTTTAATTCTTCTTCAGTCAGTTCAGTCTTATAAATTTATAAGACCCTAACTTGTAATAGTGCCGACAGATTAAAATTATTGTATTATTATTATGCGCTTTCAAATTTATTTATTTGTAGTGGATTTTAGGGAGTAATAAAAAATAAATTTACCAAAAAAAAAACCTAATCGGTTCATAAACAGCAGTTAAATATGAGTTTACAATCAAAAACATCATACATACAAATCGAGTACGACGTATCTTGTTTATTGAAGTCGGTTAAATAGTAATCTTTGCCGAAGGCCTCTACACACATGGAGTTTTAATTGCAATAAGTATTCGTATTTTATTAAAATAAACAAATTTGAACTTAATCTATAGCATAAAGCTACCTACTGGTCGCACTCAAATAACATGAGAAAAACCTTTTCTGTTACCCGACTACGATAGAATTAAAAGTGAATGTATAAAATATTACACACACTAATAATAAAAAAAATATACAAATATACAACAAGTAAAAAAGTCAATTAATCATCAAATCTAACATTTGAAAACAGTCTTCATTATTCACTATCTCACCTGATGTTTCGTTTCGTGGTCGAAGATTTTATGAAACAGCGTTTGTTAATTGCAAACACTTATATGTGGTTAGGTAATGATGTAAGCAGGCCTAATAATGCACACAGGAAGTATTTGGTTCATAAACAACAGTTAGGTATGAGTTAATCGTACATACATATGGAGTACGTATCTCTGTTTATTGAAGTTGGTTAAAAAAGTAATCTTTGTCTCTGGAACATATCTGGAAACATACCTGGAGTTATGAGGCAACAAACAAAAAATCATAAAATCAAATCGAGAACGTATCTCCATATATTGAAGTCGGTTAAAATGTAATATTTGTCTCTACAGCATAAATCAAGCCTTAATTATAGAATGTCGACGTAGCCGTAAGTCGATACCCAGTCACCTTTTATCAACAGTGTAGGGAAATAAACTGACCTATATCTTCAATTATGTATCTCTAAGCGGATATATAGATTTAGATCGTTCCTTCCTCTTACCAAAACCTTTATATATCCGGTATATCTTAATGAAGATTTTTTTATTATTCAATTTCAACCGTGATATATAATTATTTGGATCACATCATCAATAACAACAGGTAAGAAAAAAAAATTAAAAAAAATGCAAGTTACGACCTAATAATGTTAAATAATATAGGTTTTAAATCTCGACTATGCTTAATTTTGGATATGGAATATACTAACGGATATAATGTGTCTTTTTGAGTGAGTTTCAGATATATCAGAAGCAGTTATACCAAGCGGATCAATATCCTTTTATGATCAAAATTTATTATTATATGGAAGGATATACGATAGTTCCACTCCTCTGTCAGATACCCAAGCCTATTGCAAAGGTGAAATATTCTGTTAAAATACGAGTACTTACTACTTTTTAGATTGGAATATTATTTGCTGACAAATAGGTATTCTACTGAGACTGATAAAAATAGGGTTCTCTCATGTCATTTGAATCAACGCAATCCTCGGAGCTAGTAGCAAGCCAGGGGGACGAGCATTAAATTGATCGTTTTTATGTAGTACGCACTCTTTCATCAAATATTACTTATTAGTTCAATAGAAAAAGGCGATTACACTGCGATCGACTTGGCGTACAAATCTTCATATAACCGGTTTATAGTTCGGTACCTTGTGCGTTCCATCTCATTTATCAATAAAATACCGATATATAAAAATTGAATTGAAGTTGAAGTGTACTATCTCCATGGTTAAGATTCAATAGCTCAAGTGTTAAAATTTAGGTCTGGTAAATGTTTAAAAGTTATACAACGTTTTGTAGGAAAAAAGTGTTTATTTGCTTATGTAACTTTAATAAATAAAACAGTAGGTACTACATTTTCATGTTTAAAACAAATTACTTACTATAATTTAGACGTATTTCACATAAACAATGTAAACAAATTAAGTGTGCTACTACTTACTTGATTAATTAAAAATGCTAATCACTAATTCAGAATCACTGATCATATTTTCAGTTAAGTAACTAGTAAGTTTAAGTTAGGAAGCGTATACAAAAACTCGATTTTTCAGTATTTTTTTGCTCGATGGTACGGAACCATGGTAAAGTGTTAGTCCAACTTGCATTTGGCCAGTTTATTTCTTCACACGGTTGATAAAAGGTTTTGAGTTACAGCTTCGACAACATTAAAGGCTAAGGGTGTTGTACATACGTTTTAACTCTACGATTTAATTTTAGTTTGAAAGTTTTCGTATATTCATATTGAATGTGAACATGTAGGCTTTTTTTGCGTTGTATTTTTTGGATTTGTAAGTACTTATTTTACGAATGAGTAGACCATCTTCTGGGAGTAGCTAGATCAAAGATTTAACGTTCCTGTACCCATAAATCATGTCCTTACAGCCTATTCATTTTCAACTATCTATATATTCACCTAGAGTTTTAGCTGCGCGTTTTAACTAAATGTTTTTAATTAAAATAGCATTCGATAGTTCATGTATATATTGAAAACTTGAGTTTATAGATATTTGAAAATGAATAAACTATAAGAACATGATTTATCTCTACATGACAGTTTAATCTTAGATTTAAAACGTATGTACAAACCCTTAGCTTTTAATGTCGATGAAGCCGTAACTCGAGACTTCGTTTGTTTTGTTAAAATATCAGTACTTAATACCTATTAGATTGGAATATTATTTGCTGACAAATAGGTATTCTACTGAGACGGATAAAATAATAGGGTTCTCTCATGTCATTTGAGTCAACGCAATCTTCGGAGCTAGTAGCAAGCCTGGGGGACGACCATTACATTGATCGTTTTGTATGTAGTACGCACTCTTTCATCAAATATTACTTATTAGTTCAATAGAAAAAGACAAGACACTGCAATCGACTTGGCGTACAAATCTTCATGTAACCGGTTTATAGTTCGGTTACCTTGTGCGTTCCATGACATTTATCAATAAAATATCGATAAATAAAAATTAAAGTACAAATAACATTTTAAGAAAATATTATTGTAACATGCTATTGGGATAAACTGCAGCCTATGTCACTCTCGAAGTCCTCTGACCAACTTTATACAAAATTCACATAAATCTGTTGAGCTGTTTTGACGTGAAAGGATAAATAACATATAAACATACTTTTACATTTTTTAAACATTAAAAGTTATAATAATATATTTTTAGTATTATATATTTTATTGTGATTTTGTTTTAGTTATTATAATATACAATGGTTTGTAGGAAAAAACGTCTTGAAGCACCACTGTCGAATACAACCAGTCCGCGACACAGACAAAAATCACCTTTTTTACTTATTCTGTGGTTTTGGTACAAAAATACCTTTGATTGTCCAGTACTTGAAGTATATATCTAGTCTATGGTAAAGATTTAATAGCTCAAGTGTTAAAATGTAGGTCTGCCAAATTTTTAAAACATTAAAAGTTATAGAATGTTTTGTAGGAAAAAAGTGTTTATTTGCTTATGTAACTATAATAAATAAAACAATAGGTCTGTACTATATTTTCATGTTTAATACAAATTACTTACTATAATTTAGACTTATTTCACATAAACAATATAAACAAATTAAGTGTGTTACTACTTACTTGTTTAATTAAAAATGCTGATCACTAATTCAGAATCACTGATCATATTTTCAGTTAAGTAACTAGTAAGTTTAAGTTAGGGAGCGTATACAAAAAACTCGATTTTTCATTCAGTATTTTTGCTCGATGGTACGGAACCATGGTAAAGTGTTAGTCCAACTTGCACTTGGCCAGTTTATTTCTTCACACGGTTGATAAAAGGTTTTGAGTTACAGCTTCGACAACATTGAAGGCTAAGGGTGTTGTACATACGTTTTAACTCTACGATTTAATTTTAGTTTGAAAGTTTTCGTTTATTCATATTGAATGTGAATGTATAGGCTTTTTTTCACGTTGTATTTTTTGGATTTGTAAGTACTTATTTTACTAATGAGTAGACCATCTTCTGGGAGTAGCTAGATCAAAGATTTAACGTTCCTGTACCCATAAATGATGTCGTTACAGCCTATTCATTTTCAACTATCTATATATTCACCTAGAGTTTTAGCTGCGCGTTTTAACTAAATGTTTTAAATTAAAATAGCATTGGATAGTTCATGTATATATTGAAAACTTTAATCGTAGAGTTAAAACGTATGTACAAACCCTTAGCTTTTAATGTCGATGAAGCCGTAACTCGAGACTTCGTTTGTTTTGTTAAAATATCAGTACTTAATACCTTTTAGATTGGAATATTATTTGCTGACACATAAAAATATGTGCTATAAAACCGTGGAACAATTGGTAAACCGTCACATTCGGCGAGAGGTAATCCTACCTTGGACTCTCAGAATGAACTTACCATGGTTCATCCAACCGTATGTGTTTAGGCAATGAGAGATAATCCTACCTTGGACTCTCAGAATCACACTTGCCACAATTCATCAAACCCTGTGTGTTATGAACACAGTTGGTGGGAGATAATCTTACCTCAGGCTCCTAGAGTGAGTTCATCACATACGACGAGAGATAATCCTACCTCGGACTCTCAGGATGATACTTACCATGGTTCATCCAACCGTATGTGTTTGAGCATCGAGAGATAATCTTACCATGGGCTCTCAGAATGACACTTACACAATTCATCCAACCGTATGTTTTATGAACACAGTTGGTGGGAGATAATCTTACCTCAGGCTTCCAGAGTGAGTTAATCATATACAGCGAGAGATAATCCCGCCTTGGACTCTCAGTTTATACTTATATTGCTCACTCAGCCGATTGTGTTTATACATCGCATGCGGCGAGAGATAATCCTGCCTTGGACTCTCAGGATGACATAAGGGAGGGGGTTTTAGTCAGTAGGAGTCTGACATAACCGAAGAGTCTGTGCTCAACGGCATCCAATGAGGATTTCCCCCTCCGACGAAAAAAAAAAAAAAAAAAAAAAAATACATTTGTGTTAGAAACATAGTTGGTGGAAGATAATCTAACCTCAGACTTCCAGAGTGAGACTTACCATGGACCACTCAGCCGATTGTGTTTAGGCACCACATGAGATATAATCAATTTTAAGATAAAATGATATAACAAACGAGTTGATTAATAGTACATTACGGTACAAGTGTGTAATGTTGGTGATTACCGCTGAGGCGCCATTGAGATCCGAGCCGTTAGGTGAAGGTCTTAAGAGAGCCGAGGACGGTATTCATCAATACACACGTGTATCATACGACGTTTTTTAACACACTTGTGAAGAAAATAATACAAAAAAATCATGTTATATAGTAGACAATTATAGATATTTTACCTTGGAGTTTTCAGGTAGTAAACTTTCCATAACGTTCAAAGGGCTTCACATCTTATATTGGGCGTTGTACAACATAAATCATTTTCTTTATAACTAGTACTTTTAGACATTTCAATTAATAAATAACTATAATTTCATCAGCGAAAACGAGTTGTGAAAAATGTTTCGCAATGGTGGGAAAAAATTCATTAGTTTTCCAATGCGCGCGCATCTAACAATGGCGATCGGCCATAGACTAAAAGAATGAGGTTTATTTATTTATTTATTTTTTTGTTTGACGCGGTTAGCGTTTTGGCCACGTACAGAATGGGGAATTATAGTTTTTACAGACAAAACAAAAGTTATAATTAAATAAAAGTTTTGTTTATTAAACACGTACAAGTTAAAATTATCTATTTAAACACGAAGTTGTTTAAAATGAGCAAGCAATAGGTATATTAATTTATTTGTGCTATTGCACACGATCTTTTTTGTATCGAAACTTTTTTAAGAACAAAGCAACACAACCAATAAAATTAAAAAAAAATATCTATAACTCACTTGCGAATAATAGTAATTAAAAAGTCACAGTTTGATAACAGGCGTCATTGTGTGCCTGATTGCAGTGAAATAAAAGCCACTTCATGAGCAAGTGTATTAAAAACGATATACCCAACTGCGTTCGCTCGTTTTTTGTTATTTTAACACTGACTCAGTTTTTTCTCCGTTCTTTCCTATGTATAACAGACCAATTTAAATATATTGAGGGTGCACAACACACCAATTGATCAAACGATATACCTGATGAGCGGAACAGTTGGGATTTTGGTTACCAAAAAAGCAAATTAGTAATTGCGTTCGCTCGTTTCTGTTTCTGTTTCTATTTCTGTATCTGTTTCTGTTTTTTGCTTGTTCTCACCGGAGGCTTTGAAAGTTCTAAAACACGTTGATCAAAATTATTACTCCAGGGTCATTGAGAGTTCTAAAACACGTTGATCAAAATTATTACACCGGAGGCTTTGAGAGTTCTAAAACATGTTGATCAAATTATATACCCAACTGCGTTCGCTCGTTTCTGTTATTTTAACACCAATTCAGTTTTTTCTCCGTTCTTTTCTATCTATAACAGACCAATTTAAATATATTGAGGGTTCCACAACACATCAGTTGATCGAACGATATACCTTATGAGCGGAACGGTTGAGTTTTTTTTGGTTACCAAATAAGCAAACTAGTAATTGCGTTCGCTCGTTTCTGTTTCTGTTTTTATTTCTGTATCTGTTTCTGTTTTTTGCCTGATCTTACCGGAGGCTTTGAGAATTCTAAAACATGTTTATTAAAATTATTACACCGGAGGCTTCGAGAGTTCTAAAACATGTTGATCAAAATTATATACTCAACTGCGTTTGCTCGTTTCTGTTATTTTATTTCTATTTCTGTATCTGTTTTTTGCCTGTTCTTACCAGGGTCGTTGAGAGTTCTAAAACACAAATGGCGAGAGATAATCAATTTGTGGTTATTGGGTGTTCTACTCCACCCACCACCCTGTGGGTGGAGTAGAACACCCAATAACCACCTACTTACGTGCAGCACCAAAGCGAGGACAGTCCGCGAGCACATGAGGCACATCCTCAACGACGTCAGGATCACACACGCACCCAGGACTACTTTTAAGCTTAAATCGATGCAGGTACTAACTTGACCCTCCATGACCGGTCAGAACCTGCGTCAAAAGGTTGTTAGGCTCCCTTTTTCTAACAAATTGGTATGCGGAGTAAACATCAGGGAGAAAGAGCTGGATTGTCTTACCTGAAATTTTATTTTTGTATCTCTCATTCCATATCTGCAGAGAATTCTTCCTGATAATTCGCTTCGCATACGAAAGAGGTGCTTTTGAATAGTCCAGAGTGGTATTTTCAGATAGGGCAGCTGTTTTGGCCAGTTCGTCTGCTCTTTCGTTGCCAACTGTGCCTACATGTGCACGCAACCAGAAAAGCCGCACGTTTACACCTCTGGATCGCAGATGATCTATGTTATGGCGTATATTGAAGGCGACGGAATGAGATGAGGTGTAGTCATTTATTAGTTGTAGTGATGTCTTGCTATCGCTGAGAATATTAATATTTGATGCTTCCATACATTCTGCCTCTTCCGTCGCCCTAAATATAGCCAATAGCTCAGCTTGATAGACCGAACAATAGTCTGCTAGTTTCAGCATTTTATATTTTTCCTCATTGCCATCTCGCCATACTGTGACCGCAGCTCCCACTTTTCCTTCAATTTTACTTCCATCGGTGTAAACATACATGCCCTCAATCTGGTGCTCCTCTTGTCTCTCTACAGTTAATTCCTCTAGCTCTACAAACTTTAAATTAGACCAATTTGCAGGATGTGGGGTATTCGTAAATGGTACCCTATCCTCGACCTCCAACTCATAACTTCCTTCTGACAATAGCGCGCCTCTTTTTATCTTATATAGCTGGGCAGCTTCGCTTACTCTAAGATCTAAGGGTATTAAGCCTGACAATGCAAGCGCTGCCTCCAAAGAAATGGTTCTGTAGCCCTTACAAATCTTCACTGCAAAGATTCTCTGAAGTGAGCAAAGTTTTCTTATAACACACTTTTTGGTGACTGCATCTGCCCAAACACTTGCAGCATAAAGTATAATCGGCTCTGCAACGCATTGGTAGATGGTTCGCAGGATACTTGGATTTAGGCCCCAAGTGACTTTAGCCGCTCGTTCAATCTGTTTGTACAGTTTGATCGATTTGGCTTGTATTTCATCTAGGTGAGGCCCAAATTTCAATTTGTTGTCTATTGTAACACCTAAGATTTTCGTTTGCTCCACAAACCCTATGCTCTGTCCGTTTAATAAAATGTCTGGATTTAGCACATGTCTTTTCCTCGTAATAAGCATAGCATTGGACTTGTGAGGAGCAAATCGTAATTTGTTCCTAGATCCCCATGCACCAACGAGTTCCATTGCTTTATTTGCTTTTTGTTCAATATCTCCTACATTGTTATCCGAAATTATAATAATAATGTCATCAGCAAAAGCCTGGGCATGGATTGCTTCTTCTTCTAAGCTGTTTAACAAGGGATCCAGAACAAGGTTCCAAAAAGTTGGACCTGCGATTGAACCCTGTACGCATCCCTGGTTAGTAAATTTTTTGCATACTCTGCCCATATATCGCACTTCAATCTCTCTGTTGCTTAGGTAAGAGCGAACCATACCAAACAAGTTTTCCGGACATCTCTTGTCCATGAGCTGTTGCATAATAACAGGCCACCATACGTTGTCAAAGGCTCCTTCTATGTCGAGTGATATGAGAACACATATTTTTTTATTGTTAATTTGATTTTTAATCAAAGTTACTGCGTCATAGAGGGAGTCTTCGGTACTGCGTTGGGGCATGAATCCGTACTGTTTTGGGTTAAGTGTTTTAAATATGTGCCATCGCAGTCTTCCTACTAAAAGTGTTTCTAAAATTTTGCCAAGTACCGGTAATAGTCCAATGGGTCGGTATGCTTTCGGTGTAGTATAACTGTCTTTGCCTGACTTCGGAATTATGCAAATCACAGCGCTCTTCCATTGAACTGGAAAATGTCCTATACGCAAACAGGCGTTAGCCAGTGCATGAAACAAACCTTTGTCAATGGATATTGCGTTAATACATATGTCCGCTGTTAATCCATCACCACCGGGCGCCTTCCTTGGAGAGAACTGTTCGCAGGCGTGATGTAGCTCTACTTGTGTGAAAGGCAGATCATTTTCGCCCAACTCTTCACTACCGACGTTTGTCACTCTATCACGAATGCGTTTGTGTTCTTCTGTGTCCGTCCTGTCATCATCTACTGGGAACAAGGTATCAATAAGAAGTTTGGCAGATTCGTCTGCACAGCATATCTGAATCTCGGTATTTCTGAGAACTCGATATATGCCATCCCATATGGATTCACGACGAGTCGCAGTGCAGTATTTTCTAAAATTTTCAGTTTATCGCTATTTCTGCAGCATCTGTATATCTTTGGCGAGCCTCTAGGTATTGCTGGATAACATGTTCTCGTCTACGAGGCGCTGCACATCGAATACGTCTTTTTTTTGTTCGGACCTCACTTTTCAAAATTGTGAGACTCTCGCTCCACCAGGGTGGATTTGCGTTTGGTTTTGGTGGCACACATTTTTGCAATGTCTGCTCACAAGTAGATGCTATAGCTTCGGTATATTCTTCAACAAAGTTATCTATTTGTAGATTGCTACTGAAAAGCTCAATTTTGTCAGTAGTTAATTCTCGATTTAGAAAGCTACATTCAAGTTTACTACGGAATGCTGCCCATTTTGCTCTTTTCGTATTGTAAATCCGTGTAGTATGTGAAACCTCCTTGCGATGGACTTCTGGTAGAATTCTAAAAGTGATAGTATTGTGGTCAGAAGAGGTAGGTTACAACCAATAACTTATTACTGAACGCCAAAAAAACGAAATGTATTAAATTCTCGCTGCCAAATGTAAGAAAGGGTGTCATTAATAGCAGGATATTAATAAACGATGTACCGATAGAATTTGTTGAATCCGCTACATTCTTGGGCATCACCCTGGATTCAAAACTACAATGGGGTTCTCAAATATCGGCTCTGGCAGGTAGATTGAGCTCCGCTGCATACGCAGTACGTAAAATCAGAAACTTGACTGACCAATCCACTGCTAGATTGGTTTACTTTAGCTACTTCCATAGTATAATGTCCTATGGCATTTTATTGTGGGGGAAAGCCGCCGAAATCCAATCTATATTTGTTTTACAAAAAAGAGCTATTCGATCTATATATACCATGAAGTCGCGAGACTCACTTCGTGAAAAATTTAAGGAGATTAAAATTCTCACAGTGGCATGTCAATATATATATGAAAATATTATGTATGTACGCAAAAATTTGAATGAGTATGATAAGAGGTCCGATGTACATAATTTCAATACAAGACACAAAAATAGATTAATTCTACCTCAATTCAGGTTGTGGAAAGTTAGTGGTTCTTTTCTGGGGAACTGTATACGATTTTATAATAAACTTCCTAAAGATATTGATCAACTGTCTATAAGCAGATTTAAAACCTTTGTAAAATCCAATTTAATGAAGAAATCGTACTATACAATAAATGACTATATGAATGACAAAAATGCTTGGCCTGAATGCCCCAAGCTCCAAGATATAATATAAATTGTATGATAATAGAATTACTTATTGTACATTAAACATTTATTTAATATGAATTTAAAAAAATGAATTAAAATAAGTGACAAGCCCCATAGAGTTTCTTGGTGTTTCTTCTCTGATGGAAGTACTTCCGAAACACCAGTAGATTCAACAGTCAATCAGTTTTCATCTTTTGTTTGCAGATCTAGGGTTGCCTGTTACGACGGTATTATGCGGCTGATAGTCGGACAATCAGTTCCATTCGGAACATGATTTGTACTGCAATTAGGCTGCGTTTTATTTATCTATTATGTTTCATTATTTCACAATTTTTTGGATAAAAATTGTCTGAAGTACTGAAACATGCACTGGGTTGCGGGTGCACGTAATGGTACGGTTGGCAACCCTACATTAATAAGGGGAATTAAACATGTGTTTTAAGTGTGACGTTCGACGTCTAGATGAAAGCTGAATGGCTCAATACCTTTGTTTTTTTTTTGTAAATTCAAAGCGTTATGTTTCTGTTATATCTATATTTTTTGTTGAATATGATCTATTTAATGTTATTTGACGTGTGTAAGTGCTAATTTTTAATTTGCCCATATACTGAATAAATGCTTTGACTTTGACTTTGGTAATTTCGCGATCGACGCTCCATTCTACAACTCGTCCAATCAGTTCAGAGCCGCACGCTGTCACATCAATTCTGCTAGCAAATTCACGGCCTCCGCGGTATGTTTCAAACGTGGGTGTATCTCCTTCATTTAAAACTATTATCTCATGTTCATTGAAGAGATCGCATAATGCTTCCCCTCGGGCGTCTGTTCTTCTTGCACCCCACTACGGACTCTTAGAATTAAAATCTCCAGCAATTATGACTCGTTTTGCTCCAAGTTTATCTATCGCTACACTAATTTCTGCCAAGTATGGTTCAATTGGTTGATTGGGTTCACAATAGGCTGATATTAATCCTATATTTTGGTTTGTTGAACCGACCATTATACAAGCTATATTAGGAGTTTGGAGATCAGGGTTAATTGTTATTTGTATTTCTGGGTCCATAACCACAATCGCGGCTTTAATTGGCCCAGTACCAGAATATTGAATCGTTGTATGGGGTTTTGGCAGTCTGAGAAAACCGACCGCTCCGACATATGGTTCCTGAATGAGTAAAATAGATGCTCTTTTTGTTACTCCAGCATTTACTAGTTCCGCAGTAGCAAGCTTGGCTCGGCCTAAGTTTGCCTGTAGTATGAACAAACTCTTACTTATTGCTAGGCTGCCACTTGATTCCACTTTAGCAGTACACTACACGTGAACGGGCTATTGCATCCCATTTACGCCTAACAGGACAATCATTGCTGAAACTTGTATGTCTTGTTTCGGACTCGGGAAAGCCGTCCCGCATGCAGTTACAGCATCGAGGTGCAACAGATCGCTCACGGGCTTGACAGTCGCGAGCCATATGCGTTTCACCGCAATAGCTACATGTGTCTTTAGTTTTTGTGCACATACGCTTTGTAGACTAGACCAGACCTAGACCAGGTTAGGTTTAGGAATAGGGTTGGTACTTGCAAATAGCATAGGTCTGGGAGAGCTCCGCACTCTCTGATGGTTAGCGCTCGACTGAACAGCATCTCGGGAGAATATATCTCCGAAAAGTCGGCATCTCGTGCGTGCGCCCACACAAGGACACGCCCCGCGAGACAGAGTGCGGGCGCTCCCAGACTATCGACCTCTCGCTCTTTTGCAAGTACCAACAACAATATAAATAGAGCATCGCTACCGTGCCAAATTGCCCGGCAAATTGCAAGCCGGGGCCCTTTCGGATGGGATGCTGCGCTGGATGGCGCTGTATCTTCGCCTCGCAGAAGCGGAAATAGAGGGAGCCGAGCTATCGATCGACGATCAGGTGGCACTTCAATTTGCTCAGAAGAGTATAATTACGTTGCCGCCTGCACCGGCGCTCAAGATTCGCGCGAACATACCGCCACCGCCGCCACCCGCGCCCCGCGCTGAGGGAGGGAAACGCCGCCGCGCCCGCTCGTCGTCCCCGAGCCCGCCGTCGACGCGTATAAGGGCTAGGACGCCTAGCCCAAAGCCCGGTCCGTCCCGGGTTTCAGGGCTAGCAAAGGCACCGCTGCCCCAACGTCCGAGTTTCGCGGAGAAACTTCGCAAAACCGGGCGCGAGAGCGAGACAACAAATGTTGCTCAATCTACCGCCGAGAAACGGCCGCGTGACGTCACGCGCCGCGATCACGCCACCGTGGCCCCGCCTCCTTTCGCCGCCGCCCGTGCCTCTGGTCACGTAGGCCAAGCGACCGCCGCGCCCCGCGCCGCCGCCCCCGTTGTCGCCCGCGCGCCTGCCTATGCCGCCGCCGTGCGTGCCGGGTCCGCCGCGTCCCACGCCGGCGCCGCTGGCACCGCCGCCGCACCGCAGGCCCGCGCCGCGCCCGCGAAAGCCAGCCGTGCGCCCGCCGCGCCCGCTGGCCGCGCGCCTTATGCCGCCGCCGCCGCGCAGCAAGCGTCCGCCGCTGCTCAAACCGGCCGCGCAGCCGATGCGCCCGCCGCCGCGCCCGCCGCCGCACCCGCGCCCGCCCCGCGGCGTGAGCCGCGCTACCCGCCTCTGGTTGTCGAACGCATCGACAACTGGACGAAGCATTTCAAGGCGCTTGGAGTAAAGCTCGGGAGACCGCCAAACGGCAGACCTTACGGGCAAGGGATACGCTTTAACCCGGAAGATGAAAACGAGTACCGGGTCATTCAAGCGTATCTTACGAAGCTAGAAAAAGAAGAAAAACTCAGCTGGTTTTGTTACTCGTTGCCAGCTGAGAGAAGCCTGAAAGTGGCGATCCGCGGTCTCCCGGAGGACACCGACGTAAACGAGATCGCGCTTGACCTAGAGGAGAAAGGATTTGAAGTTGAGTACATAAAAGCGATAAAAGGACGACAGGGCCGACCGGGCTGCGTGTTTTTCACTATGCTAAAGAAGACCCAATCACTATTACCAGCCATATACGAAGTTGACGAAATTTTAATGATGCCCGGCGTGAGAATTGAAGCCTGGCGAGCAAAGAAGGGGCCCGCCCAGTGTCATCGGTGCCAAAAGTTCCGTCACAGCTCGCACAACTGCCATCGAGACCAGGCATGTGTGCGCTGTGGCGAAGAACACGCCGCCAAGGAATGCCCTCGCCCTAGGGAGGAACCTGCAACTTGTGCAAACTGCACCGGCACGCACCCCGCCAATTACGGGGCGTGCCCAGTATTTAAAAAGGAGGCCCAAAATAAACGAGCGGGCACACTCGCACTGACCCTGCCCGGACGACGCGGACAAGCCCCAGTGATCCCTACCACAGTTGAGGAATCCGCCCCCGCCTCCCTCATGGCGCCGGCAAATCTACCAGGAGCTCAGAAAGCTGGCGCAAGAAGAGGGAAGAAGAAGCCAGCCGCCGCCAAGCGTGAAGCGATCCCACCAAAAGCCAAAACTACCGGGCAGGACTCCCTAGGGCAGACTATCGGTGTCCTCAAGGAAATACTCGAGGCTGTCCAGTCCGGAACCGACGCGGAAACCGCCACCCTTATGGGTCTTATGAAAATATTAAATAAGGATGGAAGAAACTAAAATAGTTTTCTGGAACGCCCAAACGCTCACGGGGAAGGCAAAACTGCTGACCACCTTCCTCCGTGAGCAACGTATCGACATATGTTTGGTCAGCGAGACCCACCTGAAAAAGGATATCAAGTTAAAGATACCAAACTATCATGTATATAGACAGGATGAAACGAACGCAGAAGGAAGAGCGTACAGGGGCCTAGCGGTAATAGTCCACCGAAAGGTCATACACCAGCCCATCCCTGCTGTGCAGCTCCAGTCAATAAAAGCACTCGGCGTAATAATTAATGTCGCCGGCTCCAACATGCGAATCTTTTCAACATATAAGCCACCGAGGACTCTCATAGACCCGAATGAGATCAGACAAATTCTGGAAGACGAAGACGCGACTCCAACAATTATAGCCGGCGACCTCAATTGCAAACATACGCACTGGAACTCCAGCAGGGTATGCACGAGCGGTAGAGTGTTATACCAAGACTCGGTGGACTACCAGTACGAAGTGACAGGCCCCGACTCATGGACGCATTACAACAATGACGGGGGAGGAGGTGATATCATCGACGTGGCAATACACAGAAACCTGACATCAATACCTACGATGCACGTACTGCCAGACCTACCATCAGACCACCGCCCAGTATTGATGACAATAACCGAACCCATCAGCACAACGACAGCACCCTCGAAGAGAAGAGTAATAGACTGGGAGAAGTTCTCTGTAGAGATACAAGAACGAACGGTAACCCGCCCTATAACTACCTCAAACGATGTTGACATGGCAACACAAGAGCTCACCACTGCCGTCCAGGACTCCCTCACAGCCTCATCTCGCACCTCCAAGGCTGGACAGAGGCTGGACCCTCTGCCCACCTGGATACGGAATCTAATAAAGGAGAAACGGGAGAAACGGAAGCAGTGGCAAGAAACAAGATGCCCGACGCTGAAAGCCAGAGTAAACGCCTTGGTTGAAAAGGTTAAAGCTGCATTGGAAATGAACGCTTCTGAGGGCTGGGAGAAACACATCTGTGAGATCACCGATGATATTCCGTCGGTCCACAAATTATGCAAGCAGCTCTCAAACGCGAAACCACCCACGCAACCTCTAACTGGACCAGACGGCCAACTGAAATTTATTGCTAAAGACAGAGCGGAGATGTTTGCAAAAGCTTTAGAGAAGCAATTTGTGCCGAACCCGACAACGGAAGTAGACCACGTCAGAATGGTGAATGACTACCTGGAGAACTATTTCAACACTCCACAAGATGCTCACCCAAACACCGAAAAAGAAGCCGAAGAAGGAAACATCTTTGTCACGCCGGGAAGAGTACAACGGACCATCCAGAGGTTACCCCGAAGGAAAGCCCCTGGCTTAGATAACATCACCAACGAAACCATAAAAAGATTCCCACCCAAGACGGTAGCTGCGATCACGCGAATCTTCAATGGCATCCTGCGCACAGGCCACTTCCCAACGGAATGGAAAACCGGCAAGGTCGTGATGTTACCTAAGCCGGGGAAAGATGCCAGGAAACCGGAATCTTACCGCCCGATTACCCTTCTCAGCGCTGTCTCCAAACTATTTGAGAGGGTTCTGATGCCATACATAATACCATACATTCAACCAAGGAACGAGCAGTTTGGTTTTCGGGCGCAGCACTCGACCACGCTGCAAATAGCAAAGATGGTGAATGAAATGGCGAGACACCATAACAGGAAAGAGGCTGTAGTAGCTATTCTACTCGATATGGAGAAGGCCTTTGACAGAGTTTGGCACGAGGGCCTTCTCTATAAAATAGCTAATACCCAGATGCCAAAGAAACTGGTAGAAGTGCTAAGAAGCTTCCTTCACGAGAGAAAAATCACCGTCTCAGTGGAGAACCAACTCTCGGACATGGTGAAAATAGAAGCCGGAGTCCCCCAAGGAAGCTGCATCTCCCCCGTATGCTACGCCTGGTATACCGACGACATCCCGGTCGTTGGGCAGGCGCAGCTAGCTCTATACGCGGATGATGCAGCCTACTACTGCGCGTCCATGAATGCAGGTCACGCTGTAAAGCACATGCAAAAGACACTGGATGCCCTACCTGCATGGCTGCAAAAGTGGCGGCTCGCGGTTAACGTGGCCAAAACCCAAGCGCTGTGCACCGGAAGAGGAAGAAAGCCCGCGCCCGCGAAACTGCTGGAAACAGAAATCCCATGGACGAAGAGTGTGAGATACCTCGGAGTCGAGATAGATAGAAATCTGACCTTCACAAGTCACGTCGATTACGTCATTTCAAATGCCAAAAGAGCACGAGGAAGACTTTCGGCAATATGGACATCGAAGCTACCCACCAGAACGAAGTTGATGATCTATAAAACATACGTTAGAACAAGGCTAACGTACGCTGCCCCTGCCTGGTACCCCTTCCTGAGCAGGCGCAACAAAAACCGAATCCAGGCACAGGAAAACCAAACCCTCAGGAAGATGGTCGGGGCACCAACTTTCGTGAGGAATGACGTAATCCGACGTGACCTAAAAACAGAAGAACTCGACTCCTTCATTAAATCCCTTGGGAAGAAGATGTTCAAGAAAGCCGACAGTTCTACGCACGACCACATACGAGGAATAGCCCCACTCCACGCGAGACCGCCAGAGAGAAGAGGACGAAGCCAAACAGGAATGAAACCTAGCATAAGAGAATTTTTCATCCAAACTGACACCGAAGACGAAGAAAATGATGCCGATGACGTAAGGAGGGACCCGCCGGCAGCTGCTGCCGGGTTCGCTGATCGGTTCGCTGGGCTTCCCCGAACGGGGATCAACCTGGCAGGGCTTGATCGCACCGGCGTATAGTGGCCGCTGGCGGTTCCTCCCTCCCGAAATCATCGCAATGAAGACGCGCCCATTGTAATGGGCGAAGAGGAATCCAGGGGCAGAGGGCTCAGCCCTGACCCCCTCTCCCTACACCAATAGGTGTAAGCGGTAACCCGGATTTGAATTGCCAAATTGTTCAGTTCACCAACGGCGGCTCTAGAAGAAAGAAGAAAGGAAAACTAGGAAGAATAGTAAATAGTGATAGTGCCTAGTGAATAGCTCAGTAGCTATAAGAAGATTGTGAAGAAGGAATAAATTAACGTTTGAAGGCTTGAAGACGTGTTTAAATCCCAGCTAAAAGCTTCACAGTATAAGTGTGGGAATCCGAAGGCCTCATACCGAAGAAATACAGTCCACTGCTCCACCGCTGTGCTTAGGGTTCCCCACATTTTTGGACCTTCGTGGCCGGATAATTGGGACCTTAACAGTCTTTTTCAAGACTAAACGTTAATTTAAACGCCGCAAAAAGTCTTTTTTAAGACTACTTCTCGTCGACTCCGATAACAAACGCCGCAAACAGTCTTTTTCAAGACTTCGTTGACTCTTCGATTCGATATCCGCTACCATGCCGGTCACCCGCTCCACAGGAAGAGGACGAGCGCCGGCCTCCGAGCAAGAGTCATCCGCCGAGACCACGACGACATCGGGTACAACGGCGTCAACATCGGGTACTTCGCGCACCGGGGCAACAGTCATCACGGAGGAGCAACCTTCGACCAGCGGCTACGCGTCAGCGGCTGTGGTCTCACCAATGCGACGGGCATCCTACAGCTCCGCGTCCGCCGCGACGGCGCCACACGCCGTTCCAGAGCATCACACCGCGACCGTGCCGCCCCCCGCCGCCGTGATGGCGCCACCGGTACCTACCTCCGCATCGATCGCCGCGCCGCACGCCGCCGCGCACCCCCCCGCGCCGCACGCCGCCGCGCACCCCCCCGCGCCGCACGCCGCCGCGCATCACATCGCCGCCGCCGTGACGCCGCGGGTACCGCCGTTGGGAGCTGATCCGCACATCGGGCAACAGTACGAGCTTCGAGAGAGGCCGCCACGGGTCGCCGAGCCCGTCGAGCAGCGCGCACGCAGCCATCGTGCGAAATCTCGTCGCTCACAGCGCATCTCCAAGGCGAAGTTGGAGCTGCTACAGCTGCGCATCGAGTTCGCTGCGGCCCGCCTGGCCGCGCTCGAGCGTGACTCCGACGTCGAGGAAGACCTCGACGACGGTTCGGTGTACACCGAGCCTGAGACACAGCAACGCATCGATGCCTGGTTGGACAACCAGGCCGCACCGCCGCCGGTCTTGTTGGCTATGGCCAATGAGACCCTCCGCCCAGCTGAGACGCCACGTGAGCCGCTACCCTCCGTGCCACCGCCGCCGACCGCCGCCGTGTCACGTGATCACCCACGTGTGTCGCCGCCAGCGAGTTTCGAGCTCCGCGCCGAGCAGAGCTACCATTCGACGTGCCCACCTGAGCCGCGTGGACCGCTGCTCTCCGTGCCACAGCCGCCGCTGCCACCGCCTGTGCCACGTGATTCTCCACGCGCGCTGCTACCAGTGGGACCCGAGCTTCAAGACAGAAGCTACCAACAGCTACAGGACTTCGAGCTACGGCGTAGCCAGGAGCTACAACAGGACTTCGAGCTACGGCGTAGCCAGGATCTACAACAGGGCTACGAGCTACGGCGTAGCCAGGAGCTACAACAGAGCTACGAGCAACAGCAGCTACGGCGTAGCCAGGAGCTACAACAGGGCTACGAGCTACGTCCGCTACGGCGTAGCCAGGAGCTACAACAGTGCTACGAGCTACGCAACAAGCCTAACTTCGTGCAACAACCGTCGATGGCGGGTCTACAACAGCCGCTTCCGCCGCCGCCGCCGCCCTTACCGTCTGCACCGGCGGGAGCCCCCGTGCAGTCCGAGATTGCACAACTGAGCACCGCCATCACCCAAGCTGTCATAGCAGCAGGACAGCGCCCGAGATTCGCCGAGCTACCGACGTTCGACGGGTCACACTTCGACTGGCTACCGTTCCGCGCAGCGTACTTCGAATCTGCACAGATGTTATCACCGACCGAGAACATCAACCGCCTGCGACGGAGCCTCCGGGGAAAAGCTCGAGAAGCAGTCAACAGTCTACTCATCACCAACTCAGATCCGGATCAAGTGATGAACACCCTCGCAACACGCTTCGGTCGACCCGAGACACTAGCGAAGACAGAAGTTCAAGCTCTTCGGTCCCTGCCGCGCCTCACCGAGTCACCGTCCGACGTGTGCGTGTTTTCGACCAAGGTGACGAACGCCGTCGCGATGCTGCGAGCCCTCAACTGCGGATACTACCTATACAACCCGGAGGTAGTGGAGAACATACTGGAGAAGCTGCCGTCGACCCTGCGACAGAGCTACTACCAGTTCCTGCCGAGCCAGCCAACAGACATGCCTGACCTGATGAAAATGGAAGCGTTCCTGAGACGACAAGCCGAGCTTTGCGGACAGTTCGCGAAGCCGGACCCGGGAGTATCCTCGCCAGCATCGGGGCCTCAAAGGAGGACGCAGCGAGTACACAACGTCGTCGAACAACCGCAACAGCAGCAGCCACAACAGAAGTCGCAGCAGTCAACAGCTCGTTGTCCCGTGTGTAAACAACCGGGACATTTCACCGATGACTGAAACAGATTCGAAACAGCAGATCAACACGAGCGCTGGGACATAGCGAAGAAACAGCGGCTATGTTTCAGGTGTCTACGCTACCGGAAGCGAGATCATACCTGCCGTACTAAGGTGTGTGGTGTCGACGGCTGCGAGATACACCATCATCGCATGCTGCATTATGACAAAAAAGAAAAGGATGCAGCAACAGAAGAAACGAACAACTCGGCGTAGAACACCGAGTAGCGAGCGGCGTGAGGTCATCGGACCACCGGCAACGGACGCGCTCACCACCTACAGCATCAGCGAGCGGCGTGAGGTCATCGGACCACCGGCAACGGACGCGCTCAACTTCGACATCATCAGCGAGCGGCGTGAGGTCATCGGACCACCGGCAACGGACGCGCTCAACTTCGATATCATCAACGAGCGGCGTGAGGTCATCGGGCCACCGGCAACGGACGCGCTCAACAGCGACAGTATCAGCGAGCGGCGTGAAGTCATCGGATCACCGGCAACGGACGCGCTCAACATCGACATCATCAGCGAGCGGCGTGAGGTCATCGGGCCACCGGCAACGGACGCGCTCAACTTCTACAGCATAAGCGAGCGGCGTGAGGTCATCGGACCACCGGCAACGGACGCGCTCAACACCTACAGTATCAACGAGCGGCGTGAGGTCATCGGGCCACCGGCAACGGACGCGCTCACCATCGTCACCATTAGCGAGCGGCGTGAGGCCATCGGGCCACCGGCAACGGACGCGCTCACCATCATCGACAGCAGCGAGCGGCGTGAGGTCATCGGACCACCGGCAACGGACGCGCTCAACATCGACATCATCAGCGAGCGGCGTGAGGTCATCGGGCCACCGGCAACGGACGCGCTCAACTTCTACAGCATAAGCGAGCGGCGTGAGGTCATCGGACCACCGGCAACGGACGCGCTCAACACCTACAGTATCAACGAGCGGCGTGAGGTCATCGGGCCACCGGCAACGGACGCGCTCACCATCGTCATCATTAGCGAGCGGCGTGAGGCCATCGGGCCACCGGCAACGGACGCGCTCACCATCATCGACAGCAGCGAGCGGCGTGAGGTCATCGGACCACCGGCAACGGACGCGCTCAACATCATGAACATCAGCGAGCAGCGTGAAAGCTACAGAACACCGGATTCGGACGAGCTTTATAGCAAGCTGCGTGAGGTCATCGGACCACCGAAAACGGACTCGCACTACACCACTGAAGATCGCAACGAGCAGCTTGATGTCGACAACCGACAGTCAGACGCGCTCATCACCGAACCGACAGCGATCGACTCTACAGACGCCGGTGAAGAACGGAATCACCACCTCACCGAGCTACAACACCGGCGGGAGCTGAGCATCCTGCAATTCGACGACGACTGTCCTACACCGGGTTCTTCTGCTGCAGGCAGCACGGCGGGAGAATGTTCCGGACAGCTTCGTACTCCGACAGCATATAGAGATAGATATATAGATATATGTATATAATAAAGATAAGTTTTAGCTTAGTACTCTAGGATAGGTAGGGTACTTTGCCATGTATAGAGTTCGCATTTCGTTATAGCTTCGTATAGATAGACATATAGTTTGTAATTGTATCGCATTCGTAAACAGCCTTATTATAGATAGATTTTGTTAGATTCTTATTAGAACATAGGAATATAACTCGTATAAGGTTTGTAATAGTAAAATAGGTCTTATAGGACTAAAGACAGGTCATTCGTACAACCTAAGTAGATAGGTAATAGATAAAAATAAAGCATGTTCGGCTTTATTAGATGAAACAGATAGTCAACCTAGACCAGGTTAGGTTTAGGAATAGGGTTGGTACTTGCAAATAGCATAGGTCTGGGAGAGCTCCGCACTCTCTGATGGTTAGCGCTCGACTGAACAGCATCTCGGGAGAGTATATCTCCGAAAAATCGGCATCTCGTGCGTGCGCCCACACAAGGACACGCCCCGCGAGACAGAGTGCGGGCGCTCCCAGACTATCGACCTCTTGCTCTTTTGCAAGTACCAACAACAATATAAATAGAGCATCGCTACCGTGCCAAATTGTTCAGTTCACCAACGGCGGCTCTAGAAGAAAGAAGAAAGGAAAACTAGGAAGAATAGTAAATAGTGATAGTGCCTAGTGAATAGCTCAGTAGCTATAAGAAGATTGTGAAGAAGGAATAAATTAACGTTTGAAGGCTTGAAGACGTGTTTAAATCCCAGCTAAAAGCTTCACAGTATAAGTGTGGGAATCCGAAGGCCTCATACCGAAGAAATACAGTCCACTGCTCCACCGCTGGGCTTAGGGTTCCCCACAAACTAAACTACTAAGGGTGGCCTTATCGTTTAAATCGATTTCTACCAGCCAACCAATAAAAGTAGAAGAAGACAACCAAGAAACCAAGAAAAAAGACAAACAACACATACTGTTTTATAAAAATTATGAGACACGACGTGTATCACAGTCTTTTTCCAAAATTATCCCTCACGCGTTTCTCTGACTAATATATCAACGCACTGCCTAAACAGCTGATCCCAGACTCATGAAAATTAGAAGATGTGTTTTAGTGAAGTGTGGGCATCCACTATAAAAGGGTTTTTTGCAATCCTAAGAGGGTGAAATGGAGTGTTGAACTTTCTATGAAACATTTTATATCTGGGTCAATTGTTTCGAAAATTGGTACAGATAACTACTCTTGAATTAAAATTATCAGTTACAGTTTTTCTGAAATCATCCCCACGCATTCATCTGACTAACTAATATATCAAAGTACTGGTCCTAAACCGCTCGTCTTAGAAACATGATATTTGGAAGGTGTGTTCTTTGTAAAGTGCAAGTATCTGCTAGGTTGAATTTTCTGTGAAACTTTTTATTCTCTGAGTCGATTATAGCATGGTAGTTCAAGTAACAGAAAGATAACTTCGACTATTGTTTGAGCGATACGGGTATCACCGTTTTTCTAAAATTATAACCGACACATTTGTTTCTGTATGAAATAAATTTAAAACAATCTAACCAACTATTCTTTGGCTGCTCCGACTTTGTCGAACTCCCTTTCGAGTTGAAAAGTGCAGTTTCCCTTCAAAGTCTGCTTTGCCAAGATCATATATAAATCTCAAGGCCTAACTAATTTAACAGGAGTAGGCTTAGGGAAGACTGCTTTTTACACGGTCTGTTATACGTGGTCTGCTCTAAAGTGAGCACACGGAACAGCATTTGTTTGGCATATTCTTAGTTTGTATGTTCAATTGAGAGGGAGTAAGAGCGCATGTAATATATATTGTTTTTGAAGAAAAATATGTAATTTGTTTCCTGTAGGCCACGCAAGCGAAGCCGCGGTCAGAAGCCATTATTATGAAGTTTAGTAAAGGTCGAAAAGTTTGAGGTCCCGGTGGTGTAAGTGGGAGAACAGTCGGCTTTGATGCCAGAGATGCCGAGTTTAATCCCCTCCGTGCACCAATGTTTTTTTCTTGAAAAAAATATGTGCGCTTTTCACAGTGGCCTCCGGTGAAGGAAAAACTTCTCTAAGAAACCAACAACCCATCTTTGTTGTAGGACACTATCTAGTGTTCGCCTGGCCAGCTATCACCCTCAAGCTAGAAAATCTGTCGCCAAACATCTGATGTGTTCCGGCAGCTATCCTTGACCTGACCGACAAACTGACTGACTGATTGACTGAGATATCCACGCACAGCCTAAACCTTTGGTCCTAGACACATTAAATTTGGAGATTGTGTTTTTTGTAAAGTGTAGGCATCCACTAAGAAAGGGTTTTTTGAAATTTTACCCGTAAGACGGTGAAATGGAGGGTTGAAGCTTGTAATAAACTTTTTAATCTCTGGTTGGCTTAGACCAACTTAAGAATTCTGTAGTCTTAATAGTTTTGGAATAAAATGGCTGTGACATACGGAAGGGCAGACAGACAGACATGGCGAATTTATAAGGGTTCCGTTTTTTGCCATTTGGCTACGGAACCCTAAAAATAAACTTTGTTTTTCATAGTATTTGTATGAAAAACAAAGTTATCTTTGCGGTCGCCATATCCCAAAACCTGCTGATTGTAGGTATCTCGTTCAAACTAATTTTCGTTGTTAGTTTTTATCTTACTTATGATAATACTACAATAACGAAATACTAATAAAATTAAAAACGTCTAAATACCTATAGTGTTTGTGAGAGAACAATTATAATCCAGTTGTAATTATAAAACAATCTTTATGTTGTATTAAATTCAAATAAAAAACTGCCTTACGGTTTCGCAATATATGTATTATATTATATTTCTCAGGATAAAACTCAGTAGTTCAATACCTCATTCATTGAAATCGGTCCAGCCGTTTGGTTCCTACAACCAAAACAATACCCACATATAATCGCGCGAAACATCAACACGATCGGTCATGTAATTATGTTCTAATCTGTGACCTCAGAGGTCGATGCCTTGCTTCATAGTTACTATGGGTAAATATATTTAGGTAAATGACAGTTGCTTGTTTGGCTCCAAAAAAAATTAGTAGGTACATTTTCGAATCTTGAAGGTCTGTCTTGAATCTTATCCTTGTAAGGCCTTATTTACTATTATTAAAAAAATCTCGAAAGATCGCAGATACACGCGAAGTCGGCGCGCGCGTCCTCACCTCGGAGAGGCTCGCGGCCGACTGGCTCTAGATTCAATATGTTTCGAGTGCTGCTCACTTGCAAGTATATTTTTATACGTAACGCGCCGGGAATATGGTACAATATCGCAATCAACCTATTGACCGTATTCTTGCACAGAAGCATAGAATAAAGACAACATAGAATGCTTATTTAGTGCTTTCGTAAAGACCTAGCCTAAGACTTAATATCGTCGCTGGTACCTCGTAGTTCCGCTTAACGCCGCTAGAGGCGTAACATGTACAACGAAGTGTTATTTTTTAGTGCCATCTATCTGGCGTTACCGGCGACACTTGACTTAAGGTCTATCGAATCCATATTTATATTTAATCCATATATATAAGCGATAGATGGCGTTAATATATCTATATAACTATATATAACGTGGGCTAGTGGCATAGAAAAGATAATAATACTACGTATAGTGGTTAGTGGCACTGGCCACGAAACCAAAGGTCAAAAGTTCAAAACCCACACGGGCCAATTCTTTGTGTGATCTATAGACTGTTCCGAGTCTAGTTATAATTATGTCCTTGTTAATGTTATTGTTACTTGTTAATGAAGTAAATCCTACTTAACTTCTTTTCAGCTTGTGGGAGATTCAATTTGACTTTAAACTGTGAATTTAACTATTTTCAAATGCCGTTCAAGTTATTTTCAATAGCAAGTTTGAGGTTCGTTTGAGGAGTTAATACTCCGCATATGTCTGATGATACAATGTTAAGGTCTTGAGATGTTTGCTTTTGGGACCCCACCCGTAGCTCTTATCTTTTTTTTATTTTTTTGTTTCATAACTAACAATTAGGGCAATTAGGATGAGTATCACAGTTTCCCAATTCACTTTACCTAATATTATCTTGTATATAAATACATCTTATAATATCTATAAGCCAGGTATTTACACAAATTAACCTTTTCGTAAAAAAAGAACCAATTTTGATAAAATCTTACGTGTTCCCTAAGGGTCAGTTCACACAGAACGTGACGCAGCGCGCATTTTTAAAGACAGTGATATAAAATAGAACTCTATTTTTAAATGATTTTTTAAATATACGATGAAATATATATATACGCATTTGACGCTAACAGACATTTTTAATTATTATAAATTTCTGTATTTTTAATAAGTTGACATTATAACTGAAATCATAATATTATTACTGAAATATAATCATCATAATAACTATATACCTATCAATAATATAGTATTTATGTTATACATTTTCACATGTCATAGATATGACTAAATAGAAGGACTATGAATATTTCAGAACATCCTAATGTTAACTCTATTTTTTGTGGAATAAACATTCATTTCATTTCATGTTGCAGAATTTTTCGAAAGGGGTAGGTAACAAAGTCTAAAAATCAATATCCCTATTTGCCTTATTCACGCGATAACTTGAAAACGATCGAACCAATTTGACTATTTCTTTTTTGACGTATTTTATGTTATAAAGGTTTTTACAAAAGAAAAGTTATAAGAAAATAAAAAGAGTTACTAACGCGGGCGAAGCCGCGGGGCACTTCTACTATAATATAATACAATATGTGATTGTGATGCGAATTAACAAAATTTGCCGAGAAAATAAGTTTCTTGTTGTATTTAATAACTAATAAGGGGGTCATCTCTTTTTCAACCGGCTTCCGAAATGTAGGAGGTTCTCAATTCGTCTTTATGTTTTTTATTTATGTTGCATGATTACTTCGTCAATTTTTAACCGATTCGAATGTTTTTTTTATTTGGTAGAGTACATTTCCTCGGTGGTGCCATTGTTATTTCATTGAGATCAGACAAGTAAGTATCTTCAGATATAGGGGATAAACACCTCAAACTTAGTACATACTGAAATTGACTAGCGTGGTATGTGAAGTCGGTTTTTCTCATTTAGTACATACAACATACATACAATCACGCCTTTTTCCCGTTGGGGTAGGCAGAGACTACTTCTTTCCACATGCTACGATCCTGACATACCTCCTTCGCTTCTTCAACTTTCATGAGCGTCTTCATACATGCTCGCCGGTTATAGGTACTTTTGACTTGGCCTTTTTTTAAAACGTCTCCGATCTGGTCGTGATACGTTCGCCTAGGTCGGCCTCTACCAACTGGCCCATTCACACACGTCTCATAAATCTGTTTCGTCAATCTTTCTTCATCCATCCTCTCTAGATGTCCAAACCATCTAAGCATCCCTTTCTCTATCTTTTATCTTTTATCTCATTTAGTAAACGATCGTTAATGTTATAGCAGCCATAGAAATACACACTATGAGCGAATTTCTATGTACAAAGAAATACAGACCTCCGACCTTGCTCAACACGCATCTCCCTATCTAGATCCGTAGATTGACTGGAAGATAAGCGATAAGTCCACCCATTGTACTGTTGTTTTAAGTTTAGTGTTTACTGTTTCTTAAGTTGGTTTTTATTGGTGTTTACTAAATAAATTTGTGTATAGGTACCTACTCTGGTAAAAAGTATATAGGTAATATTACCGTGGTTTCAAGTAACCCACTCGATAGGTAAGCGACGACGCGACTCACGCGACGTTGCCAGATAGGACGAGAGACAGAGAGAGAGAGGTCGCATCCAATCCACTGCGGACGGCGGAATCGCAAGTGAGACGTTGCATGGCCGTTTCGACTCACGAGATGAGATGCGAGACATCAATCATTTATGATCGTACAAAACGAAAAAACCAAATTCACATGCCGCGATAGTCAAAGTAATAATCATGTCATCAAAGTATACAAATTTGCTTATATTGTTTATCTCCATACCTCGGGAGATAATTGCCATGTCTCGATAAAATTTGAAAGGAAAAAATTTTCAAATCGGTTAATATTTGACGGAGTTCTGAGGTAACAAACTATTATTAATTACTACTATATTTTTTAAATTACCTACTACGTGTTATACTCAATTAGAAGAAAATAACAATTAGTTGTTACCGTATCAGTATCTACTAAGTTTTCTGGTTGACACCTACTTCCATATACTGCATATACCTGTCTACATCATCATCGGCCTTGCTCACGCACACGCGTCTGAGCTCAATCTTCAACTTTTTGTTTCCAACCGCTGCCAGCCAAAACATACAAAAAATAATACGAATTCAAAACCTCCTCCTTTTTAAAAGTTGGTTAAAAAAAGCACGAGAATTTTCGTGTCCTCGGACTCGATCCCTTGACTTCACGTTCGTAAAGTAAATTCTCAACACTCTAACCGCTGAGCTACGATGTCGTTTTACATTTAGTTGATATTTACAGTTGATTTGCTATCGTTTTCAGTTTGCATTTATGTGTATAATATTTGTTAATACGTATATGTGTTAAATATAAATAGGAGTGAGGACGTCGCTGTTTTGAGGTGTCCATTGACTTAGATCTCCAATAAAATTATCTGATGCGAATTATATGATGATGTTGATGAAAATAATAGGCATTTAAAATTTTGCTAACTGTAAAAAGAATAGAAATTTGTTTATATTATATAAGTTTAGGTTTTTAAAAAATAATCAAAATGTAACTTCGCAAAATAGCGCCATCTTGTCGAACTGACTTGACTAGTCACACCTAAAATTACCTAATAACAATCTTTGAACATTGCGCCATCTGCCGGATTTTACTGTAACATCATGCTTTACTAGCTTACTTTGTATTGATTTTAAAAATAGTTCAAGATGTTTTAACAAACCGAACACAAAAAATTAAAAATATGAATTCGCTATATTTTTGTGGATGTAATACAACTAAATATTTATATTGTTCCTAAAATTAATATATATGTCAAATCAGTAAAGTAAAAAACGTTTTTTCATTTATTCCTAAAAAACTTTTTGTCATTCGGACCTAGTAACGCCATCTCGATCAGATTTAATTGTCGTACTAGAAGCTCATAAGACATTATCGATCCATTTTTTTATTCCTTCATCTATGTTCGGACCTAGTAACGCCATCTCGATCAGATTTAATTGTCGTACTAGAAGCTCATAAGACATTATCGATCTATTTTTTTATTCCTTCATCTATGTTCGGACCTAGTAACGCCATCTCGCTCAGATTTAATTGTCGTACTAGAAGCTCATAAGACATTATCGATCTATTTTTTTATTCCTTCATCTATGGTCTAAGTGACTGTGAGCAAACTGACTACAAAACCTATCGTGTAATAGACGCCATAACAGTCATGCTGTAGAGACCTTGTATATTCTGATAGTAATTGAGTCTGGTCTTCTCATTGTCTTAGACATTAGTTTTAAGTAACTTACAAGTATAGCAGAATTGTTTATGAATAAGTAAAATTTTCCGCGCTTCACGCTGAATACCGTAGCCAAATCTCTGTTTATTACATTTTTTAATGAAAATGAGAAGAGTATGAGTATATATATGTAAAAATGATGGTTATTTATAGATTTTTGCTTTATAATAATAATTTGTGTTGCTATGGTTGTTGGTATATTATAAATATTGAAAAGAAATAGTTTTAGAGTAAATACATTAAAAGTTCAATATGAACACTATTCTAACACGAAACTCCGTCATACCTACATTTCTTACGCAATGGTATTTTTGTAAAGTAGGTAATAAATCTGGGGACACGACAGTGCCCCCACTAAGACGAGCCTAGCAAAGCGCTAGGGCACACCTACCTTATTTTTTAGGGTTCCGTACTTCAAACAGAAAAAAGGAACTCTTATAGGATCACTTTGTTGTTTGTCTGTTTGTCCGTCTGTCAAGACCCGTTGACCTAGAATCATGAAATTTGGCAAGAAGCAAGGTCTTGAAGCTTATAGTATAATAAAAATATGTAGTTTCATAACAAAAAAAGTGAATTTCCAATTACAAACTTATTATTTGTGGTTGGTGCAATACATTTTGCAAGCGAGCGAAGTGTGTCAGTTTCGAGGTTGGCCAAAATGCTTTTGTCCGGATTTTTGTTTGTTCTCGCCTACAGGTCGCATTTTTCAACCGATTTTGACGAATATTTGCATACGAGTTCATTGATTTATTTCAGAATTTTTGTCGTTCGCGTTTTTTTATGGGGGAAGGGGGAGGAGGGGGAATGGGGGTAAGAAAAGAAGTTTGATGTAGCGTTATTTATCGACGGATTTCAGTCATATTGGAGAATTTGAGAATCACACTAAGGAGTTCAGTATACACAAAGTGTTGCAAGAAAAAAATCAAATGGGGGAGTGGAGGCGGGAAATGAGGGGAAGGTTGCTGCGGCGTTATTTATCGACGGAGTTCAGTCAAATTTGAGAAGCTAAGTGTGCTTCAATTTACATTTATGTAGCGAAAAAAAAATCAAAAGTGGGAGTGGAGGGAGGAAAAGAGGGGAAATTTTTTGTAGCGTTATTTATCGACGGATTTTCATCAAATTAAAGAGACACACCAAGGACTTCATTCTGAGATTTAGATTCCTATTTCAAAACTTATTGGTTCAATAGAAACATATTATGTCGATCGCTATATCGACATCGCGTCAGTCACGTTATATTCGGGAATTTAACGTGATCTTTAAATCTATAAGACTTCATTCTATATAAGATATTGCTAAAAATGTCCAAAGTGGGGGGAGTGGAGGGGGGAAAAGGGGGTGAAGTTTGTTGTAGATACACCCATATATCGCACTCTTTCATTATGTTATGTTCGAAATGTTTTTTAGAAGAAGGTCGATCGTATGTGCATATTTTGCTGTCATGCTATTGCTTTATGAAATTGCTACTGGAATTTTGACCGATACTGTACATGAAAATGTTTTTGGTGGGATCAATAGTTCAATAGTAGTTACATTAAAAACAATTATTTAAATTACTAAGGGTAGGTACGACATACATCTAGTTGCTTGCTGTAAACTAGCTTCAAACAATATTGTAATTTTCTCATGCAGTGAAATGTGAGGCACCACTGCTTCATGGTAGATATACCATTTACGCGTACGCAATTCGCCTTCCTTTTATCATACGTACTGCCAAGGAATGAAATTCTCTGCCTGAGTCTGTGTTTTCGATTAGATAAAACTTAGGGGTCTTCAAGTCGCGAGTGAATAGGTATCTTTTGGGTAAGCGCGCTACATCAGATGAGTTAACACCAGATGAGTTAGTGGTCAAGCGCTAGCCATTTACGCACAAAAAAAAGTTGCATATGTCGTACTGCACTTCGCCTTTTACCTCGAGACATAAAGATGGTACGAGTAAGTCTTGCATGCCCTTTTATTTTACATTAAACATTTGCGACCAATAAAAAATTTAAAAATCCAAATGAAAAATAAATAAACCCAATTAAACTTAATTTTTACAAGCTTTTATTTAACTTGCAATTTATGTATAAAAAAAAAAATTAAAAAAAAATCATTTATTTCATCTCACAACAAGGATCTGAATTTAACATACAAAAGTTAGAAATAAGGCTTGTTTAATAAATATAACCTATCGTTGTGAGAGACTGGTGCCTGAAATAGGTTTTGAAAAAAACCTGTAGTACAGGTCACCAGTGCCCCCCCGCGGATCGTTATTCATATCACAACATGTTTATAGGCCTACCAATATACCACGGTTATGTTATCTTTTACAGTGTTGTGGCGAGAATATCATGATATTAACTTAAATTTATAAAATTAAACTATTGATTGGTACGTAAGTGAATAACTAGAAAACGATTAACTTTGCAGCACAAGTTGTAGGTACATATCTAGGGAGACACCAAAAATGTAAAGGCGTCGGGTAGATACGTTAAATTCGTAACTAACTTAAACTAAACAAGTTAAAACTATTATGTATATGAATGTGTGCAGACGTGTGTATGTGCGTAGGTACCTATCGTATATGCGGTGTGTGGTTGAGATAGGTTAGAGTTGCCGTGAGTTTTATAATCAGCATGGTTAGTCACAGAATAAATAATAGGTATTATGTAGGTAGCGTTTGAGTGTTTGTGGGTGAGTTTGCGTATGTATGTGTAAAGCGAGTTCGAGTTCGAGTAGGATGAAGAAATCAAAGGCAAGGTTTTAGGAATAATTACAGATTTAGGAATATATTTTTTTACCGGTTTAAGTAATTAATTTTAAAAGGTTTTCAGTGTCATCATAGTTTAGTTTTAGTAGATAATTTGTTACTATTTGTTTGCATGTGTATGTCGGTAGGTGAAAAATTGTGAGATTATTGTTGAGTTTATTGTATAATTATTGGCCTTGAAAGCAGAAAAAGTGTTGCGACAGTGATGTCTTAAGTGATTGAGGCTCCCACTGGAGACCTTTTCTGCGCCTGTCTCTTAGAAAAACTGGGTCGTACTTTAATGTTGAATGGTACTTGAGCACTGTACGAAATATGTAACATTGTCGTACCGTCAGTAAATCCCATTTTTTATAGAGATCAGACGTGGGAAATCGGTATGGTAGTCCAGCTCCTACCTTTAGGATTGCACGCTGGGCTCTTTCCACTTCAATGAGATGCGTCTTTGCCGCACCATCCCGTGAAGTAACACAATATTGAATTAGTGAATGGCAAAGAGCAAAATAGACCATTTTTACAACTCGATGGTCTGCAACCTGTCGGAGGGTTTTGAAAATGTATATGAGCTTACGAAGTCTACCTACTAGTGTGTCTAAGTGAGGTTTGAAAGTTAAAGTTTGATCAATACTAACTCCAAGATATTTTATTACATTAGTCCGAATAAGCGATGGACAGTGACAGACTTGGTTAACGTGGTCACACTCATGAGCTGTTATCGAAAGACTTATTGGAGGAAGTGAAGTTGTGCGGAGTCCAAAAGCAATGTATTTCGTTTTGGACACATATAATGTAAGTACATTGGTTTTGAGCCATTCGCTGACCTTGTTAAATCCCACCTGTGCGGCAGAATATACCTCTTCCCAGTTACTTCCGCTAAAGAACAGAGCTGTATCATCCGCGAAGGTAAGTATTCGTCCCCCACTCAGCTCCATCAAACACAGATCATTTATATAGACCAAAAATAGGGTCGGGCCAACTATGCTTCCCTGAGGAATGCCGTATTCTGCTTTTATTTCGTCACTAAGCCAACCATCAATTTTAACTAGCTGTTTTCTATCATTAAGGTAGTCTTTAAAAAGTTGCAGTGGCAAGCCTCTCACTCCTATTAGTTCCAGCTTATGTATAAGATGAGGAATCGAGACTGTGTCAAACGCTTTTGCCAAATCCAGAAACACCGTCAGGCATTTCCTTCCTTTATCCAAATGTGTAATGAGAGCATTAACTAGGTCGTGGACAGCGTCAGAGGTCGATATGCCGCGACGAAAGCCATATTGTGATGAGGCGAGTAAGTGATTCGATTCTAGGAATTGGATCAAACGGTTGTTCATGAGGCGCTCGAGGATCTTTGACAAGGTAGGCAGAATAGAATGTATGTATGTATGTATGTATGTATGTAACTATGTATGTTCGGGTGGAATCTTGGAAGATGAATTAGACCCACTTCTCGATGTCCGATTGTACTCAAATTTGGTGTACTTATGTATCTTCGGTGACAATACAATGATATGGTACCATGGAGCTGGTCTGATGATGGAGACGGAAGGTGGCCACGGTATCTCTGTGATAAAACAACATAACCCCACCGAGTTTGGGCTCGATTGATTTGTCTTGAAGAGAACTTTACGCCTAGATGATATCCAGGGTCTGATGATGAAGCTGGAAGGTGGCCACGGCATCTATGTTATAAATCAACATAACCCTACCGAGTTTGGGCTCGATTGATTTGTGTTGAAGAGAACTTTTCAACTAGATGATATCCAGGGTCTGATGATGAAGCTGGAAGGTGGCCACGGCATCTCTGTGATAAATCAACATAACCCTACCGAGTTTGGGCTCGATTGATTCATCTTGAAGAGAACTTTTCACCTAGATGATATCTAGGGTCTGATGATGAAGCTGGAAGGTGGCCACGGCATCTCTGTGATAAATCAACTTAACTCTACCGAGTTTGGGCTCAATTGATTCGTCTTGAAGAGAACTTTACACCTAGATAATATCTAGGGTCTGATGATGAAGCTGGAAGGTAGCCACGGCATCTCTGTGATAAATCAGAGTAACTCTACCGAGTTTGGTCTCGATTGATTCGTCTTGAAGAGAACTGTACACCTAGATGATATTTAGCGACTGGTGATGAAGCTGGAAGGTGGCCACGGCATCTCTGTGATAAAATAACGTAACCCCAGTGAATTTGGGCTCAAATGATTCGTCTTGAGGAGCACTTTACACTTAAATGATAGCCAGGATCTGATGATGAAGCTGTAAGGGGGCCATGGCATTTCTGTTATAAAGCAACATAGCCCCACCGAGTCGATTGATTTTCCGCGAAGAGCACTTTACCCATAATCACATCTAATATCCGTGGAATATTTTAAAACATCATGTCTTCTCTTAAATACTTAGGTAGTAGGTAGGTAGTCAGTATCTATACCTACCTACTAAAAAGTTAAAAATAAATTATAAATAAAAAATATTTTTAAAAACAAGCTTTTATCTGAGACAATGAACTAAAATGTTAAAAATAAATTCTAGTAAGTATTTGGCATGTAGGTACTTACCTATATTCTTAAAAGCTTGAAGCACTACCCGTTCAGGCTAAGTAATTACCATACTTCAGTGCCTCAAGCTTTTAAAAATATAGGTAAGTACCTACACGCCAAATACTTACTAGAATTTATTTTTAACATTTTAGTTCATTGTCCCAGATAAAAGCTTGTTTTTAAAAATATTTTATATTTATAATTTATTTTTAACTTTTTAGTAGGTAGGTATAGATACCGACTACCTACCTACTACCTAAGTATTTAAGAGAAGGCATGATGTTTTAAAATATTCCACGGATATTAGATGTGATTATGGGTAAAGTGCTCTTCGCGGAAAATCAATCGACTCGGTGGGGCTATGTTGCTTTATAACAGAAATGCCATGGCCTCCTTACAGCTTCATCATCAGATCCTGGCTATCATTTAAGTGTAAGTGCTCCTCAAGACGAATCATTTGAGCCCAAATTCACTGGGGTTACGTTATTTTATCACAGAGATGCCGTGGCCACCTTCCAGCTTCATCACCAGTCGCTAAATATCATCTAGGTGTACAGTTCTCTTCAAGACGAATCAATCGAGACCAAACTCGGTAGAGTTACTCTCATTTATCACAGAGATGCCGTGGCTACCTTCCAGCTTCATCATCAGACCCTAGATATTATCTAGGTGTAAAGTTCTCTTCAAGACGAATCAATTGAGCCCAAACTCGGTAGAGTTAAGTTGATTTATCACAGAGATGCCGTGGCCACCTTCCAGCTTCATCATCAGACCCTAGATATCATCTAGGTGAAAAGTTCTCTTCAAGACGAATCAATCGAGACCAAACTCGGTAGGGTTATGTTGATTTATCACAGAGATGCCGTGGCCACCTTCCAGCTTCATCATCAGACCCTGGATATCATCTAGGTGAAAAGTTCTCTTCAACACAAATCAATCGAGCCCAAACTCGGTAGGGTTATGTTGATTTATAACAGAGATGCCGTGGCCACCTTCCAGCTTCATCATCAGACCCTGGATGTCATCTAGGCGTAAAGTTCTCTTCAAGACAAATCAATCGAGCCCAAACTCGGTGGGGTTATGTTGTTTTATCACAGAGATGCCGTGGCCACCTTCCGTCTCCATCATCAGACCAACTCCATGGTACCATATCATTGTATTGTCACCGAAGATACATAAGTACACCAAATTTGAGTACAATCAGACATCGAGAAGTGGGTCTAATTTAGCTTCCAAGATTCCACCCGAACATACATAGTTACATACATACATACATACATACATACATAAATTGCAAGTTAAATAAAAGCTTGTAAAAATTAAGTTTAAGGATTGGGTTTATTTATTTTTTATTTGGATTTTTAATTTTTTATTGGTCGCAAATGTTTAATGTAAAATAACAGGGCATGCAAGGCTTACTCGTATCATCTTTATGTCTCGAGGTAAAAGGCGAAATGCAGTACGACATATGCAACTTTTTTTTTTTGTGCGAAAATGGCTAGACTAGCGCTTGACCACTAACTCACCTGGTGTTAAGTGACGATGCGGTCGATGATGTAGCGCGCTTACCCAAAAGATACCTATTCACTCGCGACTTGAAGACCCCTAAGTTTTATCTAATCGAAAACACAGACTTATGCAGAGAATTTCATTCCTTGGCAGTACGTATGATAAAAGGGAGGCGAATTGCTTTGTACGCGTAAATGGTATATCTACCATGAAGCGGTGGTGCCTCTTTGTATTCCTAGATGTCCGATTATAGAATGGGGATGGCGGAATCAAATTATGAACTTCCGATGCACACTCTCCGAAATGAATCCGAAAAAAAACTGATAAGCAAGCGACCTTGCGACGATGCTCTAGACTCTGGAGTCTTTTGCTTACTAGTTGGTCTCGTTGATGAGCTTCTTGGCTCTCTTCTCAATAGCTATCTAAAATTTGACATGACAATTTAACAATCTGTAATAGGTAGACAATTACGTAATCTTCTTCCAATATCCACCAAAACTGCGCTTGCGCAATCCCTTCTGCTTCCTATACTAGATTATGCTGACACCTGCTATTTGGATTTAACCGAGGAACAGCTTAGTAAGCTTGAGAGACTGCAGAACCTTTGTATACGGTTCATATTTGGATTACGCAAGTATGACCACATCTCAGATTTCCGTAAAAAGCTGTAATGGTTACCTATTCGTCTTCGCCGGAATAGTCACGTCCTTTCTCTTCTATACTCTATTCTATTTATCCCGTCTACCCCTTCCTACCTTAAGGAACGTTTCACGTTCCTGCACTTTTCAAATCCGTTTTCCTTGAGATCCGCTGAAACTCTACAACTTTTAACCCCTATCCATTCCTCACTTGCTTATGAAAAATCTTTTACTGTGCAAGCGGTCCATTTATGTAACTGTAATATATTGTATTCTCTTTGATGTAACCGCGAGAAGGAGTCGTGTCTGGGAATCAGATTTTCTTGTCCAGGCACAGAGACACCCTCTAAATACCTGCATTCTCCACTAATGTATTGCATAGTTGTAAGTTTATTAGTGTTAACGGATGCATTTTATAACCAAATAAAAAAAATAAATAAAAAAAATTATGGAACGCGCTACCAGTGGAGATTAGACATGCCAAATCGCTGGCTATCTTTAAATCCACGGTGAAAGCCCATTACTTGTCCCAAACATGTTAAAACTGCAACACTACTGTGATTTAATATATATATGGTTATGTATATGTGTATTTAATATTATATATGTATTTATATTAATATATTTAGGAATATTATTATTTATGTAGGGTATTTTTATGTATTATATCATAATATACTATAATTTTAGTAGTCTATTTTGTGTATTATTATTATTATATATTTTTTTCTGAGATCATCAATTGTATTGTACGCTACCCCCAAGTTTCTGTTTGTATTCTTCTTTTACATGCCAAGGTTGTCTGGAAGAAATTGCTCTATGTGATAAGACCGCCTTATTTTTCTACTGTCTTTCATTACATAGTACGTACAATTTGTAATTTATTTGGTGATCAATAAAGAGTTTTTGTATTTGTATTTGTATTGTAGACGTCATCGTTTACTATCAGGCGAGCTTGTCCTGTTACCTTATATCATAAAAAAATAGAACTTCTGCTAGTCCGCCTGGGGTGGTACCACCACTTTGCCAATTAACCAGCCATGAAATAAGGTAAGGTTAAGTTTATAAATAAATAAGGTTTTTCGGTCTGCGGGGGAATTGTCCAGTGAAATTACAGGGCATTTGAAACTTTACATCTAACTTTCTCAAGGTGCAGTGCAGATACGTATCCAAATGTTGCATGCCACAGTTTTTGTTTCAAGCAGACGTTATTGTTTTTCATCAGTTTGTCTTGGCTTCCATACGCAAAACGTTTTTAATAAACAAGTATTAGTAAAGACGTTATCATGTGAAATAAAAAGTTCTAATGATAAAACCACATACAAGGCGAGATTCGACTGTTCTACCATTTGCCATTACGGAGTTCTAGTCCCTACAGCCCGGCTTCATCATCATGTCAGCTCGATGGTACCATATTATTGCATTGTCACCGAAGATACCCAATTATACGAAACTTGAGTCCAATCGAACATCAGGAAGTGGCTGTTATTTAGCTTCAAAGATTGACACGCACAAACATACATTGACTTAGGTGGTAGAAGATATCGATGCTCAACCTGACTTGCTACCGAAGAGTAGCTTGCCACCATCAAGGAGAAAATCTGCCGCCATAACCTTACGGGAAGTACACAGCCCTTTCTAGTCTTAGCGTGTTTACTATCTTCGACGACAACATCGCTTTTCACCAGGCGAGATAGTCGTAAAACGCTAGCCTATCAGTTATAAAAAAAAAACTAACACGGAAAATTAAATAAAAGCTTGTAAACATACTTGCTCAACTTCGTAGGTGAATGCTTGAATGTGACTTATTGAATGTGACTTGAATGTGACTTATTCCTCATTGCTCATGATGGTACAATAGTGAGCCACCAATTGTGTTTTGATGAAGTCATTTTGGAAACGTAGAAATAAAATTATTGGGCAGAATATAATAATTATTTATTCCTTTAACAGCCGCACCTAATAAACATGTTACCGCAACAGTGTGAAATGGTTAATATTTCTTCCATGTTTGTCTTAATATTATTTTGGAAATGTGGGAGGCTTCGAGCATTTACCAAAGGAGATGTTAACGCAAGGCGTACTGCCTGCTGGCCATATAGCCATTTTTGGCCATATGAGCGTGCGTAACTACGCTGTATTTTTAATACTGTTAGCGTGTTTCAAGCTAGTGTGCGGGGTCGTTAAAGTGAGTGATTTGTGTGTGTGCAATGCGTGTTTACCTCGTCCCCCGTAAGTATCGGCAGAAAAAAATGTTTGCGGATTACAACGTTAACATCTCCTTTGGTAAATGCTAGAAGGTGGGAGGATGTAACAAATTACAAAAATAGTTGATTAACAAATGAATGAAAACACTTTATCTTACATTAAAATAAACATGACACTGAATATTATGCAACACTGAAAGTACACACTGCGGTATTACTTGTACTATTCATTATTCTGTGGCGGTATTATCTGTTAATAGCGATCTCTTCCAGGAAATATAAAAAAAAAAAAAAAAAAAAAAAAAAAACATACAGACGAATTGAGAACCTCCTCCTTTTTTGTGAAGTCGGTTAAAAAGGTGGTAAATGAGTAGCTTAGGAAGGATAATACAAAACAAGTAATATTAAAAAAAAACCTTTTAAACACAAGCTTTAACATAACCTAGGACCAGAGTAAGTCAAGACAAATAAAACAAGCCCAAACACGACAGGTATAACACGTGTAGTTTAGGAGTTCCTTTGGCCACCTTCCAGCTCCAATATCAGATCAGCACCATGTAATCATAGTATTGAATTGTCACGCGATTTACACATGTATGCAAAATCTCAGCTCAATCGAACCCCCGGAAGTCGCTCTAAAATCAATCGCAAGATTTGTGACGGACGAATTCGCCGTGAAGTAGAGATAAAGCTTGTAATAACTTTGCTAATAACAGGTGGTAGAAATAACTAGGCCATTAAATAGTGGAAAATATAACTTAGCAATCAAAAAGTAATACAAAATAATTTGATTGAAAGATGCTACAAAATTAGTAAGCTATTAGAAGACAGAAGAAAACGGAAAAGGTGGTAATTAATATCTGATTGTGCAAAATAATGTGGATATTGTTATTTATGATTTACGACACAATATACGCTTGAGTGAGATCCTGTCAAGTTTAATTCCGCCGATTCGTGGTAGACTTGCCACTTTTCTGACTTGTATTGTTTGAATGTCTGGAACCTGAAAAGTAGATAATACATTTTAAAAAACGTATATATTGTTTTTAGGTTTTAAACAAGAAAGCAAAAGTAACATTGTGTCATTCACTTCTAAACAAGATTACATAATTCTTAAGGTAATTACGAAAATACCGCAGCGTCCTGCGTGCGCGATCTAGGCGGCGATCAGATAGCGCAGTAGTATTTGTATCGACTGAAAAGAATTGAAATGTACTGAGATCGCGCCCGCAGATTGCAGAACGCCGCGGTGTGTTCGTACCAATTAGGTTAAGCATCATAACAATCTATTATCACAATTATACAGCAAAGTCGGAAAACTATGTATAGTAATTACCCAAATTCAAATATAGACTGCTAAAATATAACATTGGCTTTTCCGAGTCTGGTAAAGATACTGCGGCACTCTAGGTTGTTAGCATTTTGGGTGTCTGTTACCTTAAGACATATTGAGCTTGTGTTCATTTTGAGCTCGCTTTGCACGCACCATTTATTTATACTCCGAAACTTTAATTAACGCTGAATTATGAAATTCCGCGCTCGCTTCGCTCAGCCAATAGAAAATGAATAAATCAAATAATCAACTCATTGTGTACTCTATTCTACTCACTCTAGAGATGAGATAATCCCTGATTTCCTCCATACTTGCTGTTATTTCCTCGCTCATTATCACCGAAGCCATGAGTCCCGCTCCACTGTCACCCACACCCACGTCAGTCACCGCCGGGTGACACAACAGTACTGACTCTAGCTCCGCCGGACATATCTAAAATTATAATCATAACACTATCTTATATCATACTAAAGTATGTTTCTAGTGTAGGCAGAAATATGGACATTGACGTTTATGCTAGCCCCAGGGTTAATCAATATTTATTGGTGGGGTTCTAAATTATTCAAAATTTGTCTATGAGGAGCAGGTAATTTGTCATTTTTGAGCGACAACGTCGCTCACCGCACCCCGCACCAATAAACGCATTCCAAGCGATAAAGAAATCTATGGAGAGTAATTTGTATCATTGCCTAATATTTTTGAAGGCCCAGGTGTAGTGGGAGGATAGTCAATCCCCGCCGTGGAACAATAGATTTTTCTATCGAAAAATTAGCAGTGGCCCTCCGGTGAAGGAAAAATTTCGCGAAACCCCCGAACCCCGCATGGTGGTAGGACACTATCTAGTGTCTGCCTGTCCAGCTACCATACCCTTAAGTTAGAACAATCTGGCGCTGAACATTTAATGTGTTCCGGCAGCTATCCTTATGAGTTAGTTCCCATTCTAGGCCACCTTCATACCATGCTACCATCATCGACCATATCGTCACTTTCCAAAAGGTGAGATAGTGGTCAAATAAAAAGATTTTTTATGTTTGGAATGTTAATCCTACTCCTAATATAATCCTACCAATATCCTACTAATCATTACTAATATTATAAACGCGAAAGTTTGTGTGTATGGATGTATGGATGTTTGTTACTTCTTCATGATAAAACTACACAACCAATTGGGCTAAAATTTGGTATGTAGATAGCCTAGACCCTGGAATAACACATAGGGTATTTTTTATCCCGATATTCACAGGGAACGATGTCACAGCTGGTACCAAAATAACCGAGCGACAAAATTTGCTACTAACCCGGGTGATCGAAACTCGTGCTACGCTACTGTAAGCACTAAAAGTAACTTACCAAACGACCGTCAACGTATAAAATATCAGACACCCTGTTGATGACGTAGATACATCTCTCCTGGTCGTAGTATCCATAGTCTCCGGTCACGAAGAAGCCTTCCTCGTCTATGGTGAGAGTATTGTTGTCATCTAGGTACCCTGTAACACAATTTATATATATATTTATACTGCTATTATAAATATATATATATATATATTATATGCTATTATAAATATATATATATATATATATACTATATATATTTATATTATATATATTTATACTAGCAATGTGGGTTGCATACACAGAAACATTAATAATAAGGTATCCGCTTCACTTCATATTATAAAACAAAGTCCCACGCCGTGTCTGTCTGTCTGTTCGCGGCGTAGTCTTCTCGAGGTTATTCTAAAATAAACTTGTGAAGACTAAAAATTTGACCTTGAATCGTTATTCACGAGTTTGTGAATGTGAAAAAAAGCGCTTGCTCTTTCTTCACCTCGATTTTAGTGTTTCATGGAATGTTACGGACTTTTCTTACGGTAAGTGTGACTGAGATAGAAAACATATCGAGGTGAATGAACTTTTCTTCAGAGCAATGTATTAAGGACGCATTTCTGTAAATATCATAAAATTGATAAAATAAGCTGATTATCGTTAGTCATGACGAGATTTTTCTCTAGAAGTGACTTGATTGAGTTCTAGTAGCAGTTTCCGAATTCCATTAACAGGTCAGTCAAGTCACTCCTAGAGAAAGGTCTCGCTATCACTTACAAAACGAGCCCAAACACGGCACATCTAACTCAAACCATCTAGAAGTTCCAGTAGCAGTCTCCGAATTCCATCATCAGGTCAGTCAAGTCACTCCTAGAGAAAGGTCTCGCTATCACTTACAAAACGAGCCCAAACACGGCACATCTAACTTAAACCATCTAGAAGTTCCAGTAACAGTCTCCGAAGTCCATCATCAGGTCAGTCAAGTCACTTCTAGAGAAAGGTCTCAGCAGGACTTCCAAAACGAGTCCAAACACGGCACATCTAACTCAAACCATCTAGGAGTTCCAGTAACCGTCTCTGAAGTCCATCATCAGGTCAGTCAAGTCACTCCTAGAGAAAGGTTTCGCTATCACTTACAAAACGAGTCCAAACACGGCACATCTAACTCAAACCATCTAGGAGTTCCAGTAACCGTCTCCGAAGTCCATCATCAGGTCAGTCAAGTCACTTCTAGAGAAAGGTCTCGTCAGGACTTACAAAACGAGTCCAAATACGGCACATCTTACATAATTTAGCGTGCTACCATCCCCGACCGCATCATCACTTACCAACAGGCGAGATAATGGTCAAACGCTAGCCTATGCAATACAAAAAATAATGTTGCAAATAGGGAGGAAATATGAACTAAGTACATACATACAGTTGTACTATTCATTATTCTGTGATGCAAGTAAAGTTAAAAAATATAATAATAAATGTATCAAGATGATTTCATTGACTCGTGGTCGTCCCGTCGCTGTGTGCGTGAGGACCATGCGCATGTAGTAGTACGAAATTTATACCGATGCTTTTAAGAAACGCACCCTTAAAGGAAATGTCCACGCGATAGGCGTTTAGAATCATCTTGTTTGCCAATCAACCTGCCTGTTTCAAGATATTTATTTTTACCGTGTATCAACACTTAAACCTAAAGACCTTGAAACATTTAATATCTATATTTTATTTTCTATTTATATTCACATTATTCATTCATTTTTCTTAAGTTTAGGATTTTTACAATATTTCATATAAAAATAATAAAGAAAACAAATATAAAAACATAAAACATTATAAAAAACCTAAACCTAGGGTGCCGCCGGTAGCGGGGCACGGCCCAAGCTACCGGTGGTTAGGGCTGCAGAGAGAGGAACCTCCTGACGATGCGTGCCGTGTCAAGAAGTACCGCCTTCTGTATCTGGCCCTTGATCCAGCCGTCTAACGAGAGTCTCTTGAGATGTTGGTCAAGACTCTTCGCTATTAGGCCGTTTGCAGACACGACTATCGGGACAATGATAGTCGAGTCAACATCCCACATGGCGGTAACCTCGTAAGACAAGTCAAGGTACTTGCTGATCTTGTCCTTTTCAGCCTTCACGAGGTTCTCGTCATGCGGGATGGTGATGTCGACTAACACTGCCCGCCGCTGGGAACGGTCGACTATCACGATATCAGGTTTATTGGCGACAATAGTCCTGTCCGTGATAACCGATCGGTCCCAATAGAGCAAAGCACGACCATTTTCAAGAACTGGCTCAGGAACGTACTTATAGTACGGCACCTCAGTCTCGACAAGTCCATATTGATGAGCAAGTTGCTGGTGGATGATCCTGGCTACGAGGTTATGTCTATGCAAGTACTCGCCGTTAGCAAGATGAGAACAACCGGAAATAATATGCCTGAGTGACTCTCCGGGACGGCGGCATGCCCGACAAATGTCGACCGTACCGTCCTTCATGATATATTTCCGGTAGTTGTTCGTCTTGATAACTTCGTCAGCAATTGCACAAATAAAACCTTCGGTTTCCCCAAAGAGGTCCCCGAATCGTAGCCAGTTCACCGACGCGAGCAGGTCCACATCGGGCCCTGTTAAGGTTCGATAGAACCGGCCGTGCAGCTCCTTGCTCTTCCATACGTCCTTGCGGTCGTCGGTGCTCAGCACCTGAGGTTTGCGCCAGTTCTCTTTGCCTAAGGCGAGAGGCGTGAAAGTCTTGTCAACTGACACCACATCGCAATGCATCCCACACACGTTGTTTAGGAAATATTCCCGGAGACTGCACACCTCACGGTTGTGGAGTGTCTTGGCATTTAAAAAGCCTCGACCACCCCATTTCCGTGGGATATACAGTCTCATAACAGACGAGCGTGGGTGAAGCATGCGATGTGAGGTCAATTGCTTTCGAACTTTTCTGTCCAGGGCGTCTAGTTCAGTCTGAGTCCACCTTAGTATGCCAAAGGTGTATATAAGTAGGGGCATAACCCAGCCGTTGAAGGCGCGCACCTTGTTGCCTCCTGACAAAAGACTGTTAAGTACCTTCGTCAGGCGACCGAAGAAACGCTCCTTCACCGACTGTTTTATCCCCCCACTCTCGATACCTAATGACTCTGACATACCAAGGTATTTATAGGTGTCGGCTTCGGAGAGAGATCTGAAAGTCATTGTATCAGAAAGTTGTAAATTCATTGAATTTACATTTCATTCAATTTTATACAACTCTAAGATCCTCTCCAGCCAGGTATGAGGCACTGAATCATAGGCATAGGCCTTCTTGTAGTCAATCCAGGCGGTGGAGAGAGTCCCTCTGTTCCGCCGGACTTGTTGGCAAATGGTTGTGTCGACGAGGAGGAGCTCCTTAGTACCACGGGACCCAACCTTACATCCATTCTGAGAGGGGGCCAAAATATTGTGCGCAACAATGTGCGAATTAATTTTAAACCTCAGAATAGATGTAATAAGCTTGTACAGCGTTGGTAAGCATGTAATGGGTCTATAGTTCTTCGGTTCCGTGGTACTACCGGACTTATGGAGCAGGAAGGTGACACCGGTTGTCATGAATGTTGGCAAAGAACCAACCTCGAGGGCTTCTTGGAATTGACCCGCTAAGCAGTCGTGTGAGCATCGAATCCACTTTATCCAAAAGTTGTGTAATCCGTCCGGTCCTGGACTTTTCCAGTTCTGGGCCATACGGATCGCACAACTAACGTCTTCAGGGCTAATAGTGATAGCCTCCAAGGATTCGATAGGTTCACACGCGCGCTCAATGACGCTCATCCAATCACCCTCCGTGTGTTCGACGGGCACCGACCAGATACTACGCCAGAAGTTATTCATGGTAGTAGTATCCGGACACTGCTCCTCATTCACACGTTGATTGGTTCCTTCCCAACCTCGGTATACGGTATACATCTATATATAAGGTATACCGTATACCTTCCTTTGGTCACTTTGGAAGAGGCGATTTTGATAATAGCGATCTACACGCGCTCCATAGCGACGAATACGGTTTGCCAATGCATAAACTTTCTGCTTCAGAAAGTCAATGCGTTCCGTGACACAAGTCATGTAGTCCCGGGGTCTAATCCCGGTCCCAGCAAAGGCCTGGTTCACGAAACGCATGACTCGGGGGCGATTATTACCCCCTCTGAAGCAGATCAACTTCGCAATGAGAGTCCTAAACATATTGATGCGACACTCGATTCGTTCTTGCCACGCAGGGATAGCGGGGCGTCGCGGTATTCGGTCAGTATCCGGAAACTTGACGCGAACAACGCGACACGCCGCTATAGCCGCGCAGTAAAGAATCGAGTGTGTATCAACTAATGTTTCGCTAGTCTGCATATATGGGACTAGCAAAACGTTTAGGGCTCCCATTAACGCCAGGTTACGTTTATTCATTGGCAAACGTGGTAGTCGCGGCCTAGAGTCAGGAGTAGTGCGATACTCCAAAATCGCGTCTTCCAAAGCCCTCCTCAAATGCTCATTAGTTTGGGTACTTACGTTAGTATTCGTACAATCGTCTGCGTCTAGCGCGGCATCCGCAGGGGCAGACGTCGAAGCCGAGACTGTCGGCCCCTGCGTCGACGACACACTGGGCGGGTCCCGCGCTAAAGCAGAAGTAGCACGAATAATAGGTAACGCCTCCAGACGCAGTCGATCAAGCGCTGAGTCGTCCAATAGTTTGAGCCGCTGGATGGCTCGCACCTGATCTGATAGTCGTTGTGCAGAGACAGCGACGGCTTGGCTCAAGGGTCTGAAACAGAGGTAGCATCCTATCACGGTACGCGGACAGGTTAGTTCCTCCCTCTGTAGCCCCGTAGTAGGCGCGCATGCAGTTCTCATTTAAAGACTGGGTCCATCGCATGCGACGCGCTACACCACCGGTAGCGAGGGCCGGGCGCGGAGCAGAATGCCCCACAGGCCCCAAGCGTGCCGGTAGCGGTGGCCGTCCTCGTCGTCGCGCAGGTGGTTGTGGCGGCGGCGGCGGCGTAGGCCCGTCGTCATCACTCGACGAGCTGCCCTCCGGGGGAGTGACAAACTCGTCTCCCGACGATGTGCTCGGAGATGATGCGACGGGCGAAGACCACCTTCGCCGTGCGCGCTAGTTGTCTCCGCTGCACGTCTTCTAGATCTCGTGATCATTTTTATCACTTTTATTATCGTAATTTAGCTTGCTCATTATTTCAGGTTTGTTGATATTTATGACATTAAATGTCAAATGAGGAATTCGATGTAGATTAGATGTATAATATATATTATATAGAACTTTTACCACTATTTCCTTGATGTATGTTTATTACTTATTGTATGTACTGTTTTTGTTTGATAATGAGGGTTGAAATTGCAAAATTCTTAAATAAAAGTAATATAAAAGAAAATTTTTCTAAAAGACGTCTCGTTTGAGCGGTGTCAAATTTTATTATATATATATTATTATTATTTTTTTTTATTATGTTTTTTATTTACGGACAACAAACAGATCCATTTTTGATAGTAACTTACTTCTAGAAAATACAATAAAATAAGGTTAGTACTTATCTATAAAAAAATAATTTTAAAATTTTAATGTGTCATGTATATCGGAGGCATCTTCTGCGAAATCATAGTTCGCACAAGATGCCTGAATACAGGTACATTTATCTCGTTCCCCCAGATTACTGCGTTACGAGGTACATTAGGTGACACGAGCATACATTTATAGTTTTAAGAAATAAAATATAAGATAAGTAAGCTTAGTAAAAATCCAACATATAAAAGATTTAAGCTATTAGAAAAGACTAATAAAAAACTTGCTACGCAGTGGGCCAAATAGGAATATTTTCGTAGAACGCCTCCCCCCGTACCACTCGTAAATATCGTAGATATCGTAGATCGCCGTAGCAGTAGCGTAGCTGGATAGTCAAATGGATAAATAATATCGTTTAAAAACTAAAAAGAACCGACTTCAATAATATAATAATAATAATAAATCATTTAATTCAGAATCATTTCCATAGTGTTAGTAATAATAATAAAAAATCCGTCTTATTATCTATGTTAGTTGTCAATTAAATTAAAATAAAATTATAAGTGCCTATTAATACAGTTCCGATCATGTCACTTTTTTAAAAATATTACCTAATTTAAAATATTATTTACATGCACGGTCTGACCAAAACGCAAGTCATGGCCCTTGCGTTTTGGTCCAGTGTCTGAGTATGGGGCCATCAACCCTCTCAGCCACAGTACGAAGGAGACTGTTGGCGCTGTCCCGCACCCGCCGCTTCAGGGAGGCGACACGCTTCCGCATGATAGCGTAAAAGTCGTCCACTCGTGCCTCTGCGAACATACCTGACGCGCTACAGTGGCGGGGCAACCCCAGCAGTGCTCGGAACGCATTATTATACTGGACACGCAGGACGCTGTAAGCCCTCTGAGTGTAGTCAATCCAAAGGCTGCAAGTATAAAACGATTGGCAAAATTCCCGAAATAATTTAATTTTTATACTTTTAGAACACTTTGCAAACCTTCGGATTAACATAGTACTCCTGACTGCCAGCGCCCTGCGTTCCCGTTCGAAATCCACAGCGTCAGTATGCGTCGCTGTGACCCAGTGCCCCAGGTACTTGAATTGTGACACAAATTGAAGAGCGGTGCCGCCGAGTGTGATGGACGGTACCTCCGTGTAGGATTTAGAGCCCGCCTTGAACAAAACACACTCGCTCTTTTTTGCGTTGTACCTGAGATCATGAGCCTCCGCGTAACGCTCACATATGAACAGCAGCTTTCTGAGGGCGCTGATCGATGGGGCCAGTAGTACCATGTCATCGGCATAACTGATATTATTGATCATAGTCCCGTCAATAGAGCAGCCTACCATGGTACCACTAAGCTCACGAATCAGCCGATCTACGTAAAGACTGAAGAGGCGGGGTGAGGTCAGACCTCCCTGCCTGACACCACACTCCAGTCTATACGAGTCGGACAGCGAGCCAGCCCATCGCACCGCATTGCTCTGATGACTGTACCAGAATCTAAATAATTCTATCAGTTCACCAGGCAATGTTGTTTCCTCGTACATCTTCTTCCATAAGACACCATAGGACACCAAATCAAAGGCTTTGGAAAGGTCTAGAAAACACGCGTAAACGGGTGTTTTTCTATCGGTGTAGTATCGAACAGTATGCTTGAGAACCAAAACAGCCGTCTCCGTAGAAAGACCAGTCCTGAAGCCAAACTGAGCATCGTGAAGAGAGAGATGTTTGTTCAGCTGTTTGTCAAGCACACTGTCCAACACCTTGGCAATAATAGTTGCCAATGATATGGGCATATAGTTACCTATATCGGAAGCGTCACCAGTTCGGTTTTTCACAATCGGCACAACCAAAGTCTTCATCAGGTCTTCAGGTAGAAAGGTATGACATAGGCAGAAGTTGAAAAGCATGGCTAGCACTCTGGGCATATGAACACCTGCATGCTGCAGATGCTCAATACTGAGCGAGTCGTGCCCAGGCGATTTGCCGCGTTTCATGTTCCTCCACACCGCCACTATCTCCCCTGCCGTCACTCTGACGAGAGACTCGGACTTTGGTTCCCGTGCTGACTGTGAATCACTTGCCGTATCCAGAGGTGAACGCACAATAAAATTATCTCTAAATAGATTAGCGATGGCTGCAGGCTCACTAACGCCCTCTACGCTCACTGGAAGGCTCGGTCTGCAATTCAATCCGTTCGTATGCTTTCAGAACTTAGAAAAGTCTTTATTTTCATGGTGAGTTGCTATAATGTCCATTTTTATTTGTTCGGCATTGTCCTGACACCATTTTAGTTTTCGTTTAAATTTTTTTCTAGTTTCCTGCATATTCGTGTACACAGGCCCATTCTTAGGTTTTCCGTATATCACCCAGTCTTGGAATGCAGCTCGAGCCTCCGAGTGAGATTGACTAACATGCTTATTCCAACCTGTCACATGTTTTCTTTTATTAACTGACTTACAACTATAACTAAGACTGGCCGCGTCACATAATATGTCGACAATATTACAATACATGTTATTTATTATTACTCTATGTTCTACATTCTTACAATACTTATCACTACATTCTCTCAATTCGTCAGGAAAGTCAACATTTCTTAATTTTTCATTGCAGCTAATTCTAAATGTTTCTATTTGATGTGAGTCTCTCTGACCCCATACAACTGTATTACATTTATTACTGTTTTTATTACATTTAATTCGAAGAACATTTAAATTGCAAGTTATTTCTAGTGGAAAGTGGTCGGACCAATATACATTATGTAATATTTTTACACTAGTCACCGTGTTCCACGCCGCCTCAGATACTACACAATGGTCTAGCCAACTCTGAGACCCATACACATCACTAACGTATGTATATGTGTCCGACGAGCGACCTAACAGTTCAATGTCAGCACACCGCTAACTCTGCTCAGAGCAGAAGTACATAAGCTCATTACCGAAGCACTCGCCCGGGTGCGCGTTATAGTCCCCTAGTATATAAACAGAGTCGACGCTGCACTCCTCGACTATAGCCGCTATCTCCGCCAAGCACTCGGTAAACTCAATCAGATTTTCAGTTGAGTCTGTTGGCATGTATATAGAAAATACCAACAGCGAGCTACCTGACAACATAACTTTTATAGCCGCTATACGCACACTGGTACATGTTATCACTGAGACCGAGCTAAATACACTTTTCCGCCAAAGTAAAGCGACACCGCCGTAAGGCCTACCACGTAATAGACCCGCTCCTGTATCGATTGCAGATTTCCCCGTAAATTCGAATTCTGGATCTATACTTCCTAAAAATGGGATATCCTGCGGCTGTAGCCACGTTTCCTGTAAGGCGACTATATCAGCTGTGCGACACAAATTTCTTACGCAATCAGCTGATCGAACCACTGATCTACAATTAAAACTAACAAGTTTAGTGTAATTGTTGTTGCATTTATCCATTATTATCTGTATTACGTTTCTTGTCAATTGATTTTATTCTATTTTCACTATATCTGTCATATGAAGTTCTATTAAAATAAATAAACTTGCGAAATTGTACACCCTCCGGCCATAAGCCATCGTTAAGAAACATCGCTATCTTGGTGTGTGGTACAAAGATCTTGTAAGCGTCATAGCGTTTCTGTCTCAACATATTTATTTTCTTTAGAGTAACAGATACACTCGTTTTCTGTTGTATATACTCGATAATGTCTGAGGGTTTCGTGGCTTTGTTGACATTGTTTATGAAGAGAGGCACTCTGTAGTCAGCAGCTTTAAATTTAACTTCAGGCTCTGTAACAGCTTTTCCCTTCGAGCCAACCAGACGATTCCGGTATCGATTTCTTTGAATAATCTTCCATTCTTCAGACGGTCTGTCTAATTCCCATTGGTCTCCTACATTCAATATTTCCGCAGCCGTCTTTGTCTTGGACCAAACGCTCGTCACCTGTTTATTGTGTTGAATCGTACTTCCCGCCGGCATCTTCGTATTTAGCGTACTCGCGCTTCGGTCATCCTCGGATGTATTCGCCGCCGCTGCTTTCGTGATTGGACTATTTTCGCACGAACTTCGCTCCAGTATATCAGTTTACGAGTGAGATTGCAACTGTATCTGTGTCTCCTTTGCACCCGTTGCTAATATGTATGAGCTTCGGATATCGTCGGCTTTAGTCGGTATATTATGTTGTTCATCGTGTGGGTAGTCACTCGAAGTGCTCGAACTTTGCTCCAGTGTAGACGATACCTGTATTTGAACGTTGTTTATGTGATTATGTTTGGGTAGCAAAGATGAATTTTCACAACGTCTTTCATTACCGTTCTTGCTATCAGGTATTTTATTGTTGCAGTCTGTCGATTTATCGCGTTGACCGTTAAACTCTGTTTGGCATGTATCTTCTAAGTGCGGTAGGCCCATCGGCCCGCTATCAAGACAATAGCTGCTATCCATTCTACCACCTCCTCTTTGTCGGTTAACGTTCATATCAACGTTGTTGACAATAGATGCTGATTTCAAATTATCTAGATCACTTTTAAGCTCCAATATCTGTTCCTTAGTCGCATACGTGTCCTTGACTATTCTTATCTCATTTTGTAAAGATAATATGTCTTTCAGCGTCCTTGTTGCATCAACATGATCGAATGTGACTGGGGGAAGCTTGTGTAATTCTCTTGCCACAAATATCGGAACTTTCTCAGGATCTGTTTGCTTGAAAAGTGATATCATATCGTAAAGATATCGCTCTGATTTACCACTAGTCTTCCGTACTATTTTACGATGTTGTGTTACAACCGAATCAAAAAGTAAATTCTTGCTGATTTCAATCTCCTTCTCCGAGAATGCCGTAGAACACAGTCGAACTAGACCCTCCTCATCCATCACATCAATTTTATTTTAAACAAACGACAACAGTTTCTTTATAACTATATTGCACGTCATACATTTAATGACAGTAGACGCCATTGCACTTACGATATGAGTCACCGTAACACGTCCGAACACTAGCGTATTTTGGCGCAAACTGGATGCCAATGTCGCGCTATTCATTTTCAGTGCCAATTTTGAGGTGTTTATCTCAATATCTCTGGAGATACTTATCAGACCTCGATAAAATTACCATGGTACCTTACTTGGTATTTCCTTTCCAACAAAAAAAGAATAAACCAAATCGGTTCATAAACGACGAAGTTATCCGCGAACAAACATAAAAATATATATATACGGTCGAATTGAGAAACCTCCTCTTTTTTTTGAAGTCGGTTAAGAATCGTATCGCTCCACCAGTGAGGCAACTCTGGTGGGACAAAAAGGAATATAACGTTTGGGGTAATACCCCATAACACTTTGATACCCAAGGAACTAATAATAAGTAACCCCCGACTGATTTATGAATTATTTGTTGAGATGATTCCAATGAGCCCAAACACAACATCTCTGGTGTAAGCTGGTGAGGAGTTGAGCATTTTGCTGATTCCAGGAGATGCCCCAGCATTAAGTCATCGCTACCATGTTCTTACAATATCATTAAAATAAGAGGACACCGAGTTTTGAAGTGGTCAGGAAAGTTGATCTCATAGCGTCATCATTTATTATTTATTTATTTAAACTTTTTGTTTAAATTATTTCATTTTTATTTTTTATCATTTTTTTTTTAGAAATAGCTCATAATCTTAAAATGACTGAACGGGTTTTCATGAAGTGAAGAACACTCTCAATTAAGACAACTATCAAACAAAAAAAAAACAAAATAGGTTCATCCGTTTGAACGATGATATAGACAGACATACACAAATACACACGTCAAACTTATAACACCCGTGCGTAGGGGGTTAAAAAGTAGACGTGAATCGCTTATTTTTTTACTGACGCAGATTTTTTTTTTCTTTCTTTAATGAACTTTATCAACATTTGATTAAGTCGCTCAGTACAAAATCAACTCTTAAAATATACTCTTATCATAAACATACCAAAAACAATGACCTAGATCTGCATGCATATATTATATAATTTGTACACTAATTTTGCTCGTTCTGAGAGAGGGTTTGCCAAAATACAATAAAATTCACCTACCATAATTCGGTGTAAACAAATATTACGCTGAAAGACCTCGTTCTGGACGCATTCCACTAGGATGTGATAAAGATCTTCTGGCACTCCACAGTCGATGAACGTATCCTTAATAAATGTTGAAAATTTTACTACCAAAAGTATTTAATAAAATTATCAGAATACCTTTAGTAAGTGAGGGTGATTTGAGGCAGATTTCTCCTCGCTGGTTTGGTCCAAGCAGTTCCCGTGTGTGGAGGTCTACCACCTTCATCACCATCCCTGGAGCAGGTCGACCAGGGCTGCCATTCTTAGCATCAGGAGCATGCATTTTGTTACATAACCCTCCCACTTCTGTCATGCCGTACATTTGGTAAACATCTCTTAGATTTGGTAATCTGAAAGAAACCGACAATGAACACATATTTTGTATAGAAATCATTGTTTATAACATAATCAACACCAATATTATAAATGCGAAAGTCAGTTTGTTTATTTGTTTGTTTGTTTGTTTGGGACTTCTTCACGGTCAAACGGCTTGACCGATTTGGCTGAAATTTTGTACAAAGATAGTACATAGGGCAGAATAGGATATAGAATACTTTTTTTTGGCTATCGAGTCAGGGGGTCCCGATATTTTTTATTGAATTTTGTAAATATAAGACTTCTTCTCGAATAAACGGCTTGACCGATTTGCCTGAAATTTTGTATGAATACATGTCATAGGGCAGAATAGGATATAGGATACTTTTTTTCTGGATGTCCAGTCAGGTGGTCCAGATATTTTAAATTGAATATTGTAAATATAGGACATCTTCTCGAATAAACGACTTGACCGATTTGCCTGAAATGTTGTATAAAGACAGTTCATAGGGTAGAATAGGATATAGAATATTTTTTTTCTGGCTATCGAGTCAGAGGGTCCGAATATTTTTAATTGAATTTTGTCAATATAAGACCTTTTCTCGAATAAACTGCTTGACCAATTTGCCTGAAACGTTGTATAAAGACAGTTCATAGGGCAGAGTAGGATATAGGATACTTTTTTTTTGGCTAACGAGTCTGGGTGTCCAGGTTTTTTTTATTGAATTTTGTGAATGTGTGACTTCTTATCAGCTAAACGGCTTGACCGATACGGCTGAAATTTTATACATAAACAGTTCATATGGCATAGAAGCACATAGGATACTTTTTTTCTGGTAGTCGAGTCCAGGTGTCCAGATTTTTTTTATTGAACTTTGTAAATGTGTGGCCTCCTCTCGGCTAAACGGGTCAACCATTTCAGCTGAGATTTCGTACACAGACAGTCAATAAGACATAGAAGGACATAGATAATTTTTTTAGCTGGCAATTCCAGATGTCCACATTTTTTGTATGGAATAATGTGTGGCCTCTTATCGGCCAGTCGTTTGACCGATTCCGCTCAAATTTTGTACAAATACAGTTAAAAATGCATAGAACGACGAGGGATATTTTTTTTTGCAGTTGAGTCTGGGTAACCAATTTTTCTTTATTGAATTTTGTAAACGTGTGACCTCTTCTTGGTTAAACGAGTTGACCGATTGAGCTGAAATTGTACAGAGACAGGTATATGTCTTATATACCAAGAGTAGAGTCTATTATTGGTGCACATTGGTTACTTTTTTTTATAATCGAGTCCGGTTGTCAGTTTTTTATTATTGAATTTTGTAAATGTGTGCCTTCTGTTTGGCCAACTTGCTTGTCCGATTCACATAAAATTTTGATCAGAGACATTTAATAGGGCAAAGAATACTTTTTTTTCGGCAGTTAAGTGTGGATGCCTATATTTTTGTTAACTTTACATAGAGCTAACATAATCATAAAAGTTTGACCTTAGGTTTGTTTATAATGACTTAATAAGTGTCTTAATTAGGCCATAAAACTGTCAGGTTCATTAAAAGTCATCAAAATTTACGCGCTGGATCTGCTTGCCCAACGTTTTTTATCTGCTTTGTGGGAAGTATTTCAGAATCTTTCGTGTTTAAACAGCCTCATTTAACCTTAGGGTAATCGGTGTTGACTTAGTAGGTCATAAAAAACGTAAAAATTTTTCACGCTCGCTTCGATCGCACAGTGATAGCGCTCGCTACGCTCGCACAAGCATTTGTTCTATTTACTTTGTAGGTAACATTTCAGCAACTTTTGTATATGAATAAACACATGCATCAAGACGATTCATATATGAAAACAGTACAACTTTCAATATTTATCATGATTTTTAACCTTAAAATAAGTGGCTATCAAGTTTAACTTTAGTGTCATCGGTGTTGATTTAGTAGGTCATAAAAAGTCGTTAAAATTATATTCAATATTTCAGCAACTTTTGTATATTAATAGCCACATGCATCAAAACGAGTCATAAATTAAAACAGTACCTTCAGTAATCATAATCATTATTAACCTTAAGATTAGTGGATATTAAATTAAACCTGAGTGTTATCGATGTTGACTTAGTAGGTCATAAAAATTGTCAGGGTCATAAAAAGTCGTAATAAAATTTCGCGCTCGGTACGCTCGCGCAGTAATAGCGCTCGCTACGCTCGCGCAAGCATTTGTTTTGTCTACTTTGTGGGTAATATTTCAGCAACTTTTGTCTATCAATAACCACATGCATCAAAACGAATCATAAATTAAAACAGTACAACCATCAATAATCATAATTATTGTTAACCTTAAGATTAGTAGATATCAAGTTTAACCTGAGTGTCATCGGTGTTGACTTAGTAGATCATAAAAACTGTCAGGGTCATAAAAAGTCGTAAAAAATTTTCGCGAGTGATGGCGCTCGCTACGCTCGCCCAGAGATAGTGTTCGCTACGCTCGCGCAAGTATTTGTTTTGTCTACTTTGTGGGTAAAATTTCAGCAACTTTTGTATATTAATAGCCACATGCATCAAAACGAATCATAAATAAAAACAGTACAACCTTCAGTAATCATAATTATTGTTAACCTTATTATATTAACATTAGTAGATATCAAGTTTAACCTGAGTGTCATCGGTGTTGACTTAGTAGATCATAAAAACTGTCAGGGTCATAAAAAGTCGTAAAAAAAATTCGCGCTCGCTTCGCTCGCGCAGTGATAGCGCTCGCTCACGCATTTGTTTTATCTTCTTTGTAGGTAATATTTCAGCAACTTTTGTATATAAATAGCCACATGCATCAAAACGAGTCATAAATTAAAACAGTACAACCTTCAGTAACCATAATCATTATTAACCTTAAGATTAGTGGATATCAAATTAAACCTGAGTGTTATCGATGTTGACTTAGTAGGTCATAAAAATTGTCAGGGTCATAAAAAGTCGTAAAAAATTTTCGCGCTCGCTTCGCTCGCGCATTGATAGCGCTTGCTGTGCTCGCGCAAACATTTGTTTTATCTACTTTGTAGGCAATATTTCAGCAACTTTTGTATATTAATAGCCACATGCATCAAAACGAGTCATAAATTAAAACAGTACAACCTTCAGTAATCATAATCATTATTAACCTTAAGATTAGTGGATATCAAGTTTAACCTGAGTGTCATCGGTGTTGACTTAGTAGGTCATAAAAACTGTCAGGGTCATAAAAAGTCGTAAATTTTTTTTATTGTAAAAAGTAATTATTAATGACTTTAACAATAGACGATAGATAAACTCTTTATTGTATACCAAGAAAGAAACTTATGTCTAGACATATTAACATTTATTTAATCGGTGATACAATCGGCGGTCTTATCGCATAAAGTGATCTCTTCCAGACAACCAAGTGTGGAGTAGTAACAAAAACAAAGGGAGTTTCGCGATGGCGATTATATGATACAGGAAACTGCAATAAACATATTACTTATTATTATAAGTATAATACTTACTATACACATAATATATGCAGGTTCATACATACAAATACCCTAGTAAAATATATATTATATTATACGGACACATACTTATACATTACTTACACTATACCTACCTATATAGGTATATAAATAAACATACATGTAAATATATACATAAATATATATCACCATATATATTTCAATAAATGCATACAATATATTATTATTTTAAATTATACAATACATACTTTATATGTACAACAAATACATATATCGAGTTCTACCTAAGAGTCATCTACAGTGAGTTGATTATTAGGTCGTAAAACTGTCAGGGTCATAAAATGTCATAAAAAATTTTCGCTTGCGCAATGATTGCACTCGCTGCGCTCGCGCAGCTATTCACCTTATTTGCTTTGCAAGAAATGTTTCAGGAACTTTTGTGTTGAGTCAAACATTTAAGCAGCACAACTTCGTATACCTAACCAAAATGATTAATGACTTTAACAATAGAGGATATTGAGTTCGACTTTAGGGTCATCTATGGTGACTTGGCCAAAGAGATCATCGATCTTGACCTCAAAGGTCATAAAGACTTAAATGACGCGGGCGAAGCCGCGGGTAACAGCTAGTAACATAATATATGTAAATATTTGCACGCCTGTATGGGCGAAATACGGTATCAAGCACGGTATCAATGAGCCTTTGGTACATATATACGCTTGTAATACATTAAAAATTAATTGTAGTTTTAAGAAGTATGAAACACACTTGACCTAAAAGTAATAAAAAATATAGGTATTGTTGTTTAATAATATTAAGATTATTTCATTAAAAATTAAAACAACCGACTTCCATTCCCCGCGAGTCAGTTTCAGTAGCAAGTTTTTAGACGTTTATCGTCATATCTCTGGAGATACTTCTTAGATCTCGATGAAATTACAACGAAACTATTTTGGGAATGTACCCTACTGATTAAAAAAATAATCATTCGAATCGGTTCACAATTGACGGAGTAATCGCGTAACATACATCAAAAAGAACACATACACACGAATTGAGAACCGTTTTTGTAAGTCGGTTGAAAATTGAATTAAAGGAGCGTTTATATATTTTCAATTAAAGTAATATGACACGATACCATACCTTTTCTCAACATCTACCACTTGTTGTGCCATGATGGGTGATCCGATGACGAGCAATCCTTCAAGGGATGTCAAATCGTACTGATCTAGCGTAGAGGACTTAATCACCTTCCTAACAAGTAGTTCAGGTCCGTGTATGTATTTAATCTAAAATAAATAGAATAGTGCCTTACAAAATAATTTAAGACCGTTTACAAAACAAAAAAACTGTCTTCAAATGCGACCACATCATAGCTTACCACCAGGCGAGTCAGTGGTCAAACGCTGGCCTATAAGATATAAAAACAATATCGGAAGAATAACTCAATAATTAATCATCATCATCATCAGTCTATATTAGTCCCCTGTTGGTCGTAGGCCTCTCCTAAGGAACGCCACTTGGCTCGATCTTTGGCTTTCCTCATCCAGTTGCTTCCAGTCGCCGTTCACTCCACCTAGCCTGAGGGCATCCTACGCTACGCTTGCCATACGTTGTCTCCACTCAAGGACTCGTCCACCCCATCGATTATCGGTCCTACGTACGACGTGGTCAGCCCATTGCCACTTCAGATTGCTTATTTTGCAAGCTTTGTCAGCTACTCTGGTTCTCTGCCGGATTATATCTTTTCTGATTTTATCCTTTAGAGAAACCCCAAGCATAGCTCGCTCCATAGCTCGCTGAGCGACTTCAAACTTCGGCTCCGTAGCTCATAACTTGTAGGACAAGATCCTTCCTTCAGGCATTGTGGTATGGACGATGTAAAGATATGACGGAGTTTGATAATAAACGTATCGCAAAGTTGAACACTTTATTTAGGTTTAATTTTTAGGGTTCCGTACCTCAAAAGGAAAAAACGGAACCCTTATAAGATCACTTTTTGTCCGTCTGTCACCACCGATTTTCTCAGGAATGGGTGGACCTAGCCAATTGGAATTGATACCAAATACTGAAATCTATAGTCCCTATTAGGTGTATAAAAATCAAGGTCCTGAGTCAACACGATAAAAAGATATGGGCAAATTTATATTTTCACAAAACTTGTAAGTACCGAAATTTACCTTATTTTTCAACTTTTTTATTTTTCGGAATTCTTCCTTTACTTGTTGCTGTAAGTCCTTACTTTTGACCAAAATTGACAATTCTAGGTCAACCGGAAGTACCCTGATCTAGAATCACGAAATTTGGCAAGAAGCAAGGTATAACAGCACAAATGAAGAGAAAATTCCAAAAAATTTAAAAAAGTTGAAAATTGAAGGTCGGTCCCCATACATACATAGTTTTACCAATTAAGATAGGCCTCTGAGTTATATGAGCGCTCATACAATTTTGAGGTCTAGCTTAATAGGTACTAACCAACGTCGGTACGGAAGCTTCGGTGGGCGAGTCCAACTCGGTTACACTTGCCTTATACTTCTCGATGACATCCAACCACACTAGGTCAGTACCGAGGTCCTCTACACAGAACACGACAGTACAACCTGCTTGTAGAGAGATCAGCGTGAATCGTACTCCTGACACACGGTAGTGATGGCTTGCAATCAGTATTGAAGATCCTCTAAAGCTGTAATGAGCACGATACTTTATTACATAGTATACAACATAGTAGCTTCCCGAATTCGTCCCTCTGTAAGCTTAGAACTTTTAAACTACGCAACGGAATTTAATGTGGTTTTCATAAACCTGTCTTTAGTCAAAAGTAATTATAACCGGCGAGCATGTATGAAGGCGCTCATGAAAGTGGAAGAAGCGAAAGAGGTATGTCAGGATCGTAGCATGTCTCTGCCTACCCCAACGGGAAAAAGGCGTGATTGTATGTATGTATGTCTTCCACGCTCGTTCGCACGGATTGCACTGACAAAAACCGACACCAAATATGAAAGTACGCGCGACCGCGTCCTTTTTAACTAGCCGCGGGCCGAGCACCAAGCCACAGGTGTTTATTGCTAGAAAAAAGTTCCGCAGTCACACAAAGACTAATTGAGTTCATATTATATAGTGACGTCATAAGTTATTAGTCATCGCATACAAATTACTTTTATAGCACAGTGTGACCTAAACCCGCACTCTACGCACGCTTTTCCGTGACTTAAAAAGTCGATTATTGCACGACGTTTAGCACCCTTGCTGCGCTCGGGCCAACTTCACGCCGTGAAATAAACTTCTATTTGGCGGAAAAGCGTAGCAAGCGTAATGGCTCCTCTACATGATGGGCCAGCGCTTGTCCAGCAAAATGGCCATGTGATGGTTGAAAAGGATCTACACAATGGCGATGTTCAGTTGTGATCTTAGCGTTCAACAAAATGGACGTGAAAGCTGTAGCCGCAGCAGCTATTTAGAATTTTTTTTAGAATTCCAAAAATTTTAGTATTTCGCTATGCGGCCAGGCAGTCGACATCTTGACACGCACGAGGTACTCTGCACGTCTGCTCTCCACCGCATTCGAGCGCAAACTGAGTAATGGCCGACGTGTAGATGCGTACCGCCATCGCTGTCCCACTACCTTTGATGTATGGGCGAAAAACCGACACCGCGGCCATTCCGCCGGCATCGTACGCACCACAAGCCAGCCTACGCCACTACGCCCTCTATATGGTGGCCCACTACGATGGACCATCGTGATGGCCCATCATGTAGAAGAGCCATAAAGTGTGGGTTTATGTCACACTGACAGCTATAAAATAATATACGACACTCGTGACTTAAGTTGTCTATTATTGCACGGCGTAGCACCCTCGCTGCGCTTGGGTGCTAACTTCACGCCGTGCAATAATAGACTACTTAAGTCACACGTATCGTAATATACTATTTGATTTATTTGTGATCCAAGAGGAATGTTTATAAGCAGGATTTAATACGGGTAAAGCCGCGGGGTGCAACTAGTTATATTTATATAATTATACAGGTGGTCCATATGAAAACGTCTAAATAATTGGAACGGCCCGTTAGCGTATAGGATAGCTTGCCTTCTAACCCGAATGTCGAGGTTCAAATCCTACTACTACTAGCGGTGAATTTTCCTACATGCATTCATGGGTGTCCGTCTACAGTAGGAGCATTATATCGACATGTCAATGTTATCTAATTACCGTGATATCAATGTTGCGCCTAACTTGCTACCAAAAAGTAACTTGCCACCATTAAGAAGAAAATTTGACGCCATCACCTTGCGGCGTTTCGGCACAGAATAAATATAGTATAAGATTCCGGCAGCACACAGCCCTTGAGGGTCAAACCTTTCTAGGCCTAGCGTTTTCACCATGTTCGACCACATCATCGCTTACCACTAGGCGACATAGTGTCAAACGCTAGCATATCAGATTTTAAAAAAAATCTTCGGGTCAAGGGGGTATCCATATATGCGTACACCGACGGTAAGAAGTATCTCACACATACCACCGTACTGGCTATCCTTATACATAATTGCAACTGAGCGAGTCGCCTGACTGTTTAGCGTTATTTGTAATACAATATTAGAAAAAAATAACATTTTAAGTTTTAAAATTACTACGTAGTATTTTCTTAATACTTAATTAATTTTTACACATAAAAATTCAATGTTCAAAAATTCAGCTACGGTACGACCTTACCGATGTGAGGAATCTAAAGACTAACTACCCAGGATGCAGTTCGCGGGTTCGAGTCCCGTCGGTATGGTGAAATTTTGGATTGAATATAACAATGTAGGTACACACATATATATTTCAGCGCAGTAGTTATTTAGCGATACCTCCGTCCCCGTGACGGATATTCCGATCGCGTACTGGGGAACTGTCAGCCAGCTAGCAAAAATGACACGGGTCCTACCTCGAAGACGCCTGGCGGGCTACTAAAGTGAGGCGCACTGCCCGTTTTGTTGTATAATATTGTGTTAAAAAAATAAGGACTATTTTGAAAAAAACTATCCCTTAAATTTCCTTTTAAACTTATTTTCTTATTTTTTAACCGACTTCAAAAAAAGGAGGAGGTTTCTCAATTCGACCGTATATGTTTTTTTTTTTTTTTTTCGCGGATGACTTCGTCGTTTATGAACCGATTTTGATTATTCTTTTTTTGTTGGAAAGGAGATATCCCAAGTGTGGTACCATGGTAATTTTATCGAGGTTTGGTGAGTATCTCCAGAGATATGGAGATATAAACACCTCAAAATTGGTACTGAAAATTAATTGCGCGCCATTGAAGTCGGTTCTTTTTTAGTTTTTATTGGTGAGTCAGATTTTAATGTACTTAAAGTAATACCAAAAAAACTATTTAAATTTAATTGTGTTCGTAATTTTTTATGATCGAGTGAAGTCGTAAATATCGTGTTTTGAACCATAAAATAAACAAGAATGTTTCTTGAACTACATCATAATATTTTTTCTGATCAAACAAATAATGTTGAATCAAAAACTTGTCCATTTCGATTATTTAAGCCTTAATACATATGAAACATAAGAGAAATTCAAGCCTTTACCCGACATTTCAAGCAATTACAACAAAAAAATAATCATTTTCGGTCAAAATTAGTAGGAATCACATTTATTTAAGAGTAATGATATTTTTTTGGGATAATGACGAAAGAAAATAAATGAAAATGAAAGTTAGAAGAAAAATAAAACATTTTTTTAATTTTTTGGTAAATATAATAGTATTTTTATTAGAAAATCTCAAAAATATGACGTTTCGTCCCCCCCCCCCTCTAAAAGCTAAACTGCGGGCTTGAAAAATCTGGGAAAATAATATAATATAATATATCCATTTATTTCTCTCACAAAAATTACAAATTACAAAAAAACAAATTACAAATAGATAGGACTTAAGTTTATAGGACATAATTATAACATAAAGGCATATAATTATACGTTGTGAGAGACTGGTGCCTGCTGTAGGTTTTGTAAAAACCTGTATTGCAGGTCACCAGGACCCTCCCGCGGAACATTACGTACATATAGTTATAGTCTAGTGTCAAGTAAGGTGATGTCAATAATTTATAACCGTATGAAAGTAATGGAAGTTAGTATAATAATAAATAAAAAATATAATTAAAGTAGGTAGTAAGTAAGTAATGGAAAGACAACACAACTAAGTTATTACAATAAAATAAAGTAATTAGTGCAGGGAGTTAAGTGTGTAGGTATCAATGAATGCATGTGAGTAAGGGTCGTATGAATGTTTGTGTACTTGTGAGTTATCATGATATGTTTCTAAAGTGTGTGTATCAGGTAGATACAAAGTCACAGAATAGTGAATAGCAAAAATATAGTGAAATGTGTCGTAAGTTTGTGTCGTGAAATATTTGTACGTCGAGGCTGGAGGTCTTAAAAAAAATAGTGGTTAGATCAGCTATCTTGTTTATAGTAGGTAGGTACTCGTATATATGTAGGTTCTTGGGAATTAGACGAGTGGAGTGAGCAGGTTTTCTGTTTCTTGATAGCAGAGTGCTTTTAAATAATGGGTTACATTTTGTTTACATTGGTATGAGTTCTGGGGGTATACTGAGAGTTGTGTATTTAATTTGTTATATAGATAGGGTCCGAGGAAAATGAAGAATTTTTGAGCAAAAGACGTGTTGACTGAATGGGTTTCGCATACCGTACCTTTCCTTCTCCGGTCTTGGGTCAATGCTAGGTCGTATTGTGACTCTGAATGTTGTTTTAGGATAATATTGAGAATGAATATCTGTCGCACTGTTAATACTTCCCACAGCTTATATACCTCTTGTGTGGGGTGTCGAAACGGAAGGCCTGCGCTAACTTTTAGGATAGCCCGTTGTGCTCGTTCTACTTCAATTAGGTGTGTTTTAGCTGCGCCTTGAAGCGACACAGTATTCAATCAGGGATTTGGCTAATGAAAAATAAACCCTTTTTATTATATCTCGGTGTGCAACGTGGCGAAGGTGGCTGAATATATAAATTAGTTTACGCAATTTAGTTACTAGTGTATTTATGTGGGGCTTAAAGTTGAGGGATTGGTCTATCGTCACACCGAGATATTTTATGTTATCTGTTCGTTCGAGTTTGGGACAAAAGCAATTGGGAATTTCAGGGTCACATGAATGAACAATGATGGAAAATGTGGGAGGGGGCAGTGAATTATTTTTCATGCCGAAGGCAATATATTTCGTTTTAGTGACGTTAAGCGTCAGCAAATTGGATTTCAACCAGGTATTCACCTTGTTGAACCCTTCTTGGGCAATGTTAAATACCCAATGTTAAATGTTAATCCCAGACCGTATTGCCGCTAAAGAAGAGGGCGGTATCATCGGCCAATGTTAGGATTTTACCACCTCGTAGTTTAGTTTATATACCAAAAAGTTTAGTTTTAATGATAATGTGGTCTAGGCATGTTTGTCCATGAGTGGGAGTAGTATGTCCAGGTAACATGCCGTGGCTAGCAAGTAAGTTGAGGTAATCATTAGAGCGTTTATCCCGGGTATTAGATCCGATATCGATGTTTATGTCCCCACATAAGATAAGATTTCTGAAGTTGCTAAATTTAGACAAAACTAGATCGAGTGAGTTAAAAAAGTTTGTGGTATTTTGTTGGCTGGGGGGTCGGTAAATGCCTATGACACATGTTTCTGAATTTATTTTTATCACAAGACAATTTGCATCACTGACCTGTGGTTCTTCACATATTACACGTAGCATCTTTGTAGTATATGACAACACCTCGTGATAATAGTGCATTTCATATACCTTAAAAAAAACTATAGCGGTTAAGATAACTTTATTACTTTAGCAGTAATAGTCGTTGAACTTGGGTGTTGGATAATTTTGTACCCAATACAAAATCCTTAGAATAAATCCTTTAAAGTGACAAAGACGAAGTACCTAGTTGCTTGTTTATAACGGGTAAAGACTTGCATTGAATAACGGGCTACTACGGAACCCTACACTGCGCGTGACCCGAAACACACTTGGCTGGTTTTATTCTTAGTAAAAATATGTATACATATACCTAGTGTTTTTTAAGAAAAATCTGTTAGAGAGAGACGTTCCAATGACATGCATGCTGTAACATTTGCATCCATGCATAGCCGGGCTGTGTCGTTATAATAAGTTCCTGAACAATAACAAATTGTATGGGAAATTAACTACATACATAGAGTTAGAAGTTAGAGAGTTAGTAGAGATACAAGTGGATAGTTACCTATCTGAACTGCATGTAGTAGATATATATAGGAAGTCAGCATGTGTCCTCGGAACTCCCTTCACTGGACCCGTAGTTCCAGATGAGAAAACAATCCACAATATATCTTTTCTACCATCCACGGGAGCTGCCATAAACTCTGACACAGGCGCTGTTTCTGTTACAAAGTCTTTAAACAGAATGATGCGATCTTGACCACCATCTTGACTGCCATCTTGGCTGCCATCTTTGCTCTCTTTACCATAGATAATATATTTTTGTATGCAGCCAACTCTGTCAAACGTCTTTTTGTGAAGGTCGTACGCGTTTGGAGAACAGAAAAGCATTTTTGGTCTAGTTAACTTGCATCTATAAAGAAGCAAATCTGAAATACAATTATAACATAATCATGTGCGTGTGCATGTCCCTGCGTGTGTGTGTGTATGTGTGTGTGTGTGTGTGTGTGTGTGTGTGTGTGTGTGTGTGTGTGTGTGTGTGTGTGTGTGTGTGTGTGTGTGTGTGTGTGTGTGTGTGTTTGTGACTTACCAGGATCGTTAAACATATGATAATCAATAAAAGTAGCTCCCGTGCAAAATATTCCAAGCATTGTAGGCACAACTTCCATGCGTTTATCAGTGCAGGTGGCTATCACGTCTCCCTTTCCGACCCCTATACGAGAGAGCGAAAGAGCGATATCAACAGTTTTTTGTGCCAGCTCATTGAATGTCAATGTATCGCCCGTGTCTGCGTTTAGCTGAAAGAAAATCATTATTTTATAATAAGCGACAATAGGTTTTAAGGTAACAGACAGACACTTTGTCCGTCCAACCGAAAAACATTATCATGCTTAGTTTAGGGTTCCGTGATAATGTAAATTACATCTTGAGCTATATACTACATCCAGCGATTGCTGTTCACACTGCAAGATATCTAGTACAGCTTTGGATGTGTATGGTTTCATTCAAACACTGGCTTAATACACCAATTGTGTGGAGCCATAATAAAAATTAAAAAAAAACAAAAAACTGTGGGCGAGGCAGGGGGAGGCGCGGAGTCCGGGGACGTGAGGTAAAATATAAACCTTCGAATATCGCTCAGTCGGTTGAAAAAATATTTATAGCTTGGGATGTAATATATATTATAGCATAGTGTAAACGGTCTCATACAAAATGTATGACGAGCGATAAAATTTTATATCTCAAGATATAATATGCATTATATTACATCCCATAGTGAAAAGCTGGCTTTATTCCATGTGTTCTAGTTAATTTATTTAAACTATGCTACAACTACTACATTAAACGGGGTGGTTTAAACACGGGCATAGTTTTGTTTATAAATTTTATGTGTTATAGATAACACCGTTTCAGGTAGTGTGTCCACAGACAGTCCAACAGATCCAATCGACAATTTAATTGACCATAATAAATGAGCATCGCCATTCAACGGGGGATGGGGGAACAAGAAAGAAAGGACATTCAGCATTTTGGGAACTTTACCTGCCGGTAGTGGTTTAGTAGATTACATTTTAGTTTTTATCGTTTTTGTTTAGTTGTTTGTTTATAGTTACGTAGTTTTAAAGTTATATTATTGTATACATATTATTGTATATAATTAACATACCCTATTATATTGCCTATAATTTCACACGGTTCCCTATTATTTCGCATAACATTTTTTGTCATACTTTAGCATAATGTTGTTTCTCCTAAGTATATATAAGTAAGTACGTAAGTACATACATTAATTTGGCATAAAGTAATTATTTCTTTTACTACTTTCTACTATTTATGCATATTTTTCTTGACATAATTACTGTTAGCATAATAATTGTGGCGTAATATTCTTATGAATAATATTATCAACGCATAACTATAATTCGGCATAATTGTTGAGGCATAATTTTTTTGTCATATTATTATAGCATTATTATTAAATAGTACTTTTTTAATTTTTAATTTCTTCACAACTAATCTAGATCTACTAGACTGATTTTGTTCAAATAATGCTTAGATATACCTAATATGATGGAATAGGACATATAATATTTTTTAACGCAGACGAAGTAACGAGGCTCAACTTGTAGATTTACGAAAAAATATCATAAAGTTAATAAAAGTTGTTGGATGTGTTAAACTCGTCAAGATTCGCATAATAAGTGTAAATATTTACTTTAACTACCTAATCAAATTACGAACATAATCCTGAGCTGATATCTAATAAATGCAGAACCAAAACCGTGAGATAGATGCACTTCGAAAAAAGGTAAGTTATGTTAATTTAATGTTTGCGCAAGGTCAAATAACTTTCAGTTCTAAAATAAAAATAATCGCGGCGTAGGGGTGGCCCAAGGGCCACCCCGGCTAACTTGAATCTACTGTCGCAGTCGGGTACCAAAATGTTGTTGGTATTAATAATTTTATATTACAATACAATACAATACAATACAAAAACTCTTTATTTATTACCAACATAAATAATACACAGAAATTTAAACAAACATAATAACTATTAGGTTAAAATGGGCGGTCGAAATATTATTTTAAATTTAATTTGGTTACGGACTTGAATTTTATATATTGTAATAAGTATATAAGTATATTATTGTATATATATTATATATTAGTATATATTAAGTTGTATATATATGTACTAATTGTAAATATTGTTTAATATGGAAATAAAGTTATTCACATAAAAAAAAGTATATAATAATAAGTTTTTTTTAAGCAAAAATTCTCAACTAAACATGACGTAGACGTAGGCTTACCCTAATTCTGACTTTGGAAGTGTAAAATTATTTTTTTATGTACTTTTTTAAACCATAATATGTCTAAAACTATTAGGCCAATTAAAAATTAAACCAATTAAACAAAGCGATCCCATTTCATCTCTACGAAAAATACGTAAATTATCCGCTTGCTTCGCTCGTTCTAAGCATATATTATATCCTTTTCTTTATTATTTTACTCAGTTTCAGGCTTCACTTGGCTGGCTTTATTGTACCTTTATTATGGGATTATTATACTCTATTATTATGCTAGCCCTTACGCTTAACCAATTTTGTTAGAGTAACATTATTATTATTTTATAAGAGTAAAATCATAATAATATACATTTTGCGCTTGCGTGACGTTTTATTGACAGTAGTATTTTCGGTTCAGGCTATGGCTGCTTAACGGGTTGTTAAATACCAAACACATTGAGTTTGTACTAATCTGAGGATCAGAGGTTGTCTAATGACAACCTCTGATCATCCTTTAGATTAAATCAAAAGGTTTGACCTTTTCAACCGACTTCCAAAAAGAAGGAGGTTCTCAATTCGTCTGATTTTTTTTTCTGTGTACCTATGTTACCCGATTACTTCGTCAATTGCGAATCGATTTGAATGATTCTTTTTTAATTCGGTGACAGATTTTCTAACTTGAGGGTAGTAGCTAGCCAGGCGAACACTAGATAGTGTCCTACCACCATGCGGGGGTTGTTGGTTTCTTAACGAAGTTTTCATTCACCGGAGGGCCACTGTGAGAAGCGCACATAATTTTTTCGATAGAAAATCCATTGGTGCCCGGCGTGGTTTGAACTCGGTATCACGGCATCAAAGCCAACCGTTCTCTCGATTACGCCACCGGGCCCTCAATAAGTTTCCCCTGAAACAGATTTGCATGCCTCATAACCGAGCCCTTATAATTTTGTATTGATTCAGACTCACCAATGCTACTCGATCTCCATGCTCCATCATCCGATCCAGTATCTCTTGACCATAGTTCATGTGGTGTGGCAGCTTTACAGTCCCCTCTCCGTAAACATGATGTTTGTTCCGTAACATCTCACTGGAAATAATTGTCAATATAACAGAAGTATATATCGTGGCCAGATCTTAGAATTGATCACTTCACGATGTGCCCGACCATTTCATGAAACGGTTGTATGTAAATAAAACTGTACGATAAGTGTACGAAACCGGCTTCTTAACCTTTCTTATGATGGAAGAGAATCTCTTCAAAATTATTACACAATGATCTCACATGATACACACTACACACACACACGCACACAAACAAACACACACACACACACACACACACACACACACACACACACACACACACACCGCGTGGTGCAGCGGGAAGAAACAATGGAACCGCGTGATAAACAATTGAACTAATAAGATACAAATTACATTGAGATAATTTGGAGGCGTCGCGCCGCGCGGCGTCGGGCTTTGCCGCGCGGCTTCTGGCTGCGCCGCGCTGCGCCGCGCGAATCCAAATGCATCGTCGCGTCGCGGTGTGAACTAACCCTTAGCTTCAGATAACCACAGAATCTGATCATACAGGTTTTCCTAGTTTCGGATTCAGGCTAGGATGATGGATTATAATGGATGGCGCCATGTCAGCCATGTGACGTTGTCAGATCGACTTTCATTCTATCAACACATTGTCCTACCCTTTCTATCACAGGGGTTGCGAGATAAGAGTAAACGAGAAAGCTAATATCAAATTGACAACCTCGCGCATGGGTGCTCGTGTCCATTTTTGACCAGCTAGCAGGCCATAATATAGCGACGCATCATACTTATAAATTAAAAATTAAATAGAAACATAGCTTTAAAGACTGAAACCCTGTTACATGGTTAAATTATATCGTGTTGTGCTGTGTTTTATCCATCAAGAACAACTAAAGGAGGCGTAAAAGATCCAGAATTATCATTTCACACGTAAGTCTTTGTGGGCATTTATTCTCATATATAACCACTTTTTGAATCAAAATATTTATTTTGCTTACATTATATACATCTTTTTCGTCATATAACTACCGAGGTGGTAAATGGTTATCATTTTAAAGCTTTAATTTATGTAAATAACAAACATTATTTTACGCCGCCCGGCTAGTGATGTACGAGAACCCTCCAAAACTTTGTCGATAAATATAGTTGATACCCTTATAAAAAGGAATATATAAATTCCTTTAAGTGTAATATTATAATATTACACTATATAAATATATAAATAGTTTATATACATTTTACACTAATTCTATACATATAAAAAAATTGAAGTGTCTGTTTGTAATTTCAAATTAACAGCTTTTCACTAAATGCATATGAAAGAATATACGGTACTTACATCAAAAACAAAATTTTAAATGTTTGTCTGTCTGTCGGTTTGTTCCTGTTTATCTCTGAAATGACTGGACCAATTTAACGGGACTTTCACTAGTAAAATGCTGATGTTAAAATATTAACTACCAAGTAACTTGGCTACTTTTATTTTAGAAAAAAATAAAGTTCCGCGAAATCAAAATTGAAGCTAATGAAATAGGGAACAATATCTGATTCAAATAGGGAATGTGCAAATAAGCAGTGTTTTCTACCGCGCACAGCCCACGCGCATGTTGCCGCTGTCATTAAACGCGGACAAAGCCGCGGGACCCAGCTAGTTGATTTATAATATGAAGATTTTTTTTAAGGATGGAACGGTTAGCTTAGGGCCTTGATTAGAACAAAATTTGAACATTTTTAACAGACTTCACAATAAAAAGATGAGTTTCTCAGTTCGCCTTTTTTATGTTTGTTATCTCATAACTCCGCAAGTTCTTAACCGGATTGGAATTTTTTTTTTTCGATAGATTATTCTGCCCGTTTGGTCCCATTGTACATTTTTTGAAATCTGATAAGTATCTCCAGAGATATGGACATAAACACCTCCAACTTTATACTGAAAATGGATAGCGTGGCATTTGAAGTTGGTTTTTTCGTTTTGTGAACGATCTTAAAATATTATAAAAAGTGATCAAAGTAATTATGCGCAAAATTAGTAGTAACTAGGTACCTAATTATATTATCAGCACTGATACTTACTCGTATTCAATCTATTATTACTTATGATAATGCCAATATATTATATATTTTTATGAAAAATGTGTCACAGTTTACCACATTAATATATTATATCATTTTTTTGTAGGTTTCCAAAATGTCCGAAAATCCAATCAAGTGGATAAAGGCAGTAAGGCGTGAAAATTAGGATCCAACTAAACACTTCAAACTTTGTTCTAAACATTTTGAAAAATCAATTTTGTACCTACTAGATTATCAATCAAGCTGGAACTGACACCGAGGAAACGGAAAAGAATAGAAGCTAGTGGAGTCAAGATAGAAAGTCTTCCTATAAGTCTTCCTATAATATTCCTCTGCGCGCAATGAAGGATGATGAAACGGTTTTGAAAGTGTTTTAATCGAAAGTGTTATAAGCTCTGATACATGAAAATCTGTTTAGCCGTTGTAAAAGTAGTAGTAGTAGCATTTTTCTAGTTGATGGCGCTATGAATTCAACTTTCATAGTGATTAATTCGAAATTCGGTATCCTTTTCTTCAACGACAAAGGACACTGAAGCATTGACATGATGCTGGGACATCTTCTGGAATCTGCTGAATTCTCAACTCCTCGCCAACTTACAGCTGAGATGTCGTATTCAGACTCATTGGAATATTTTTAATTTTCATTATAGATTATACATAGATCAGTCGGGGTGATTTCAAATTTTGAGTATTGGAGAGTGGAGATCGCGAAACGGCAAACGTAGCGTAGGACGTCCTGTGAGAGGGTGGAGAGACGGCATACGCAATGCGGTGGGCAGTGATTGGAAAAGAAGATCTGAAAATCGGGCTCAGTGGCGCATCTTGGGAGAGGCCTACAGTCCAGCAGTGGACTGACACTGGCTGATGATGATGATGATACAATAGATCATACTATATTGACATCAAATTACTTTATATCGTTAGCATTTACAAAAGAGATGAGCTAATTTTTCTGTAGTGGTAGAACTTCTGCTAGTCCGCCTGGACCGGTACCACCACTTTGCCAATTAATTTTCATAGGAATGTTTTTCGGTTGAAATGGCAAGGTGTCCAATGAAATTACAGGGCATGTGAAACTTAACATCTTTATGTCTCAAGGTAACTGGCGCAGTGGAGTGACATGCAAAATTCTGGACTGTCAGAATTTTCCTGTATCGCTGTATCTGTAATAGGTAGACGTCATCGCTTACCATCAAGTGAGAGTTGTGCTTGTCCTGTTACCTTTTACAATAAAAAAGCTGATTAATGTTTACAAAGTAAGTATGGCCTAATTTGTGGTTTCACTGCATATTTTTTATTATTTGCGATGCGCGTAGTTTTATATGATAATTTATCTAATACTATAAGAATCTTTGTCCTGACATACTGACTGACTGACAGAGAAATTTAAAGAGTATATTTGTCTTAGTACGCAAGGGTGTACTAAGAAAGGATTTTTCTAAATTCACCCCGTTGGGGGTGAAATGGAGGTTCAAAGTTTGTATGGATAAACAAGATTAGATAGTCTTTTCTATTTGAAACTTCATACAAGTGCTTCAGTAAAAAAATAAGTAAATACGTGTTTCAAGCTTTTTCAAAATTCCACCCCTAAAAGAGTGAAATGAGGTAACAAAGTCTGAAAACCAATATTGTTTCGGGTTGCGCTGAAATTTGGCATGCAGATAGTTGTTTTAACATAAGTATCCGTGAAGAAAAGATTTTTCAAAATTCACTCTTTAAGGGGATGAAACGGGGGTTCAAAGTTTGGATAGTCATTTTATTCGACATTTCACACAAACTGTACTTCTGTAAATAAATAAGTAAATAAGTAAATACAAGTTTCAGGCTTTTTCAAAATGCACCCTAAGAGGGTGCAGTGGGGTAACAAAGTCTGAAAATCAATACTGTTTTGGATTGCGCTGAAATTTAAAATGCAGATAGTTGTTATGACGTAGGTTGCCGCTGAGAAAGCATTTTCTAAAAATTCCCCGCGGATATAACTTATTTTTTATAATTATATATATAAAAACTTATAGATTTACGTAAGTACTTCTATAAATAAATAGGTAAATACGTGTTGCAAGATTTTTGCAAGGGGTTGGTAAAACAGTCTGACAGTCAATATGGTTTTTTGGGTTTTATAAATATTAATCCCTATTTCCCTTAGTCACGCAATAACTTAAAAACCGGTGAACCGATTTTGCTTTTACTTCTTTGATGTCTTTTATGATAGAAAGGATTCACAAAATAAAAGTTTTAAGTAAATAAAAGAAGTCTTTAACGTGACCGAAGCCGCGGGGCACTTCTAGTATTTTGATATAAATTACATACTGTAAAGGACAATTTTATTCTATGATATTGGGCCAAGATAATTAGCGTAATTATTCAAATAAGGATTAATACTGTATAGAAGAAAATAGCCTTGAAAGTTCTGTAACATTTTTTATTAAAAAATAAAGATTAAAATAGTTACTGTGAGTCTGTGCGATAGACATATGTTATCGCGGACTTTTTTGTAGGTCTTATTAAGTTGTACCACTCTTCGATACATACTTCTATTTCAGATTAATCATCTTTCGTAAAAAACGTGTTTTCTCGACCGTTTTATAGGCGACTTAAGTTGCAAAATAGGTCTTCACGAATATACCTATCTTTTAAACAGGATAATATATAGCCTATGTTCATTCTAAAAGACCATATATATATTTATATATGAGAGAAAAAAATAATAGTCCTGTAGTCCAGTAGTTTTTGAGCTAACTCAATACAAACATACATGTTACCTCTTCATAATATTAGTATAGAAGTATATATAGCTTTGTAGCTCAAATTTGTAATATTTAATTGACGTATTGAAAAGGCAAAAACATTTAAGATTTGTGTTAAAGAAAAGCTAAGAAATCTATACCGCCAGATTTAAGGTTGCCTAATTACAGTTAAGTACTGTAGCATTTTTTATCAATAACTAATTTCCATAAGTTCAATAAAGTAACTACGTATTTTATCACATAAATTGTTTTCTTTTTACATAAGTTTTAGTTTTCTACATTTTTCACCTTTTTATCGATGTGTTCTACACTAGCGATCACTTCCCTACTCAGGCACACTCTAGCAGTTCTAGACACTAACACAAACAGAAAATGGACATGCTGCCAAAGTTTTGACGCCATCCATTATAATCCATCATCCTAGGATTCAGGGGTCCCATGTTTGACATATTGTTACAGCCTATTTAAACATTGTCATGAATTAACCTACACTAATATAAACATATATTACTTGTAAAATTACTTGTAAATGTAGCTTATAATAAACTTTTATTATTATATCTTGAAATTGAAAATACGCGCTGCCCACATCATGATATGGTCAGGCCAGATCTATGAATATTTGTTCATTGATGAATATTATATTTACATAAATAAATAATATATATACATCAATTAATATTATATTTTTCAATGAATAATAAACTGGCCAAGTGCGAGTCGGACTCGCACACGTAGGGTTCCGATCGGAGAAAATTTGCCGAATAATAAGTTTTGTCCATACAAAACTTTCGGCAAATTTTGTCCGAAAGAAAAGAAGGTTTCCATAAACCTTCTTTGTTTTTTAATTTAATTTTTATTTATTTTTATAGCAACCACTGTAATAGGCGTGACGAAAGATTTTGAAATCCTCTTCCGTAATGTGGGAACACATTTACTATTCACGAAAAAACCTATATTTCGTTAATTAACTTAAGTTTAACGAAGTTTAAAGCAATTTTTCTAATATTTTTTCAATAGTGCGCAAAAACAGCTGATATGTGTCATGGCGTCGGCTGTGACGTCACGTATATGTTAATGACATACTTAACATAGTAACTATTATGTAATCTGTGACAATTAATACACATGGGTTTTACCTCATAAGAGGACATATGCGTGACGTGTGACTGTGTGTGAGACTGTGATTGGTGTTTCAATCAAAATGGCCGATTGCAGGTATTTTAATGTTTTATTTTATTAAAAATCTTAATAATCTCAATTTTTTATATAAAACTAAATTGTTTTAATATGTATTTTCTCCTAAAATCATCGAATCTTCGATTTTTAGGGTTCCGTAGTCCTGACAAAGAACCCTTATAGTTTCGTCATGTCCGTCTGTCTGTCTGTCTGTCTGTCTGTCTGTCTGTCCGAGGTTTTGCTAAGAGTCCGTTAATACTAGAAAGCTGTAATTTTGTAAGGGTATATATATCAATTACGCCGACAAAGTGGTAGAATAAAATGTTGAAAAATATTTTTTTTAGGGTAGCTCCTCTAGTCTAGTGGGGATGAATTTTTTTTTCGTCGTCTACCCCATTATGTGGGGTGTCGTATATTACTTGTTAGTAATACGTCCCTATTGTAACTACAATCTAGCCTTTTCGGCTAATAAGCAATTTTACTTTAGCCTAAACTGTATACATAAACTACACTAAGAATGTGTCCATTAACACTTTTCTTATTGTCTCTAATAAAGATGTATACACATTGTTCAAGTGTTCATACGTATAGCAATATTAGCACTTTATCACTCTACTTTATTTTTATACACTAGTTCGAACGGTTTTGTCCGCTTAAGTCTTCTTACTATGTTTGTATGGTCAAGGAGCTGGATTGCCTCGACATTTACATGATGGTGAAGTCTTTTTTCGTGAGCTTCTGCATACTTTTGGACAATTTTGACGACGGTCTCAATTTTCAGGTCCCGATGTAGATCGTCATTTCTAATGTACCAAGGGACCATTGCGATTTCTCTCAATACTTTATTCTGGAACCGCTGTATAATTGATATATTGCTTTTTTTGGTACAGCCCCATAACTGTATACCATAGGTCCATACTGGCATTAGGACTTGCTTGTATAATAATAATTTGTTTTGTATTGACAACTTAGACTGTTTGCCAAGCAGCCAATACATTCTTTTGTACCGTAGCTCTAATTCTTCCCTTTTCTTCTTGACGTGTGCTGTCCAGCGCAGCTTGACGTCAAGGGTCATGCCAAGGTATTTGGCCGTATTATGGTAGGGGATTTGGTTCCCGTTGATAATGACTGGGCAATAATTATGTTTTTTGTTACTAAATCTATATGTATTGATTTAGATTCGTTCAGTTTGATTTTCCATTGTCTTGTCCAATTGTAGATTTGATCAACAGCTTTCTGGACTTTTTCTGATGCTTCTGCATAGGTACTTCCTACAGCCATTATCGCAGTATCATCAGCAAACTTCGCTATGGTGTTATTTTCTAGCTCTGGAATATCGCAAGTGTAGAGAAGGTACAGGACCGGACCAAGAACACTTCCTTGCGGTACTCCAGCTTTTATTTCCTTGACGTCAGAGTATGAATCTTTATGTCTTATTCTGAATACTCTATTGGAGATGTAGGATTCAAGAATATCTGCAAAGAATCTTGGTAGACTCTTTCGTAGCTTAAATATGAGGCCCTCGTGCCAAACTTTATCGAAAGCTTGTGCCACATCTAAGAATATAGTTGAGCAGACTTTTTTGTCTTCCAGTGTCTTTTCAATAATATCTGTGATTCTGTGTACTTGGTCAATTGTGGAATGTTTTTCTCGGAAACCAAATTGGTGTTCTGGAATAAGTTTAGCTTCTTCTAATATCGGCTTCAATCTTTTTAAGAGTAACTTTTCAAAAGCTTCGACATTACGGGGAGCAGAGATATTGGTCTGTATGACGTAGTTTCATTGGGTGGTTTTCCTGGTTTTACTATCATTATAACTTCAGCTACTTTCCATAAATTAGGCACATATTTCAATCTAAGGGAAGCACTGATTAAGGTGGTTAATTTAACTACCGCTTTTTTTGGAAGGTTGTGTAGTATTTGTCCTGATATAAGGTCATAACCAGGAGCTTTACGAGGGCTTAAAGTATATTTTATTTGTCTAATAATTTCTTTAGGTGTCGCTAGTTTAAAGCTAGTTTCTTCTTCTTGGAGACTTTCATCATCCTGTAAAAGTGAGCTATGTTCACCTTCATTTGGTTGAAAAATAGTTTCAAGGTGGGTAGCAAATTTTGCTGCTTTTTGCTCGTTACTAACTGCCCATCTGCTATTTATGTCCTTTAGAGGTGGAACTTGTGCAACTGGCCGGCTTAGATTCTTTGTAGCTTTCCATAGCGAATAATCCGTGGTACGCTCACTAGTTAAGTTTTGTAAATAGTTATTTGTGTAGTCATCATTGTGTTCCTGAATCATCATTGTTATTCTTTTCGTGAGATTATTAAGTTTTCTCTTATCTTCTGGACATCTTGAGTGGTGCCAGATTTTCCTTTGCTTCGGTTTTTCCGTTATAAGGTTCAATATAGACGTTGGATAAGTGTTACCTTTAGATTTCTTACTAATGTCTGGTGTATTTTGCCACGCTGTTTGTTGTATGTCATGAATGAATTGTTCTAGTTCAGCATCAAGTTGTTCTGTGGTCTTAAGGGGCACCTTAAGATTTATTCGACGGTCTAAGATGATTTTAAAGCTTTCCCAATCAGTGTATTTGTTGATTATAGTTGGTGCTGTTTCTTTGGTGACAACGCTCTCACTAATTTCTAAGTATATAGGAGAGTGATCCGAGTTCATATCGTAGATTTGATACGCTCTGGTGTAAGCTGATGAGATGTTCTTTATAATAAAGAAATCTATAAGATCCGGAATTTTACTAGGGTCTGTTGGCCAGTATGTAGGTAAGCCAGATGATTCTACTTGACATTTTGTATCCTTTACAGCGCAAAGCAGTTCTTTGCCTTTAGTAGTGGTAAGTCTAGAACCCCAATAAGTATTTTTAGCGTTAAAATCTCCTCCTAGTACAAACCTGTTTCCCAGGCTCTTCAGGAATCTGCTATAGACATCTCTTTTTATATTATGCCGAGGGGGGCAGTATATTGATGATATTGTTATTAAATACGTTCTAGTTTTAAGACATATCGCTACCGATTGTATTTCTCTCAATTCGTATTTGCTCTTTTCATAGTGATTGAGGTATTCTTTAACAATAACAGCACTACCCCCTCTTGCAGTGTTATCTGGGTGCAGGGCGTGGTATATTTTGTAGCCTTTAAATGTAATGTGACATTGCTTTGTGAAGTGTGTTTCAGATATTAAACACACGTCAATATTTCCTATGTCTAGGATTACTTGAAGTTCTCTCTGGTGTTTCTGTAACCCATTTGCATTCCATGTCATGATTTTAAGTGGCTTATTCATTTTCTTATTTTCGAAGTAGCTGTTTTAGTGCTACACTCTATTTTCTTCAATCTTTCGTCAAATGATAACATAAGCTTTAATATGTCATCTAATTTTTTTGTCCGGATTATTAATTGTGTGGGACTCCCGAGGGGTGTTTGATTGGGCTCCCGCTGCAACTTGAGCGTAGGAAATTTTCGCACTAAATTTGGTGTTTTTAACCGAAAGAGGTTTGTTATTACTAAGTTCACGAGGCTTTTCAGTGCGTACCTCAATATGGCGTGCTGTCGAACTATTTTTAATTTTTTTGTTCCGAAGGATTTGTATCTCCTTGGCTACAATACATCCTCTGTAGTTGGCTGGATGTGGAGATCCACAGTGAACACATTTTGGTTTTTCTTCCTTTGGTTTTTTGCAATTCAGCGTGAGATGTTTCCCTGTGCATTTTACACATCTAGGTTCTTTGAAGCAGTATCTCTGCGTATGTCCATAGGCTTGACATCTCTTGCATTGAGGTACAAGTTGAGTGCTCTTAATTGATTGGATTTCAACTTTACATCCCATTATTGTCTTCAGATTGAAAATATTTTTAATGTCTTCTTCTTTGGAGAAAGTAAGCATAAACACGTTGAGTGGTTGTTTACTCTTCCAACTCAATTTATTGACTGCTTCTATAATTTTCAATCCTTTATTTTGAAGGTCTTCAACAATTTTCTCTGGTTTGCACGTGGAGTGTAGTTTTTTCGCCATAACTCTAATAGGCCTCTCTTGCTTATTTTCGTATGAGTGCCAAACACGGTCACTGAGGCTAAGCGCCTTAGTTAAAGCCCTATACGATTCTTCGTTGTAAGTATTAATTTTAACGGAGTCTCCATTTAGCATTTTAATAGTAAATGCTTCGGGTGGCTGCTGTTTAGACAGAAACTCGTAAAGGCTTTGGTAATCTACAACCCCGTCTACTATTATTGGTGGGGGCTGGAGAATTTTTTTTTATTTTAACTTGAACTTCATTATCTCTTTGTGATTCTTCATCCTGAGTGTCTTGGGAGGGTGACATATTCAATTTTCTTTTTTTCCTAGACTTATTTCTATGTCTGATCCATTCAGTTTCTTGGGCAAGCTCTTCCTCATCTGTGTTATATTCAGCACAGGATTCAGGAGCCTCCTTAATTGGGGGTGCAGGTGCACTTGATTCCGCAAGGCATTTTAACTGCTTCTGCAGTATCTCTATTTGACTGGTTAGATCATCGACGAGGCTTTTTAATTTTTGGCGCTCTTGTCTTTCTGCACTGTAACGTTCGTATAGTATACGTTCGAGTTTTGTGGTTAACTCGATTGTTTCTTTTTCCGGAGAAAGCAATGCCATTATTAAAACGGTAAGTGTATACTCACCTTAACAATAAAAGTCAATGTTGACCGCGCACTATAACTAGGTCATAATCGCGAAGTGGCCGCGTCTTGACGCAGCGTTGTTATGATGCGTAAGCACTTTACTGTAGGTACGCGGAGTACGCGCGATCGTGAATCACAACTGTTCTCGACAAAAATCGAACGATCACTGAACGTCTTTTAAAATGACTTAAGGGTTGCTAACAGCATTTTTCGATTAAATGCTCCTTTTACGAAATATTAAACTTGAAAGTGCAAATTTTTGTTTCAGTAGGGCGTCCCCCCCCCCTCTCTTAAAGCTAAACTGCTGGCTTGAAAAATCTGGGAAAATTCGTAATAATAGTGCATTTCATGAACTTCAAAGGAAAATTATAGCGGTTAAGATAACTTTGTTAGTGTAGCAGTAATAGTCGTTGGACTGGAATGTTGTACCAAATACAAAATCCTTAGTATAAATCCTTTAAAGTGACTAAGATGATGTAGTTGCTTGTTTGTGATGGGAAGACTTACTACCTAAAAATTAAAAAAAATACCTACCTACCGTAAAAACAGATATTTTTCAAAATTTTATTTAAAAATAATAGGTATTAGTAGTTAGGCATTACACACAGTAATATAATTAAAAATCCGATAGATGGCGTTGTACACCGTTGACACACGTAAGTGTTTCATTTTGCATTTTTACGTATATCAAGTTTTACCATACCATTAAATACATCGTACTTATACCATTAAATATATCTATACTAATATTATAAAGAGAGAACATTTGTATTTTTATCTTTGTATTTTTGTACGTTTGTAATGATTTTGCTCAAAAACTACAGAACCGATTTAAAAATTCTTTCACTAATACATAGAATGGACTTTCGGAATGAAAATAGGCTATATATTATCCCGTTTAAACCAAAGGTACATTCGTGGAGACCTAATTTGCAACCTAAGTCGGCAAAACAACGGTCGAAAAAACACGTTTCTTACGAACGCTGCTTAATTGAAAATAGATAGAAGAATATTTTCTATGCAAGAGTTGTACAACTTAATAAGACCTACAAAAAAGTCCGCGACAGCATATGCTTATCTCTTAAGGTTGACTCACAGTAACCATTTTAATCTTAAAATTTTTGTTAAAAAATATTACATAACTTCCAAGGCTATTTTCAAGTATATAGTATTAATCCTTATCCAAATAATTACGTTAATTAGCTTGGCCACATATTATAGATTAAAATTGTCCTTTACAGTTCCGCTGCTACCCTTTGGGTCCGGAACTCTAAAAAGAATTACAAATATTTTTATAAGAAATTTATGTGCGCATTTCACAGTGGCCCTCCGATAAAGGAAAAACATCGTGAAGAAACCTCCTGGTAGGACACTATCTAGCGTCCGCCTGGCCAGCTACCAGTACCACCCTCAATTTAGAAAATCTTTCGCCAAACATCAAATGTGTTCCGGCAGCTGTCCTTGAGAGCCAGTTCCCATTCTAGGCCTACCATCCTCGATCACATCCATATCGCATCATCAGGTATAAGAAAACGCCTAGTTATATACCTACGATATGAAAAGAAATATCATCTAAGAAGTGATAAATTCTGGGATTTGTTCACGATACACATATAAAATTTTACATAAAACTAGCTGTGCCCAACGGCTTCGCCCGTGTCAAAAAGTATCCTATAGCTCCATAATACTGACTATCCTTTTACAACATTTCGGCCAAAAAATCGGCCCAGCTGTTTGACCGTAAATAAGTCCCAATTAAACATCTTAAGCATTTATAATGTTGGTGTTGATCTGTAACTTTGTATGTGATACGCCGAATTCCAGCATGATCGGTGTTCGATAAGATAATATAATATTTATTGCATAAACTATGTATAAGGATGGTCTTAAACTTAATTTGTAGTAACAACAGCTTTCCCATTTCGGGCGTGCAACATAAAAGTTAAAGCATTATAACTTAAACTAAGTAAGTAATTTAACAATAGGTAGGTATGTAAATATCAAATAATAGTTACTTATCTACGATTTAAGTAATTAGTACAGTTTCACAAAAAGTACAAGATGAACATAGGCGTTCATCCTCATGCTATTTATAGCATGCAATAAAATCTAAAAAAAAATACTAAAATTTAAATAGCATATTCTAGTTAAATTTTAGTAAGAGCGGATCGTCCGTTTACGTGTGATCTGAGCCCCCTACACAAAATCTAATTTCTGTTTTATTCACGGTAACGCAGCTTCGAAATGTATGAGAATGACAACTTTGTTGCGGAAAAATAAATGTCATTCCTATATATTTTGAACTTGTGTGAATGGAAACAGAACTTGGATTTTATCTGGGGGCTAGGTGACAAAAGTGTTTATAATAAATATATATATTTTTTAATTTTTAATTTAATTTATTCACACACAATATGACTTAAATTATTGACATAATGTGTTCCGGACAACGACGTAAACCGACAATATGAACGCACTATGTATAGTTAGTTATAAGATGTATATAATAAAGATAAGTTTTAGCTTACTGTAGTACTCTAGGATAGGTAGGGAACTTTGTAATGTATAACGTTCATATTCGTACAGATAGATATATAGTTTGTAATTGTATCGCATTCGTAAACAGCCTTATTATAGATAGATTTTGTTAGATTCTTATTAGAACATAGGAATATAACTCGTATGAGGTTTGTAACAGTATAATAGGTCTTATAGGACTACAGACAGGTCATTCGTACAACCTAAGTAGATAGGTAATAGATAAAAATAAAGCATGTTCGGCTTTAATATACAGATGTAACAGATAGTCAACCTAGACCAGGTTAGGTTTAGGAATAGGGTTGGTACTTGCAAATAGCATAGGTCTCGGAGAGCTCCGCACTCTCTGATGGTTAGCGCTCGACTAAACAGCATCTCGGGAGAGTATATCTCCGAAAAGTCGGCATCTCGTGCGTGCGCCCACACAAGGACACGCCCCGCGAGACAGAGTGCGGGCGCTCCCAGACTATCGACCTCTCGCTCTTTTGCAAGTACCAACAACAATATAAATAAAGCGTCGCTACCGTGCCAAATTGTTCAGTTCACCAACGGCGGCTCTAGAAGAAAGAAGAAAGGAAAACTAGGAAGAATAGTAAATAGTGATAGTGCCTAGTGAATAGCTCAGTAGCTATAAGAAGATTGTGAAGAAAGAATAAATTAGCGTTTCAAGGCTTGAAGACGTGTTTAAATCCCAGCTCCAAAGCTTCACAGTATAAGTGTGGGAATCCGGAGTTCTCATCCGAAGAAATACAGTCCACTGCTCCACCGCTGGGCTTAGGGTTCCCCACATTTTTGGACCTTCGTGGCCGGATAATTGGGACTTTAACAGTCTTTTTCAAGACTCAACGCTAATTTAAACGCAAAAACAGTATTTTTTAAGACTACTTCTCGTCGACTCCGATAACTAACGCCGCAAACAGTCTTTTTCAAGACTTGTCGTTGACTCTTCGATTCGATATCCGCTACCGTGCCGGTCACCCGCTCCACAGGAAGAGGACGAGCGCCGGCCTCCGAGCAAGAGTCATCCGCCGAGACCACGACAACGGGTACAACGGCGTCAACATCGGGTACTTCGCGCACCGGGGCAACGGTCATCACGGAGGACCAACCTTCGACCAGCGGCTACGCGTCAGCGGCTGTGGTCTCACCAATGCGACGGGCATCCTACAGCTCCACGTCCGCCGCGACGGCGCCACACGCCGTTCCAGAGCATCACACCGCGACCGCGCCGCACCACGCCGCCGTGATGGCGCCACCGGCGCCCACCTCCGCTTCACTCGCCGCGCCGCACCCAGCCGCCGTGATGTCGCCACTGGCGCCGACCTCCGCATCATTCGCCGCGCCGCACGCCGCCGCGCTGCACGCGCCGCGCGCTGCCGCGCCACACACCGCCGCCGTGACGCCGCGGACACCGCCGTTGGGGACTGATACATTCGCCGCGCCGCACGTCGAGCTACATGCGCCGCACTTCGAGCATCATGCGCCACACTTCGAGCAACATGCGCAACACTTCGGGCAACACATCGAGCGACACATCGAGCATCACTCCGAGCGTCGAGAGAGGCCGCCACGGGACACGAACAGTCTCGCGGAGCAGCGCGCACGCAGCCAACGTGCGGAATCTCGCCGCTCGAAGAAGTCGCACCGCAACGCTACAGCTAAACAAGAACTTCTTCGACAGATCGAGTACGCGACGAGTCGAACAATCCGACAGTGAAGAAGACACCGAGGAGGGCTCTGTCGTCACCGAGTCCGACACCCAACATCGAGTCGACACCTGGTTGAGTGACCAGGTACCACCACCGCCGCCGCCGGTCTTGTTGGCCATGACCAACGAGACCCTCCGCCCAGCTGAGACGCCACGTGAGCCGCTACCCTCCGTGCCACCGCCGCCGACCGCCGCCGTGTCACGTGATCACCCACGTGTGTCGCCGCCAGCGGGCTTCGAGCTCCGCGCCGAGCTGAGCTACCATTCGACGTGCCCACCTGAGCCGCGTGGACCGCTGCTCTCCGTGCCACAGCCGCCGCTGCCACCGCCTGTGCCACGTGATTCTCCACGCGCGCTGCTACCAGTGGTACCCGAGCTTCAAGACAGAAGCTACCAACAGCTACGAGACTACGAACTACGGCGTAGCCAGGAGCTACGAGATCACCAGCTACGAGAGTGCTACGAGCTACGGCGTAGCCAGGAGCTACGAGATCACCAGCTAAGAGAGTGCTACGAGCTACGGCGTAGCCAGGAGTCGTCTGGCATGACGGTCTCCTTGGAAAGCTTCCTTCTTATGGATTGCCTCCTGATTTGTGCAAATGGATATCTAGCTTCCTGAAAGAACGGTCGATATGAGTTGTCCTTGACGGAGTCTCGTGGGACCAAATGGCTATCAACGCCGGTGTACCTCAGGGGTCTGTTCTCTCAGCAACATTGTTTTTACTGCACATCAACGACCTTCGGTAGCCCGGTACTTTTGGGTACGCAGATGATAGCACTGTTGCTGTGAGATACATGTCCAATGCACGTGCTGGTAGTGACGAGATTTTGAATGAGAGACAGCACATGTTGGAACAGCTCAATCTGAGGCTCGAAGCAGTATCCGACTGGGGTGAAGCGAATCTAGTTAAATTCAATGCTAGCAAAACACAAGCGTGCGTGTTTTCTGCAAAGAGCCCATTTTCGCTTCAACCCAAATTCCAAGACACGGCAATACCGATTGGTGACCATTTTGAGCTTTTAGGGGTAACGCTCACCTCGCAACTAAACTTCGGTTCTTATATCTTGTCCTTATATCTTGTCCATATTGGCCTTGTGGCAACACTAACGATAACACTGTCAAAAATCAGCTGTGCCGGTTTTAATCTAAATATTAGGAAAATAGTCATTAAATCTTAGAAATATTATTAAATCTTAAGTGCAAAAGTGATAAATAACACCACTTAGTGTTATTTAATATCTGTGTGACCTATTTCGTGTGATTCGAAAATCGACAATAATCCGGTCTCGGTCGGCGCGGGAACTGGAGCTGTCAAACAAGAGAGAGACCTCTTGGTATATCATATCAGGATATATCCTGGACCTTTGGATGCTTCTGAACAAAAAACCTGGGGAGTATTGTTTTCGTAACCTTTATTAACCGTATGCATTAGGTACTGTTAAATAAACTCACTGCCACCCTCTTTAAATCACCAACATTAAATTCGATCAAAGTCGGTTACAAATTGTCAATTTTTTCGATTTTCCCGTCGTATTTATATACCTAACTTGTAATCTCGAGTTCTACTGTATTATTAAAGGTTAAACTAACAGTTTTAGTGTAGAAATAATGTTTATATATGTAAATAATACAAACTTCACATTATAAAGAATACACTGTCTATACAGTACTTTTCATGGCAGGTCTTATAATTTTGATTGAATATTAACTATATAATCACTTTATCACTGACTTCCTAATATAAAATATCAATAAATATAAAATTTAAACAAAGAGATATTGTTAAACTTGTTAATAACCCATTGTCTTACTAGTATCAATTATCAGTCACATATAAACTGTATTGGCTAGCTTGAAAGTAAAGTACTCCTTCCTGGTTTGCAGAGACAATATCAGCCACAATGACTACCCGTAGAATGGATATTGAGGCCAAATTGAAGGCGGCTCTCCTGGAACTGAAAACTTGCAAGGACTCCAAAAAAGATTTGCTGCAAGAACTTCAGGATCATGAATCTGACATGGCAAAGATGTTGGAGAAGAACGCAGACCTCAAACACCAATTGGCCGAGTATGACATTGCTCTGGAAGACCTGAGAGACCAGCGTGACAGGCTTCTAGAAACAGTGGATGTACATGCACAAAACCAAGAACTATTCGAACGTACACTGACCTATATCCGGGATTTGGAGCAAGAGCTTTCATTTACAAAAGATAAACTAGAAGAAATGACGACATCTCCTGTATTGCAAAATAATACTAATCAAGACAACACTTTGGATCTATATACAGAGTTCATCGGCTCAGGTTCTACTAATGTCTCTATGAAGGGTTCCAATAAGATTAAAAAGTACATTAAGTATAAGAAAATCATTAGGAAAAATACGCATAAATTACAAAAAATTAACCATATCAAAAAAATAAATTTAAAGACTTGTAAGAAAAACATCGACTTAAGTAAAGAATTACAGCATTGCCTAGAGATGTTAGATCGCAGTAACAAAGAATTAATAGAATTTAAAGAAAAGGCTGAATTATTAAAACAAGAAATGTGCGTCTCAAAAGTTTTAATTGGGGTTCCTATCTGTGGTGTGCAGAGTGAATGCTACCAAGAGGATAGCAGCTCACCAAGTACAGCTAATACTGCAAGTTTACGTGCACAGACTGACTTGGTTAGGCAGGAAGTAGTGTCATCGTTACAGTGCACTGGTGCCTCCGAGGTGGACTCAGGCAGTCCTTTACAACTGCCGGAGCCTGCTAGAGAGACCATTGTGTTCAGCGATGAAATGGGAGTAGGTATGGGTAGCTTATTAGACAATAGATTGAACCAAAATGTTTATAACAATTGCTGCCCTAATTTATCAATTACAGATTTATGTAAAAAAATATGCAGCTTTCAGTATCACAAAAATTGTACTATTGTATTGCAGCTAGGTAATAGCACAAACGTTAAAAAAGCTGATATTAATATTCTAATTAAACTTTTGTCAGACATTGCCAGCAGAGGCATTAGTAAAATAATAGTTTGTTCATTCCCGTATCTTAAAACAAGTAGTTGCTCTTATAATGAGCATGCTCATAAATTGAACTTGGCACTGTACAACTTGACGTGTCGCTTCAGCGACTTTTTGTATTTTGAAACCAACAAATTTATTAGTAAAGTAATATTGACAAAGGATACTTTGTATCTCAATAAGACTAATAAGTCGACCATTGCTAAGTTATTAGCATACAATATTTATGACCCTGTTTTACATATTGTAACAGATCACAAAGACGAGCCCCAACGTAGTGGTGTTACTATGCAGGGTAATTGTAGCGTAGTAGACTTAGTTAGTTTAAACTAATGTCTAAGACAATGGGGAGGCCTGACTCAATCAACATTTTTCATCAGAATATACAAGGTCTCTCCAGCAAAGCCTTAGAGTTAGAATTATTTCTCAATTATTATAAAGTTGACATAATGTGTATTACTGAACACTGGTTTGTGAAAGGTACTTTGTTACCAATATTAAAAAATTATACAATTGCCAGCACATTCATTAGACAAAAGGCAATTCGTGGTGGCTCACTAATATATGTAACTGAAAATTGTAACTTTAAAGAGCGTAAAGACATAGTAGCTTTGTCTGTGGAACGATGTGTTGAATTATCTTGTATAGAGCTGGGGCAACATATAGTCATCTGTGTATACAGACCTCCATCGGCTGATTATAAAATGTTTGAAACAATTATGGAAGAAGTAATGAGCAAAGTCTTCAACACCTCTAAATCTTTAATAGTTTGTGGCGATTTCAATGTTAATTTAATTGAGCAGTCTCCGCTCAGCAACAAATTAAAAAATTTATTTCTAAGCTTCAATCTGAAGCATCTTTTTAATCAGCCAACAAGAATCACTAGCTCGTCAGCTACCTGCTTGGACAATGTGTTCTGCAACTGTGAACCCGAAAAAATTGCAATTTTTGATAAACTTGGCTCGGACCATCTGGGACAAAGTGTCACTTTTTCATGTAAATTATCCATCAAAGGCCAAGAACATTTTTACAGGCCCATTACCACCAAACGGGTTGAACAGTTTGTGGATATCATTGACAAGCAATTAATGAATCTAAGATTTTCTGAGGATCCTGATGACCTATGCAGTGCTTTATTTCAAATGTTAGATGCAGAGTTCAATGATATTTTTAAAATTAAAATGGTTAGAAAGGGTGCGAAGGTTCGTTTCGATGACTGGGCAACTCCTGGTATTTATAAAAGTAGAAACAATTTGTATAACTTGTACTCACAAAAAACCATTAATTTACATAATACTAAATACTAAATTCTGAATAAAATTATCAGGATCTCCTAATATATATGGACTAGTTAAAGTTAATATAATTAAAAAAAATAATATAATAATAAATCCAATTAAGTCCTTATAAGTAAAGAATGGATGAAAAGGAATTTTATCTAAATTTCTATTTAATCCTAGCGGGTTATTTGATCCTGTTTGATGTAAAAATAGTAAATGAATTATAGTTATTATCAAGATAATAAATGGAAGTAAAAAATGAAAGGTATAAAATCGAGTTAATGTAGCATTATCTACTGCAAATCCTCCTCTAATAATAAAATTATCAGGATCTCCTAATATATATGGACTAGTTAAAGTTAATATAATTAAAAAAAATAATATAATAATAAATCCAATTAAGTCCTTATAAGTAAAGAATGGATGAAAAGGAATTTTATCTAAATTTCTATTTAATCCTAGCGGGTTATTTGATCCTGTTTGATGTAAAAATAGTAAATGAATTATAGTTATTATCAAGATAATAAATGGAAGTAAAAAATGAAAGGTATAAAATCGAGTTAATGTAGCATTATCTACTGCAAATCCTCCTCAAATTCAATTAACTAATATAGTTCCTAAGTAAGGAATTGCTGATAAAAGATTAGTAATTACTGTTGCTCCTCAAAATGATATTTGTCCTCAAGGTCCTTTTTTTTTTTGGCGGTAGGTGCAAGATAAGCAACACGTACATTTTGTACTGTTGTTTTTATTTTGCAATTAAAAATAGTAAAACAGTTATATTACAATCAATTTATGAATAATTAGATAAAGTAAGTGTACCGCACCTGCCATATTGTGTTTTCCCTGCATAAGCTGCTGCACAAATCAAGGTATCACAAATCTTCAATTGCTCTTTAACTCGCGAATACGACATGGATGCCACTAAGATCCAGCAATCGCTAGAAGACCTGATGGGCGTTTTTTACAAACGAATGGATAGTTTCGAGGGCAAGCTACAGAAAACTCCTTCAACTGCTGACACAGATCCACTGGCACTGGAATTTAGTTCCTTTAAAACGTTTGTGATTACGTCATTGCGCGCACTGCAGGCTCAGATAGAGATGCTGGCCAAGGAGACTGACCAGTTAGAGATGCGTAGTAGGCGTAAAATGTTGATGCTGCATGGTCTCCCGGAAGGAGCGGATGAAGTGACGGCCGATGTTGTTGTCGGGGCGGTCGTCCACAAGCTGAAGCAAGCTGCGTTTGTGGTTACCGACATTAGTCGCTGCCATCGAATGGGCCGCCCTGTGAGTGCTGATAGGCCGAGGCCGATCCTATGCAAGTTTAGGGATGTCACCGTCCGTGACAAGTTATGGTCTGCCAAGGCTAGCCTCAAGGGCACCGGAATCACGGTCTCGGAATTTCTTACGAAGACTCGTCACAGCCTATTCATGGCAGCTCGCGAGAAGTACGGTGTAGCCAAGTGTTGGACGAGAGAAGGATTTGTCTTTGTTCTCAACCCCGAAGGAGTTCGTCACCGTATTAGCTGTCCGGCTGACCTCGATAATGTATCTCAAAAAGAAGTCTCTAAGCAGATAGCGCCAAAAAGAACAAAACGAGCAGCGGCAAGAAAATAACACTATTCGCAAGGTTTTATGTTAATTTTATAATTACATGTATCTTTATCACAATAACATGTAACTATAACACTTAGTTACCACTTTAACTTCTACTGTTATTTTTTCTGTGCTATAACTTATTTATTACCGACTCGTTTATGTTACACACTGACAGATCTTTTTTACTTAGTACCTTCGCAATAATTCTGACCAATCACAATATTATATGGTGGTTTTGTTACTGTTGTAACTACCCTCTTTTTTTTTCTCGCTTGTTAGTTTTGTCCTTTATTATCAATTATTAACTATCATAATGATGTTAACTGGTAACTGATTAAAAATAATGATTTTAAAATGTATTTTAGTTGTCCGTATCGTTTTATGTTCACGCACATAAATTAAATATGGTTAGGCGAATTAGTTTTAAAGTCGGTATTTAAATTTGATGTGTAGATTTTCTTTTTCCTATGTATAATTAGATGATAGATAGTATATGTGCTATTAGTATAATATATACTCTTTAATTAATCACTGTTAATTTTTCGTGTACTTATTATACTATATTATACTGTATAATATATAATAGTGTACTATACTATTTTTAAAAACACAAATGGCAGGTGGCTAGAAAGCAATTTGCGCTAAGGTTTATAAGTATTTATTATTATTATTTTTTATTTTTATTTGTTGTTATTTTGTTATTATTTATATATACATATATATATATATATAATGTATTACGATATTCATGATAGCAGCGATAGTGATGAATTTGTATCGATTTGTTCATCCGCTGATTCTGATAGTACTCATGATAGTTTTTGTAGCATTCCTAGTTTATCTAACACCATCGATTCAATATTGAGCGACGTGCCGAGAAACTTTAATGTTTTTCACATTAACGCTCAGAGCATTCCGGCTCACCACTCTGATATGCTGGCATCTTTTGAGCATACTAATATTCACGCTATCCTCATATCTGAGTCTTGGTTAAAGCCATGTCTCCCGTCTATCTCTTACTCTCTTCCAGGCTTTCAACTTATTCGTAACGACCGTACTGGTTGTGGTGGTGGCGGTGTTGCTATATACCTACGTTCGCATATTCCTTTCTCTCTTGTGAGTATGTCAGCACAGCCTCCCCCTTCCAGTGCGGGCGAACATCTTTTTATAGAGGTCACCATTAGTAATACGAAAATTCTTCTGGGTGTTTACTACTGCCCCTCCCTACGGATAAACTATTTCTCTTCGTTTGAAAAACTTCTAGAAGATTACTGTCTTTGTTATCATCATACAATTATTATGGGCGATTTTAACACCTGTTTGCTTAAGCTGGATTCCAGGTCCTCTACTTTTGAATCCTTAGTTAGAGCCAGTAACCTCAATATCCTCCCTTTAAGTGCGACACATAAATTTCCAAACACTACACCTTCTCTATTAGATCTAATGCTTGTGTCGTCCTTAACACATGTCACTAAACATGGTCAGGTTGCGGCCGACTCTTTCTCTTACCATGATATGATATATCTGTCTTACAAATTGCGCCCCCTTAAAGCCAAGCCTAAAATTCTCTTGCAGCGTAATTTTAGTGGTATTAATTTGGAAGCTTTACGTGATGATGCTAGCGAGTTAGATTGGTCGGACGTTACAAACGCCGAGTCCATAGATGATAAAGTAAATATTTTTAACACCATTATCACAAAATTATTTGACACTCATGCACCCTTGCGACCAGTAAAACTCAAGCATTTACCGGCTCCGTGGTTAACGCCCGAGATTAGAGTACTAATTAATAGAAAATTATCTGCCAAAGCAAAGTTCAAATGCAAACCAACTGAAGTAAACAAAGTTAAATATATTGAACGTCGAAATCAGTGCAACAAGGTGTGTAGAGACAAACAACGCCGACACATCCATAGCTCCTTAGAAAAAGAAGATCCTAAAAAGGTCTGGAGTTTTCTAAGATCTTTAGGTGTTGGAAAGTCACGCCAAGCTAGTATCCCTAAAGATTTGGACATTAACGCGCTTAATCACCACTTCTCCTCTTCTGCCAAATTTGATGGGCCTACTAAATCAGCTACGTTACAATGTCTTTCTAACATGCCAACCTCTAGTTATCCTTCGTTTCTCTTTCAGCAATTCACTGATTGTGATGTTAAGAAGAGCGTAGAAGGCATTTCATCGAATGCAGTAGGTAGTGACTGTATCAGTCGAAAAATGATAATTCTCATACTTGACGAAATACTTCCAATTATACAACACCTCCTTAATTCATCCATCTCCAGTAGTATGTTTCCTTCCGTATGGAAAGAAGCCCAAATTACTCCTCTCCCCAAAAAAGTTAATCCTACATCATTTGCCGAATATCGTCCCATCTCTATACTTCCTTTCCTTTCCAAACTTCTAGAGCGTCTTGTTCATCAACAACTTACTTCTTTTCTAATACGCAATAACCTTTTAAACCCACTTCAGTCCGGATTCCGCTCAGGCCATAGTACAGTCACAGCTTTAGTAAAAATTACTGACGACATTCGTCAGGACATGGAAGACGGACAGGTCACAGTGTTGTCATTACTCGACTTCAGCAACGCTTTTAATAACGTAGACTTTGACATACTGCTTAGCATTCTACGCTCTCTGAACATATCTCCAACAGTAATTGAGTGGTTTCGATCATACCTGTTTGGTCGCCGGCAGCGCGTGCGCATCGATGATACTTTCTCATCATGGTGTAATACGACTGCGGGCGTACCACAGGGCGGCGTTCTCTCTCCTCTTCTCTTTTCTACTTTTATCAACTCAATTTCTCAGCACTTCTCTTCGTCCTACCACCTTTATGCAGATGATTTACAAATCTATACTCGGTCAACCATACAGAATTTACCAGCAGCTATAAACACCATAAATATAGACCTTAAACGTATATCTGATTGGAGCTGCTCGTATGGCCTCAGAATAAATCAGATGAAAACACAAACTATAATCATAGGAAGTTCGAGGATGATCTCAAAAATCGACTGGTTTCATCTGCCTCAGATAATTTTTGACGGTAATATTATTAAAATTAGTGACTCAGTCAAAAACTTAGGATTGTTAATCGATAAACACCTTTCGTGGGTACCACAATTGGCTGAAACGAGTCGCAAGATCTTTGCATCTGCCTCTTCTCTCAGAAGATTGCGAAATTTTCTACCAACAACCACTAAAATTGCGCTAGCACAAACTCTTCTTCTTCCAATATTAGACTATGCTGATGCCGCATATCTAGACATTACCGAAGAACAGCTTAATAGGCTTGAACGCTTACAAAATGTATGTATACGGTTCATATTTGGATTAAGGAAATATGACCATGTTTCTGCATTTCGAAAAAAGCTGGAATGGTTGTCAATCCGTCTCCGCCGGAATGCTCATATTCTCACTCTTCTTTATACTATCCTTTTTATTCCCTCCTCTCCTTTCTATCTCAAACAACGCTTCACCTTCCAATATCTCTCACATTCTCTCTTCTTGCGCTCATCTGAAACTCTTGAACTTCAAATGCCTCTTCACTCTTCCCAATACTATGATAAATCGTTCACTGTACAAGCTATACGTTTATGGAATTCTCTGCCTTTAGATATCAGACGTGCAAAATCTTTGCCTATTTTTAAAAATATGGTAAAGAATTATTTTCTATCCACTGTCAAATGAAAGCTATCGATCTGTCTTATTTTCCGTTTAGTAATACTATACCTATATATATTAGTATATTTGTATTATGCCTATATATGTATTAGAATCCGAATTAGATTGTAAGTAGGCATTAAGTAAAATATGTAGCAGATTTTTTTTTTTATTTTATTGTGCACCGCCGTCCATTCTTTAATTTTACTCCAGTCCATCCTAAGGTTGTCTGGAAGAGATCGCTCTTAGCGATAAGACCGCCGATTGTATTACCATAGTATAGTTGTATTACTTTAAGTTGTATTTTTTTTTTCTGGTGATCAATAAAGAGTTATTGTATTGTATTGTATTGTAAATTCATAAATCACTTAAAATTGTATTCAAAAACTTTTAAAGTTGTTTGTCAGACAGCAAAATCACTGCATCTAAGTAGAAAAATTAAGCATGCCGATGACAAAATAAAATCAACATGGAAAGTCATTAATACAGAAACTGGAAAAATTAAGCAGAGGGACGGTAAAATTATGTTAAAAGTTAATAATAAATTAATCATAGATAATAATGATGTCGCTAACACATTTGTTGAGTATTTCTCACAAGTACCTATTATTACTACTCAGCCTTTAAACTCTTCCCCTAAGGATGCTTTTGTTTTACTATCGAAGTGTGTGAATGTATGTGACTCTATGTTTGAGTTCAGACACATAACTTCAATATCAATTATCAAAACTTTTAAAATGCTCAATCAAAAGAAAACCGAGGATCTGTGGGGTATGTCAACCAAAGTACTTAGTTATATTATTAATGCAATTAGCCCTCACTTAGCGTTTATTTTTAACAGATGCGTCGATGAAGGTGTATTTCCTGATGTAATGAAAAAAAGTAAATTAATTCCCCTACACAAATCAGTGAACAAAAATGACCCTTCAAACTATAGACCAATCTCTATATTACCGGCGCTCAGTAAAGTTTTTGAAAAAGTTATATTAGACCAGCTTTTGGCACATTTTAATATTAATCATCTTTTAAATCACAAACAATATGGTTTCACTAAGGGGCGTTCTACTACTGATGCTGGAGTAGATCTTCTTAAACATATATTTGATGCCTGGGAGAAAGCACAAGATGCTATCGGCGTTTTCTGTGACTTATCTAAAGCGTTTGATTGCGTCTGTCACAAAACGCTAATTTGCAAATTAAAACACTACGGCGTTAACGGAAAAGCACTTGATCTGGTCTCATCCTACCTCAGTAATAGAATACAGACGGTTGAGGTCAATGGCGTCAGGTCATCTGGATCCCTCATAAAAATGGGAGTTCCGAAGGGATCGATCTTAGGACCATTTTTATTTCTAGTTTATATTAATGACTTGCCGTCTTTCGTGCAAAACTTATGTGACATTGTTTTGTTCGCGGATGATACATCCTTAATATTCAAAATAGATAGGATTGCGCCTGGATTTGACGATGTTAACAAATCAATCGCACAGGTTTTGAATTGGTTTACAACCAATAACTTATTACTGAACGCCAAAAAAACTAAATGTATTAAATTCTCGCTGCCAAATGTAAGAAAGGGTGTCATTAATAGCAGGATATTAATAAACGATGTACCGATAGAATTTGTTGAATCCGCTACATTCTTGGGCATCACCCTGGATTCAAAACTACAATGGGGTTCTCAAATATCGGCTCTAGCAGGTAGATTGAGCTCCGCTGCATACGCAGTACGTAAAATCAGAAACTTGACTGACGAATCCACTGCTAGATTGGTTTACTTTAGCTACTTCCATAGTATAATGTCCTATGGCATTTTATTGTGGGGGAAAGCCGCCGAAATCCAATCTATATTTGTTTTACAAAAAAGGGCTATTCGATCTATATATACCATGAAGTCGCGAGACTCACTTCGTGAAAAATTTAAGGAGATTAAAATTCTCACAGTGGCATGTCAATATATATATGAAAATATTATGTATGTACGCAAAAATTTGAATGAGTATGATAAGAGGTCCGATGTACATAATTTCAATACAAGACACAAAAATAGATTAATTCTACCTCAATTCAGGTTGTGGAAAGTTAGTGGTTCTTTTCTGGGGAACTGTATACGATTTTATAATAAACTTCCTAAAGATATTGATCAACTGTCTATAAGCAGATTTAAAACCTTTGTAAAATCCAATTTAATGAAGAAATCGTACTATACAATAAATGACTATATGAATGACAAAAATGCTTGGCCTGAATGCCCCAAGCTCCAAGATATAATATAAATTGTATGATAATAGAATTACTTATTGTACATTAAACATTTATTTAATATGAATTAAAAAAAATGAATTAAAATAAGTGACAAGCCCCATAGAGTTTCTTGGTGTTTCTTCTCTGATGGGAGTACTTCCGAAACACCAGTAGATTCAACAGTCAATCAGTTTTCATCTTTTGTTTGCAGATCTAGGGTTGCCTGTTACGACGGTATTATGCGGCTGATAGTCGGACAATCAGTTCCATTCGGAACATGATTTGTACTGCAATTAGTCTGCGTTTTATTTATCTATTATGTTTCATTATTTCACAATTTTTTGGATAAAAATTGTCTGAAGTACTGAAACATGCACTGGGTTGCGGGTGCACGTAATGGTACGGTTGGCAACCCTACATTAATAAGGGGAATTAAACATGTGTTTTAAGTGTGACGTTCGACGTCTAGATGAAAGCTGAATGGCTCAATACCTTTGTTTTTTTTTTTGTAAATTCAAAGCGTTATGTTTCTGTTATATCTATATTTTTTGTTGAATATGATCTATTTAATGTTATTTGACGTGTGTAAGTGCTAATTTTTAATTTGCCCATATACTGAATAAATGCTTTGACTTTGACTTTGACTTTGACTTTGTCCAAAGCCAAAATAGCTGCAAAGAAACTAGGCATTTTGTCCAAAGTTAGGCGGTACTTCACGCCGGGACAGCTCTTGAGTCTTTACCAAGCTCAGGTCCGTTCCTGTATGGAGTACTGCTGCCACCTTTGGGACGGGTCTGCAAAGTATCAGCTTCAGGCTCTGGACTCGATAGAGAAGCGTGCAGTCAGGCTTATTAGCGATGACAAGTTAGTGAGATCTAAGCTTCAGAGATTGGCTCACCGTAGTGAAGTAGCAAGTCTATCAGTTTTTTACCGGTTACACTTTGGAGAGTGTGCACAGGAACTACACAGCCTTATCCCTGCATCTCCGTTTTATTACAGATCCACGAGACAGACGTCCGGTAGGCATCCATTTATGGTAGACATACCTAGAATTCGCACGAAGCGGTTCAGTTCTACCTTTATTATCAGAACAGCCAAAAAAATGGAATACTCTACCCGCGACAGTCTTTCCTCCGAAATACAACCTCGGAATGTTTAGGTCTAGAGTGAATAGGTTTCTACCATGGAAATATGAATAAATTCCTATTTCTATGGTTTCTACTGAGCAATCGTGCTACACCTTCGGCTGCATCGTCACTTACCATCAGGTGAGATTGCAGTCAAATGATTATTCAGTCATCTGTAAAAAAAAAACTTCTCAACATGCCCTTAGGCACTGCATCAAAATCTGTCATGAATAAAACTCAGAACAAATACTTACAAAATCTGCTAGGTTGCTCTATTATGATAGTATATTGTAGTGTAGATCTCAAATCACGGCTACCACAGCGATGAATAGACAAGAGAACCACCTGTATGTATTACTGAGTTACCTGTATTTATATGAGTATATAAGGCAGACCTTGAAATTACAAATACGTTAAAAAAATTAAGTAGCCGGACATCAATAATTCGTTTAATGAAATATTATTAATAATATATTATCTATATTCAATAGACGAACGATCAGTTCCATTCGCAATATGATTTGTAATTGCGTTTCGTTTAATTATTGTTTCATTACTTTAAATTTTTTTTGGATGAAAATTGTCTGAAGTACCTTCAAAAATTTGGCTCCGAAACGTGGGTGCTGAGCAAAAAAGATGAAAACAGCCTCTTAGCTTTTGAACGACAAATTTCACGCCGTATTTTCGGAGCCGTACAAGAAGACGGTCGTTGGCGCACAAGATATAACCATGAATTGTACAGATTGTATGGCGAAGCGAATGTAGTCAAGTTGGTAAAGCTCGGTCGCCTCCGGTCACGCAGAGCGTATGGAAGAGGCGAGAACACCAAAACGACTACTCGATGGAAAACCAGATGGCTGTAGAAGTCGTGGCAGACCAAAGCTCCGTTGGCTGGATGGCGTCGAGCAAACTTAAAAAACAATCGGGGTCCGAGGCGGGCAACAGAAAGCCAGGAACAGACCAGTCTGGAAGCACATTCTAGACCAGGCCAAGGCCAAACCCGGGATGTAGTGCCGAAGATGATGATGATGACCTTCAGAAATTTACTTTAATTTATAATTTACAGAACATCTGCCACCATTTAAACCTTACGGTGATCTGGCAGCACACAGCTCTTTAGAGTCAGAGTATTCTGAGCCTAGCGTATTCATTATCTTCGACCACACTATTGCTTACCACCAGGCAAGATAGTGGTTAAACGCAATATTTAAATAATTAAGATTGTTTAAAAACTAAAACAACCGACTTCAATGCCCCGCGAGTCAATTTCAGTAGCAAGTTTGAGACGTTTATCGTCATATCTCTGGAGATACTTATCAGATCTCAATGAAATTACAATCCAAAAGGGACCACCTCGGAAACGTACCCTGCCGATTACAAAAATAATCATTCGAATCGGTTCAGAATTGACGAAGTAATCGCGTAACATACACATAAAAATAAAACATACAGACGAATTAAGAACTTCATAATTTTTTGTGAAGTCGGTTAAAACTCTTATAATTAAAACAGTTTAAAAACTAAAACAACCGACTTCCATGCCCCACGAGCAAGTTTCAGTAGCATGTTTGAATCGTTTTTCGTCATATGTCTGGAGATACTAATCAGATCTCGATGAAATTATAATGGGACCACCTCGGAACTGTACCCATCCGAATAAAATAAAGAATCATTAGAATCGGTTCACAATTGATCGAGTAATCGCGTAATATACATACAAAAAAAACATACAGACCAATTGAGAACAGGACCTCCTCCTTTTTGGAAGTCCGTTGAAAACGACCTGCAGGGGTCGTGAGTCACAGCTAGTACATAATGATTATTTGGTATTCTGTCTATGTGGACAATTCATTAGGCGCCGGCGTCTTAAACAATTTTATATCTGTATCCAATCAATTAAAAGACGTATAACTTTCGTCTGAGACACTACCTGTATAATAATAGACGAATATTCATTTTCAATGTATTTGTACAGAATAAACATTAGTTACATTGTCTGTGTCCAAGGTCAGACAGACAATGAAATATATTATGTCGGAGCTTATACTGGTATATACTGGTCTGTGGTTGTAGGTACCTACGACCATGTGTAAAAGTATCGCTCATAATTGGAGTAGCAGCACGGAGAATAGACTCTACTCTTGTCTTTATCCGTGAGTAGCAGTCTCAAAAAAAAACATAAATGCATAGAAGAAGGTCGTATCTTCTTCTATAAGACGTTTCGAAAGTAACATAATGAAAGAGAAAGATAGAAAGATCGCACTCTTTCATTATGAACCAATTAGACAGAGCGCATGTATTAGTAGCTAAAAGAAATTAGTAAACGAAACATCCGAAATCGCAGAGCTAGTCTCTTAGTATTACCTAAAACCAGAACTAACTATGGTAAAAAAATCATAACATTTCAAGGATCTCAACTATATAACAAAATACCCTCACACATAAAAAATGTAAACTCACTTAACTTATTCAAACTACAGCTAGCTAAATATATTAAAAGTACATTTTAAATACAGAATACGTTAAGTGAGTAGTAGCTCAGACAGTGGTGCTGATTCTGATGGGCAGCTTCTAAACGGAAATTTCACGGCTTACAAAATAATGCGGCCTCTTTCTCTTCGTTAGAGTTAGAAAGGAACGACAAAAATCTTAACGCTATCGGTTAGTTATCGTACATTGGAGTTAGCACCATTGTCGTACAAAACTTATTGTTTTAGGAAACTAACTGTAATTTGTTTGTTTAGCCTACAGTGATATAATTATTTCTAGTTATAATTGTCTTCTCATGTAAGTGACTTTGTCTTAATGAGAATAAAGATCAATAAACATAAACATATTAATTAGTAGAATAGCTAGACCAGTTTTGCTTACTTTATCGTTTATACATTTTTTTTTTTAATGATATACTTAGGTAGCAAACAACAGACGGCCCACCTGATGGCCAGTGGTCACCGTCGCCTATGAACACTTGCAACACTAGAGGTGTCACTCATACGTTGCCGAGCTGTCAAGATTCTATTAACGCCCCTTTTGAAGGACCTACAAATAATGAGGGTAGATTTGAAACAAAATGTATTGATGGCATAAATGTATGAACATAACATTGTCAGTTGGTGAACTTCGGTGGTGGTTGAAGTTTTTTAATAAATAACTTAAAAATCAAAATGCAAGCAAATATAATTATTTAAGACGGCGAATATTGAGGCATTGCATAGAAATGGACTAAATAAATTATATTATCTTAAATGTTTAGTGAAAGCGGCATAAGTGTAAGTTATTCCTGAGTGATAAGTGATGAGAATTCGTAGATATGAAAGTAAATTGTTAATAAAGTGTGCTAATAAGATTTGGCGTTTTCAGATGAATTTTATACGCCATTATGGAAAGTTCACTGCGCACTCCATGGGGTTTAATAATGCAGAGGTGAGAAGCACGAGATGATAGATGTCCTGAGCAGCTGTAGTCCCCCTGGATCTAATTTGGGGAAAATTTACGTGACAGACATAATATGTGCGAATATAGTGGATTACGAAGGCTTCTTATCTGCATCGAAAACAATAGAAGTCACACGAAATATTAATTTATATCAAAACTAGGCGACGTGCCGGCTGTGATAATTTGTAATAAGTAATTGTGTAAGTTATGATTATAAAGGATTAAGCTTCAATCCTCTTTTCCTAAAGAAAATGAATAATTAAGCTTATAACCTCAAATAATCAATAGGTAAGCGCAATTCTTAGATGCAACCGAAACAGTGTTATTTTGTCAAAGTAGAAAATTGACAATGAAGACGGTTTCAATTTAATAGAATATTAAATAAATATAGTCGTTTATGATAATTTCGATATGTTGTAAATCAGTTTATTTAAAAACATTGTTGATGTGTATTCTTCTAAGTAATACAAATAAATATTTCCTCAAAAACTATTAAGATAACATCACCGTGCTATTTATTTTATTTCACATATAACATATCTATGTTATATCATTGGTGATCTCACCAATTTACCTTTATTAGCTAAGTTTGTTAAAACTGATATAAAATAATACAAGCTATTAATAATAGTTTTTTTTTAAATATTTTATAGGCTAGCGTTTGACCACTATCTCACCTGTTGATGATGCGGTCGAAGATGGTAAGCACGCTAGGCCTAGAATGGGAACTGGCTGTCAAGAATAGATGTCGGAACACATTCGACGTTTGACGACAGATTTTCTAATGGTACGGACACACCGCAGCGTCCTGCGTGCGTGATCTCGGCGCGTTGAGATAGCGCTGTAGTATTTGTACCGACTGGTTCATACCAAACGCGATCTACGGCGATCAGACAGCATTTGAACGCGCGATCTGGTGCCACCAGACATAGTATGTGAAATTACCCCAGTTATTTTCCCCCAACAATATACTATTACGTAGTATTTTCCCAAACTACATTTTTAGTTATTATACATATTTATTTGCCTTGTATCATATCATAGTATGGATTTGGTTGCATATAATGCTCTTTGGTCATGAGTGACGTCTATTAATCGTCTGGACAGCTTCTTCACAAAACCGCGGGCAACACGACCCCACTTACCCATTGTTTCGACCCCAAACGGAAGGAAAATGTAGCTATTACCAATGGCAGCATATTTCTTCCGTTTGAGGGTTTCTGCCGCTTCCACTCGTCAATGTTCATAGTGACAAGGGCCCGACGAATGACGTCATTCAAGGAGGCGTGACGTGGAGATGCCCTGCACTGCGGCGGCATGACAGGCCATGGTGGTCTACTCTGTCTACTTCAATGCCGCAGTGACAATCAAAGTTAAAGTCAAAGTCAAAGTCAAAGCATTTATCCAGTATATGAGCTAATTAAGAATTTGCACTTACACACGTCAAATAACATTAAACAGATCATATTCAATAAAAAATATTTTAGATATAACAGAAACATAACTTATTGCTTTGAATTTACAAAAAAAAAACAAAGGTATTGAGCCATTCAGCTTTCATCAAGCACATGTTTAATTCCCCTGATTAATGTAGGGTTGCCAACCGTACTATTACGTGCACCCGCAACCCAGTGCATGTTTCAGTACTTCAGACAATTTTTATCCAAAAAATTGTGAAATAATGAAACATAATAAATAAATACAACGCAGACTAATTGCAGTACAAATCATATTCCGAATGGAACCGATTGTCCGTCTATCAGCTGCATAATACTGTCTCTACAGGCAACCTAGATCTGCAAACAAGAGATGAAAACTGATTGACTGTTGAATCTACTGGTGATTCGGAAGTACTCCCATAAGAGAAGAAACACCAAGAAACTCTATGGGGCTTGTCACTTATTTTAATTCATTTTTTTTTAAATTCGTATTAAATATTTTTTTTAAATTTACAATAAATAATTATGTTATCATAAAATTTATATTATATCTAGGAGCTTGGGGCATTCAGGCCAAGCATTTTTGTCATTCATATAGTCATTTAATGTATAGTACGACTTCCTCATTAAATTGGATTTTACAAAGGTTTTAAATCTGCTCATAGACAGTTGATCAATATCTTTAGGAAGTTTATTATAAAATCGTATAATAGTTCCCCAAAAAAGAACCACTAACTTTCCACAACCTGAATTGAGGTAAAATTAATCTATTTTTGTGTCTTGTATTGAAATTATGTACCTCTTATCATAATCATTCAAATTTTTGCGTACATACATAATATTTTCATATATATATTGACATGCCACTGTGAGAATTTTAATCTCCTTAAATTTTTCACGAAGTGAGTCTCGCGACTTCATGGTATATATAGATCGAATAGCTCTTTTTTGTAAAACAAATATAGATTGGATTTCGGCGGCTTTCCCCCACAATAAAATGCCATAGGACATTATACTGTGGAAGTAGCTAAAGTAAACCAATCTAGCAGTGAATTCGTCAGTCAAGTTTCTAATTTTACGTACTGCGTATGCAGCGGAGCTCAATCTACCTGCTAGAGCCGATATTTGAGAACCCCATTGTAGCTTTGAATCCAGGGTGATGCCCAAGAATGTAGCGAATTCAACAAATTCTAGTGGTACATCGTTTATTAATATACTGCTATTAATGACACCCTTTCTTACATTTGGCAGCGAGAATTTAATACATTTAGTTTTTTTGGCGTTCAGTAATAAGTTATTGGTTGTAAACCAATTCAAAACCTGTGTGATTGATTTGTTAACATCGTCAAATTTAGGCGCAATCCTATCTATTTTGAATATTAAGGATGTATCATCCGCAAACAAAACAATGTCACATAAGTTTTGCACGAAAGACGGCAAGTCATTAATATAAACTAGAAATAAAAATGGTCCTAAGATCGATCCCTTCGGAACTCCCATTTTTATGAGGGATCCAGATGACCTGACGCCATTGACCTCAACCATCTGTATTCTATTACAGAGGTAGGATGAGACCAGATCAAGTGCTTTTCCGTTAACGCCGTAGTGTTTTAATTTGCAAATTAACGTTTTGTGACAGACGCAATCAAACTCTTTAGATAAGTCACAGAAAACGCCGATAGCATCTTGTGCTTTCTCCCAGGCATCAAATATATGTTTAAGAAGATCTACTCCAGCATCAGTAGTGGAACGCCCCTTAGTGAAACCATATTGTTTGTGATTTAAAAGATGATTAACATTAAAATGTGCCAAAAGCTGGTCTAATATAACTTTTTCAAAAACTTTACTGAGCACCGGTAATATAGAGATCGGTCTATAGTTTGAAGGGTCATTTTTGTTCACTGATTTGAATAGGGGAATTAATTTACTTTTTTTCATTACATCAGGAAAGACACCTTCATCGACGCATCTGTTAAAAATAAACGCTAAGTGAGGGCTAATTATATTAAAAATATAACTAAGTACTTTGGTTGAGATACCCCACAGATCCTCGGTTTTCTTTTGATTGAGCATTTTAAACGATTTAATTATTGATATTGAAGTTATGTGTCTGAACTCAAACATAGAATCACATTCATTCACACACTTTGATAGTAAAACAAAAGCATCCTTAGGGGAAGAGTTTAAAGGCTGAGTAGTAATAATAGGTACTTGTGAGAAGAATTCAACAAATGTGTTAGCGACATCATTATTATCTATGATTAATGTATTATTAACTTTTAAGATAATTTTACCGTCCCTCTGCTTAATTTTTCCAGTTTCTGTATTAATTACTTTCCATGTTGATTTTATTTTGTCATCGGCATGCTCAATTTTTCTACTTAGATGCAATGATTTTGCTGTCTGACAAACAACTTTAAATGTTTTTGAATACAATTTTAAGTGATTTATGAATTTAGTATTATGTAAATTAATGGTTTTTTGTAAGTACAAGTTATACAAATTGTTTCTACTTTTATAAATACCAGGAGTTGCCCAGTCATCGAAACGAACCTTCGCACCTTTCCTAACCATTTTAATTTTAAAAATATCATTGAACTCATTTGACATTTGAAATAAAGCACTGCATAGGTCATCAGGATCCTCAGAAAATCTTAGGTTCATTAATTGCTTGTCAATGATATCCACAAACTGTTCAACCCGTTTGGTGGTAATGGGCCTGTAAAAATGGTCTTGGCCTTTGGTGGGTAATTTACATGAAAAAGTGACACATTGTCCCAGATGGTCCGAGCCAAGTTTATCAAAAATTGCAATTTTTTCGGGTTCACAGTTGCAGAACACATTGTCCAAGCAGGTAGCTGACAAGCTAGTGATTCTTGTTGGCTGATTAAAAAGATGCTTCAGATTGAAGCTTAGAAATAATTTTTGTTTAATTTGTCGCTGAGCGGAGACTGCTCAATTGTGAGGTACTGTCCGGGAGATGCTCAGACGTAATCCCACATCATCATCATCATCATCATCATAATCATCAGCCGGTGTCAGTCCACTGGACGTAGGCCTCTCCCAAGATTCGCCACTGAGCCCGATCTTTGGCTCTTCTTTTCCAGTCACTGACCACCGCTGCCCACCGCCCACCGCTTAATTATGTAATAAAATTAAGTAATCCCACAGCAATGGAGAAGCTATCATCGTCCATAAGGGTCCCTATGTGTATAGTGTGTATAGTGTGCGTGTAGCGAGTATCCAGATTCTTTTTCACGTGTGGCAAGGAGACGAGCCCGGTCCCTAATCTATACAATAATATTAATTATATATTTTTTTACCCTGAAAGACCTATTCATTGGTATATTATAATAATTAAATCTATAATAATAAATAAACTACCTAACTATAAACAAATAAATATACCTAATAAAAAACCATAAAAACTAAAATTTAGTCTACCAAACCACTACCAGTAGGTAAAGTTCCCAAAATGCTATATAAATTAAAATAATATATATTTACTACTTTTTTTTTACTATTAAATGTTCTTTTGTAAAAACCTTTATATCATAAAAGACATCAAAAAAGAATTAACAAAAAAGAAATAGGGATTCATATATATAAAACCCGAACTTTGAAAAAACTTTGAACCTCCGTTCCGTCTCCGGGGTACATTTTTGAAAATCCTTAGTTATCGGATACCTACGTCATATTAATTATCTGCATTCTAAACTTCAGCGCAATCCGTAACTATATTGATTATCAGACTTTGTTATACCCCACATCACCCTCTTAGGGTTTTTGATAAAACCTGAAACTCGGTGTTTACTAATTTTTTTACAGAAGTACTTGTTGTGTGAAGTTTCGAATAAAAAGACTATCCAAACTTTGAACCCTCGCTTCATCCCCTCACAGAGTGAATTTAGAAAAAAATCCTTATTTAGCGGACACCTACGTCAAAATAACTATCTGCATGCCAAATTTCAGCACTATCCGAAACAATATCGATCTCAGATTTTGTTACCCCACTTCACCCTTTTAGGGGCGGAATTTCGAAATAGCCCGAATTACGTATTTATCTATTTATTTACTAAAGTACTTGGGTGAAGTTTCAATAAAAATTACTATCTAATCTTGTGTCTCCATACAAACTTTGAACCCTAGTTGAACCAAGCCGTAGCGTGCGTCCGTTAAACTTAGCCAGGTTCAGTCGGTTTAGGCGGCCTTCAGCAGCCCGAGGATTCTTAGCCCGCCGTTACCGTAACCGCCGCCCTGGACAGAAATAGCGGGGCGACCGGGAACTGCGAGCCGTTGTGTGGTTGTGTCTGCCATGAAAGTTTTGCCCAAATAATCACCACGCGCTGGGCAGTCGGGTTGGGTGATTGCAGGACGTAGCTTCTCGCACCGGTAATGCTGCTGCCCGTCACCGGCCTGTGGTATTTAGCGTCGTCGTTCTGAATGGATATCTCGCCATTTGTCGGTCGCCAGAGTCTTGTTCGCTGATCGGCAGGATGCACCACGTAGAGGAGAGGTTGGCTGAGAGCAATCGGGCAGAATTTTGCTCCCTTTCATCCCAAATATGTAAAGTATATATGTACTATTTATAAATATTGAATAAATCATTTAATTATATTTATATTATTAAGTAAACAAAAGAAGTTTTAAACGCTGGCCAAGCCGCGGGCACTTCTAGTATAGGAATAAATCTGAAAACTGTAAAAATTTAGTTAGTTTAATTACAAAAAAAGTGAAAACTTACAAACTTATTATTTGCAGTTGGTGCAGTACATTTTCTATGGATTGAACTGCAAAGTTAAGTTTGTCTTTTAACCTAACTTAACCTAATTTGAGAAGTTGGTACGGAAGCCTCAGTGGGTGAGTCCAACTTGATTAGGCCGGTTTTATTCTTTTTCTGTTTGCTAGCCACTGCAAAAATAAATGTACCCCTATTTTGCCAAAACTCTAATAAACGCTAAGCTAGGGGAAAAGGGAAAGTGTCGGTTATTTCATGGTTATAGTATGGTACCCATATATATATATATATATATATATATATATTTTATTTATTAGGAATAACAAACAACTACATTATACATATAATATTGACAAAAATTACAATTATGTTTGTATTATTAATAACGTAGTCCACAGCGTTATTCACGTATTGAATATAAACATATACTTATAAAAAAGCAACTAGAGGGATGGAAGATCTTTTCTGAAATTTTTCCGCAACAAAATTTAAAACAAAGTAGGTTACAAGGTGTTTAAACAAAGGTGTTTAAAGCAAAAAGAGAGCGGGCTCGAGCTTCTCGCGTGTTTGCTGTATATATGTATATATATACTAGCTGTACCCGCGACTTCGTTCGCGTGGGATAGTGTCTTTGGGTAGCATTTTTAATTATTTAGGCTAATATTTTACAAATGGGACATGCGTATCCCACCTACACCGCACCGTACCACGCCACGGTAATCCCTCCTCCCCCCTTTCCCTACCCCTCACCCCTCCCCTCCTCCTCTCTCTTGCCCTCACTCTCCTCCCCCTCTTCCCTCTCCCCCTCCCCTTCCCCCCACTTCCCCCTCCCCTCCCCTTTCTATTTCCCCATTCCCCTTCCCCTCACTTTCTTCTCCCCTCTCTTTTCCTCCCACTCCCTCCCCCTAAACTTTCATCCCCTATTGTTATTTTACACCCTTGAGGGTAAAAGTTTTACAAACTTTGAATGTCATATTTATTTATATCGAATCAACAGCCTAAAAATAAGTTTCAAGTTTCTAGCTAATGACGATACTTCCATACAACTTTTCATCCCCCCTTTCAACCCCTTACAACCCTATTTTCGCATTAAAAAGTAGCCTATGTCCTTTCTCAGGCTCTAGACTATCTGTGTACCAAATTTCATTTAAATCGGTTCAGTGGTTTTGGCGTGAAAGTGACACAGACAGACAGACAGAGTTACTTTCGCATTTATAATATTAGTTAGGATATATGGGTACGAGATGTCTATTGTTCTCACAGAACAACTAGTTATTTTGCACTTCCAATCCAACACGGTCGGTCTTTTGGATTGATGATGAAGTCAACGTCGAGAAGCCCTTTGCAAATGTTGCATAAAAATATGAAATATGGATAGGACAAATAATAAATCAATGAACGAATTAAAACACTTTATTGCACATTAAAATCAACATTACCCTAAATTGAACAAAGGTGCAAACTACGGTATTATCTTTAAATTGCGATCTCTTCCAGGAAACAAGAAAACAGGTGACTACTTTACTTAAAAAAGATACAACATTAAAGATAGTTTAAAAACTAAAACAAACGACTTCCATGCCTCGCGAGTCAATTTCAGTAGCAAGTTTGAGATTTATCGAGACGTTTATCGTCATATCTCTAGAGATACATATTAAAACTCAATAAAATTACTATGGGACCACCTCGAAAATGTACCCTACCGATTAAAAAAAGAATCGTTTGAATTGGTTCACAATTGACGGAGTAATCGCGTGACATACATACAAAAAAAAACATACAGATGAATTGAGATGTTCTTTTTGGAATTCGGTTGATGACTTACTTAAAAAACTAAAAGAACCGATTTCAAAAGTCGCGCGAGTCAAAGTAGCCAGTAGACTAAGTAACTATTACATAATCTGTGTCAGTAGTAAGTAGTACGTAAGTCGTCGAGATAAGTGAATGCGTCGTAATACAAATGTTGATATATTAAAAAAGGCTCGGCCGATTTCGTTAAAATTTAAATGGGACCACCTGGGAAGGGTACCCTTTGAAACAAAAAAGAATTTTCCAAATCGGTTCAGGCATCTCCGAGTAATCGGAGGTTCCGACGAATTGAGAACTTCCTCATTTTTTGGTTGAGTTGGTTAAAAAGCTTGTACAACAAGACTTGGTTTTTGACAGGTCGTACAAATAACTCGTTTTACAAAATAATTTGGTTATTAATATATTATAAGACTAGCTGACCCGGCAAACGTTGTTTTGCTAAAACCCAAATATCTTACGGAACCCTATTGTTTTCCAAATAGCCTTTGTTACTCGTGGATAATGTGGCTTTCGAATGGTGAAAGAATTTTTAAAAACGGTCCAGTAGTTTTTGAGCCTATTCATTACAACCAAACAAACAAAGTTTTCCTCTTTATAATATAATATTATATATATAGTGTAGATAAAATCCAAGTGAGCTATTGATAGCTTGTACAAAACAACATTGCATTGAAAAGTGGTAAATAATAACTTAGCTATTATAAGATTGTGCGAGATAATCTGAAAATAGTTATTTATGATTTATAACTTAATAGACGCTTGAGCTCAACCCTGTTAAGTTTGATTCCGCCGATTCGTGGTAAACTTACAACGTTTCTGACTTCTATTGTGTGAATGTCCGGCACCTGAAAAATAAGTAACAAGTTTAAAAATAAAACTGGCCAAGTGCGAGTCAGCATCGCGTCTCTTATCCTTATATATTATATATATATATATATATATATATATATTATATTATACGAAACATAACAGAGTTTCAACCTCATATATTTGATTAACTGATATTACCAAGAATATTTGGTTTGGTCGCGATCTAGAAAGACGGGGCTCGTAGACTAGCGCCATCTTTGTCATTTTGCCGAAACTAATTAGATAGATGGCGTTTAAAGACACGTTTTTTGTATGGGGAACCCCTTTAATTATTTAATTAACTTTATTTGTTTTTTAGTATTTGTTGTTCTAGTTAAAGGACAAACTTAACTTTGCAGTTCGATCCCTAGAGCGATGCTTAGGTATGGTTAGTGCACCAACCGCAAATAATAACTTTGTAATAGAAAATTCACATTTTTAGGGTACCTCAAAAGGAAAAAAATAACCCTTATAAGATCACTTTGTTGTCTGTCTGTTTGTCCGTCCGTCTGTCTGTCCGTCTGTCAAGGCCCCTTTTCTCAGGAATGCGTATAGATATCAGGTTGAAATTTGTATCAAATACTCTAGTCTTTAGTATCTTTTGGCTGTGAAAAAATTGAACTTGTAAGTCAACGCGATCAAAAGATATGACCGTTTAAGTCGTATATTTTCGCATATTTTGCGATTTCATAAAGGAATTAAAACCTATAGGGTACTTCCCGTTGACCTATTTATGAAGTTTGCCAAGAAGTAAGGTCTTACAGCCCTGATATAGGAATACATTTAATCTGAAAACCGTAAATGTGTAGTTTAATAACCACTAACTTAATGGAGTGTCTAAATACACAAGAAGAAATTACATAATGATTATTTTGCAGCAGCATCTTATCCAACATTCACCATTGAAAGACTCAGAAAGGCTGATAACGATCAGGACAATTACCTTGAACTGTTCCAGTCAATATGACGGGGGAACAACTCATCTACTGTTAAACATATCTTACTATAACCACATATTCACTTAAGATCAGGTGAGAGAGTTGTCAACAGGGCCCGGTGGCGTAATCGGGAGAACGGTTGGCTTTGATGCTGTGGTACCGAGTTCAAACCCCGACGTGCACCAATGGATTTTTCTATCAATAATTGTATGTGCGCGGCCCTCCGGTGAAGGAAAACATTGTTAAGAAACCAACAACCCCCGCATGGTGGTAGGACAATATCTAGTGTCCGCCTGCCCAGCTACCACCCCTCAAGCTAGAAAATCTGTCGCCAAACATCTAATGTGTTCCGGCAGCTGTCTTTGAGAGTCAGTTCCCATTCTACCGTGCATGCGTTCAGCGTGTTTACCATCTTCGACCACATCATCACTAACCAACAGGTGAGGTAGTTGGTGAAAACGCTAGCCTATAAGAAATATAAAAAAAGTGTTTGGGTATAGTTAAAAAAACCGGCCAAGTGCGAATCGGACTCGCGCACGAAGGGTTGCGTACCATTATCTGCAAAAATGGCTAAAAAGTCATGACTTTTGTATGGGAGCCCCCTTGAATATTTATTTTATTCTATTTTTTAGTATTTGTTGTTATAGCGGCAACAGAAATTCATCATCTGTGAAAATTTCAACTGTCTAACTATCACGGTTCATGAGATACATCCTGGTGACAGACGGAGAGACATACAGACAGACAGACGGACGAAAAGCGGAGTCTTAGTAATAGGATCCCGTTTTTTACTCTTAAGGTACGGAACCCTAAAAATAACAAAGAATAAATTAAATAATCAACACATTGTGTCACTCACTCTAGAGATGAGATAATCCCTGATTTCCTGCACACTTGCGTCTATCTGCTCGCTCATTATCACCGAAGCCACGAGTCCCGCCCCGCTGTCACCCACGCCCACGTCAGTCACCGCCGGGTGACACAACAGTACTGACTCTAGCTCCGCCGGACATATCTGAAATTATAATCATTTTTCATAGCTGTGCCCCGTGGTTTTACCCGATAAAATTTCAGATTGATGAGTAGTTTTAGCATGAAGAAGTACCAAACATACACACAAACATTCGCCTTTATAATATTACTAGCTGTGACCCGCGGCTTTGCCCGCATAAAAAAAATATTTTATAGTCCCCGTACAAATTTTCAGTTAATTCTGTTTAGCCGTTTGACCGTGAAGAAGTCCTAAAAACAAATAAACAAACTGACTTTCGCATTTATAATACGAGCTGTGCTCCGGGTATTCGCCCGCGTTAAGAAGTATCCTATAGCCTAATCCATAGTTCTGGCTATTCCCATACTAAATTTCAGCTAAATAATTCCAGCCGTTTGACCGTGAAGAAGTCACAAACAAATAAACAAACTGACTTTAGCATTTATAATATTAGCGTTGATTGGTGTTGATATATGTATATATACTCGTATATGTATAGTAGGGAGTAGGATTATCATTCATTATTATCATATCATTATTTATACGCCTGAATACTTTTTGGTGGGAGGTTCTATAAAATTCAAAGACTGTCAGACAGACGGATAGACGGACAATAAAGTGATACTATAACGGTTTCTTATTTTCAATACCTTTTGAGGTACGGAACCCTAAAAAAGATTTTAAGATTTTGAGTTTTAATTCATACGATGGATGACAAAATTAGCTTCCGCCCCGAGTGGCAGAAACTTACGCTACGCTACTGTAAGCACTAAAAGAAACTTACCAAACGACCGTCAACGTATATAATATCAGACACCCTGTTGATGACGTAGATACATCGCTCCTGGTCGTAGTATCCATAGTCGCCGGTCACGAAGAAGCCTTCCTCGTCCATGCTGAGAGTAGTGTTTTCATTTAGGTACCCTGCAACCAAATCGTCAGTCTTTGTAGTTCGTCGTATCGGGAGGTTTATATAAGAAGATTATACTGGAGGTTGCATTTAGAATAAACTCTTGTGGCGCCTCTTCACAATCGGCGATGATCGACAGTCGTTGATCGTCTGTGATCGGCAAGGTAATCGTCACGATCATTGTACATGCATCCACACGATCGTCCGTGATCATTTATTGAGCGGCAAACTTGTATTTAAAAACAAAAAAACGACGCAACGTACGCACGGCTCCGCTGTCCTCCGGTGAATGAATGATCGGCGATCGTGTGGGCACGCGCTTCCCAACTACAAGCGATTCCCTTTGATGCGTGCCCGAAAAACCGACAAGTCACCGATCGCCGCGATCATGACGACGAATAAGGACCATGATGGTCGACTACAGGCGAGTAGCCCTTCTACACGATCGTGCTCGCGTGTGATCGTCTATGATCGCCGATTGTGAAGAGGCGCCATTGAAGACTATAAATATGACCTTGAATTCATATTTTTATTTATCATCATTAGCATCATCAGCCTATATTAGATATTTGGCTTTCCGGCAATTCCAATTCCAATTCCACGTTTGGATTTTTAGTAATATTCATACGTATTTATTCCAAAAACAATGACATTGTATGGGAAATTTAAATGACGTGAAATTATTTTCTTGCTCTTTTCTTCACGTTTGGTTTAATGTTTGACAGAATATTACGGACTGTTCTTACCTAGAGTAGAGTCTAATCTCCGTGGTTCTTACCTTAAGTAACGTGGGAGTAGGATAGAAAACATACACAAGGAGAATTAACTTTTCTTCGGAGTATTGTTACGTAGTACAATTATCTGTTCGTGGCATTGTTCTACAGGACATCTTCACGTAGCAGGTGTCTAATTTTTTTTGTTTTTTTGTACCTAACGTACCTTTAACGTACCCAACCTACGCTACATGACATTTATTTTAAAACTAAGGGCGCCTTCAAATTAGCCGCAGTGTGTCGCGCCGCAGCTAATTTGAAGGCGTCCTAACTACGCCCCACTGCTTCGCTTGTGTTAAAAAGGAATTATGCACGTTTTATTCCAGATTACAAACTATCTGTAGATATAGATATGCCAAATTGAAACCAAATACGTTTCGTCGCTTTTGCGTGAATAAGTGCCAAACATTATTACTTTGCCTACAAATACACATATTTGCTTTCTTTAATCTTAATAATTTTACTACAAAACGTACAAATAAACTTATCAGAATAGATAGATAACTCTTTATTGAACATCACTTACAGGATACACCTTAAGACTAACAAATTATTTCTAATGATGTCAATGGGCGGTCTTATCGCTAATAGCGATCTCTTCCAGACAACCGTGTACGGAATGGATTGAATATAATGGGAGGCGATGGTAACCTAATAACATAAGCAAAATTCTACTTACTATGATTTATTTATATACTCGTACCTAGATACTATTACATACACAGGTTATACCTTTTGTAAGCGAGGGAGATTTGAGGCAGATTTCTCCTCGCTGGTTTGGTCCAAGAAGTCTCCGTGTGTGGAGGTCCACCACCTTCATCACAATCCCTGGAGCAGGTCGACCAGCGCTTCCATTCTTAGCATCAGGAGCATGAAATTTGCTGCACAACCCTCCTGATTCCGACATGCCGTAGATTTGGTACACATCTTTTAGATTTGGTAATCTGAAAGAAACCGACAATGAACTATAATCAATAATTTAATTCAGATAGTTTAATAAAACTGGCCAAGTGCAAGTCGGACTCGCACTCGTAGGGTTCCGTAAGATCGAGAAAAAAATACCACTATCATTTTTCCCCAGCAAAAAAATATATTTTATAAACATTTTATCAAAACGTCTTAACATTTTATCAATATAATACATCAATATAACGCCATCTATGGACGTTTACCTAAGCGTTCATAGATGGCGTTATATTGAAATGTTGAAAAAAACACGTTTCTTGTATGAGGACCCCTTATAATTATAAATTTTATTCTGTTCTTAGTAATTGTTGTTACAGCGGAACAGAAATACATCATCTGTGAAAATTTCAACTGTCTAACTAACAAAGTTCATGAGATACAGCCTGGTGATAGACGGACAGACAGACAGATACACATACGGACAGCGGAGTTTTAGTAAAAGGGTCCCGTTTTTACCCTTTGGGTACGGAACCCTAAAAATTAAAAACAACCGACTTCCATGCCACACGAGTCAATTTCAGTAGCAAGTTTCAAACGTTTATCGTCCTATGTCTACAAATTATCAGATCTCAATGAATTTACAATGGGACCACCTCAAAAATGTACCCTACGATAAAAAAATAATAATTCGAATCGGTTTCGGTTCACAATTGACAATTGATTCAGTAATCACGTAACATGCATATAAAAAAAGACACAGACGAATTGAGAACCTCCTCTTTTTTTGGAAGTTGGTTGAAAACAAAATAACGTTAAAAATTAAAGGGGGTCCCCATACAAGAACAGTGTTTTTAGCGGCTTTTTCTTTTTACTATTACTTATCTGAACCTTTGTGTTAACTTTCACTTATATGGCGTTAGACGTTCGTTAGATATTCGTTAGATGGCGTTAAAGTAAATAAACACGCAGCTCACAACATTTTTTATTTGTTTTAATAAATGCTTAGCATTGTACTGTGGTACGGGACCCTACGTGTGCGAGACTGCAAGTTTGACTCGCTCTTGGCCAGTTTTTTTTTAATGTTCAATGTAGTGTAACGACAAATAACACCATACCTTTTCTTAGCATCTACAACTTGTTGTGCCAGTACAGGTGATCCGTAGACAAACAGTCCTTCAAGGGATGTCAGGTTGTACGTATCTAGTGTACAGGACTTTATCACTTTCCTCACAAGTAGTTCAGGTCCGTTTATGTATTTTATCTAAATAATATCGTTTAAAAACTAAAAAACAACCGACTTCAATGCCGCGCTATTCATTTTCAGTACCAATTTTGAGATGTTTATCTCAATATCTCTGGAGATACTTATCATACCTCGATAAAATTACCATGGGTACACTTGGGATATCTCCTTTCGAACAAAAAAAGAATAATCGAAATTGGTTCTCTTCTCTTCGGTTATCTTCTTCTCTGATGGGAGTATTTCCGAAACACCGGTAGATTCAACAGCCATTCAGTTTTCCCCTTTTGTCCGCAGATTTTCTTTCTAGGCTTGCCATTTTTATTTTTATTTAAACAATATTATGCAGCTGACAGACGGACTATCAGTTCCATTTGGATCATAATATGTACTGTGATCGGTATGCGTTTCTCTATGTTGTGTTTCACTATTTCACTTTTTTTTTTATATAAAAATTGTCTGAAGTACTGAAACACACAGTTACATGTATGGTTGGTTTTAACCTACTTTAATTTTTTTTTAAATATTCTGACGTAAACGATTGGATGACAGCTGAATGGTTCATTACTTTTTTTTTTCTAATTCAAAGCGTTAAATTCTGCTTTTGCTATGTTTACTTGATAATTGGTTATGATTTATGATTTTGACGTGTATATGTGCGTATATTTATACTGCCTACATACTGAATAAATGCTTTGATTCTTGATTCTTGGTTCATAAACGACGAAGTTATCCGCGAACAAACATAAAAAAAAAAAAAACATGTACGGGCGAATTGAGAAACCTCCTCCTTTTTTTGAAGTCGGTTAAAAATAATGTTCAGTTTTAAACTGACCTTCAAAATGAAGGTTCTCAATTCGTCTGTAAGTTGTTTTAGGGTTCCGTACCTCGAAAGGTAAAAAAGTAACCCTTATAAGAACACTTTATTGTCCGTCTGTCCGTGTGTCACCCACCATCGATTTTCTCAGGAACGGGTGGACCTAGCAAGTTCAAATTTACATAATGAGGTCTCAAGTCCCTATTAGGTGCAAAAAATCAAAGTCATGAGTCAACAAGATACAAAGATATGGGCAAAATATTTATATTTTCGTGAAAACTTGTACTGTGTACCAAAATTTGCCTTAATTTTTAACATTTTTTATTTTTCGGTATTTTCCCTTTACATGTGCTGTAAGACCTTGCTTTTAACCAAAATTGACAATTCTAGGTCAACCGTAAGTACCCTATAGGTTTTGGGTCAATCACCCTAATCTATAGGGTACTTCCTGTTGACCTAGAATCATGTTTGGCAAGAAGTAAGGTCTTACAGCACTTATAAGGGAATAAATCTGAAAACCGTAAATATTTAGTTTAATAACAATAATATCGTTTAAAAACTAAAAAACAACCGACTTCAATGCCGCGCTATTCATTTTCAGTACCAATTTTGAGATGTTTATCTCAATATCTCTGGAGATACTTATCATACCTCGATAAAATTACCATGGTACCATACTTGGGATATCTCCTTTCGAACAAAAAAAGAATAATCGAAATCGGTTCATAAACGACGAAGTTATCTGCGAACAAACATAAAAAAAAAATAAAAAAAATATATACGGTCGAATTGAGAAACCTCCTCCTTTTTTTGAAGTCGGTTAAAAATAAAACCGGCCAACTTGTATCGCCGGTTTAAAAACTAAAACATCCATGCCACGCCAGACAGTATACTGATACTGTCTTCGAATAATTATAATTTTATTGCTAGGGTACATTTCCAAGGTGGTCCGATTGTAATTTTATTGAGTTCTTATAAGTATTGCTACTGAGCAACTTTTTTAACTTTTTTGGATTTTCCTTTATTTGTGGTGTAAGACCTTGCTTTTTGCAAAATTTCATGATTCTAGGTCAACGAGAAGTACCCCCCCCCCCCCCCCCACCGCCCCGGTTTGCGACCCAAAACCTATAGGGTGACTTGAATGAATTGATATTAATTCAAGTTACACTTTTTGAGCGTGGTGACCGATAAGAAAACAATGTTTTTTCTTTTATTAAATAAAAAATAATACTGCATTTGTGATAATAATAATAAAATGTATGTATATAGAGTCAATTTTGGTTAAAAGCAAGGTCTTACAGCACAAGTAAAGAAAAAAATCCAAAAAATAAAAAGAGACGTGTGGCACTCGGGGACTGCCGCCGTCAAGCTATTGCATAGCATTGTTTTTATTTATGCAGTATTTTTTTTCTTTGATATTAATTCAAGTTACACTTTTTGAGCGTGGTGACCGATGAGAAAACAATTTTTTTCTTTTCTATACTAATATTATAAAGAGAGAACTTTTGTATTTTTGTATGTTTGTAATGATTTGGCTCAAAAACTCCTGAACCGATTTAAAGAATTCTTTCACTAATATATAGAATGGACTTTCGAAATGAAAATAGGCTATATATTATCCCGTTTAAATCAAAGGTATATTGGTGGAGACTTAATTTGCAACCTAAGTCGACTAAAAAACGGTCGAAAAAACACGTTTCTTACGAACGCTGCTCAATTGAAAACAGATGGAAGAATATTTTGTATGGAAGAGTTGTACAACTTAATAAGACCTACAAAAAAATCCGCAACAGCATATGTCTATCTCTTAAGGTTGACTCACAGTAACCATTATAATCTTTAATTTTTTACTAAAAAATATTACATAACTTCCAGGGCTATTATCAAGTATATAGCATTAATCCTTATCCAAATAATTACGTTAATTAGCTTGGCCACATATTATAGACTAAAATTGTCCTTACAGTATATAATTTTAATGAAAGCTCAAGAAGATATCACGGATTTTACATACACGCATCGCAAAATTAATAAAATATTTGCAGTCAAACCACAGATTAGGTCATAGTTACTTCGAAAATATTATTATAAGCTTAGCTTTTCTGTAGATCCCCACCGATCGCAATCAATTTGAAGTCAATATAGTATAATTATATGATCTATTGTATAAAATAATAATGATCTGTATATATAATATTTTAAACCACCCCGACTGATCTATGTATAATCTTTTCATTAAAAGCATTCTAATGACTCTAAACACGACATTTAAAATCTGAGCTGTAAGTTGGTGAGGATTTGAGTATTCTGTAGAGTCCAGGAGATGTCCCAGCATCAGGTCAATGCTTCCATGTTCTTACAATATCGTTGAAGAAGAAGATTTTCGAATTGATCAGACCTATGAAAGTTGATTAAAGCTCATAGTTTTATAACAATTGAACGAATGTTCATGAATCAAAACTAAGAACACTCTCGATGAAGACATCTATCAAAAAAAAACTATCAGTAATAAAATCAAAATCGGTTCATCCGGTTGGGTGCTCAGATGCTACAGACAGACATACAGATACACACGTTAAACGTATAATACCCCTACTTTTTGCGTCGGGGAACGCCATACCGTAAGGTTACGGCGGCAGATGTTCTCCTGGTGGTAACCTACTTTTCAACCGACTTACAAAAAGAAGTAGTTTCTCAATTCGTCTGTATGTTTCTTTTTTAACCGACTTCAAAAAAGGAGGAGGTTTCTCAATTCAACCGTATATATATTTTTTTCTTTCTTTTTTGTGTGTGTATGTTACGCGATTACTCCGTCAACTGTGAACCGATTCGAATTATTATATTTGTAATCGGTAGGGTACGTTTCCGAGGTAGTCTCATTGTAATTTCATTGAGATGTGATAAGTACTTTCAGAGATATGACGATAAACGTCTCAAACTTGCTGCTGAAATTGACTCGCGGGGCATTGAAGTCAGTTGTTTTAGTTTTGAAAATATCTTAATTATTGGTAGATTTAATGATCCCACGAAAACCCATGATTCATGAATGCACATAAAACTTTCATTGGTAGGTATATAGCTAGGATTAGAACCAACGACCCTCGGGTCAGAATCAGGGTAACTATCCTATATGCCAAAGGGCCGTCCAATATCACTACGTAAGTGTTATAAAACAATGTCCATCACTGCGTCTGTCTGTCTGTTCGCAATAATCTGAATAGCTTGTGAACGGATTATCATGCGGTTTTCACCAATAGCCAGAGTGTTTATGAGGAAGGTTTAGGTCTTAGGTGCATAATTCGTTAAGGTTTTGTGTTGACATATGACGATGATTGTTAAATATGTTAATATTTTATATTCGATGCATCAAACTGATGCAAATTTTGTAGGCATATATATATATGTTCTACCCGTGCGAAACCGGGGCGGGCTGCTAGTATTAAATAAATGAGAAGTGAGCTACTTTTAATATCGCTCATTTTAATATAAAAAATTTTGGTTATTTTTATAGCAGTATTATATATAAATTAACAAAACAAAAAATAATACTGCATTTGTGATAATAATAATAAAATGTATGTATATAGAGTACTCACTCATTTTCTTTCACTATTTTTTTCGTGACTTTCTTCATTAATAAATGCACTTTGTTTATTCATATTTAAAACACTTAGTACACAAATTATACGAGTACAGATATTCACTGTTGTACATAGATGATAAATACCTATACACCTATCTGTGTCACGGCTACATGTATGAAGGCAGTGAGTGTTTAACAAGGAGGAATTATGTAAAGTTCCGAGGACTTGTTCACCCTTGACATAATTTGAAAATAGTATTCGGAATTTATATTTGAAAAAGGAACGAGAAGACAAAATCTGTGCAACTGCAAAAACCAACTGTCCATTACAGTTCGATCTAACGAACCTCATTTTTTAAGCCTTAGCGTAGTAGAGATAAGGTCGTCTTTGGTTTCATCAATAGTAGTGAAATGTTGCTGGATAGTGGTATTTAATTATTTGGGGTGTTAGATTATTTTCGTTACGGAATTTCTAGATTCGGTCTCCACGCGCAAGGCCCGCGAAAGAAGCTATGCAATAGCTTAAAAAATTTTGAACATTAAGATATATTTTGGTACTTAAAAGTTTTCGTGAGAATCTAAATTTGCCCATATCTTTTTATCGTGTTGACAAACGGACAGATGGACAAGAAAGTGATCCTATAAGGGTTCCTTTTGTTACCTTTTGAGGTATTGAACCCCAAAAAGGTAAATTTACTATTACAATCTTGAGTGGTGGGGGGGGTGTTGAAGTGAGGGGAAGGGTAAGGGCAGGGGAGGGGGAGGGTAGGGTATGTGAGGGGAAGTGGAGGGGAGGGGGACGTGAGGGGAGGGGGACGTGAGGGGAGGTGGAGGGGCGGTGGAAGAGAGGGAAAGGGGGAGGGGAGGTAAAGTGAGGGGAGGGGGAAGGGGGGATTAGCGTGGTGAGGTGCGGTGCAGTGTAGTTAGGATACGTATGTGTCTTATTAGTTAATGCTACCCAAAGACACTATTCCACGCGGAAGAAGTCGCGGGCACAGCTATTTGACTATAAAAGAAATGCACAATAATTTTGTACATGTAAGGCCTGGCCTGCCTTAGACTTTACACTTGCCTTATACTTCTCGATGACATCCAACCACACTAGGTCAGTACCGAGGTCCTCTACACAGAACACGACAGTACAACCTGCTTGTAGAGAACTTAG